>CM052900.1:124374586-124406974 GCA_028534135.1 Potos flavus | reverse complement strand
ATCTGGTCTAAGATATTCGCTAGCATTCTGGTGTTAAGTTTGGGATGTCTCTACCAGCTAATCAATATCTGCTCAAAGACTCCTTCCCCCTTGAAAGCGCCATTCAGAATTGCTGAGTGTAAAGGAGACGCTCATGGTGGAGGAAGTTGGCATTGTGGTTAAGAGCATGAGTTTTGGAATCAGACAGAACCATGTGAATTTGGAGAAGTTGCCTGAACTCTGAGTCTGTTTCCTCATCTGTAGACTGTGGACGCCAATAGCTACCAGGAAGGTTACAGAGGGGATTAAATGTGATTGTACAATGAAGTGTTTAGTGTTATGCCAGCACATAGTAAGATGTTCAGCGAACGATATCTACACCCATTGCGCCTCCTCCAACTACTCAACCATAGCTGCCTTCCCTCATTCTTATGAATTTTGCTGCTTGACAGTCTGGGGATGGAGCTGCTGAATGAAGACTGAGTTAGATCTTCAGCAACCTTGCTATGCAGAGTGTGGTCCAGAAGTAGGAGTATTTGTATTACCTGAGAATCTCAGAATCCGCAGTATTTCAGACCCCAGTCAAGATCTATTCAACCAGAATCTGCACTTTTAATAGATCTCCAAGTGATTTGTACGCACAATAAAGTTTGAGAAGGTATTGCTCTGACTATTCGGGATGCTAGTGGTGGTTGTGTGTGAGGCATGGGGGCACAGGAGCCTATGACATCTCTGCTCTGGAATTCTCCAGGCTGGAATTTGTATTCTCTTGGTCTCAAACCCATCACTCAATAGCAATGGGCTCTTCAGAAAGTTCCAGTGAACTTTAACACTGAGAGCTCTATCTTCAAACTTAGACAGATATGGGTTTCAACCCCAAATTTGTTATCTGGAATATTTGGTAGACAGGAGATATTGAGACAAATTATTTCAACTCTCTGAGCTCAGTTTCCTCATCTATGAAATGTAGACAAGGCACCTTTCCTGAGGGATAATTAGAGATAAGCAGTGTTAAAGTATTTAAAAAACCTGTCACAACCCAGGAAATTCAATAAGTATTTTGACTCCAAAGACCTCTGAAGCTGAGTGTGCATCTCAACTCGGTGAACCACTTGGCCAGTCCCTTCCTCTCCTGGGACTTAAGTTTCACCATCTGTAAAATGGGCATTTAGGTCAAATAACTTCTGAGGTCTCCCTCTACTCTAAAACTTGACAACTCTTAGGCATATTTCAGTATGCATATATGAATCCTAATGGTAGCTCATGGTCAGAGATGAGTTGAGACTGTCATCATCCTGACACATTATCTAAAATGTCTTTCAATCAGAGACCTAATAAGAAGGTTAGATTTTTCTATGTTTTTTTTTTTTAAGATTTTATTGTTTATTTGAGAGAGAGAGAGCAAGCACAAGCATGGGGAGCAGCAGGCAGGGAGAAGCAGGCTCCTTGCTAAGCAAGGAGCCTGATGTAGCACTCGGTCCCAGGACCCTGGGATCATGACCTGAGCTCAGGGCAGACGCTTACCTGACTGAGCCGCCCAGGTGCCCCTTGATTTTCTATGTTTTAATGCATGCATTTGATTGGTACAAACAAGAGACTCATTGAAAGTGTTGGCAGTTATCAAATAGCATGAGGCCGTATACCTAAATGATCATAAGGTTGGCACTGAGATCTCCAGAGCTGGATTTTGAGCCCCTGGTATGCTTGGGGCACATATGTGGTACTGGAAGTTCTCTGATTTGAATGAGAAAGCTGTCGAGATCATCCAGACTGAAAACGCTTGATGGGAGGAGGGAGACACCAAGCGGGCTTCCCACAATGGAGACTTACTACATGATAGACAATTAATTAATTTAAAGTGGTTGAAAGTATCCCAAGTAATCCTTTCCCCCAACCTTTCTGAAGAGAATGTAGGATCAGGAAAGTCAGAAATACACTCAAACTAACAGTTTGTACTCCTGAGAGAGAGAGAACTAAACAAGCACGATTTATCACCCATTTGTGCCTTCATTCCTTTGCTGAACCTTATTTGAACACTATTACAGATAGACATTGTGCTAGATGTTGGAGGATGGACGATCAGAGCAGGAATCAATTGGGCAATTCCAATGTGCTCTATGAGATGAGACATATACCCAAATAATTCTAACACAAGATAAAAACTATCAGCAGAGAAGGAATGATGAAATGCTCTGGACATGTATGGGACAGTGAGATTACTTCTGAGTCTTTCTAGCAGATGTGGCATCTAATCTGGACCTTGAATGATTAGATTTTATTCACTGATTCAACAAATGTTTGCCCAGAACCAGTTAACCACAATGCCTCATAGAAGATGCATTCGGAGTTGGTTAGTTATGAAGGAATGGTTTGCCAGTTGTTATCTTCTATGATTTGCTCTTCTTCCTCTGCCTTTTACACCCCCCAGTGTGGGGACACTAAACTAGTAGATCACTTGGGGGATGATCCAAAGTAGTCATTGCTAAATGTTGGTGTCTCCAAGCCAGACAAACCTGCTTTCATTCAACATACATTTATCAGGGAGACATTGTGTGCCTGACACTATACAGTGATGAGCCCAGGCACTGTGTGATGTAGCTTAGAGGTCAGTTGGAGAGAGAGATAGTGTCGGACGATCTCACAGATACGTGTGGAAATGTAACTGATGAATGCAGCAAAGGGAAGAAGGCTCTTGTCTCTGAGGGACTTATCTTAAGGAGCGCTGGCCAGTCAGGGGGATCAGGGAAGGCCTTCTGAGGTGTAGTGCTTGACACTTGACACATTCGAAGTTTGAGTAGAAGTTAACAGGCAAAGAAGGAGGACCAGTGTTCAAGATAGAGAGAAGACTGTGCTCATGGGTGACTTTTCTGAGGAGCTGGGGAGAGGAGAGCTGAAAAGAAGACAATGTGAAGTGATTCTGGAAGTGTAGGGAGGGGTCTGAGTCAAGAGTTTTGTCCTTAGTCTAAAAGTCATCAGAGGCCACTGAAAGTTCAAGCAAGAAAGAGGTATGGCCATATATATATTTTGAAAAGATCCTCAAATTTGTTAGCTCTCAGTGTTAAACTCACTGAATTCCTATACCTCCCGGGCTGGGACAACAGGAATAAACACAAGGCAGGACAAAATAGATGGAAGGAAGCCAGTTAGAATGCTAGTGCTGGAGTTCAGAAGAAAGATGTTTTTTTGATCAGGGTGGTGGTGGCAATGGAGAGCACTGGGAACTCTGAGAGGTAAATAGGAGCTAAATCAATAGTGTGGTGGGTAGAACATGAGAGATGAAGGTGAGAAAAGGGTCAAGATATAGCCCAGGTTCCTCTCTGCCATGTGTAATTGGATGAATGGAGTACAATTCGCTGTATTGAATCAACAGTTGGCCTCATCCCAGGGCTGCCACATACAGTTGTTTGAGTTGTGCACTGCACAGGGCATCTGGCTGAATGGGGAAGGCAGGAGCTGAAAGTCCGTCCATGTTCTGCTTGCCAAGCCATACATCCTGAGTCAGGGCTATCCCTACCCAAGTCTGAGAAGCACCTTCTTATAATTTGCAAAAAGGAACCATCCAGTTGGCTGGATAAAAAACAATTAGGCCTTTTAACTCGGCACTGCAGGAATCCAGGCAAGCCTGGATGAGGTGCTACAAGTTGAGTCCGGCTGGAGGTGGTACGGCCAGGAGCAGAATACCCGGATGGTGGAGGCAGGGGCTGGAAAGGTTGATGAAAAAATGGGAGAGTGCAAAGAACACCAAGTTCGTTTATTTATCCTGCTGTGGCTGTCTCTGGCCTTTCCTGGACTCCTGACCCACAGGGAGGGATCCTGCCTGTGGCTCACCCTTCCTGTTATTTCTATGCTTTTGTTGGATGCCTTTGATGGGAGTAGATATGGAAATGCAGATTGTCAGAGAGCAGAAGCAGTTGAAGAACCACCTCGTTCTACTTTCTTGTTCCACAGGTAAGAGTACGGAGTCCTAGGAGAAATGAAGACTTTGACCCGTGTCCCCATGCTGGAACTAGATCCTCAGTTTTCTAACTTCCCACATCTTGCTGCTCTTCCCTCTAATAGGAAATGGATTGAGCTTTTGCAGGCAGCAAAGCACACTTGCAAGAGAATTGGTGTTGAGTTGGGTCAACCTGGATTTGGGTCCTCACTTGCTATTTCTTTGCTGTGTGATCTTGGGCAAGTTACTTAATCTCTCTGAATTTGTTTTTTCTACCTGTAAGATGGAGATAAAAGTACTCTTTGAAGGGGGATGGCGTGAAAATTAATGTGAAGGCTCTGGGACGTTGTCTCTTCACAAGCCGTGATCCAGACCCCATTCTCCACTTCTATGAGCTTCTCCAGCCCCTGTTCCTCCACCTACCTTTTCTCTGTTCCTGAGAGTTTGGCAGAGATCTACAGAACATATATTTCTTTGGAAGGTCTTTGTGTAGCACTACATAAATTCAGCATATCAAATAAACCCACTCTTGAGAAATGACTCTGCATTTCCCTCTAAACTTGATTTAGGGGTTCTGATCCCTAAGATGCCAATGGCAACTGAACTCTGGCCCCTAAACTAGCCCTCTGTCCCCCTGCCCCCATGATGACTCTCTATCGGTTTCAGGAAGCATCATGTGAAAATAACACCTTGAAACCAGAAGCAAAAGGAACAGGAAAGGCTTCTGCAGGAAGCAAAATATAAAGAAGGTGAAGGGTGGGATCTCAAAAAAATAAGCAATCACAGGGAGGTTTTGTTTTTTTTTCTTTTAAAATGATTTTTGATGGCACATAGTTACTATTACTTGTTCTCTGACTTTGAGAGGCTGACAAGTAGCTGTCTTACTTTGAATATCTATTGTTACTCCTGAGGTTTTATGCAGAATAGAAAGGATTGTTTTGAACAGTTTCTCATGGACAAGTGGAAGCTATCCTCTTGCTACAAATGATTCATCCAGGAGAAGCGATACATAAACAAGGCTGCCTGCTTGGAAAGCGGATGGGAGGGCGAGGTATTTCAGAAGGGCTTTTCACTCCTGTGCCAGCTAATGAGAAAAGCAAGCTCGTGAAATAGCAGGGGTGCTATGGAATGGAGACGTCAGAAAGTTTTAAAATCTTGCATCTCATAGTTAATATCAAAGCAGGCGTTTCTCAAATCTCAGATGAAGACTAATTGCTTTCTCGTAGTCACAGTGTATCAACAGGGCCTGGGCTCTGGGAGCGGATGAAGCTGAGCAGGCTAAGGCAAGACAAGCAGCCGGGGCTCAAAATTTTAGGAAGCACCTATACTTAAGGTGCTACAAAAGCATGGTCAGCACCTGCATGACCCTGAGCGTGAGTGCCTCCTTAAATTTTGTACCTCGGGTGCTTCCCTTGCCTCATCTAGCCCAGGCTCTGGAACTGAGGTAGAATCAGGGCTCTGTCCTTTACTGGTGGCGTAATTTCAGAGAAGCAATTGGAATTAGGCTGGACTGGGTTTGCACAGGTAGGAGCTTTTCTCTATTACAGAAAAATATAGAGCAATACAGAGCAGGGCTAAAATCATGTCTCTGTTCCATAAGGTCACCAGAGTCTAGGTTTCTTCTAGCACGCTGTCCTGCCCTGCTGGTGTTTTAGTCCTCATGATCCAAAAGGGCAGCCTCCAAGTTTCGAGATGGAGACATCCATGTTCCAGGTGGCAGGAGGGAGGAAGGTGCATGAACCATGTGAACACACGACTAATTTTAAATTCAATAGAATTACAATTACAAAAATATAGACCAGACTTAAAAAAAACAAGTAATACAAAAATAAAATCTTTCATTTTTTGGATTGTTAAATCACGTGTAATTGGTATTTCTATCAATGTCACTCCAAATTCCCAACATGAGCATCAACTTTATTTATTTTTTTTTTATTTTTTTTTCTCTTTTTTTTTTTTCCCCAAATAGTTTTATTTTATTTTTTCAGTGTTACAAGATTCATTGTTTATGTACCACACCCAGTGCTCCATGCAATACGTGCCCTCCTCAATACCCACCACCAGGCTCGCCCATCCCCCCACCCCCTCCCCTCCAAAACCCTCAGTCCCTTGTTCTGAGTTCACAGTCTCTCATGGTTCTTCACCCCTCCGATTTCCTCCAAGAGCATCAACTTTATTATAATTAGACCACAGTCTTGCTCCCTGCAACTGAAAATGTTTCCAGCAGGACACATTCTTATGCATCTTCATGAAATGTTCCTAAAGCCATAGCTTTGGGAATAGAAACATTACCCAGATTGGGAAGATAGAAATCTGTGTATTTGCCTACCCAGCATTCATCCCCCATTCTGGTAGTCGCACCCTAATTTTGCTTTGGGGAACTACCAGGTCCTATTACTTGTAGATTTGGTAGAAACTATTAATTGGGCTTTGGGTGGGAAGGGATAGAAATTAACTCAAGCCAGAACAACAGCCTCCCTTTCTCTCAGGAATTTGTCTCTTGAGTAGAGAGAGAAAAAGCACAGAAATATGATTGAAGCCATTCTTTCCAATGGAGGCATGGATTTCAAACAAAGTCCGTAAATTTCCCCAGACTGTCCCATCTGACGTCTGACTCTTCGGCTATTCCTTTAAATTTTGTTTGTGATGCCCCATATCCTTCCAGTAAATCTCTTTTACTTAAGTTACTTGGAGTCTGTTTCTGCTGGTTGCAACCCAAGAATCTTAATCAACACAAGTAGTTATTCACTGTTCTACCTGAAAATTTGGAATTGTATAGGCTGATAGGACTATTGTTAACACTAGCTCTTTCTTCTCCAGCATCTTCCGATGAAGCCACTAATGCCTCCAATCACAGACTTAGGCCTGCCCTGCCTCTGAGCCAACATCAAAGTGGGATATGAAGGTGGGACGAAGATTTAAGTTATCCCTCTTATATCTGGGTTTTGGTGACTAATACGACTGTTAAGACCAACAAGGGGGTAAGTGATATGTAACATACCAAAGAGGAAGTCCCAGGGACCAGGCTGAAGAATTACCTAGAAGGCACCAATCCAAGGAAAAGGACAACATATTATTTAGATTTCACAAAACAAGGAGTGTTGCCTGTCTTATTCCCCATTCTATCCCTAGTACTAAAAAGTATGTCTGACTGTGGCAAGTACTCAATAAATATATGCTAAAGGAAAGGATGAAGAAGCAGTAGCATTAAGAAGGGTTGAGATTTGTGGTGGCAGAAACCAAGTGAAGGGGTGAGGTGACCTCACAGAGGTGGAAAGAGGTCAGTAAGCAAGGGAGTACATACATGGAGTTGAGGGTACAGAAAGGTTGGATTCTAAAGGTGCCAACCAACAGTCACTGTGATGCTTTCTGGTTTTCCACCATGTTTTCTTGGGTTCTTCTCTTGGCTAATTACATCTCTTAACCAGAGTCAGTCTCAGAAAAACCTAGTGCTACCACATTCAACTTCTTCCCTCCTGCACGCCCAGCTCCCTGATGATTTGGCCCAGCCCATCAGAATGACGTTCTGTCTTGGTCCCTCCCCTTGAGTGCTAACCCTTTCTCTTTTCCTAATCCCTAACCCAGGGCCTGGGCTCTCTTACCTTGCCTTGCTCTTCCAAATCTTCTTCACTAAGACCAAAGACTTGCTCCACTTTCTTGACAGCTCCCTAAGGTGTCGCCACCAAGATCAGGCTTCCAAAATGATGATATGGTAATAAAAACTGTACATTTATTGGACACGTATAATGGTCGGCTCCTGGGCAAAACTTTTTTACTTTTGTAAAGTGCTCACCATAATCCCGTGAATTGAACGTTATTATTTTGGCATGGGCGGTTAGTAGCCTTCCCAACATTCACTCTCCCATTTATAAAGGTTTTATAAAGACTACACATCACATGCTACCTTGTAGCTAGGAGCGGCCAACGAAATATACATGGAAGTTGCTGGGTGAGCTTCTGAGAGAGCGCCTTAAAGCAGGTAGGGTGCCTTTTATCACCCTGATCTTTTTCTCTTTCTTCTTGGCTGAAAGGTGGCCCTGGCACCTAAAGGGCACCTTGTAACCATGAAGGGACTTTAGGATGAAGGTAGAAGGTGCTTATGCTCTTGATGACCATGGAGCTGCCCCACCTCTTTTATAATAGAAGAAATAAACCTCTAACTTTTTAAAGCCACTGTTAATTGGCTGTTCTATTTCATGCAGCAGAGGCTAATCCTGACTGATTAAATTATTTTAATTAAATATTAAAATATAGTGGGGCAGACAAATCTATAGTCCTCCCCAAATAGCTCAATGTCCCTCCACATTTCTCAGTCTCCCTTGTAGTTAGGCTGGGACTGTGTCTTGTTTTGCACAGTGCGTTCTGAGCAGAAATTACCTACGTCACTTCTGTACTAAGACACTTCAGAGCCGGTGTGCCTTCTCCAGCTCTCTCTTCCCTGCTACAGTAACAGCACTGGAGACTGCATGATGAGAGAGTAGTGTCACAAGCTAGAAGGAAATGGGATCCCTGAGTCCTGGGGTAGAGAAGGGCTCCCACTAACCTGCCTTTGGGTAAGTGAGAAATTTACGTCTGTTTTGCTAAGTCACTGAGAGTTCAGAGTTGATAGATGACCATAGCATGAGTTAACCTACTCTGACTAATAATACCTTATTTTATAAACAAAGAGATTGAGTCTTTCAGCAATTAAGTAACTTGCCCCAATCAAAGGGGCTACTTAGTAACTGAGTCTGTCTGACCACCATAGCCAAGCTCTGTCGTCTCCAATTCCCTCCTTAGTATTGGTCTCACTGGCTCCCTGATTCTGTTGGCCTCCCATTATTTGTTTATATCCAGGTCTTCTTCTTTCCTTCAGCATCTCTCTCTCTGGCCTGCATAGACAGGAAGGCCACATGCCCAAATCTTAACCTATCACACTAAGATCACAGAATTACATCTAATATTACAATTCTGTCTTGGAATTTATTCCGAATCTTGGCTGGGTGAGTTGGCCAATACTGAAAATGGCTGCCTAGCATCTGGCTCCTATTTGGTCTTTGGCTAAAACAAAAAATTCAAAGTTGATTTTCATCACCGGGTTTGTAGTATTTTCTATTTTCTTTCCTGAGCACGGTGAAGAAAAAGAAAGTGAGATGTGGCCATAATTCTGTATCTGAATCATTTAGCTTGGTAGGTTGGGACAACTTGCTCACAAGAAAAGCTCATGTATTCAAACAGATGTTATGTTTCAGGGGCCCTGATAGATTCTGGGAATGCAAGGAGAATTTTACCACACAGCCCTTATTTAAAGGAGCGCCCAAACTCAGGACCAGTATAAGTAAATAAAATGCAAAATAGCATGGTAAACCCAGAGAGAATCAATACGTATCAGATGCAGTGGTGACACAGATGAGAAGGTTGTCTTTTCCGATTGTCCCCATTCCCATAGGAAGGAGTTTTAGTCTCCCAGCTGGAAGAGTTTTTCAGAGATCGTTGAATGTTGAGTGTTGTACTAAGCATTTTCTATAAATCAAATTGTGTCTCTCATTTACAACTATTACATCTATTCCAGGGATGAGTCAACCATTGCTCAGAAAGAAAGAGAATCAGTCAAGGTCACCCATGTAGGATCTTAGCCCAGTTCTGGCCAACTCTAGCATGACCTATTTTCCCCAGCGTACCCAGCCGGTCCCTCGGTGGAGGCAGGTGGGTTTATTCCGACAACATAAGGCTCCATCGTCTTACCCAGTGAGTTTCCTGAGCCCAACCCTCCACAGTTCCATCTCAGCGTGGGCTTCTGGGAAATTTGGTTCTTCTTCTCAATGCCTTCCTACCTGCTGAGCCTTATTCTTCATTCTGAAATAAGAGCTGTCCTGTAAACAGTATCTGACTCTCACTTCCTGGCCTCCGGCTGGTAGAGCAAGAACATTTCCAGCGCGTATGCTTCCCTATTCTGTGAAAAAAATGTGTTTATACTTGGTCCCCTTTGAGGGAGGGCGACGCCCATGCTTTCCTCCCAGCCGAATTTATTGGCTGGGCCTTTTCCAATCCTTCACACCCTGAGAAGCCGGGAGCACTGTGTCTGCCCTCTGGCGCCATCTACCGGCACTGCTCCCGCCTCTGAAGGAGCCCCAATTAATTGGATGAATCTTGCTACATTATTAGCTGATTGTTTTTTGTTTTTTGTCTTCACGGACTAGAGGATGACCAATTAATAAAGAAAGTAGACATCAAATCTGTGATATTTTAAAGAGACCAGAGCCTCCTTTCTCTCACTTTTCCTGCCGCACCAGTTGTGACATTCCTTCATATTCAATTCTTTCTTCCTTTTAAAAATATTTATTTTGTTCTTCTATAGAGATCAGGGCATGGGGCACAGAGCCACGCACCTGAGCAAACAGAGGGGCTGACTGGTTTGCTGGCATAATGAAAAACATTAGTTTTGAGCTCATTACTGTGATTCCACAATGGGCACCAAATCCCACTTAAGACCCACAGAGGAAGTCTTCAAAGGGACACTGTTCCAGGTCTGTGCCTGGCGAGCGAGCTGCCTCTCTGAGTCTTTGCAAAGGAATAACCCATGGTTGGAGACCCAGGCCTGTCAGATCAAAACCAGGCCTGGCCTCCAGACCTTGAAACAAGTCGCAACAGTGAACCTTACTCATCCATTTTCAAAATATGGCCTATTCTCTACAAAATGGAGCAAAGCCTCTCAGATTGGCTCTGGCTGCTCTATTTGATATATTAAGGAGAATCTTGACTCTTTCCAGGTTTCTGCCAGTCTGTTTTAAATCCAAATGGCTTGGCTGAGAGTGGTTTTTAGTTATTTTTTCATTTGAAATGGAATTCAAAACAGCAGGGGCATAAAGCCCAGATATGGATGGGAGAGAAAATTAAAAGGTCCCTGGAGTTCCCCCATTCACCTTTCACTTTAAGGAAAAGGAATTAGCATTTCTTGTAAACCTACTGTCTGCTGAAGTACCCCTCAGGGAGGGTGATACTGCTGAGCCGTTGAAATTGTGAAGATTTCTAAAGATTTGGATTTCTTCAGAGGCAGCTTGATGGAATGATCAAGAGCTTGACTTTAGAGCCAAACCTTGTTCTCGACTCTTACACTCATGAGGATGCAGCCATTTTCTAGGACCAGTCTGAGTCTGGCTTCCTGACGGGGGAGCAAGCCTGTGAGAGCTGGCTGATAGGGCTGTTGTGAGGTTGAAACAAGGTAGCCCAGAAGGCATCCCCCCCCCCCCTCCCGGGTCTGGGCACGTCTCAAGAGCTTCACAAACAGCTAAGGGCATGATCAGTCTCTTGTAACAAGGAATCAGAGCTTCTGCCCCTAAGCATGAGATGTGTGACTTTTAGAAAATGCCTGTGTTCTCTTTGCTCACTGTCATCTAACCTCTCAGGTTGTTTGAGACTTGAGGGTCAAGGAACTATATTCGGACCTGCTGCATTAAACCGCACACCATCTGGATCCACCTGCCCCATGGCCTCCTCCTCTTCCCATCCCCTCCCTCAAGTCCTCTGGAGGGAACCTTACATTCTAACCACACTGGTGTTCTGGCTCCTTCTAACACATGCTTTTGCCCAAGACAGGAATGCTCTCCCCACTCACTCCCATATGCCTGACTAATTGTTCAGGTCTCAGTTTAAAGGTCACTTCCTTGGAGAGGCCTTCCCTAATGGTGTGCCCTTTTCCCGAAGGGCGCCCTTCACAGTATCTGCAAGAATACTGCTTGTACATCTTTGCAGCACTTTGCAAAGTGTTGGGTTTGATATGTAGTTGTGATTATCTTTTTAATAATCCGTTAAATGTCTCTTCTCCTTACCTGACAGTAAGTGGGCAGAAACTTCATCCATTTTTGTCCATGAATAGTTGATACTTGACTGATGGGTCCTGAGTCCTACTTACCTTAGTCCTTGATGGCCCCTCTCCCTGGAACCCTAGCACCGCATTTTTCTGTCAAACTCCCACTCATCTCTTTTAAGATACATTCCAAGTCAGCTTCTCAGTGAAGCCATTGCCCAACTCCCTTAGGTGGGGTATTGTTTCCAAGGTACGTTGTATTTACCTCTGTTACAGCAATTAATATATTGCATGCCATCAGTTTTTTTTTTTTTTTAAGATTTATTTATTTATTTGAAAGAGAGAGAGAGAGAGAGAATCCTGAAGCAAACGCCTCACTGAGTGCAGAGCCCGATGCGGGGCTTAATCCCAGGACCCTGAGATCATGACCTGAGCTGAAATCAAGAGCCAGCCGCTTAACTGATGAGCCACCCAGGCGTCCCACCATCAGCTTTTGATAGTGGGATTGATCTCTTACGTAGCTTCTTACTTCTGGTGCTCAGTGGGTGCCTGGCACAGAGGAGGCATTCAATAGACATTGGGTGAGTAAACACGGTAACACTACCTTCTGAGAGAGTAATGATCATTCAATCCCATGTTAATATCCTAAGGTGGAAAGATTTTGACTATTAACGCCAAGAATTGGTCAGCATATTACCTCCCAGAAATGTCTTAAACTACACGGTAGTCTCATCAACCTTTCTTGGTATGTCATACTTGCAACACTGGATTTATCGTTCATTTCTTATGATAATAGCCAGTTCTAGAAATTTTCGGAGATCTTTCATGTAAAGCTCTTTGATGCGTTGTGAGGAGAAAAAAAAGAAGATTTTGTTGTACACTGGATTCTCCTTCTTAGAATTCAATCACGATCACAGTCTACTTCATTTTTTTCTGACTTTTACTACTTCAACAGTTGAACTGTGGAAATACTAGTGTAGCTACTGATACTGATACAGTTTAGGGAGAAGAATGGTAGAGAAAAATACAGACCAGAATAGATTGGTGGGCTTCCTAACATTTCATAGTTTTGCATGGAGTATATTTGACTCTATTTCAACTGGCCTGGATGAATACATTTTTTACGATAAACATCACAAAAGCAACTAATATTAGTAATTATTTTTTACAGAGTATTTTTACATGTTATATTGTTTAAGACAATCCTCTTGAACATTTTCCATCCAGAGAAATATGTTTCCATGATTTATACTTGAAGCCCCCAACTTGTTATAAGAGACTGAAGAATGGATCATGAATCTCCACCCAGCTTTTGAAGGAGACTAACTGCCCCTCTACCATGGCCTGTAAGATATGATAATAGTAACAACAATAATCACAAAATAGATGAGCAGCATCTGCTCCTTTGTAGGTCCTGACATTGCTTTGACAATCTCCTCTTCCTTCTCTCTCTTCTCCTGCCGTGTGGTTTGATGGGACTCCCAAACCCTAGTATTGAAGGTTGACTACACCTAAGCCAATTAGTAGCCACATGCCATCCCTCAGTCAGGGTGATTGGTTCAGGGATAGATATGAGACCCAGTCAGATCAATGAGACACCGTTCTGGGAGGAGGCGAGTAGCTACTTTTGCCATCTTACTTATTCTTATGGACATAGAGTGGGGTCTGCTGGATACTATCATGTGGAGCATGAGCATGAAACTAACACTTCCCGTAGCAAGCTGAGTAATGGAGGGAAATCAAAGCCTGATGATTCCTTTTGAGCCCCGCATATAGCCAGTCTAGGCTACTTCTACTGATGGCTTTTCAATGATTTATTCCAATAAAATTGCTTTTTATTTAAATTGAATTTTCTGTCACGTGCAACCATAGAATTCTAATGGATACGTTTCTGCTTTGCCAGCACTAAGCTAAGCCCTTGTACATATATCAGCTTATTTAATCCTTAATGTCCTAGTTAGCACTAGGGTTCATGAAGGACTCAGTCACCATACTGTTTCCTGGACATGGCTGGAGAATGGGAGTGTGTTCCTTCTCAGGGGTCCACATGCTGTCAGACGCCATCCATTTCTCTCTCTCCCTTCTCCAGCACTCCTAACCTATTCGTTTTGCTTTCCTCCCCCTCTCCTTCGTTGCCTTTCCAAAACTTGAGTTCAGGTCTCCAGGGAGATAAACATTAGCCCCTCGACCCAGCAAGCTCTGAGAATACAGACTTAGTCATCCCACTGCCCAGGACATGGGGCTGGCTGAGATGAGCCCGGCGTAGCCCTGCTGGGCTGCTTTGCTCTGGGAGTCACAGCCCTTCTCTGGATGCCAGAGATTGCTTCTTCCTTTCGTGGCCCTGAGCCATCCTCAGAGGTTTCTTGGACAGCACCCAGGGCGACCTGGGCTGATAGGCTCCCTGCCTAGATAAGGCATGTCACTGCCTGGGCATTCGTGTGCAGCTGGCTCTGTTTGAAATCCGGCCTCTCTCTGACTTCACTTCCTGAATGTGCTGACAGGCCTCTGAGCCAAGTCAAACAGGTTCCCAATGCTGTGCCTGCAGAGCATTCCCCTGTGAGTGCAGCTGGGGAAACAAAACTTGTCTCCAGCCCGTGGAGAGGACCTGCGGCCCTTATATGACCAAGAAGCAGGCCCTGTGAGACCTCGTTGAATCTTAGTGGGAAACGTTTGCATTTCAGGGAGGGTGGTTTGTGTGTGTGTGCATGCACACCGGCTTGGAGCATGGGGTGGGGGAGTCCTGATTACTTCTTCTTAAATGAACAAGTCTATAGCGAAAAATGACTAATTCTTGCTTGTCTGCGCCATACAAGGGCTTTACATACATGATCCTCCTGGCAGCCTTCTGAGGGAGCCCTGGTGGCCTCATTTTTACAAAGGAAGGGATTGAGGCTTAGCAATATTAGGGTACTTGCCTCCTTGCTCCCCCAGGTACAACTGCAGAGCCCGGATTTAACTTCTAGGCACTCAGTTCCAAAATCCATGTGCCTCCTCTAACTTGTAATACCTTGATTCTTCATGGAGTTAGAAGCATAGGAAGGAAGAGTGGAAAGGGGAGAGGCTCTGGTGTCTTCCCAGACCTGTGAAGTGTAGAATGACAGCGGGGTCTGTAGCAGGAAAGTTGGGAGGCCCAACTGAGATACGAATTCATGTGGCAGTTGTACTCATGAATAAGGACATATGTGTATAGTGCAAGCTCTCTGGGGTCAGAAAGACCTGGACTCAACTTGGGCTTCCACTAGCCACTTATCCCATGAACTGGAACAAGACCTGAACCTCCATTTTCTCGTATATAAAATACAGCCCTGGCATTTACTTGTGAGACCCAGTACAGTGCCTGCTACATAGTAGAAACTTGGTAAATGGGGTCGATTATGAATATTATATAGGTGTTTTTATTACACTTGTGGAAGATACAGTTGGTTTCTCCTGGAGTTGGGAAAGGCTAGGTAATGCCACAGAAACAAGCAGTTCTCAAATCTCTGTGTCCTAAAACAACAAAGGTTTTGTTCTTGCTCATGTTAAATGTCTATTGTAGATATGCTGGGCCTGGGGAGGGACTCTGATCTCCATCATCATTATTTAAAGACCCAGGTTAATGGACACTCCATCTCTGTGCTTCCATAGTTGCCAAAGCTGAAGCATGTTGAATCTCTCACTTGCTCTTAGGCTTCTGCCTGGATGTGACAGATGTCACCCCTGCTCACATTGCATTGGGTGACACAAGTCGTATGGCTTCTTACCTACCTTCAAGGAGGTAGGAAATGGGGAAGTACTACCCTACCTATGTACCCAAGAGGAGAGCTGGAAATGTTTGGCATAGAGCATTAGTGACCCTCCACCAACCCAAAAGCCATCCTCCCTCTCACTTCTTTCTTGCTATCGGAGCCCTGAGTTTTTACTTATTTTAAAAATAACTTTCTGTGTTCACTTTCCCATGTGCTTAGAAAAAGGTGATCCCAAAGGGCGAAGAATGACTGTTGGCCAATTATGGAGGTCTCATTCTCCGTTTGGGTATATGTATGTGACCAAGGGGACCTTGGTCCTTCCTCCTAACCAAGGGGACCTGAGGGGAAGTTGACGGGGGTGGAGGTGGGGAGCTTCTAGGAAAGGTTTCTCTTGCTAATAAAAAGAGAAAGATTAAAGTAAATATCCTTGCATTGCATTTACCTATGATGTCAGGAGCTGTCAATCTCGAGGCCACACAAGGAGGTTCCTTGACATACCAAGCATGGTGACATGGAAAGATAGAAAGCCCCTAAGCCCATGATAATGTCAATGAACAAGGCCATTGAGCCCTGGACTTGGTTCATGTTTGGACTTCTTTACATTGGGTTACTGGCCCCTGTAAGCATCCTAACTGTTAGTGTGGTCAATTATACAACAGCCCGGGTTCCTGCCCACCTTTTTCCAGGACTTGTGATAAGGCCAGGGAAAATTCCTCCCACTGAGCATGAACCTAGATGAATCAACACTCTGGAAGAGATTAGCCAGAAGCAGAAGCTGATGGACTGACAGTCCCGAGGAGATCTGGGAAATACACAAATTCTGTGCAGGTAGCCAGTGAATAGCAGTAACCCAAGAAGGCAGTATCATAGTGATCTGGGAATCCGATTTTCTGAAGCAATAAGGAGGCAATCATCAGGCACTATTTTTCAGTGGATGTACGTGGGAGAAGTCTGTATGGCAAGAAAGTGTCGGGCTTCTCGGCACTAAGTATTCTGGCCTCTCCAGAGAGGAGGAGTTTGCAGCAGGACAAGGAGAGTTCAGTACTTGATGCTGGGGCACAGATGACATATCCCAGGAGACTATCTGATTACCTTTGCTCAGATGGTGGGCACATCAAAGAACCTTCTGATGACTAATTCAGTTTCTTGGGGTCCTTGATGTGGAAGCAGGGATGTGCCCTGGATAAGGAACCCAGGATCGCCAGGGCATCTGGTTCCTGGAACAACATAGGAGAAGAACACGGTTCTTGAAGCCGAACTGTGGCCCCACCAGCTAGTAGATGAGGAGAGCCTCAACAGAAGCTCTTAAGATGCACCGGGTGCAACAGTTGCTGAGTCAGTGAGACCCAGCTAGTCCCAATGACATAGCCAGGGTAGTGGCGCCCAAGGAAGGAGACAGAAGAGAGAAGAGCCCTTTGGAAACGACAGGAGTGTGAACTGGTGAGGACAAATTGCATTGCTCATCATGCTTCCTTTGCTCACTCCACTCCAGGAAAGCAAGCTGTCTTTCAACCCCTGGGATGCCCAGAACTCTTCCCCAAGCTTTCCCCTGTGTGGCGCCTCCAGCTGCTGCCCTTCTCTTCTGCTCCTCCCCTGATGAACTCCAGTCATGGAGAAAGTCTCGGTTTAGGTGTTTTTTGCAGAAAGGCCTTTCCTCCTGGCCCTACTTAGGTGGTTTTTCTCTTTCATAGTGCCCAGTTCTTCTTCACTGTCCTTGCTGAGGTGTAGAATCATACATTAATCAGTGTGTTTTCTATTGACTGGGTCTCTTACCAGAATAAAAACTCCATGAGGGGAGGCATCCTGTGGATTTCACTCCCCCGTTGCCTTCCGAGTGCCTGGCACAACATAGGAATTCAGTGTTGCTTGATGAATCAAATGAATGTCATATGGATGCGAAGTGTTATGATTTCAATTCTCCCAGCGTAAGTAAAAACATTGGCCTCTTCGCTTACATCAGAAGGTTTGTATAGTTTGGGTTAATTAGTCCCACTGAGCTTAGTCATTTCTGGCGGATGACATAAAACCAGGTTTGGGTCCTGCAGTGGTGAGGTCACAAGCCTTTTTTTCTTTTACATCTGTTTATTTGAGCATCCTGACACTGAGCAGGTGGACCTTGGACCATTTTATAAGGCGACTTTCCTTCAGACGTCAAGTTGACACAGGAAAACCGAAGTTCAGGACAAGTTGCTGAGGTGAAGTGTGAACTTGCTGATATCCCTCCTTAGGCCCAGCTTGCCAGGGAACTGTGTAGGAAGAAATGTGGGATAATGACGCTCAGCCTAAGCCATCTTCTCCCCATTTCTCCCCCAACTCCAGGACAGCTTTGAAGACCACAGGCATTCTAAATTAAACTAAATCCTGTCTTTGGTATTACTCTTCTTACTTGGCATCTTCCCCACCAGGCCATCACCCAAACTGTTACCAGCACGAATCTCTCTCCAGTTGAGAGAGTCCATTTCCCTATCACCTGCAGGATAACTACCAAACTCTTAGCATGGAACAGATGCTACTTCACACCCTGACCCCTAAACTTTCCTGCTTCCTCTCCTTTCATTTCTCTTCTCATACCTTCATTCCCAGCTTCGCCAAGCAGCTTACGGCTCTCTGAATGCACCGTGCTCTCCTATGACGCTGGGCGCTCACATACAAGTTCCTCTTCCAACCTTTCCTTCCTGGTGAGTCCCACTGGCTCAGCTCACATGTCACCTCTCCCATGTAGTCTTTCCCGATAATGGTTCCTCCTCCCCAGATCTGCCATCTTTTTGTGCTTTATCTGTATACTCCTCCCCATCAGACTGTGAGTTCCTCGAGCATAGAGATGGTGTCTTGCTCATCACTGAATCCCCATGCTTAGCATAGGGCCTCAATGAGACCCAGGCCCAGGGGCATGCCCTTCTCTGGGATGTCAGAAGTCCAAAACCAAATAAATGGGGCCAGGTTCCAGAGTTAGGAAGGAATAATTTCACTTTCTGGGGCCATCTCATATTCTAACCTTTTCCCATCTTCCATGACCTTCCACTTGACCCATATAGAAGACCCAAGGAGGCAAGGGTTGGGCAGAGTAAAAGGCATTGTCTTTTTTGGTTAGTTCCACCAATGCACATCTTCTCTAACAATAAAAGGACATGGGGAATTGATACTTTAGCATGATCCTTATCTCTACCCAGATAATACTAAGCACTAACTTCTAGACCCATGAGATACATTAACTTTATAAACAGAAAGTTCTCTCTGCGATTACCAATGAAGTAGTTGTTTTTAATAAAGCCACATCTGGAACTATTTTTTATGCTTGCCTGATGGTCACACATTATCCTTGCCCATCCCCACCTCCAAGCCTAATGTTTCAGGCAGACCCATTTTATATAAGGAGATGCCCACTTGCATTAGTGGAGGGGGGAAGGGACACTGTATGGCTGGAAGAATGTGCTGACAGCTTAGTTATTTTAAGAATACTCATTGAAAACTGGGCTTTAGAACACTCACTGAAAATTGGCTGGGCTTGAATTTTCTTGGGGTCTTCAATCCACCTGGACTTGTATACCTGGAAATGGATGAGGTATATTTCACTAGAAGAAATTAAGACCTGAAATTAGTTTGGAGGAGGGTTTAAGTTCAATTGCTTATTCGATTATCACACATTTATTTTATAAATATCTCCTAGTGCCAGGCAGTGTATTAGGAGTCTGGGGTTCACAGATGAGTAGGACAGGGCTCTAGCCAAGAGTCACAGAGGTTCACAATGATAATGCTTTGATAAGTGCTATCATAGAAGTTTTGATAAAATGTTATGAATGCTCAATGGGAATGTTCATTCTGCCTGAAGATAGAGTTAGCGAGGAAGGCTTCATAGAGAATGTGCTATATGTATGCCAAGCCTTGGGGAATGGGTGGGATTCATTTGCTGGACCAGAAGGAAAGGTATTCCAGGTAGATGGATGAGCACAAACAGAAGCCTAGAAGGGTGAAAAGGCATGGGATTCAGATTCACACAAAGGTAAATTTCCCATAATGAGTGTGTAGCCATTAAGTTTAGGAATTATTAACCATTTTGAGACATCGAACTCTGTGAAAACCAAATAAAAGCTAATGATTTCTTTTCCCAGGGGAGCGTGTATGTGCCTGTGTATGCATGCACGTACACATACATAGAATTTTGTAGGCTTTTTCATTGAGTTCATGAACCCTCTGCCCCAATGGACATGAAGGGTTAAGAATCTCTGTTTGAAATATACATATATAAGACAAATTAGAAGAGAGTTAGCGGTTTTATGTGCCACTAGCTTCATCTTCTCCAACTACTAGTGTTACCCAAATAACTCATTGAATGGCAAAATAAAATTAACTTGTGTTTGTCTACAAAATTAGCTGATTTTCTGTGTCTAAAGGTCGTTGGTTAATGTCCTCTACCACAAGGATTTTTCTATCCCTTTTGTTGGAATGGTTAGAATTTCAGGGATATACATTTAGAATGTTAGTTGAAACAAACAGAAAACAAGCAAGAGTGGGGATAGGCCTGAGATTCAGCCTTTTTTTTTTTTTTTTTTTTTAACACTTGGAGTCTAAAGCTGGGGAGTGGTGTGGCTTTTCTGTGCTGCTCTGCTGTCTGGGCTTAGTCTACCTTTGCAGGTAATTAATTCCCCAGCCTGCTTATTTTTTCTAGTTGGCTCTTGTTTAGCTTCCATAGAGCCCCACCCCAAAGTGCTTTATTGTCCCTCTGCTGACTATTTCTACATATGGTCAAAATCAACTCACCTTCCGGGTTGCTGACATCGGCAAATTCACAGTTTGGCAAACTCTGCTCTGCTCCCAGTAACCCTTTGTTAAAGAAGTGTTATTACAACGGAGTGGATCTGATAGCTAACAAGTCTGTCCAATCTCTTGCACTCCTAGATACACTCCTAAGGAGCAACTCTTTGTGTCTTTGGATTTACAGCCACGGGCAGGATATTACACTCTCAGCCTGTTGGGTACTAGAGCACTGCTAATGAGCAAACAGCCCTGCCTCAATTAGTGGTTTGTAAAATATTCCTGGATATCAAATTGCTTTTGCTGCTTGATAATCACACTGGCTCCTGGGATGAAAAGCAACCGAGCAAAAATTGTTCCCTTGTTATATACTACCTTGTTGATCTCCCAAGTTATATCTGTAGACAGAATTTAAGTTTGCCATTTCCCCAGAGCTAAGGTTTGATTTACACATGTAATCATTGTGTTGGTGTTCATGGTTTCTTTTATGAATCTTTTCGGGTATATAGATTACCATCTTTTAAGGCTATTTCTGTAATAATGACTTAAACAAAGTTGATTATTTTAGAAACAAATTAAGAAATAAACTGTAGAAGAACCCCAAATGGTAAACTGCTATTGTGGTAATTTGTCTAAGTATAGGTGTTTATTTCAGAGAGAGAAAGAGAGAGAAAGAGAGAGAAGAGGGCAGTGGAGAAGAGAGAATATTAATGAAACTGGGAGAATGTTTCATCCAGATTGCAAATTGTGTTGACTCTTCCTAAATTCTTAGCTTCTTAATTACCCAGTAACTTCAGATGGCAGTAATGTTAACCCCAGCAACTGAAAAGAAAAGCTTCAGTGTAGAGCTTGGGAAGAAAAAAGTAGTAAAGGGAAAGGAATTCAAGATCTGTTATTGGTATTTGAATACGTTTATTGTGACAAGAATGCTGTTATAAATATTCATAAGCAAAGACCATCTTTTTTATCTAGGGATTGTTGAAGATTCCAAATTGGAAGGATACATCTTCTGTAAAAATCTGCCACCGTTCCTGATTTGAGAATAAGCAACTACCCTTAAGTTTCTGCTAACATCATAAATGGTCACAGCACATGCCACTTGGTATAATCCAGACTTTAAATGGACTTCCCAGGGGACTCTCTGTCCCTCTCCACCACAACTTCCCTTCCCTCAGCCTTTTGAAGGGCCACACTATCCTTTGTAAGCAACCCTATATAGATTGTTGGGGGAGGGAAGAGGATAAGTTGACAAGCACATCAGCTACAGTTATCTCAAGTCCAGTAGAAAATAGTTTTCACTGCTTGATAGTAAGAAGCACTGAGAGTGATTTTAGTTGACTCTTCACTCTTTCAACTTCACCTAGATAGGTAATCCATAGATGATGCAGAAAAGAGGTTGTGGGAGGGGTACTTTTCCAATATTTTATTGTATTTTCTTAAATATCCTTTCTGGAATTTTCAGGAACAAAACATAAAAAAATTATATACTTTATTACAAATGGTAAACTCAGAGTGCTCCAAATCTCTTATTTACAAACAACACTGGGCAGGACACCCAAACAAACAAACATGAAATAACTTACAAAGGCATGAAGCTGTTTATTGACAGTAATCAGCTTTCATCAAATTAAAAAATATATATATGTACATACACAGTTAAGGAAGGCAGGCCAGAAAGAGTTCATCTGCAGGCTCAGCCTCGCTCTCACAAACCTCCCTCCCGCCTCCCCTCCCCCAACCCCCCCTTTGTGTTCTTAAGGAGTACTACAGAAGCAATCTACAGTCTCTATTGCAGTTTGTAACCCCTCCCCCTCCCCCCTTTAATACTGAATGAGATCGAATGTTAGGTCCATGCAGTTCTTGGTCAATGTTAAAGAAAAGTCTAACGTTCTGTTCGTGCGGGGACAGCCCATCCGCAAAGCGGGGCAGCCCGCAGGCAGCCGCTCCCTGGCCCCATGCCAAGGGAGGGCGCGCCAAGTCCTTCCCACTCGTGCACACTGGGGGCGCCGTCAGGACGCCGCCCAGTCCAACTTGGATACCCTTGGCTTTAGTCCTTGGACACTTCTTTTCTCTCTCTCTCTCTCTCTCGCAACTTGTCAAGTTCTCAAGTCTGTCTCTCTGTGTAATTTTTTTTTCTCTGTTGCCCCTCAGCCCCCGACAGTCTCTCTTCAAAATGTTTGCAACTGCTGCGTTAGCATGAGTTGGCACCCACTGTTAACGTGGTTCATGACTTTCTGTTTAAGCTGTGCCACCTGTTCCCTGAGCATGTTGGCCGTGGACGCCAGCTCCGAGTTCTGCGCTTTCAAGGTTTTCACTTTTTCCTCCAGCCGGGCGATCCTCTCCAGCTTCCTTTTCCGGCACTTGGAGGCAGCTATGCGGTTCCTCATGCGCTTCCTCTCTGCCTTGATCCTCTCCTGCGACTCCATGTCGATGGGGGACAGGGGCGGCGTTTCCCCGGGCATCTCGGGCACCGTCTGCGGCTCCTCTTTCAAGGCCTGCAGCCGCGGGTGCTGCACGGGGAGCTGCTGGGGCAGGTGGTGCGGCGGCTGCGGGGGCTGCTGCTGCTGCTGGGGCTGCGCGGGAAAGGCCAGGCCGGCCGCGCCGTAGGAGGGCGCCCCGCCGCCGCTGCTCAGCGCGCCCGGGTTGAAGTTGCTGAGGTTGGCGTAGACCGGCGGCTCGCTGTGCAGGCTGGCGCTGAAGCCGCCGCTGCCGCTGCCGCCCGCCGCCGAAGCCACCGCCGGAGCCACCATGCCCGCCCCGCTGACCGGCTGCGCCGCCGACGTGACGCTGGGCAGCGTGTTCTGGCTGTGCAGTTCGGCCAGGGCGCGCACGAAACCCTCGGCGAAGCCCTCCTGCTCGTCTGTCACGTTCTTGGGGCACAGGAACTGCGTGGGGGTCGGCGTGGTGGTGATGTGCCCGTTGCTGGACTGTATTATCAGGCGCTCCAGCTCGGGCGAGGCCAGCTTGAGCAGCCCCACATCGGGCGAAGTGAGGAGGTCCGAGTTCTTGGCCCGGAGGTGCGGCTTCAGACTGCCCACCGGGTCGGCCAGGTTCAGGGTCATGCTCTGTTTCAGGATCTTGGGGTTACTGTAGCCGTAGGCGCCGCTCTCGGACTGGAGGAACGAGGCGTTCAGGGCATCGTCGTAGAAGGTCGTTTCCATCTTTGCAGTCATAGAACAGTCCGTCACTTCACGTGGGGTTAGTTTGGGCTGCGCGCAGAAGTTTCGGGGCCGCAACAGCGCGCTGGCGGGCGGGGGACACCCGCGCCTCCCGGGGCCCTGGGCAGGGAAAGTTTCTCGAGGGGCGCGCGCACCCGCCGGCTGTCCTCCCCCCTGCGCCCTGCTCACCAGCTCGCTCTTCAGGCGCTCAGGGTTCAGGTGCCGCCCGCACTCTTACTTGTCAGCTCGTGCGCGCTGCCCGGCTTTGAAAAGTCGCGGTCACTCACGGAGCGCTCTCGGGCGCAGCGGTTCCTGGGAGCCCGCGGACGAACACGCTCCCCGGCGACAGCGGCCTTCCCGGCGGCAGCAGTCAGCGCCGATCCCGCTGTGGCCGGCCGGCGGCGGGTGTCCGCCGCCCCGACTCCGACGACTGTCCCCTCCTCCGCTGCGAGGGGGAGGGGGCGCCTGGCAGCCGCGGCTCGCGCTCGCCCAAGTTCACCAACCGGTGCGAGAGAAGCTGAGCGCACGTCCCTCCTCGGTCTCCTCTCTTCGCCGCCTTCTCGTCTTCGCCGCCGCCGCCGCCGCCGCTTCAGGCGCAGCAAAGCTTTGCAAAAGTTCGCTCCGGGACCCGGGCCACTTGTCCACTGTCCTCCTGGCCAGGAAAGTTCTTAGCCGCTGCAGCCGCTCTCCCGACTTCCCCGGACGGACTGTCGCCTCTCTCCACGCTGTCAGCAGCTCCCGGGCAGCGGGGCTCTCCTCCTGGGGGCGGCTGGAGAAGGGGCTCTCCGGACGCTCCCCAAAACACCAGCCCGGGAGCCACAGGCTCTAGCTCCGGGCAGTTGGTGAGAAAACAGAAAAGAAAATAGGATTTGCGGCTCGGACTCCACTGCCGTCTTGCCTGTCTGTGCCTGCCTGTCTCCCTGAGTCCGCGCACCTCCACTCCCGCCTCGGTGCTTCAGCCACACTCAGTGCAACTCTGAACCCTTATCCAGCCCGAGCTCAACACTTATCTGCTACCAGTCAACCCCTAAAAATAGCCCATGATGTCACCCCAAGGCCTTCCCATTGGCTCGCGTCGCCCTCAAGGGGGCGGGCCCGCCCGTCGCCATGGAGACCCCACCCTAGAAGATTCTTCTCTGGACCCGCGGAGGCTCACGGGATGAGGTAATGCTCCGCTGCCCTCCTACAGTTGGGCCCTTCTTTCTCCTCCTCTCCCCCTCCCCCTCCCGCGCGATTCGCGCCGGGCTCTTTCCCCTCCCCTCCCCGGCACGTCTTTCCCGGCCCGCCCGGTGCATTGTGGGCTGACGTCTTGGGGTTTGACTCTAGTGACGGTGGCTACTGCGAGGCGGGCGGACGCGGGCTCTCGGAGCCTCTGACCGGGGCTGGCTCAAGTTCAGGGCTCGGGCGGGAATTCAGGGGATGCAGGCACCCGGAAGTCTCGGAAACCCGGCCAGGTGTCTGGGGCCGAGAGCGCGGGGTGTGGGGTATTTCCCCACTTGGGGTGCTCGTTGTCATCCACGGGCACTTCGCCGCCTGGCGGGGCCGGAGGCCGTTCGCCCGGGCCTGTGCCCCCCCGCACTTCCGGGGGGCGGGAGCACCGCCCTTAAGGTGGCTCTGTTAAGTCCCCTGTGGGGGCGAGTGAAAGTGGGCTTAAGTTTAGGGGCGGTCTTGGGAGAGCGGGCCCCCCACGTTGAGGACGCTGCGAAGTTTGTCTCCTGGTCAAGTTCACGAGCGATCGTCCGCGCTGCTGTTTGGCTGAGCCTAGAAGCCAAGTGATTTGCATTGCTCGAAACTGGGTGCTCAGCTAAGTCTGCGTTGCACCCCCACTACACCCTCCAGACCATGGGAACAAGGGTGCGAGGGTTCACAGTTCTGCCTCGATGGGGAAGTTTTTCTATAGGGGGTGGAACTAGGGGGCAACTCAGCTTCCAGTTGTGAATGAGCGTTTAGGGAATCCAAGACTTGGGGAACCCCGGTGATCGTCTACTACCCGCCCCCGCACAACCATAGTTCACTCACACACACGCGCGCGCGCACACACACACGCACACACACACACACACCACACCACACCTCCTGTCCTGATTTGTTTACAGGAAAACAAATCCAAGAGCGTCCGATACAGAAAAAAGTCACGCAGCGAGTCAGGGGTAGCGACCAGGATTTAAAATCTCTCCGCTCCCGGCCGGGTGGTGGGCCCATATCCTGGGTAGCCTGTAGGAAGCGCTAGACACATGTAAGTGGTTCCTTTTCTGCGGTTGTTATTTTATCCTCTCCCTACCCCGCAGTCCTTAGGGACAAAAGTGTATGGCGGAAAGAATACCGAAGTCGGGGATCGTGGGTTCTCTCGTGCCCAGAGCTGCCACAGTGTGAAGTGATCAAACTGCTGAACTTTTCTGAGTTCCTTCAGGTCTGCAAGTGGGGCCGGGGACCCACCTCACTGGGCGGAGCTAGTGGAGCATTGTCACCTCCAAGGCCAGGAGGTGGTCGCCTAACAGCCCCCTTCCCTACCCTCCCTCAGAATTTCCCAGAGCCTCGGTGAAATGACAGGATATGAGTGTGACTTGGCAGGACCAGGTATCCTTACCCCTGTGAGGAGCAGTGAGGGGAGGAAGGTGAGGGAGGAAAGGGTCAGAAGTCAGCACTTTCCCGGACCTCCCGTCGAGGACTGGGGTTTGAAGTAAGAAGCTGCAGCAATTTGTGTTCTTAGATTCTAATTCTGGCTTTTCAGCTTCTGATCGTAGGGGGAATTCAGCCTTGGTTTTATAGCCCAGAGCATTAAGATATTTGTGGCTTTGAGAGTTCAGATTCAATGGCCCAACAGCAGCTGGTGTCAGAA
This sequence comes from Potos flavus, assembly GCA_028534135.1. Classification (NCBI taxonomy): domain Eukaryota; kingdom Metazoa; phylum Chordata; class Mammalia; order Carnivora; family Procyonidae; genus Potos; species Potos flavus. Next base: position 124,380,798 of record CM052900.1, on the reverse strand, counting down.
ATCTTGACAACTTTTCTTCACCCCACGCACTCACCTCTCTTTCCCTCCTGCAACAGAGGAAATCTGAGTGGCTCCTGTGAATCAGGCACTGCGCTGCGGTGGGGGGATAGAGTGATGACAAGATCCAGTTACTTTTCTTGAGGAGAGAACATTCTCTATTCTGTTGCCCTGAATCATTTTCTTTTGTAATCAGGGACCTGACGTTCTCAATAATTTTTTAAGTTAACGGTAATAAAAATAAATTTCATGTATTAAACACCTACCACCAGCCAGGCATTCACCTGAGCCATTTAAATCTGCTGTTTCTCCCCACAACCATCTCAAGCTGCGTGTATTATTATTTGGAGCTAACATATGAGGAGCTAGGCTCAGAGAGGGTAAGACTCTTGCTCAGGTCGCACAGACAGCTGGAAATGGACCTCAGGTCTTTGTTACATTCCCTTGTATCTGCTCTGCTCTGGAAAACTTTCCTGTAAAGCGTTAGATGTCTGTAGGGGAATGGCACTTGGATAGTGGGATAGAACTAATTACCATGCCTGATCCTCTGGAACTCCTTTCAGAGCCTCCTTTCAGAACTCCTGTATTTAGAAACTCTAAGACTTAGGACTTTGTGTGTGTATGTATATATGTACACCTATCTTTTGCCTAAGGGTTCTGTGTGTTTCTCTCTGCCTTATGTGGTTTAGTAGGCTTATTTTCTCCTTATGTTGAGAAATAGCATATTTTATCCCAAAAATAGCAGATGTGTTCATGTTAACACCCCTGCTTGGAAACCTTCATGGCTTCCCTTTATGACCAGGAAACGGTTCAGAGACCTTTTCCTGAGAGAAGGGGCCCCTTTCCTACGCTCACTCCTGCTCTCCTGCTCCTCTCTCACTTCCAGGATCAGTCAGGAAAGGCTGGGCTATGCTGCTCTAACAAACAAGCCAGACATCTCAGTGGCTTTCCCCAGGGAAGTTTATTTCCTGCTCATGCTACATGCCCCCACTCAGGGTCTGCAGGGGAGTTCCGCTCACCATGGACACTTGAGGACTTGGACTGAAGAAGGCTTTGTCTTGACACGTGCTTCTCATTACTATCTTGGCTGAAGGAGAGAAGGCAGCAAACCATTCACTGGCTCTTGAAGTATCCACCTGAAAGTGACACAATGCGCTTCTGCTCGGTTATCATTGGCCAAAGCAAGTCATGTGGCAACACCTAATTTTAAATCTCTGTAATTCTGCCCAGTATCTCAAAGGGAGAGAGCCAGAACTATTTGGAGAACAACATTAATGACTCTAGCAGTCTCCTTTCTGCTCACCAAATGTTTGGCTTACTGTCTTCCCACAGGCAGAATTTCCTCATTCTTTCCTCAGGGTGAACAATCCTAAAGATTCACCTAGTCTCAGTGTGTCAAGCTCACTTTCCAGGTTCTGGGTGATTCGTAGGAGATTCTGTATCAGCTCCAGATGTAACCATTTTTCTAAATGCTAGACATCTCTCCTGTACACCCTCAGGTTGGACCAGTGGAACAGAGACAGGCTAACTGCTGTGGGCATGCTGTTTGGAAAGTGAAGGAATGGGAAACCACAGTAGACGCCAGTCTGCTAAGCAGACGTGTTGAGGACACCTCCCCCCCTCCAATCCAACACCCTGATTAGACACCGATTCTATCCCCTTGGGGTAGCTGCCCTATCCATTGCTTTCTATGCCTCTGGCTTTGCTCTCTGAGAAAGTCTTCCTTTTCTATATCTGAAGAGGGTATAGGGAAATATGTTTTAAAATACGCTTTTAAAAATTAGGGGAGGTACAGAGTGGTATTAAGTCTTGAATATGGTCTCCTTTAATCCAGGCTGATGTGCTTTTGGCAGTACAACTCTCAAAAAAATGTAGGCTTCTTATCTGTTTGATTCCAGGCGTTCCATGAGCTTATAGCCACAGTTGATTCTTTCCCAGACCTACTTCCATGTTTTGCTGTATTTCTTTGCTTTCTTGCTCTCTTGCCTGCTGGTATTTCTCTCTCTCTCTCTCTCTCATTCATTGTCCCTCACTTGTCCTCTCTCTCCTGACTTGGTTTTGTGTGCTTTGGGTTTTTTGGGCTTTGGTGGGAGAGTGATACTTTTCCTCCCTTGCCCAAGGCCATTCTGTCCAATTGAAAACATATGCTGGTAATATCTTCATTTATCCAGAAATTATAACAATAGGTTTGAGGACATATCCTTGACTTGACACATACTTCAAGGCTGATTTTAATTGGCCTTTTTTTTTTTTTTTTTACTGAAAACATGTCATAATTTTATATTTTACTAGTTGAAACTGAGAAACAGTAGCCTCTCTGAACCCTACAAATCTCTGAATTTATAGACTGTCCCTACTTTAATTTCTGTTTACAAACTGGCAAATCTTCTCTGAGCTCATCTCTTTTTTGTAATAAGTTTCCAAATGTATCCAACAGCCACCAACACAGGCTACTAACATTTTGTTTTACAATCTCTTGCTTTAGTTCCTTAGGTTCATCATATGCCTTTTGCATTATCACAGGTGATATGCTCACCAAATAGATCACCATCATTTTAGCTTCTAATAAGTGTTCTTAGTTATTGCCTTCTAAGTGAATGTTTACTTTTATTTGTTGTTGTTATTACACTACCGTGTATCTAGGTTCTAACTTTTATATCAGTCAGGATGGGCTAAGTTTGCCACCATGTTGAACAATTCTAAAATCTCAGTGGCTTGGAGCGCCTGGGTGGCTCAGTCAGTTAAGCCTCCAACTCTTGATTTCAGGTCAAGTCATGATTTCAGGGTTGTGAGATCAAGCCCCTGTGAGATTGAGCCCCATGTCGAGCCTGGTGTGAAGTCCCATGTTGAGCCTCATGTGGAACCCCATGTTGGACTCCATGCTCAATGGGGAGTTTGCTTCTCTCCCTCTCTCTCTCTCTCCTTCTGCCCTTCCCCCCGATTGTGCGCCCTCTCTCTCTCAAAAAAAATAAATAAATAAATAAATAAATAAATAAATAAATAAAATCTTTAAAATCTCAGTGGCTTAACAAAAAAACTTGGTTTCTTGCTCATACTACATGTTCAAGGTCAGAGGGGCTCTGCCCAATTCAGCCAATTCAGAGGCTGAATCTGAAGAAGGTTTCTTCTTGATAAATGCTTCCATAATCATCCCAATCACCTCAACAGGGGAAAGAAAGCATGATGATTTCACATTGGCAATGAAGGTCCCTCCCAGAAATGACACATATTACTTGCATGTCTGTATTATCGGCCAAAAACAAGTCACATGACCCTGTTTTACTTAAAGGGTGCAAGAAAATGCGATCCTACTATGTGTCTGGAAGACAAGAGTTGGAAATGCACACCCATGTGTAGCCTAGGTCACACTGTGGTAGCAATCCAAAAATCTTACGGGATGATAACCAAAGAATTATTTTTCATTCATAGTGCATGCGCATTATGGGTTGGCTGTGTTTCTGTTTCACACAATATCATCATTTCTCTAGGAACCTTTCTAAAACATTGCTGATTGTCATGGCAAACAGAAAAGAGCCCGGTACTTAAAGCTTCTGCTGAGAGCAGTTCGAATTGTCAAGCCTGACATCAGTGGGGCTGGGCAGCAAGTATTTGTGAAGAGTAATTCAGTCTACCATACCCTGAACTACACAGGGTCTCAGCTACCCTAAACTTTTTCAATTCCTCTAATGTTTTTCTGTCTTTCCATTTCATTTTATCCTTAATCAAAATGCCACCTGGCAAACTCCTACTTCCCCCTCAAGATCCTGCTCCAGTAATTGTTCCCTCTGAAGCTTTCTGTTACCCCCTCTCCCACCCTACACTCAAATAGTTATTATTTTCCTTGGCTCTCACCATACTGGGTACACCCCTGAAGCAGAGAATGTTTATCATGTGGATGTCTTCTTACATCCCTGACTCCAAATCCAGGACCTGTATCTAATTCATTTAATAAAATTTTATTTTATTATTATTTTTTATTAACATATAATGTATTATTTGCCGCAGGGGTACAGGTCTGTGAATCATCAGGCTTACACATTTCACAGCACTCACCATAGTGCATGGCCTCCCCAATGTCCATAACCCGGCCACCCTATCCTTATCCGCCCCTACCCCCCAGCCACCCTCAGTTTGTTTTGTGAGATTAAGAGTCTCTTATGGTTTGTCTCTCTCCCGATCCCATCTTGTTTCATTTTTCCCTCCCTACCTACCACGACCCCCTGCCCTGCCTCTCAAATTCCTCATATCAGAGAGATCATATGATAATTGTCTTTCTCTGATGGACTTATTTTGCTAAGCATAATACCCTCTAGTTCCATCCACATTGATGCAAATGGCAAGATTTTGTTTTTCTTGATGGCTGCATAGTATTCCACTGTATATATATATTACATCTTCTTTATCCATTCATCTGTTGATGGACATCTAGGTTCTTCCCATAGTTTGGCTTTTGTGGACATTGATGCTGTAAACATTGGGGTTCACGTGCCCCTTCAGATCACTACATTTGTATCTTTAGGATAAATACCCAGTAGTGTGATTGCTGGGCCATAGGGTAGCTCTATTTTCAACTTTTTGAGGAATCTCCATACTGTTTACCAGAGTGGCTGCACCAGCTTGCATCCCCAACAGTGTAGGAGGGTTCCCCTTTCTCTGCATCTTCACCAACATCTGTACTTTCCTGACTTTTTTTTTTTAAAGATTTTATTCATTTATTTGACAGAGAGAGAGATCACAAGTAGGCAGAGAGGCAGGCAAAGGGAGAGAGGGAAGCAGACTCCCCGCTGAGTGGAGAGCCCGATGCGGGGCTTGATCCCATGACCCCGAGATCACGACCTGAGCTGAAGGCAGAGGCTTTAACCCACTGAGCCACCCAGGTGCCCCCTGACTAGTTAATTTTAGCCGTTCTGACTGGTGTGAGGTGGTATCTCACTGTGGTTTTGATTTGTATCTCCCTGAGGCCGAGCGATGTTGAACACTTTTTCATGTGTCTGTTGGCCATTTGGATGTTTTCTTTGCCGAAATATCTGTTTATGTCTTCTGCCCATTTCTTGATTGGATTATTTGTTCTTTGGGTGTTGAGTTTGATAAGTTCTTTATAGATTTTGGATACTAGCCCTTTATCTGATATGTCATTTGCAAATATCTTCTTCCATTCTATCAGTTGTCTTTTGGTTTTGTTGACTGTTTCCTTTGCTGCGCAAAAGCTTTTGATCTTGATGAAGTCCCAATAGTTCATTTTTGCCCTAGCTTCCCTTGCCTTTGGTGATGTTTCTTTGAAGAAGTTGCTGCAGCTGAAGTCAAAGAGGTTGCTGCCTGTGTTCTCTTCAAGGATTTTGTTGGATTCCTATCTCACATTGAGGTCTTTCATCCATTTTGAGTCTTTTTGTGTGTGGTGCAAGGAAATGGTCCAGTTTCATTCTTTTGCATGTGGCTGTCCAATTCTCCCAACACCATTTGTTCAAGAGACTGTCTTTTTTCCATTGGACATTCTTTCCTGCTTTGTCGAAGATTAGTTGACCACAGAGTTGAGGGTCCATTTCTGGGCTCTCTGTTCTGTTCTATTGATCTATGTGTCTGTTTTTGTGCCAGTACCATACTGTCTTGATGATGACAGCTTTGTAATAGAGCTTGAAGTCTGGAATTGGGATGCCACCAACTTTGGTTTTCTTTTTCAACATTCCTCTGGCTATTTGGGGTCTTTCCTGGTTCCATATAAATTTTAGGATTATTTGTTCCATTTCTTTGAAATAAATTGAAGGTATTTTGGTAGGGATTGCATTAAATATGTAGATTGCTTTAAGTAGCATAGACGTTTTCACAATATTTTTTCTTCTAATCTATGAGCATGGGACATTTTTCTATTTCTTTGTGTCTTCCTCAATTTCTTTTATGAGTACTTTATAGTTTTATAAGTACAGATTCTTTGCCTCTTTCGTTAGGTTTATTTCTAGATATCTTATGGTTTTGGGTGCAATTGTAAATGGGATCGACTCCTTAATTTCTCTTTCTTCTGTTTTGCTATTGGTGTATAGAAATGCAACTGTTTTCTGTGCATTGATTTTATATCCTGACACTACTGAATTCCTGTATGAGTTCTAGCAGTTTTGGAGTAGAGTCTTTTGGGTTTTCCGCATAAAGTATCACATCATCTGCAAAGAGTGAGAGTTTGACTTCTTTGCTGATTCAGATGCCTTTTATTTCTTTTTGTTGTC
>CM052900.1:124348932-124374086 GCA_028534135.1 Potos flavus | reverse complement strand
TCTTTGCCCGAGGCACCATTGCACTGCCCTTGCCAGCGGCCAGGCTAAGTCATCTGCTCGGATTCGCTCTCGTAGCTTTTGTTCCCTGAACGCTTTCCGTACAGCTTTGGAGGAGGGGAATGAAAATGGCGGCCTCCCAGTCTCTGGCCCGTAGGAGCCAAGAGCTCGGGGCCCCACTCCTCAGTGCGCCCTCAGAGAAAAGCAGTCAATCATGCCTGTCTCCCTGGTCTCCGGCCGCACTGCGAGCTCACCTAGCCTGTGAGCGAGCGTTTCTATCTCTGGCGCACAGTCCCGTTTGGAGTCTCCAAACCCAGCAGATTCCTGCTGTGAGCTACCGCGCTGCTCCTCCCGGAGGAGGAGGGAGGGGGTCTCTCTGGATCTGCCCCTTGTGGGGTCCCTACTCGAAGAGCAGCGGCCCGACTGTGCCGGGATCATGGTTCAAGGTAAGCCCGAGCTGAGAGTCCACTTCTCACCTTCGTCTCTGCAGTCGGCTTTCCCATTCCAATACCTGGGCGCTCTGCCACCCTCAAACACCCCTGGTCTTTTTGTGCCCCCGCGGGTCTTGAGACACTGTCCCCGTGAGGGCTCCACCCCCCGCTTAGCCTCTGGGGCCATGTCCCTCAGTGGAGCAGACTTCTAAAAGTTCCAATTCTGTGCTCTGCTGCCCTGCAGCTTGCTGGGAGCCAGCCCCTCCCCTCAGGGTCTCTTCTCATCGCTTCAGATTCACTTCTCCGCACATCCTACCTTCCAGAAAGTAGCTGATTTTCTGTTCCTAGAACTGCTGCTCTTCTCTTCTATCTCCTGTTGAGTTTGTAGGTGTTCAGAATGGTTTGATAACTGTCTAGCTGAATGATATTTCAGTCTCCTCCTCTGCCATGTTGCTCCTCCTCCAAATAAAATATTTTATTGGTTTTTTTTTTTTTAATTCATTTTTGTATCTCTGATGCTTAATGCAGTGCCTGGCTCATGGGAGATTAGAAGGTGCTCAATAAATGCCTGGTGAATGCCTTGGTGAATTTTTAAAAGTAGCCTTTTTCTATAGTGGAACTAAGGGTGTATTTTAATAGGTAGTAATAGTCTTTGTTTTGATACATAAAAATTGGGACATATCAAACTCCCCTGCTGAAACCTCCTTAAATGCATCCTACTGGATTTGGGATGACACCCAAATTCTTTACCTTGCCTATAAGATCTCACATTATTTGGGCTATACTATCTCTCCAACTATTTTGTAGCCACACTGGGTGTGACTCTATCAGTCAAGATAGCCTGGGGTATACTACAGTAAAAAAAAAACAAACACAAATCTTGGTGACTTAAGACCAAGAAAATTATTTCTTGTTCCTGCTCCATATACATCAAGGGTTGGCAGGGACTCTGATCACATTGCCTTCTCTGGGACCCAGCCTAATGTAGCACCTACTTTCAGGAACATTATAGATCTCGTGGTAGACAGAAAGCAAACTTTGAAGGGTCTTGGCCAGGCAGTTAAGTTCCTTTGCCAGAGAATGTACCAGGTCACTTCTCACAATTCATTGGTTAAAACTAGTCTCATGCCCACTCCCCCATCCCCTTTACTCCCCCAACCCCTAGCCACTAGGAGACCAGAAAGTGCAATCCTATTGGCCTGGAAGGCAGAGAGCTACACGTATTTGGTGACAGCCCTAATAACGGCCACATTGGACTTCTTCAGTTCCTCAAACAAGATAAACTATTTCTTGCCTAAGAAACTTTGTATTAGCCCTTCCACTTCTTCCCTGTCATTTGGTCAATTTCTATTTCCTTTGGATGTTGGCTTTAATAACACTTGAAGAGGCTTTCTCTCATACTGCACCTTTCCTCCATCTAAATTAGAGTCCCCTCTTATACTTTCTCATAAGCCTGTTTTTTTCTTTATAGCGGTTGGGAACTCAGGAATGTAATAAATAACACTCCTTTCTTTCCCTCTTGAGCTCAGAACCAGCTGGAAGTTAGATACAGGAGTCAGATGAATGGAGAGCACAGTGCTATTCTGATAGAGGAGAGATCGCAGGGCTTGGCAGACACAATGAATTTCCCAATGCTTTACCCGGATTTAAACTTATCTGCTAACCCCTGGCAGAGGTGGGCACTTGCAAGCCACTTGCAAATAGACAGTGAATGTGTACATCCTGTGGACAAATTCATTCTGAAAAGACAGAGCAATGACTGGGGTGGGCATGCTGGATCTTTCCTCTGGTTTCAGCAATCAGATAACCCACACCTTTCTCATGGGAAGGAAATAAGGAATGGAGAAAGTGGACAAGAAATTACTCTAGCAAATATCCCCTCATGGAAAGCTGAAGCCAGGGACCTGGAGATTTCTTTGTAACAACAGAATTTACCTAAATGTGTTCCATATTTCTTTATGTGTTATTTTAAGATCTGTTTTGCCTACCAGAGGCAGGATAGGCATCCCTTGGTTTCACTGTATCCACAGCATTTAATATGGTGCTTTGGCACACAGAGGGTGCTCATTAAATCTTTGTTGTATGTCAGAGCCCCTGTGGAAGTCCTTCTTTTGGATAAACTCTCCATAAAATTCGTTCTTATGTACTTGAGACTGGTTTCCGATTTTGGAATGTTTCACTCTCTTCCTCACTCTCCACCTGCTTTTTTTTTTTTCCCCCAGATTGTCAGCTTGTATATATGCATTCACATCACAATTGGAGTAAAGAGGCAGAAATGAAGAAAGTTGAAATACAAGTAAGTGAACTGAGTCATTGGAGAGTCTGTACAGACTAGGCTTTGATTAAGGAGGAATGTGTAATGGTCGTGCACACCATCATTCTTCTGGTGATTTATTCTCAGCATTCAGAACTTCCACAAAACTTTCGGGATCATAAAATGGAAGTCATCTTCAGGTCCTGCCCCTTTCCCAGTGCAGGAATCTCTTTGGCAGCATCTTTACTTGCTTACGTACTTCTGGTGATACTCAGGGCTGGGCAGTGGTAATTCTGCTGAATGCTGCTGGTTGGACCTCATTGGGAGCATCATGGGCATGAAACTGTGGAAGGCAGTTTTGGCCAATCAGATCTCAGAGAGGGTCAGTCAAATGGTGAGAAGCCCAAAATTATGTCCCATGGAGAAGAGTCGAAGGAACGGGGCATATTTATTTACACAGGGGGGAAAATAAGTGACTGCAAGAGCATATATAGAAGTCTTCAAGTAGTTGTGCAAATGTCTCATGGGAAGGTTGACTTAGTCTGTAGCTTTGGAGGTCAGAATGAGGGCAATGTTTAGAGGTTAGAAAGGAAAACTTTGCAATATTTAAGGGAGAAATTTCTGAAGTCAGAGTTACTTATCAATGGGATAGTTGCCTTAAAAGTGCAATTGAAGGCCATCCATTCAATACATATTTGTTGTCTACTCTGTGCCGGACCCTACACTGGCTTAGTTTATGATAATTCCCACGGAGCTCATAGTAGCTTATAGTAATTATCACAATTTTCAAAGTTCATAAAAATCATCTTTAAGTATTCTCTTTTAGAATTTGGCCGGGGGTTGGTCACCAACATTAGTGGTTTATCAATTCTGGAATTGACCCTTTATTCCTTGCAAAATTTGAAAGTCTGAGATGATGTTTTCTTAGGTCCAGTGTTAGTTAGATGGACAGTCTTCTGTCAAGACAATTAGTTTTCCGTATTCATAAACCAAAGTTACCTGCCCTTGGGATCACTTAAGATACTCTCTGTACTCTGATGCATGACAAATATTTGTGGCAGAAAAACTACAAAGTGTCCACCAAACTTCTTTTCCTCCTGGGCGCACAGCTGAACTACATTTCCCAGGCACCTTTGTAATTAGGAGAGGCCATGTGGCTGAGTTTTAGCCAATGCAGAGGGGGTGAAGGGAATGTGTGCTGGTACAGGCTTTGCTCCGAAAACCATCTCTCCCCATCTCCTGGTTAAGTGTAAGGGACATAGAGAGGGACAGCGCCACAGATGGAAGGAGCCTGGGTCTCTGAATGACCACATGGGAGATTGCCCACTGACCAGGAGTATTTGCATTAGACTTGGCCTGAATGGGAAATCAATTGTGTTGAACCAGCGAGATTTGAGAGTATATATGTTAAAGTTGCTAGTGTCTTCTTCCGACTGGTGCTGCAGGATCCGTTCAGTGAGAGAATAAACAGGGAACTGAAGTTAGGGGCTTTGTTCTGCCCTTTCCTGTTTGAAGAGAATTAGTGAGGGAGGCAGAAGTAAAGGACATAGCACTTAAATTACATACTGATGCTTCCTGTTGGTAATATTTTCTTCCCATATAATTTATAAACTTCATGAGACATATGACCGTGTCCTACATCTTCTATATTTACTCTTTCGCTGGATATTTATTGAGAAATGCTGTAGCTTGGTGACTTCAGAAGAAGTATAGGTAGCACATTTTGTAAATTGTGTTGTTTTTTTATTCAACAATTTTTGAGCATTTACCGTAGGCCAGGCACTGGTAAACATTGGTGAATAAAAGCTGCAGTACCTGCTCCCAAGTTGGGGCATAGCAAGGGAAATAGACAATACGGGGGCAAGACCAGTCGAGTATGATGATGCTATGAGAAAGGGGGCAGGATGTTCTGGACTCACACAGAGGAGACATCTGACAAAGGTAGTGGCCAGAGACTTGTCCTCTAAGGAGATGATGAATAAATTGAAACCTGAAGGCTGAGGAGGAGTAGCTAGGAGAAGACGAGTCAGTGGAGAGAGAGCATTGTAGGATGAGGGAATGCATGAACACAGGTCTGACTACAGGGCATGACTATGGGACATGTTTGGAGGGACAAAAAGGTAAACTAGAAAGGGAGAATGGAGAGGATGAGCATAAGAGGAGGAACTTGTAATAAATGAATACACACACTTAATAAATGCATACAGAAAGCCTTGTACTCTATGTGTATACATTTACCTAGGAGGAAATATGGCTGATTACCCATCAATATATCAACAGTTGTGATATTTGGGTAATTTCCATTTTCCTCCTTATGTTTCTCTTTTTGTTTTAAAATTTCTTATAGTACACGTGTATTGCATGTGTAATAAAAAAATAAAAAAGTAAATATTCTTTCTCATTAGTTGTAACTGCACCTGCTGTCCCTCACTGGATCCTCACGGTCGTTCTCTGAGCAGACAGAGGTCTAGAGCTGATACCCAGGGAAGCTGGAATTAGCTTTCCTAAGTTCCCGTTCACTCTACTTTCTCTCCTTTGCACCTGCCTTCCCTGCAGTTTTCTAGGTAGTGATGATGGCTTTTCTTGGAACTACTGACATGAGCGCCGTGTTGCGTGTTTGTGTGTACGTAGTTGGCAACTTGGTGAAAATGGGTCAATGTTCGCATGATCCTGACCTACCTAAGAACCTTCCCACATACAGAGGATGTCCTCGACCTACTGGACAACATCATTAGACTTGTTTTTTCTGTGATACCATCAGGTTCTTTGCCTAGTGATTTGGTAGTAAGAGAGAAAGCTACTGATAATTTTAAAAAATGAAGTTAGGGAGGAGATTGTTTCCCATTATTCTGTCAACCCACATCTTGATTGACAAGCATGTTGAGGTTTGGCCAGACCAGTGGATGATGAATATTTACAATGAACATCCAAACACTTGAAAGTCTTAAAATACTGTATTAACATTCTCTAAATTAGGTTGTGGTAAAAAACCACCTCCCAAATCTTAGAGTCTTCGAACAAATGAGTTTATTTCATGTGCATGTTACATTTTCATAACAACTTTTTTTTCCTTTTTTTTTTATTATGTTGTATTAGTCACCATACAATACATCATTAGTTTTTGGTGTAGTGTTCCATGATTCATTGTTTGCATATAACACCCAGTGCTCCATGTAATACGTGCCCTCCGTAATGCCCATCACTGGGCTCACCCATCCTCCCACCCCCCGAACCCCTCAGTTTGTTTCTCGGAGTCTGCATTCTCTCATGGTTCATCTCCCCCTCTGATTTCCCCCCCTTCATTTTTTCCTTCCTTCTCCTAATGTCCTCCATGCTATTCCTTATGTTCTACAAATAAGTGAAACTGTATGATAATTGTCTTTCTCTGCTTGACTTACTTCACTTAGCATAATCTCCTCCAGTTCCATCCACGTTGGTGCAAAAGCTGGGTACTCATCCTTTCTGATGGCTGAGTAATATTCCATTTTCATCATGATTTAGGCCTTAGTTCTTTCTCTGAAACTCAGGCTGAAGTGGCAGCACCTGTCTGAAATATTGCTCCTGTGTGTCCCAGGGGGGAGAGAGAGGTAATACCACTAGATAGCTCTTTAAGTTTTGCTCACCTGTCACTTCCACTCACATATGATTGGCTAGAGTGAGTCCCATGACTTGACAGGGAAGAGCGGCAAATACTTTGACGAACACCTCAGCTCTCTGTCAGTTTCTTTATCTACAAAAATGGAAATAGGTAAAATGGATTATGATATATTTAAACCACGGAATATCATATAGCTAATTAAAGAGTGAGAGAAATGCCCTTAAAAAGTTGAGTTGACCTGGGTGCCTGGGTGGCTCAGTTGCTTAAGTGTCTGCCTCAGGCTCAGGTCATGATCCCAGGGTTCTCCCTACTGAGCAGAGAGTCTGCTTCTCCCTCTCCCTCTGTGCTCTCTCTCTGTCTCACTCTTGCTCCCTCTCTATCAAATAAATAAGTAAAATCTTAAAAAAAAAAAAAAAAAAAAAGGATGAGTTGACCTAAAGAAATACCTATGATACCATGTTACATGAAGAAATCAAGCTGAGAGTAATGTGTATAGCATGGTCACATTTTTGCATACATTAAAAAGAACCCTCTACCTGAGATATTTGTTTGCATGAGAATATAAGAAGAATAGCTAACATTTAATGAGTGGCTACATCATAGGCCCATCACTGTGCTAAGTGCTTTTTACATGCATTTGCTCAGTTAATCCTTGGAGAATCCAGAGAAAAGAGTAGAAAGTTCCCTATCAAATGGTGATTGTCAGCTACTTTCACTGGGGGTGGGATAAGGAGATCGTACTTACTTTTAAAAGCGTATGATTTCTGTACATTTTCCTGGTCATAATAGGTGGATTAATCAGCTTTTGTCATGAGACAAATGACCACAAAATCAGAGTGCTATGTAAGGTTAAGTATTGTTTTTCCTGCTTATGGGTCTGCAGGTTAGTTGAGGAGGCTTACACTTCCTAAGGTCCTGGTGGGTGGTCTCTTCTCCCCACCACACAGGGCTCCCTAGTGGTTTTTGGAGTAGTGGTGCTGGCTTCTCCTGGACCTGCTGACTCAAGTGCCATACCACATGTGTTCATGTGCACCCAAGAGTTAGGGTGGGGGACCCAATGCAGGAACGCATCCTAGAGAGGCAGGACCTACCAGGGATCTGTTCTTCTCATGGCAGAGGCTGGGGCAAATGGAAACGTGGGAAGCTTTTTAAGACTGAGGCTTGGAACTGGTATACTCTCCTTTCTGCTCACTTTCTATCAGCTGAAGCAAGCCACATGGCTAAGTCCAATATCAGTGAAGCTGGGAGGTCACAGAGGGCATGGAAGGAGATAGTGAATGTGTGCTGTATAGTCATCTACCACAATCCACATTCATTGCTCTGTTAGTTATAAAAATAACAATTAAGTGGGAAAAGAGAATACTCAGCCAGGATGGTTTAAATTGTGTTCAATATATTACAAAGTTGCATTAAGCATTTCTTAAGAATACAAACTCCATATTTACAATTGTAATGAGCTTAGTGATGGTCACATGGACTTTTAATTAACCAGGGTACTCATTGCCTAGAAGGGCAGGTAGGCGTTTACACCGGCTTGGCTTATACGGCCTGTGGTGTGATATTATAAGCATAATTCAGAGACTTTAATGGCCCTCTGTATGCATCTCTGCTAATTGTGTGGCCATCTGCAGTGCAAGGAGCTTAAATCATGAAATCAAAAATTCTTAGAGCAGGAAGGGCTCTGATGCCCATGGTAGGCAGGTGCCTTCTAACTTACATGGACAGCTGCTTTTGCCAATTATAGTTATTCTTGATTGGGTGTGTCTCACATTGCTGGAAAGTGGTTATGGAAATCAAAATTCCTTTTTTTAGCCAGTGGGGACAGTGAACCTCCCAGCTGTCACTTACCTGAGTGACACATTAAATTAGTGGCTAAGATGGGATTGAAACCCAGGTGTCTAGAGGGGGGCCAAGGCCTTTTACTTTTCTCTCTGCATAACACAAACATCAAGTGAATGGATCATTTGGGAATATTCACTAGGCCCTGAAACTTCATTACTCTCTTTAAAATATATATTGTCTTCTCTCTCTGCTGCTTCCTCTGTCTTGTGAGAACCCAAGCACTTCTTAGACCAACTACCTGAGTCCTGCAAAGAAAACACCAGTTGGCACAGACACTGAAATAAAGAGTGCCATGTTAAATTCCTGAAGACACTGGCCAGGGAATCATGCCTATTTTAATTTCCTTTCTATTCAAGCTAATTTAGACAATATCTGCTGATCTAGCTCATGGGAATCAACTGCATAAAGAAAGTGTTTTATTAAGGGCTTTGTAAGGACTAAGAGTTGTGTTCTTCAAGTTTCAGTGATTTACCCACCGCTTTTTCCATTTTACTATGTCCACTTATAGATCTAAAATTAATTTTCCTGATATTTTTCTTTAAAGAGATTTACTTTCTTAAAACCTAAAGATATTTTTATAGGAAAAGATGTCTTACAATTTTAAGCTGATAGCAAATATTACTTGCTAGAAACATTTAGACCACTGTAAAAATAAATATATGGTCATTAAAATAAATAGATTCGTCCTTGTACCACTGAAAGTATTCTCTTATTCTACAGAAGGTAGATGTTCTCCACTGACACAGTGGAAAGGTATGGGCTTTGGAATCAGGAAAACTTGGGTTAAATCTCAGTGCATTCCCTTCCCAGTAGCATGAGCTTGGGTAATTTCTTTAAATTGTTGAACATCAGTTTCTTGTCTATAAAATGAAATGACAATAGCTATCTCATAGCGTGTGTGTGTTCATGTTCAAAAAGCATCAAATGTCACTCCTGGCTCATAGTAGGAGTTCAAAAAATTTAGATACCTTCTTTCCCTCATTTTCCCCGCCAAATGGCATTCATGGACCCTATTGTTGGATAAAGGAATGATCTGTGGGCAGAATTAATTGTTCCCTGAATAACTTACTGATCAGTTGCTTACCATATCACTAGAAATTGTGCTAAATGTTGTGGGTACAGTGAAAACTGGATAAATGGACTTGAAGATTTGTATTCAAGTGCTGTTTCATCACCTTTGGATAAGTCACTAAACATCTCTGAGCCTTAGTTCCCTCGTCTGAAAATGAGGTGATAATTGGCACTTCCCCCTATTTCACATAACTTGGGTAAGGAATGGCATAGTAGCAGGTGGAAAAGGCTTTGATGCACTGCTATAGGTATTTCTGCTACAATGTGACATGGAAGTCCCTGCGAAGCTTGGTGTTCTGCAGAGTTGTACATTAAAAAATGACAGGGCTTTTTGCAAAAATAAGATTGAAGCAGACCACTGAAAACCTGTGCAGTATCATAACTACAATGCTAAGATAAAATTCTAAGTATCCTAATAGAAATAATAGAGCTAGAAAGACCTGTTAGATTTTGATGAAATAAATACACACACACACACACACACACACACACACACACACACACACTAGCAAATATAGGACTCAACCTTAAAACTGGCAAAGGTTGCTTGATGGAAGGCATAAGGGAAAAAGGAGGCTGCCAAGTTATGGTGGTGAGGGCAGGTACTTGAAGATGTGGGCACACCGTGCAATAAGCTCTTTTAAGAAAGGCAATGTAGGCAAACAGCCCAGCGGGAGGATGGAGGGTGAAAGGGCACAATGCCCAGTCCCCCAGTTCTGTATGCCTCTGAGGCAATCGCATTTCCCTGTGTAGGACAGTTTCTGCTCCGCTGCTGTTCCTCAGTGGAACAAAATGCTAACAATGCTGGGAAAAATCAGTGTGAAAGAAGGTGGCTCTCATTCCTCTAGTGATCAGTCTTAGCTTGTCTTCAAGTCACACGTGTCACAGTATTGTGTGGTAGAGCAGGGTGGCCACATAGGCTGATGTGGAGAGTGAGGGGTGCAGTTCTCGACCAAGAGCCTGCTGCAGTCCCGGGCCTCATGAACTGAACAAGCAGAGACTCCCAGAGGCAGAATATATTCAGTGCCTTCCATCCCTTCCCCATCCGACTGGTCCGCACCCCCCTCCTCCCCTTGGTTCCAGGGTTCCTCTTCCTCACTAGCCTGTGTCTTCTGGAGAGAGGGCTCTGTTATAGTCACTGATGTGCTCTGAGAGCCTCCACAGGGGTCCTGGAGCAGAATGATTGCATTAGAGCTGAACCCCCTTTCCTAGGCAGGAAAGGACCCTGGGCTCTCCTGAGAGCATCGGAACCAATGGACCACCTTGAGATGAAGATATAGGCACTCTTCCAGGACAGGGACACTGTCCCATTTAGCTCTATCTCCAGCATCTCCGTTGCTCCCAAGTGAGGCAAGGACTCCTCAGTGGGTCCCAGCCCTACTTTACCTATGGGAGAGCATGAGGGGGCTAGTAGCATATCTTCCTCCTCCTTCTTCCCTCCCTTCCTCGCCCCTCCTCCCTTCATTTCATTCTTTTGACAAATACTGATTGAGGACCTATCCCATATCACACATTATACACAGTCCTGGGAATGAAGTGGTGGGCAAGAAAAGACATGGAATCTGCCCTTATGTTGCTTCTATGTCACCTAGAGGTTAAGCCCTTAACCTCTGGAGCCAGATCGTCTGGCTCTGATATCTGGTTCTGTCCTTGATGCATTATATGCATTTGGTCGAATTCCTCTCTCTGAATCTGTCTCTCATCTATAAAATAAGGATCACAACAGAACCTATTTCAGAAGGTTGTTATGGATAGTAAATGATTCGATGAATGCCTAACCCAGTAAGTGTCCAGTAAATGTCAACTCTAATCACTAGTATTATAGTGGCTATATAGAGATAATAAATAAGTTAATATGAAATCACAATAAGCAGCAAGTGTTAGGAGTGAAAAAAGCCAGATGGAAATTGCCTGTGATCTGGAACTATGTTTTCCCTGTGGTGTAGCCAGCAGGATATTGAACAGTACCTGACGGGGGAGTCGGGAGACAGTTGAGCTACGGACCTATAAGATCTCTACACACTTCTGGCTTTAAGGAAATAAAATGGAAGATCTTCTTAAAGGGGATGATCTGAAAGGGCCTTTCTAAAGAGGGGCTACAACACAAAGGATATAAAGGCTGACCCTGGAAGAGGAGAGTGGTTTGGGAATGGCATTCTGGGAAAAGGAAAAGGCAGGGAAGAGCCATCACCAGTGATCAGCAATTGAGGACTTTTTCTAAGGACTCTGCACTAGGTCAAAGATCTTCCATTCTCCATGGGTCAGTTAAAGAGTCTACTGTATGGGGGGGAGCGGGGGGAATCCCTGTTGTGGTTTTTAAGCACTGGAGACCTGACAATGGAGAGTGAGGGGAGAAGGGCAGAGAGAGAGGGAGGGAAAGAGAACCTCAGTCAGACTCCCTGCTGAGCGGGAAGCCCAACATGGGGCTCGATCCCAAGACCCTGAGAGCATGATCTGAGCCAAAACTAAAGAGTCGATTGCATAAATGACTAAGCCACCCAGGTGCCCCTGCTATCATCCATATCTTAAAGATTCTGGAACTCCGTGTCTTTTCAGGCTCTTACTGTGGCTCCCTCTACACTGCCATGTCTGTTGGGCAGTTGTATTTCCCAGACTACCCTTGAGCAAAATAAAGAAAGGAAACACAATCAACATGCATTTCCACATTCCAAATTTACGCCCAGTGGTCACTTTGGCAGCACATATACTAAAATTGGAACAATACAGAGGAGATCAGCTTGGCCCCTGAACAAGGATGACGTGCAAATTTGTGAAGCATTCCATATAATAAACAAACAAACAAACAAACAAACAAACAAACAAATTCAGTCCCAATCCGTAAGTTTCAAACAGTGTGTGTTACTAGCCACATACAGTTTGGGTAACCTTGGTCATGTCATCTCATTTGCCTGTTCATTCACAAATCCTCATTCAGCAAATACCGATTGAGCAAGAAGTATGTGCTAGCATGACAGGTTAAATGGGTCACTTGAGGCCTCGGCTTCTCCACCAATAGCATGAAGACCTGGGCCAGATCACTGGTTCTCCACTGCAGTGTTGACTCCCAACTGCCATTTTATTATACAAATTAGAGTGGATTCAAGGTTATCCCTTTAATAGCTTCAGCTTACACCCGGGGATACTGAAAAGCTTTCTCTAGTGGGAGAGAAAACTGGAGCGACAGCTAGCAGCTGGAAATGTTTATTATTATTACCCCATAAATTGTTTTCTCTCCCTAGACTGTTAAGGCTATGTGAGTCTCACCTGTTCAAGACGCCATGGAAAGGGTAGAGAACTGCTGACCTTGGTGTTCTCTGAGGCCCTTCCTGGTTTTGACATTCTGAGTCCTGTGATTATTTCTCTTTTTTCTTTGCCTCTTTCATTTAACACCAATTCATATGCGTGTTTCCAAGAATCCACGTGGCTCTCAGGGATTATGCTTCAGTTTTGCTTAGTAGTTTCCCTATAGATCCCTCCCTCATGATTTACTCTATTTTACAGACCTTTTCAGAACCTTTATTTCAGTGAATCCTAAGTGTGTGTTTGTGTGTGTGTGTGTGTGTGTGTGTCCGTCCCCACACCCGAAGTCTTTATCTCTGGTAGCAGTAGGCACTTAGTAACTGTTGGACAAATTAGCGAATTCTTAATGATTATCAAGAACCTTACCATACGCTTACCTACACGTAACAACCTTTAGATTTTTTTACTTCTTTTGTAACGGTATTAATTCTGAAGATGGAATTGCTAGATACAAAGATATAAGCAGGTTTTGCACTTTTATTACCAATGCCAGATTGCCGTGGTGCTTTTGTTTTACGGAAGTGGTGATATTGCTGATAATACTGGTGGTAATTATTTATAACATTATCTTAAATGATCAAATCAAGGGGTACTTTCTCTCCCTTTTTATCCTAGGTATCAATATGCTTTGCATTTCAAACTCCAGTAGTTTCCCTAAAGCCAGTCAGATCAGTGCTGCCTGCTGACTTTAGCCAAAGAACAATGGGGCTGCTCCAGCACTAGGTACCAGCAATGTTTATGTCCACCCTTTTGCCAGTTCAACACCAGCCCGGTTTGGGGTTTTCCATGGTGATGATGATGATGGTAGAGGTAACTGTGAGTACCCTGTGAAAATATTATTAGCCCCATATCATCGATAGGGAGATGAAGACTCAAAGAGGGAACACAGCTTGCCTTCAGACACATGGCTAGGAACTAGCAAAGACAGGCTTTACTTCCGGTTCCATCTGACTCCAAGCCTGTCTCTTTCCTCTAAACCATACTACACCACTCCCCAAGTGGACGTTCAAGGTCAGGAGCCCCATGCGACCAGCAGGTCTGTCAAGTTCTGCAGGACTGAGCTGTTTATCGTTGCAGAAGACACTCATCACTGCGCTAATTACATTAATTGCTGCCCACTCTGGGGCTAGGTGGGTGGCTTAACACTACCTAGCAACATGGTAATGATGCCTGGGCCTGCCTTTCTGCGTGAAAACATGACGGCTTTTTTTGGCCCCCCCCCTTTTGAACTCTTTCCCATGGTGGCCAGAGATAGTAATTATAGGTTCTATAGGTTGGAAGTTAGTGACTCTCTACCTCGTAGGGGAAAGGTCAAGACTCTGAACTTTGCCCTCCATCAGCATCAGCTGTGTGCTCGACACTTGATTTAAGGGGTCTTTATAATCCTTGTGATAGCTCAGAGGTAGGTATTATATTATCGCTGCTTTGTTTATAGGGTAAACCACTCACTTCTTGGGATCACATAGCCAGGAAGGGCTGGAAACCAGCTTAGAACTCAGGACTGTCGGAGGACAAAGTGAGTTTCCACTCATTTCCCTAAACCACAGCACCCCTTGACGGGAGTCTTTTGCCTCCTGATGCTCCAAACTTGAGTTACCAGAGTAGTTGATTCTGCATTTTCAGAGAAGCAGCAGGGCACTGGGAATCAGTGTTTTCAGGAGTCCTCTATTGCTGAGGGATGAATATTTGACATTTCAACCTTCCTACTACCACCCCTTCCCTGAGCTTCTCAAGGAAATGGTAACAGAGTGTTCCAGTTGACCTTTGAAGAAGTAATCTGAAGACTACATCCGTGTACTTCCTGGGAATGGACAAGATGGCTTTGGCAGCTCATCATAATTGGGCAAATGACTTGACTTCCCCAGAGACCCAGATAACAGAGGTTAATTTAGGAAGCAATTGACTTCGGAATGTTGTGTATGCATGCACTTTATGGGTGTGTCCATATCTGTATGTGTACGTATACATGTCAATAAATGTGTGTGTCAGTGCACGCGCGTGCGTGTGCACACCTATGTGCGTTCTTCAAGAAGTCTTGGAGTACTGGTCTGCTTAGATAACTTGATGCTTTTCTTACCTACCATCTATCTGTAAATGAAGTTTAAAAATATATTTTACTAAAGTTCAAACACAATGGTGTTATGTAATAACAGAGTTGTGGTTAAGATACGAGGAGGTAGACCAGCGCTGAATCTTGGCTCAGCCACCTACCAGCTGTTGTGACTTGGGCAAGTCATTGAACCTCTCTGGGCATCCATTTTCTCATTTCTAAAAATAGGGACAATAATAGTTCTGACCTCATGGGGCTGTTGTAAGTCAGGGACTTTTTTTGAGGGCAAGGACTATGTTGATAATCTTCTCTGCACCCAGCCAGAATGAGGTTTGGAAAGAATGGGCTTTGGACTTCGACAATCTCTCAACTCTGATTCCAGCATTCCCATATTAGCTGTGTGACACTGGAGAAATAACTTCTCTGGGCCTCAGATTCCTCATGTGAATAGAGGCTCATGATTCCTTCCTCAAGTGATTGTTGTTTGATGAGGTGGGACATATGAAGGTCTGGTACAGATGCTAGCATCTAAGACGTATCCATTTACCTTTGCGGGTCCCAGAATCTGACATTCAGTCATTGATGACTGAGTTCTTGTTTGGTATGTAAAACAGTCTTTTCTCTCACACTCCATTTGTATTTTCTCCTTCCTATCTTTTTCTTTCTTCCCCCTCATCACCCATTCCCTTTTCTTTGTCTTTTTCAGTCTGCTCCTGTCCACTGTGACTCAAGGCCTCCATCCAGGACTCTCCATCCTCCGGACTCTGACACCAGCCTTTTCCCTGGCCTCCTTGCCTCCAGCCGGCCCTCTGTCCGGAACCTGCCTCAGACCTCCTACCCCCTCGTGCTCCCCAGTGTCTTCTCATCACACCCAGAGCAGTCCAGAGTCCTCACTGTGGCCTAAAGACCCTGTGTGGACTGTGTCCTGGCAAATCCTTGGACTCACTTCCTCCTGCCCTATCTCAACTCCCGCTGCTCCAGCCTTGAAGATCTCCTGGCTGTTACTGGAACTTTTCAAGCACTTTCTACCTTTGGGTCTTTTATACTTGCAGTTCCCTCCCCCTCCAAGTATCTGCAGACTTCACTCTCCCCTCCTCAGGCCTCTGCCCACCTGTCACCTTATCAGGAAGGCCCTCCTTAATGACCTTCATAGCAGTCTCTCCCAGTCCATTTGATTTTCCTTCTCATGTCTCAGTGAAATAGTATATATTTATGCATTTAATTTTTATTATCTCTCTCCTCCTGCCCCCAGTAGAATGTTAAGCTTTATAGCAATAGATTTTGTTTTGATTTCCCCCTTTTCTATTTTTTTTTTAATCGAATGACAGCTGACATACAATGTTATATTAGTGTGAGGTGTAGAACCTAGCAAATCCACAGTTACATATATTATGAAATGTTCACCAGGATACGTGTAGTTGCCGTCTGTCACCGCACAACGTTATTACCATATGCTCGCTTTCTGCTGTGTCCCCAGAGCCCGACATACAGTCGGCACCCTATAAATAGTTGGTGTATGCCTGGAAGTGTGTGGCCTCTCTCCGAAATGCGCGGGAAGAGCCCGCGTCAGTGCTGTGGGTGACTCCAGGCCTGGATCAGCACGTATGTTACCCAGACCAAGGCAACGAGCAGCGAAGAGGAGGGTTAGAGACCCACTCCCTTCACGCACGCGCCCCCGGGACCAGTGCTGTTGTGTGTGTGGCGGTGACATGCCCACTTTCACACTCGTGCTTCCTGCCATGGTCGCAGGGCTGTCTGGAATTCCCATGGCGGCTTTACAGTATGATTAATTGTGCTCATACAGATGCATACCGATCATAGATAAGGATCACTCAAGGTTTACATCTGGCACCACCACAACACATGGGAAGTTAGAAGCAGGATCCCTAATTGTTCCCAGCCTATGAAAGCAAAAACACAAAGTCTGTGAGCTGAACCCCTCTCCTCCACTGGTTTCTCCCTCCCCTTCCTTCTCCCTGTCCTGATTCTGTTCCTGTCACGAAGCGTGGTACCTTAGCGAAGTGAAGGACAGCCCTGGGAGCCCGGGGCTCCAGACCCAACACCCACAGTGAGACCTCAAGCGGGCTGCCCCACCCCCTGAGCCTCAGTTCCCTCTTCTCGGAGATGGGCCTGGAGAACATACTCAAGGATACATCTTGAGCGGAAGATGACCAAATGTGACACCAGCATAGAGTGGCTAGCTTGCAGGGAGCCCACATCGATGCTAGTGTCTTCCATGCTGACTGACTTACCTGACCGTGGGATTGGGATAACCTTGCATTGGCTTCAGTCAACCTTTAGAATAGGCAACCCAGCTGAAAATACAGACAAGGCCTTTGGGATGCAGTACCTCATAAGGCTTTCATGGAGGCCCTACTGTTTGCGTGGTGAGGTTTCTGAAGATCCTGGGGCAGGCGGGTGGCTGGGACATCACAGCCACGAGAAGCACAGTTGCTGCTAATACTGGTTTCCTAGGGCCGCTGTAACAAATGCCACAAGCTTGGTGGCTTCAAACAACAGAAATTTATGTTCACACAGGTCTGGAGGCCCAGAACCCTGTGCTCCCAGGGAAGAGTCGAAGGGAGAAGCCATTCTTTGCCACCTCCATCTTATGGCAGCATCACTCTGACCCCTGCCTCCCCCTTCACATGGCTGACTTAGGGCCCACCCTAAATCCAAAATGATCTCATCTTGAGATCCTTAATTATGTCTGCAAAGACCCTATTTCCAAATAGGGTCACATTTCCAAGTACTAAGGGTAGATATATATTTTTGGAGGACAAAATTCAACCCAACCCTCTATAGCAACCCCACCCCCACCCCTGCCCTGCCCCAGAATTTCAGATTAGGCAAAGGAACAGAGCATACAGCTGAAAAAGCAGAGTTTCAAGCCAAGAGGGAAACAGACCCACTGAAAGGTGGACAGGGAGTTGATTCATTCGTTCTTTGATCCAGAAACACTTGCTGGGCCTCTGCTGAGCTTGCTGCTGGGAATTACCGAGCACAGGCCCTGCCTTCAAGGAGTTCGCAGACTGGTAGTGGCAGACGGAGAAATAGGCGTTTCAAGCTCAGAATGGCAGGGCTGTGCAGGACGTGGGCCCTGGTGCTAGGAGGCTGAGTGGGTCTGGGTCCCAACTCTGGAGGAGTGGTTGTCAGAGAAGACTCCTGGAGGCAGGACCACCTCACCTGGGGCCGGAGGGATGAGGCAGTAGCAGCCGACCTGCCCAAGGAGGGAAGAGTGCTGGGAAGAAAGGACCAGAAGAAGGAAAGCCTGGCCTCTGTGGGTCCTGCCCAAAGTGGGGGGTGGTGGGCTAGAGAGGCAGGCAAGGGGTCCAATTGTGTAGGGGGCTTTTACAAATAAAAATTAGAAAAAGTCTTTAGTGAAAAGTGATGTTGCAGTGGATTTTAAAGTTTTATTTGTTATGTCATGTCTTTTTAAAAGAATCGGATCACATACACAGAAAAGTGCATCAATCCCGAGTGTAGCTTGGTGAATCAGTGAGTAGCTGCATGTGTACCCCACCGAGGTCGCTTAGGTGTATGGATTGTCAGCAGTGGGGGCTAGATAGCAGAGAGTCTGAGATGGGCCCAGGATTCAGAATTCCTTTTTTTCTTATGGATAAATGACCCCGGTTATAGGAAGAACCTGGGATCTAGAGAAGGCAGACTCAGGTTTGAGCCCCATAGCTGGTATTTCCTTGCTGTGTGATCTCAGGCAAATGACTTTGCTTCCTTTATTCTCAGTCTTACCATCCATAGAATGGGCCAACAGGATCTGCCTCACCAAGCCATTGTGAAGGTTGAAATGAGACAAAGCTGGGGAAAGCATTATGCAAAGTAGTTGCCAATAGGATTCTCAAATTCTAACCTGTCTCAGGTCTGGACTGCTTCAATTGACCTTCTCTTTCTTTTCCATCTGACAGTTTTTCCGATAAAAGAGGAGGAAAGGAGGGAGAGAATTTCTGTTTTTGCAGTGCTTTTTTTGTTTGGTTCCTATTCCCAAATAATCTACTTGGGTAGATTCAGGTCCATATCCAGAGTGTCACTCCTGTGCCCTTCTTTGTCCCTGCCCTTCCTGCTCACTGCTGGTCCTCCCACCCAACGAGGCCCCAGTGAGGCAAAGGAAGGAGGGAGAGAGTTGGGAAAGAGGTTTGAGGGTGAAGATGAATTTGATTCTCCTTTCCCAGCCTTATCAGAGGACCTGCCGTCCCCAGCTCTGCACTGGGCTTTGGGGATTGTCAGTCGTGGGTGGAGGAAGATGTAGGAGGGAAACATGGCATTCCCACTCAGATGGTGGGCTGACTCATTTACTGAGGCAAAACAAAAAGAGGTCCAGAGCAGAGCAAAGCCAGCTAGGTTCTAAGTCTTACCGCTAAGAGGCAAAAGCCCCAAAGGAGTTGAGAAACAGAGGAGGCCACTTTATTGGGTAAAACACTATAAAGAAGGTGAGCTCAGCGCTGGACTCCCCTCTCTCCTCCTGTTTTGATTCTTGGCATTTCTGCAATAACTCTCTTTAAGTGTTCTAGACCATTCTTTTACAGACATTGTCTTCTATGATCCTCACAAGACCCACAACTAAGTATTGCAATGCTTTTTAGACTGACACTTCCAGTGACTTGCCCCAGATCACACCACTCACTGTCAAAAGGAAGGAAACAGCTATGGGCCCACATTCATCCGGCTGAGAAGTTCCGGCCCTCTCCACGCAGCTCTGCCGTCTGGTTGAAGGTCCGTGGACAGGAGCCACACATTTTATCAGGCTGCCTCACATTGCGTGCATTTTTCGTATGTGTATGTACATGTCAGCCAGCACGTTGCTGTGCCTGCTGGGTGAGTCGTAATGATTGCATTTTGAGTGGCTAAGTGCATTTTTGCTGGCAAGGCCCAATGCAAGGAGAACAGGAAAGGAAGCATACAAGCCCTCTGTGTGGGAAGCCAGTCACACGGGGGAGGGCTGGTCCATGAACAAACGATTGGGAAATGGCTCTGTTTAGCCCTGGTGGAACTTTACTTCACTGGGGGCCCTTGGGTTTTTCCATGACTATTCTATTTCCAAAGCACAATTCATTCCCTATTCTTAAAAAAAAAAAAAAAAAAAAAAAGGAACTAATATTTGTTTAGCACCCACTCTGTGCCAGTCATGGTGCTGTGTGCTTTATGACAGTGACCTCACTTAATCCCCAAAATCCTGTGGAGGGGGCACCATGAACATCACTGCTCAGCCCCAAGACAGATGCAGAAAGGTGAGGCCATCTTTTCGAGATCCTTCTGCTGGCGTGGAGCAGAGCTGGCCAGTGGTGGCCAAACAGCAGGCCATTCAAATCATTGGTAAGATATTTTATTTTTCAGTTACGTTGTAAATTCCCTCTAATTCAGGACCCAGGATGCTGGTGAATGGACTCTGCCCCTGCTCTTTTAGAAAAAGAAATGCTTTATCTTTTCATTCCTGATTAACTGCAGTGTTTTGTCCCAGAGATAAAAATCTTCGCTTCAGGTCACTTGAGTGTGATGTTAGGAGGGTAGCACATGGCTGTTCTCACTCATTTGGCTTTTTCTCTTGGTGTTTTTCCTAAGGCATCTGGCCTCCTTTGGAGACCTTTTTCTGCTATCATGATAGCTCTTCGCTACTGGGGTGCCGTGAGCCATGACAGTGAAGGCTGGGCCAGGGGTGTGGATGAGCCTATCATCAGGAAGGCCTGCCGTGCTCAGAGTCCAGAAGGACCTCTGAGATTGGACATGGGCTCTAATAAGTCTCCCAAAGACCCTGAGTCCCCACGTACACAGTGTCACCACAGCAAGAAGTCCTCAGCGCCGTTTGAGACCATTTGGCCTCTGAGACAAGCATTTGGGCCACCAGCCCTTTTAAGAGATGACAGTTTTGCATACCTGAATGGTCTCTGTTTTTTTTTTTTTTAAAGATTTTATTTATTTATTTATTTGACAGAGAGAGATCACAAGTAGGCAGAGAGGCAGGCAGAGAGAAAGGGGAAAGCAGGCTCCCCGCTGAGCAGAGAGCCTGATGCGGGGTTCGATCTCAGGACCCTGAGATCATGACCTGAGCCGAAGGCAGAGGCTTTAACCCACTGAGCCACCCAGGTGCCCTAACGGTCTTAGTTTCTGCACTGGGCAAACAGATTGACCAAACCTTCCAGAAGTGGAGGGAATAATAAAAATGAAGGTCTTTGCGACTTTAGGGCCTGTTCTTTTCAAATCTCTTTTAAGGCTCATAAAAGCAGAGAGCAACAGGCAGAGAGACTGGGGAGAATGAGCTCTGGGCATGGCTGTGGTGGAGAAAGCCCCAGACTCTGGCTGTGTGACCTTGGGTAGCCTCCACTTCACCTCCGAGCTCCAGTGTTCTCTTGTGGTATTTGGCAGTGGTACTGCTCTTTCTTCCTTACTCCTGTCCTTAGATGGTGGCTGTGACCATTAAACAGGACTATGTTTATGCCGTTGGAGGAGGGTCCCAACACAGAGAAGGGACTGAGGCAAAAGTCAGGAAGCTTGGGGTGTACTTCAGATTCTTCCTGGAACTCTGTACCTCCTTTCTCTGGGTCTCCCTTCCTGTAAAATGAGGGGATTAAAGGAGGTAATTTTTCCCTTTAGGGTCTCGACTCAACATGCTCTACTCCTATCTCTAAGTGGAGCACTAGAAGCAAATTTTAAGAGATGAATGGATTTTTTAGTATTTAGCTACTTAGCCGTTCAACAAATACTAAGGGCTTACCATGTGTCAGGTGATGGAGGTCGCACCTGCCCCGTGGACCTTCTAGTCTAGTACAGATCTTCAGGGACAGCCCCTCATCTCAGAGAGTAGAAAAAGTGCCAGGGCTCCACGGGGAGCACTGTTCACTAAAAGGGCTACGTCAGGCATATAATAGATGCTCAAATAGTCATTGAGCAAATAAATCAATGCAGACACCTTAAGGAAGCTCTTGGGGTGACCCTAGAGTAGGGGAATGGTTCCTAGGAGTCAGGAAAGGTTGTGGGAGCTCTGGCCAAGGGTGTGTGTAATTGCAAAAGAGTTTGTTTATTGAGACATCTGAGAATGAGAGGATCTGCCCCTACCTGCCTGGTTCTCAAGGGGGCCATTTACTAGAACAAGGAACAATGACTGCTTCCCATGCCTTGTCTTTTCCCCAGAGGTAGAGCCAGGGCAGATACTGGAACCCAGAGGGAGAAGAGAAGGGTGAACAGAGAAAAATGCCAGCCTCAGTGTGACACTTGAGTTAAGCCCAGAGGACCATGAATAGTTAATGGAGTCCCATCTATCCCATCAAGAGAGAAAGGGGGCCCAGTTGGAGCACAAGGCCACTTGAGAGTTGGCCCCATCATGGTCAGGAGGCTGCCTGGGGAGGTGGAAAGAACTTGGACTTTAGAGTTGGAGACTGATTTGGGTTTGAAGGCCATGGAACCTTGGACAAATCACTTAACCTCTCTGAACCAGCTTTCTAATCTGTTAAATAGACACCACAATGTTGACTTCTCGAAGATGTTATGAGCTATGATATGTCTCAGGCACCTGGGACTACCTATAGATTTGATGATTAGTGTTTATAATTATTACATCACGTATTAACAGGACCTGGGTCCTGTTTCTGTGCAATATTGAAAACCAGTGGTAGGAGCAACTTTGAAGAGAAATCTTAGAAGCAGGTTGTATTATTATTATTATTATTTTTTAAAGATTTATTTATTTAGAGAGGGAGGAGAGAGAGAGAGAGAAGGGAAGAACTCTTGAGAGGGCACACATGAGCAGGGGGGGAAGGGAAGAGGGAGATGGAAACAGAAAGAGTATCTCCAGCAAACTCCATGCTGAGCCTAGAACCCAACACAGGACTCGATCTCAAGACCCTGAGATCATGACCTGAGCTGAAACTGAGAGTCAGACGCTTAACTGACTGAGCCACCTGGTGCCCCTGTATTATCATTAATATAAGTGAAATGGTGACTCAAGACTGAGTGAATTTACAGGGATTTTGCTCTAGCTTAACTCACCCACTAACCAGCTGTCTGACCTTAAATAGGGGTTTCTGCCCTTTTTGAGACTTTGCTTTCTCCTCTGTTAAATGGGAATAATTTTCGTGCTCAACCTTTTCTCATCCATCCATTCAACATTTGTTGAGTACGTTTAATGAGCCACACCATGGTTGGTGCCAAGGAACAGGAACAAAGCATAGTCCCTGTCCCTAAGTAGCTCACCATCTAATGGGACAGACCATTAAACAAGCATTTACAATAAAGTAGAGACAGGCCTAGCCCTGTCTGAATGGAAAAGAAGGCTTCTTGGAGGAAGTGCCATCTAAAGCCGAGAGCTGAAGGATGAATCTTTTTTAACCAAAGAAAAGTAGAAAAGGAAGCGAGGAGCTAGGAAGAACATTCCAGGAAGAAGGAATTGCATGTGTCGAGGCTAGAAGATAAATGGGCACAGCAGATATGATAATGTGGCTGGCTGAGGACACCTTTCCGCAGTGTGGACTTTGTGTAAAGGCAGTGGGCGACCACTGAGAGATCTGAAGTGGGGGAGTTGGAATAACATCACCGCATTTGCATTTTGAGAAGGAACACTCAGGGTTATATGTGCGTATGTCAAGTTATATTATAGAGAGCAGTAGGGGTAAGTTGATTCTTACCCCTCCTCTTCCTGATCCCCTTCCTCCTCCTCTCCCTGCCCACAGAAAGTGAAATAACCTGCAGGAGCATGCCCGGTATGGTGTCTGGCACATAGTAGGTGTCCGGTTAGCATCTATCATTCCCCTTTTGAAAGTAGTCCTTGAAAGAGAAATCCCCTGGCATGGAGTGCCTGCTGGGGTAAAAGTGCCGAGGGTGGGGCTCTTCGTATTTCTGGCTGCTGTTCCCGGATAGCTGACAGGATTTAGGTCAAAGGAATTCCCCAGACAGTTCTGTCTCAATCAGTCATTTGGGGTTTCGGGGAGGGCAGGTGGAGGTCAAAATATCTCCCCAAATTCCAGGAGTCCATTCCTCCCCCAGGGTCCTGGTCTTGAAAACTTACCAGGCACGGGTGATCCTGCTGATTTGTTCAAGTTAGCTTCCTCATCTGTAAAATGGGTATGAAGTTACCTGTGCTGTAGGGCGTCGTCAGGAGGATCAGAGGAAGCATGTGAACCACAACAAAGTAATACAATAGATTCCATTCACTGATGCCTACCTTGGGCCAGGCCTTGTTCTTATGAAGCCAGTATTATCACTAGCCCTATTTTACAGATAAAGAAACTGAAGTTCAGAGAAATTATGCAAATCACCCAGGGCAAAGTAAGTGGCTGTAGCCAGAGCCCTGGAGTTTTAGCCCTACTCCATGACATCCATGACCTGCTGTCCTGAAAACTACCAGCTGCTCCCTGAGCTCTTAGCATGATTCAGGTAATCCAGAAATGCATGCAATAAGGTGAAAGAAGGAAGGAAAAGGACAGTATTTGCAATCTGAGAAAGTTTTTTCCAATGCTCCTCACCCCTTCCTCCCAGCCAAATTAGGGTTTTCTCCCAAATGCACTCTGGGAAATGGTTCCCTGCCCCAAATGAAAGTGACCTGTTACTTGCCTGTGCCTTACTAGTCTGGGACAGGGTGAAGGCAGGAACCGTGTCTGGGTCATGGTGGTATCCCCAGGGCCTAGTACAGTGCCTAGTACTCAATAAATATTTGTGAGGCAATTCCTTCTGTCACTTGACTGGCTTTTATACTCAAGCCTTCCTCTTGGCCAAGAGTCTAAAGCAAAGGAACTGAGGCTTCAGGGGAAGTTCTCAGAGGTCCTTGGTCATTTGCTGATGGAGGGCCACCCAGAGGTGAGTGAGCCAGCCTTGGGCCAAACCTCACACCAGCCCCCCACACTCCCTGTGGGTTGGATGGACCCAAAGGGCTAGGGCAGCCTATGGCATCCTGCCCACTTTTTCCATGGGACTTGACTCTGGGGGGCCATACGCAGGGCTCAGGTGTCACACAAGGAACCCTAAGGGGTTGCTCAGTGGGCCTGGATGTGGAAGCCTCTGTACCTGCTGGGCGACTTGAGCTGCACCCTCCGCCCCCCGCCCGCTGATGGTTGGTCAACAAATCGTATGAGAACCAGAACAATCCTCAGGCGCATTGAGCAACCAGCTTCCATTCCTCGCCCCCGGCAGGAGAGCTGGGCCAGGGAAAGTGAAGAAAGCTGTTCTGAGCCTCTGCGGGGTGGGCGTGGGCGGGGCCCTGTCGGGAAAGGAGCGGCTGGACCAGTTTCTATTGCTCGCGGACCGGAAGCAGCCCGGTGACTGGGGCGGAGACCGGAGAAATGCGCGCCCTGGGCGCACCTGTGTGTCTTCCAGCGACGACATTAGCTTTGGCAATGAAACGACTAGGGGCTCTGGGTCAGCGGTCACCGGGAGTGCAACTTCCGGCTGCTAAATCAGGCCAGCGGGTGGGGCAGCAGCGAATCAGCTGACAGGTACAACTGGAGGAGGCTTTGGACACCCAGTTTGCCTGGGAAAGGAAACGAGCGAAGGGGCGGCTCCCCGAAACAGCCCGGTGATCGCGCGGCTCTCCTGACGTCGCAACCGCGCATTTTGTGCTTTACCCTGGGGCCTCCTCCGCAGCACGTTTGGGTGGGAAGAGCCTGGGACAGA
>CM052900.1:124306767-124348832 GCA_028534135.1 Potos flavus | reverse complement strand
GTCCCTCCTTGGCTTAGGTGTAGATCTCACTCCCTGCCCTGAAGTCGCGCCACACAGGAGACCCGACGACGGTGGGGTCTGGGTGGCAGGAGGCCTGGCCTGGCAAAAACTCGCGAATCATTTGAGCCTCTGTCGACCAAACTATCACAGGGGACGGGGCGCGTGGGCTGATTCCGACGGCCGCCTTTGGGTCGTGTTTCTGTGATCCATTTCAACACATTCTTTCATTGGCGTGTTGATTTATTCAGACTCCTATCAGGAGAAGGCCTCCCCCAGCGACAGTGCTGGCCCGCCAGCGTTTCGTCCATACACGGCCAGCCTCCACCGGCTGCTTTCCGTGTAAATAAAGCCATGGCCTTCCGCCTGCAGGTCGCCGCGGGTCCTGCGGGCAGAGCTGGAGGGCGGAGGAGGCGGCACCGGTGCCACCCGCGCTGCGCCGGTCAGGGAGCCTGGGAGCCTGGGAGCCTGGGAGCCTGGGAGTCTGGGAGCCTGGGAGCCTGCGAACAGGCGCGCCAAGCACTGGCGCTGGGTGGGGCGCTGGGGGCAGCGAGGAGGAGCCAACAAGGGCAGAAGCCCGGGCTTAGACCCTCAGAGCCCAGACCCGTTAGCACCCCCATCCCTTGACCACCTGGCAAGCCCTTGACAAATACCAACCCTGCCAGGAGTATTCTCCCCATTTTAAAGACATGAGAATGAGGCTCCTCAAGTTTAATTGGCTTGACGAGGGTCCACAGGCCAAAAAATGGCAGAACAAGAAATTCTAACCGAACATATCTGGTTGCAAAACGCAGTCTTTCCCTCACCCCACCTGTCATCAGTGCGCTCATGAAGGTCTTAACGGTAAAGAATAAAAAATAACCACAACGAATCAGATTAACAGCGGGAGTCGAAAGGGCCTTCCAGAGCTTCCTTGGATATCTCAAACAGGGGGCCGGGAACCACAGGATAAACCAAAGATTATTTTTCCTGGGTGACAGTTTTACTCCTTTTCAAATTAAAAAGTATAGATTCGTACTAAAACAAGTAATGGTAGATTAGAATCTAAAACTCTCATATAAATCATTTTCGCTGTAAAGAGGGGACTTCAAAGAAATTCAGGCTGTTTCCACAGCGTTCACCTTTCGATCTATTGGGCAGAAGCCCTGTTGACACCATTTAGACAGATGGGCAAACTGAGGCCGGAACCTAGTCGCGCGGAGAGCAAGAAGCAGAGCGGGGCCAGGGGTGGGGGTGGGGAGAACAGCGATTTCCGGACTCCCTGCCCGGGGGTGCTTTCAGCTAGGGGCGGGAGCCCTGTGTGCAAATAGGTTTCCTCCGACAACTACTGCTGATCTTTGTCACTCAGCCAGCCAAGTGGGGGCTATTCTGAGTAATCGCAGGCTACCAGAACGGCTGGGGCTAAAAGCGAAAGGGACACGCGGGCGACGACGGTCTGGGAGGGCGGCGAGTGGACAGCCCAGGCGCCGGCGCAGGCGGGGCCACCGCCCGTCCCGGCACTGGAAGCGCACCGGATGCTTCGTGCCTTAGCTCCCGTCCGTGGTCCCCTGGGGGGGGGAGGGAGGGGAGAGACGTGCACAGGACCCCAGCGCCAGGACAGTGCCCTGCTACAGGCCCATTAGAACTATCTCCTCCTCAGGAGCCGCCAACCCGACCCCCTAGTCCCAGCAGGGGCTAGGAAGACATGCCAGCGCTTGCCCCAAGCACCTGGGACCGGAGGCCCTCTCCTTGTGTTGGCACAGCGTGTCAGGCCTGGGCTTCAATCTGTCCGATCCTGATATTTGCAAACCATCAGGCCCTGAGAAAATTACTTAAGCTCTCACTCTCAGTTTCTGTGTCTGTAAAATGGGGGTAAGTAACCCTTACCTCATGTAATTGCTATGAGAAGTAGATGGGTTCCTATCTGTGAAGGCCTAGAATATTTAAAAAACCAATTAAATGCTATGTTTTTCCCTTAATGTTAGGCGGGTCTGGAATTTAAGTTGGGCCAATTAGGAACTAGCTGACCTGGCAGGTGTACTTTCTTCAGTTACCCCACCTGGAAAAGGGAGCTTTATTACACTTCACATCACAGGTGGGGGTGAGGATGGATGAGCTCCCCAGTATCTGGCAAGTCCACAGTGTTTATGTGTGCAACTTTTATTGTTTGCCAGCAATGTCTTAAGCATTTTGCACTTATTAGCTTATTTAATGCTACAATTACAGTATGAGGGAGGTATCACTGTTATCCCATTGCACAAGTAGGAAACCAAGGCACAGAGAGGTTGAGTTACTGAAGGTCACACAGCTACTGAGTAGGGTTTGCATCCACAAAATCTGGCTCCGCCCTCCATGTTCCTGGCTCCTCCTGGATGTGCCAGGCATTATGCTAGACCATGGGGATGGATTCAGGAAGAACAACAAGCAGTCACTTCCTTAACAAAGGTCAGGGGGTCCTTTCTGAGTTTACTGGCCTTCGTTAGGCATGCTTAAGCACTGAATGCACTTCATTATATTTTACGTGCACATCGCGTGCTCCTGGTACACAGGAAGTACTCAGCCTTGTTTGTTTCCCTTTTCCTGTCTGTTTGGGGTTCCAGCTACAAGTACTTATGTGGAGTGTGGACATTAGGTGTTGTAGGTGATAGAGTCCTCGGTGTCCGTAGGTGCTTTGTACACCAGAGTTCCTCCTTATCTGCACTTAGTGATCTTCCAGTTAAATAGACTGAAACAGTATACCCTTAAGCTTTAGACCTTTTAATAATAATTGCTTCTGCCTCTGAGAATTACTGTCTGCACTGTGGGGTTCCCAGAACTGAGGGTGAATTTACTGTATTTATCACTTAATCATTTCCCAGCTAGCTTATGACTATAACACCTTTGGTCAGAACTGCAGAATTCTCCCTCTCCTTCCCTCCCTCTGTGGGGTCCCTGTGCTAACTCTTGCTGTAAATGGCTAAAGCCATTAAATAGAGAATGTAGATCTTCCTACGAGGCGAGTATAAGCTGTCGTTACATTAATTGCTTAAATGTTATGATCACTTCAAGCTTGGCTTTTGCATTTGAAGCCTTGAGTTAAATGTGGAAAGTAGGAAAAAAAAAAAAAAAAACCAACCATAATGGTTAGAAATAAGAGCATGCAGTGGGTAGGTTTCCAGAGTAATAAAAAACAGCTTTAAATTTTAGAAAGGTTTTAAGCCTGCTTTGATTCCAGACAGCATGCCCTAAGTTCCCATCATTCATCGTGGGCGCATTCTAAAGGGTCAAAACCACCTTTAGATAATTCAGGGAACTCGACTGATGACATAGTATTAAATCTTGAGTTTCTCCTTAAATGAGAGGGCCTGTGGGGAACGTTCAGGGTGTGGTAGGCACTCAAGGGGACTCTGTTTAAATTGAGGACTGGGCTGCAGTTAAAGACTTTACCCTCAGCAGACATTTATTGGGCACCTACTATGTGCCAGTTGCTTGGAATCCCATTGTTTCGAATAAACCTCACAATAAGCCTGTGAGGAAAATATGCTGTGGAAGCAGTTGACATGTCAATAAGTTCATTCACTTGCCTATCTCACCAGAGAATAAGGGGCAGAGTCTGGGTTGGAATTTGGGTCTGACTCCAAGTTCAGTGTCTGAGTCACGGCACCACTCTGCTTTTTCCTGTGTGCCTAGTTGTCGGTCATCTTAGGACTGAGGCTAGAGACAGAGGGGTCTTTAAGTTCAGCCCTGCCAGGGTTTCTCTGCTCTTTTATAACCCAGGTCGCCCTTGATAAACACAACATGCTCACATCCTTTTAATGAGTTTCAAATTCAAAATAATTTAAATATCACAATTCAAAACAAAGCAAAAGGACAAAGTTTTCAGCATTTTGTTTTTAAGCAAAATAAGCTTCCTTGGAGCTTCTGGTTCCAGCTCCTCACTTCTGTCTCCAGTGGAGAGCTGCTGATCTGACCCCCACCCCCAGCTCATTTACTTCCCAGGAACTTGAGCCTGGAGAGGAGTGACTCGCTCATGACACAGCCAGCACTTGAACTCAGGTCCGTCTGACTCCAAGTGCCGTGTCTTTTGTCTAAACACCCTGCTTACCACCTCTCAGTTGGGTCTGTCACCATGACCTATCTCAGGGTCCACACTTCCGGCCAACTTTGTCATCTGTAGTTCCCGAATGTGTCATCCTTCCAGGCCTTCGCTCAGACCGTTCCTCTGCCTGAAAGCCCTCACTCCCCATCCTCTCCCGTTTGTTGGGTGGGCTCCCATCATTAAGATTCAGCTGAAATGCAGCTCCCTCAAGGAAGTCTTTTGGACTCCTCCTATATCCAGATAAAGGTAATTGACTCCTTTTCCCTGCCTGCCTATGTAGAAGTATCTCTTGGTATTTGTTAACACTTAAGTGTTGTTTGCAAGCCTCTCTCTCTCTCTGGCTTTGGCTCTCACTCTCTCTTACCATTTTTGGCTTCCCTGGGCATTCACCACCACTGCTATCAAAATTATGGTGGTTGGGGTTGAACTACATCTTTATATTCTTTCAGCAGAATGCCTGGCATACAGCAAACATTTAGTAAATGTATATGAAATAAATATACACACATATACACACAGGTCACTATCAGGTTATTTTACTATAATAGTCTTAAGACTTCACCCATGCTATAAGCTCTTATGGACAACTATCCTCTGTTGAAGCAATAGGGAGCCATTGCAGGTTTTGAGGTAGAGAGTTGCTTGATCCATAAGTAATAGAGACTTGTTCACGGGATTGAAGCTGTAGATCTCCCAGATTCCTGAACTTTCCTTTTGTAATCTTACCCTGGGAAGGTTTTATTTTATAAACAAGAGGCTGGGGAGAAAAAAGTTTGGTTGTTGTTTTTTTTTTTTTTAAACAGAATTCTTAAAATTCTGTTTATTCCAAAAATGTCAGTTCCTGTCCCACAGGTGATAGTTGGACATCATGGATACAGCAGTGAGCAAGGTAGACAAAAGATCTCCTCTCAGGACATTTATGTTCTCCTGGGAGAGAAAGACAGTAAATAAGTAATTAATAAATATATCAGTTCAACTGGTAATAAATATTATGAAGAAAGAACAAGACCATAAAAGATGGGTGGAGTGGGAGATGGGCAGATGATTTTTAGATGGTGAGGTCAAGAAAGGCTCTCTGAAGAAGCAGCATTTCACAGAAGCCAGAATGTCATGAGGGAGGGAGCCAGGTAGAGATTTGTGGGAAGTTCATTTCAGGCAGAGTGGGCAGCAAGTGTAAAGGCCCTGAGGCAGAAACAACTGGGCACATTGAGGAACAATACCATGGCTGAAGTGACAGCATGGACAGTGTCTGGGGGTAGGTCTTGGGTTGTTTTCAGTGGCAGCTGCTGGGGTCAGATGATAATTTGGTAGGTGGGATAAGATGAGCCATGGCAGCTTGTTTTCAGTTCAACCCCACTATGGGTGAATGAATGAGTGAATGAATGGGACGTGGCTGATCAGCCAGGAAACTGGACTGAATATCTTGGTCATATTTTGATAGCTTTTAGTTGGCAACAAATGGAGGTCTGTGGAGCAAAATATAAGAACAATATGATTTTTAAAATGAGTTTAAATGATCAAAATAGAATGAAAAATTATTTTCTGAGTGTAAAATAGGTGGCATTTGAGTGTTTATTCTTTATAAAGGAATCTGTCTAATCTATCCCATAGTTGTTTTCACTGAAATCTAAGTTACTTTCAATGTAAGTTTGGTGGCACTGAGATGCCACCTGCAGAGGGGAGAGGGGTTCAGCTTGACTCTCCTGGGGGTCTCTGGAGTGTGGGTTACATCCCAGAGTCATCCCACCCAAGGCCAGGGAGCTCTGGCATCTGATGGTTTTCCCAGGAGTAGCTGCTGGCACTGGCCATTGGAGGCACGCAGAAGTGGGTGCACCCTGCCCCCACCCCGGGAAACAATTCAAACGAATCCCAAGAGAATGTGGTTGGAACAGTGACATTATCTGATACAATAAGGCAGAATAAAAGAGGATGATCTGGAAGCTCTTTTGTCTCGGGGCTGCCTCACACATCTAACATTCCTACTATAGGGATTAGAGGATCCAGGACAGTTAAGGGAGAACCAGGGGCCCAAGCCGCCCAGGCAGTTTGTAGTCTTTGGCTTTGCTTTTACTCAGTCTGGAAGGCAGATAAAATACACACTTTACTCCAAAAAGGCAGGGAAACAATGTAAAGGCAGAAGGACTTAGATTCAGATTTCATCTTCATTTTCAACCCTGTGGAGTGCTGGGTGACCTTCAGGGTGTTAATTAACCTCCCTGAGCCTTGATTTTTCTCTTCTAGTGCACTTAATCATTCCTAGGCTCAGACATTTACCACCGCATTGCCTTGTCTTTGTGGGTCCCTGACTGGGCCTACGATGTCTCTGAAAGCACGAGCATGCTAACTTTTGTTTTTCAGGAACCAAATGAATTCTGGCTCAAAATAATGCATAATTGATATTCTTGCTTTGTAAATCATTCAGTCTTTACTTTTCTTGCTTTATTTCTTGTAATTATAGGATCTTGGTCAAGAAACCTTGAAATGTGTTTGCAGAGGAGCAATTTTATACCATTCTTGAGAACCCAAAGAGAACTTTCTAAAAGGCAATTTTTCAAATTTTTCAAATTTTTTTTTTTTTTTGAGACCGAACACAAGTCAGTGCATGGAGTGGTGAGGGGGTTTGAGTGGGAGAGGAGGGAGGGACAGAGGAAGAAGGAGAGAATCTTTTAAGTAGTCTCCAGGCCCAGCGTGGAGCCCTATGTGGGGCTTGATCTCACAACCCTGAGATCATGACCTGAGCCGAAACCAAGAGTCAGACACTCAACCAACTGAGCCACTCAGGCTCCCCAAGAATTGCCTTTTAATGTCAAAACTTGGAGGTGGCACCAGTGGGGGATCTAAGAGCTATTAGAGGGAGGGGGATCCTGGATGTCCAATATGCTAGTGGGGCTTCTTAGAGACAGG
Organism: Potos flavus; assembly: GCA_028534135.1. Classification (NCBI taxonomy): domain Eukaryota; kingdom Metazoa; phylum Chordata; class Mammalia; order Carnivora; family Procyonidae; genus Potos; species Potos flavus. The sequence continues at coordinate 124,341,874 of CM052900.1, read as the reverse complement.
CTCACTCCCAAGTGATGGGCAACCTTACTTAAGTTTGGTGCGCAACGAGTAAATAAATGCTCTGTTCCATGTGGGTTGATAGGAAAGGTATGCTTCTCTAAGGACCTGTGCTCTAGCCCCACTTTCACCTCTTGGGTATATCCCTCATCCTCTCTGAATTCTACTTCTTCATCTGTAAACCGCAGAGGCTCAGACTTGCCTAACCTCCTGCCTTGGGGTGTTTCAAGTATCAGAGGTAATGCACAAGTACTTGTTTGTGAATGCGATAATGCACAGAACAAGTGTGATAAAGTCCCTCTACACTCGGCAACAAACTAGTGTGACCTCAGGAAAATCCTATAGCAGGCTCCTGGGTGGCTCAGTCGGTTAAGCATCTGCCTTCCGCTCAGGTCATGATCCCAGGCTCCTGGGATCGAGTCCTGCATCCGGCTCCCCGCCCAGTGGAGAGTCTGCTTCTCCCTCTGCCCCCAACACACGCTCACTCTCTCTCTCTCTCTCACTCTCAAAAATAAATAAAATCTTAAAAAAGAAAAAAAGAAAATCATATAGTTTACTAAAGCCTCCATTTTTTCAACTGTGAAATGGAAGTAATACCTGTCTTGCCAAATCCATAGGGATTCAATGAGACAGTGAGTGCAAAAGCGTCTTATAGACGGTAGAGTCCCCAAAGAAAGCTAACGAACTGTTATTTCCTCTTCCTTATCCTTTCTGTCATTATTATATTGCCTCCTCCCTGAGAAGACCTCGACTGTGGTCCCTCCTCACTCCTTCCCCATCAGGGTGCTGCTATGCCCAGAGCACAGGGTTCTGAGTCAGAGAGCCTTCTGCTTCGGTCTGGGCCCGACCAGCTACTAGCTACTGTGTGACCCTGAGTTAGTCACTTAACCTCTCTGAGCATCTTCAAAGAACTCAGGACAATGAGACCTACCTCAGAGGTGTTTGTGCTGAGACTCAAGCCGAAGAGCAAAGATGTGCTTCCGGGAGAGCATCTGGTAGAAGTCCAATCAGTGCTAATTACTCCTCTGGCCAACCCTCTTCCTGCTCTTGGATCTTGAGATTTAAATTGACAGTGAGGTGGCCACAGTGGGGGGTTGGTCTGGCATATTCCTAAAGCTATTTGTCACATGCTAAGCTGAATCATGAGTTGCATGAGTTCCTTTCTCCATTAGGCTGTGAAGTCCCCAAGAAGAGGATGTGTGGCTGGGAGTCCTGGCCCCCGGTGTGGGGCGCGTATGCTCTTCTAGGTACAGGCGAGAGAGCCCGGGTGTCAGGCCACACAGATCTGGTCTGGATTTCTCTCTCCTACTTCCTTGTGGTAGAACCCTGGACAAATCACTTAACTGCTTGGAGCCTCAGTTTCTTCATCTGACAAACAACCAAATATAGGTGCATATATTTTGGGGTCATTGGGAAGATTGGATAAAATATGTGTAAAGTGGTACCTGGCACGTAGTATGACTTACTGAGTAACTGCTGACTGACTAAAGGCTCTGCCCCACATCGCATTCTATCACTGACAGCAAGTTCTTTTCCTGGACAGCAGGAATTGGAAAGTTTTCGCTTGAGCAATAGACCAAGGTGGGGTGTACCCTTTGCCGCATACTTTTTGCCCGAGAGAGGAGGAACATTGTGTCTTTGACACAGTTCAGAATTGCCTGCACATGGTGACAATGGAAACAGTGGACTTCTTAAAAATAATTTAGAAATTATTTACTTGTTAAAGTTTGCTACAAATAATGTACCCCCTTATTATCTGCACCCAGGATGACTGCTCCTGCCTCTCCTGTTTTTGGTCCATCACTGGCTCACAAAATTAAGAGAAATATAGGGTAGGGGTGCTATAATATAAATATAAATATACATATATTTATATTTATAATATATATAATATATAAATAATATAATATATATAAAATATATTTATAATATGTATGTATTTATAATATAATCAAGATGTGCTATAATTGCAGGGCAGTGGGATGACTGCCCCCAGAGCTGGGTCCATGGTTCTGTACAAACTCTGAGGTCAAAGCCATCCACCCACCCACCTACTGACCCTGGTATAGGGACCAGGATTTGGGGGATGTTGCCAGGGAAGGCCGACGGAAGAGGAGACTAGGCTGGCCTCATCTAAAGGGAAGAGGAGGAAGGACTGTCAGTGTAAGTGACAGCGGCTGCCAAAGCATAGACTTTTCACACTGCACACAGTATTCTGGGAACTTCAAGTAAGAGGGTTTGGTTGGGGCAGAACCAACAGGACATATTACTAAGATTTAAACATCCCCTAGGGAATGACTTCGAAGTCCCATTTTCTTGTAGGTGCTGAAGAAGATTCCAGCCTGTCGCTCTATTGTTCTCTGAGTGCAGTGCTTGGTGGAACCCTTTCTTGGCCCTTAGCCATTAAGATATTTCTCAGGGAAAGCCCTTGGACCAAGAAGTCTGTTTTTTCTTTTCTTTGGAAACTATGGTGCTCTTTGTGAAAACAAAGGAATTTGGATTCTATTCAGGAAAAATGTAACCTACAAACAAATAGCCTTGGAAAATCTGGGCCTCACCCTCAGTGCCTGGGTCAGGCGCAGGGAGAGCCGCACCCTCTGCTGCTTTCTAGCTGGAAACCACCTCCTTTTCCTCTTCTGTATGTTGTCTCTGGCTGCCCAAAGGGCAATGCCTCCTTTCCTTGCCTCTCCCTTCCCTCTGCTCCGGGCCCAAGTCTTTGCAAGTGCTCTTGCTCTGTCTGGAATGTTCCTCCCCTCCCTGTCTGCAAGCCCTCAATTTTTCTTGAAGATTCCGCTCCAACATCTCTCCCTCGGTTCCGATTTCCCCTGATGGCTAGTTGCTCCCCTACTGTGTTGCTCTGGATAATATAAAATTTAAATATCCCCCCCCCCCGCCTTTTCTTCAGATAACAATCCCTGATCTTATTTTTTAAAAAACTATAGTAAAAATAATGGTTGTTGACTTAAACTCTTGTTACGCACTGGGCAGTATGGTACCTAATGTTACTCACCCCAGATGCAATGTGCTTAGGACAGAAACTGGCACATAAGATCTCAATAAATGTGATTTATTATCATCCTTATTATTTATCTTCATTCTCTTGGTACTTGTGGCAAATACAATTTGTCATGCACATTAAAATAACCAGGTTACTTTTCTGTGAGCTCCTTAGGGGTAGGGACTGTGGCTTCTTCATGTGTATCTCTAAGCATGTGGATACACAAAGGACGTGTGGTGAGTGATTATCTAGCCATTGAAACTGATGATTGAGTGCAGAGTTTTCTATCATGAGTACCCAAATTAGTTTGGAGTAACTGTAGCCTAAAAAAATTAGGATGGGGAATCAGAAACTTTGGGCTTAATTCTGTTCCAACCATCTACTAGCTTTTTGACTTTGGGTAAATTAGCCAATGTCTTCTGAACCCCAAACCCCTTTTTTGCAAAATGGGGATAATTGTCCCTAATTTGCTTTCTTCACAGATTTGCCTTGAGCATCAAGAGAGCTCACACATGGGAGAGTTTTGTGAATTATAAAGTATTTTACACACGTGACACATTATTGTTAGAATAATACCACTATTTCTTTTCTTCAAAGATGCATCCGAGGTATTAGCCTCAACCTTTTTAAAGGTTTTTAAAAGGCCCTAGATTTTACCATGTGACTACTTTAAAATCTATGACCTAAATTTCACAGTTACATTCCCTTTCAAGAAATGTTCAGCAAGAATTATAATCAAACAATTCTGCTGTTTATTGGTGGTAGACGCTAGGTAATATAAGGAGAGATGAAAAAAAAAGCATAAGAAATGGTCTTACTCTCAAGGAGCTTACAGTCTCATTTGGGAGTCAAGATTGAGTCCTAGACTCAGCAAAGTATATGATCTGAGTGCTGATAGTTTGTGAAATTTTAGAGACATTGGGCTATATGTTAAGCATAAAGAAAGGCTAATGTTTAGACTGCAATCCTGGGAACATAATTCATAAGCAAAGTTCAGGGCCATTGATTAGTGTTGTTAACACTTCCCCTTTCCTCAGCAGGATTGTTGATTTCTTTAATTCCTGGTGGATTTGGAGGGAGATATGAGAACATTTTAGAAATGTACTCTACTTGGGGCGCCTGGGTGGCTCAGTGCGTTAAAGCCTCTGCCTTCGGCTCAGGTCATGATCTCAGAGTCCTGAGATCGAGCCCCGCATCGGGCTCTCTGCTCAGTGGGGAGCCTGCTTCCCCCTCTCTCTCTGCCTACTTGTGATCTCTCTCTCTCTGTCAAATAAATAAATAAAATCTTTAAAAAAAAAAAAAAAAGAAATGTACTCTACTGACAAATGTCTGAATCCAAAGAGCTGCTAATATTTTGTGTCTGATGCTTTCATGATGAGAAAATAAAAACTCCTTACTAAAAAAAAAAAATAAACAAATAAATACAGTCATGATGTCCACGTCTAAAATATGTCAGAGAGAAAGCTGTTTGCAAAATATTGTAATACCCTAGCTTCACCATAGCGATGACAATGCCATGTCCTCCTGGATCAGGGAGGCCATTGCACATCGAGTATAATAGTAATAATATATAATTATATATATAAATAATATAATATATATTGTATAATATATATTATATATAATAATAGTATATAATAATATACACATTGAGTATAATAGTAATAATAACTCAAAAATTAAACATTTAAAAAATACACAATTATAAGTAACTTAGGGGGGAAAAAAGAAAGTGAGAATACTGCATGTAGTGCAGCCAAAGCCATAGACAGAGGTAAATTCATAGCTTTCATGCTTTCACTTAAAAATAAAAATAAATGAAAAGAAAGCAATAAAATATCTAACCTAAGGATTTTAAAAAATGGGCAGCCAAACAAAACCAAGAAAAATAGGACAATTAAAAAAAGACAAAGATCATAAGTAAATTCAAAAATCGACAAAATATTTTAAAAAATCAACAAAATAGTAGAATTCGTAAATATATTCATGAGCTGCTTTTTGTGGGGGAAAGTAAAATAGGCAGACCTATAGAAAAATCTACTCAAGAAAAAAGAAAAAAAAGGAAAAAATAACTGATACCTGAAAAGTTTCTATAGTTTGTAAAACACTTTCCTATTCTTTATCACTCTTGGTCCCTAAATTAATTCTGCATGCTGTATATTTGTGTCCCTATTTTGCTAGTGATCAAACTGAGGATCAAAGAAGTGAGATTACTTTTTAGGGTCACACGATAAAACCATGATTTGAACACTCTCCTAACTTTGTTGAATATTCTTCCAGTACTCTCATAGCATCCTCCCAGGCTGAATATAAGGAAAAGTGAAACATTTAATAAGTCTGTATTCAGTTCCTGTAGCTGTTATAACAAATCGCCACAAACTGGGTGGTTTAGAACAGCAAAAATTTATTCTGTCAGTTCTGGAGCTAGAGATATGAAATAAAGGTGTCAGCAGGGTCATTCTCTTTTGGAAGGTTTTAAGGGGTTATCATCCGCTGTCTCTTCCTAGCTTCTGGTGGTGGCTGGCAGTCCTTGATGTTCTTTGACTTGCTGCTGCAGTCCTCCAGTCTCTTCCGACATCTTCACATGGTGTCCTCCCTGAGCATCTTCACATTGTTTCCCCTCTGTGTATATGCCTCTTCTGTTTCCTCTTATAAGATATAGGAGTTTGTTTTCCAAATAGACAATTTTCCCTTTGGTATGATCTCATCTTAACTGGTTTAATTTTATCTGCGATGGCCCTATTTCCAAATAAAGTCACATTCTGAGGTTCTAGGTGGACATGAATTTTGGGAGGACACTATACAACCCAGTACAATGTCATTATTTCTTATGATTGTACTTTCAAGAATATCATGCTCCACCCACATAACACATCTGTGCATGCATGCATCTGGGCAACCAGCGATAATTTACTGAGTGCCTTAAATGTGCCAGTTACCTAAGTAGCTGACCCATAACACACATGCACAAAAGGCCATTTGAGATCTTGCACCATATTATTAGGAGTTTACTAAGCTAGGGACAGGTGGGAATGATCGTCCTATTCTAGTCAGACCCATTAGAGAACTGTTCAGATTTAGGCACTTTATGAAGAAGGAAAATTGGAGCAAATTCAGAGGACTCTGACCTGGATCCTAAAGTCTTAGCAGTCTGGCTACAGTTGGAAGAACTGAAAAATGTTTAAGAAAATCTCAGATGATTGTACCAGTGGGGGGTGAGGGGGAGGAAGGAAAAAGCATGAAATGCATTGCTTCTGCATGAAAGGCTACCAGCTCTAGGAGTCTGGGATTGTTTTATGTCTCGGGCTAGAAGGACCACAACCAGTAGGTGGAAGGTACAGAGATTTCTATTTCAGGTCAGTTTACAGAAAACTAGGATCCTCTAAAGATGTATCTGGGACTGGATGATACCGATACCCATATAGGAGGGGCTGGATGAAGACTAGGAAAGGAGGGACTTCTTAATGGACTTTATCACTTGCTGAACATTCCAAGCAAGCTAGTACATAGAAATCTCTTTAAAAATTGTATGTTCCAGCACTTTGAAAATGCCATTGGTATTTTGATCGGGATGGCGTTGAAAGTATAGATTGCTCTAGGCAGCATAGACATTTTAACAATGTGTATTCTTCCGATCCATGAGCATGGAAGTTTTTCCTTCTTTTTGTGTCTTCTTCAATTTTTTTCATGAGTGTTTTGTAGTTCCTAGAGTATAGATCCTTTACTTCTTTGGTTAGCTTTATTCCAAGGTATCTTATGGGTTTTGGTGCTATTGTAAATGGAATCAATTCTCTAATTTCTCTTTCTACAGTTACATTGTTACTGTATAAGAAAGTAACTGATTTCTGTGCATTAATTTTGTATCCTGCCACATTATTGAATTGCTGTATGAGTTCTAGTAATTTGGGGATGGAGTCTTTTGGGGGCATCACGTTGCCTGATTTCAAGATACGTTACAAAGCTGCGATCACCGAGACAGCACAAAAACAGACACATAGATCAGTGGAACAGAAGAGAGAGCCCAGATATAGACTCTCAACTCTATGGTCAACTAATCTTCAACAAAGCAGGAAAAAATATCCAATGGAAAAAAGACAGTCTCTTCAATAAATGGTGCTGGGAAAATTGGACATCTATATACAGAAGAATGAAACTCGACCATTCTCTTATGCCATACACAAAGATAAACTCTAAATGGTTGAAAGACCTCAATGTGAGACAGGAATCCATCAAAATCCTAGAGGAGAACATAGGCAGTAACCTCTTTTTTTTTTTTTTTTTTTGCCATCCTGCAGACCCTCCTCTGCCTTTCTTTGCTGCTTCCTTCCCTTTTCTCTGTTGGAAGAGGGGCTACCCTGCAGAAGGGACACCGCTAGAAGCTTTTCCAGGGAAAGACTCATTGGCAAATAAACCATCCAGTTAAACATTCTGTTTGGAGGTACAGGCAGAGTGGAGAGGATGAGATTTGGCCCATGGACAATCTGTCTGGAAGGTTGGAATGGCATATGGGAGAAGGAAGAGCAGAATGGGCATCATGGCCTTGAAAGGCTCTAGGGGCCACATGGGGAAAGGTCCAGTTGCAGAATCAGAGTGCACCATGTACTACCATGTACTACCATGTACTACTACCCTGCCTTGGGTCACACAGGTGTTTCCTACTGGCTTGTTGCTTACAGAGGATAAAGTATGAACATTACTCCTATGAGGGGAAAAAGAGACTGAGCATCCACTATGTGCCAGACACTGGTGGGTGTGTTTTATATGCATGATCCATACATGCGCACTTTGAAAGAAGGAATTATTAGTCCCATTTTACAAATGAAGAGCCAGAGGCTGAAAGAGATTCATTGACTTGCACAAGGTATTAACTAAGAATTGGTAGAAGCCAGACTGGGACTCTGGTCTCTCTGGCTTTACAGCAATGTTTCCAACTTCCCACGTTCTTCTTACATCTCAGTGAATGAAAGCAGAGCTTTCCCAGCCTCCTCCCTCTCACCTCCTGCCTCTTCTCAATACCGTTTGGACCCTTCCTCACCAAATGTATCCACTATCTCCTTCCAATGGGCTCTGTTCTCCTAAGAAGCAAGTCAGGATCTTGGTGTACCTCTTTTCAACCTGGACAGACCCCTAAGACTCTGTGATTGTCTTCAACTTTCATGACTTCACAGGGATATTTTGAGCAAGTGTTTTTGTGCTATGAAAATATGCTTCTTAAAGGGGGATAATTACCCATAGTAAGAAGTTGTGGGAATTTTTTGGATCCAAGCAGCCAAATTTCTCTCTTTTAGCACTCATAGCCACAATTTATTAACAAAAAGGAGAGAAAAATAAAAAAAAAACCTAGACTCCAGGTGAGGCTCTGCCATTTACTAGCTGTGGAACTGAAGTTCTTTTCTTTGGGTCTCAGTGATTTTATCTGTAAAATGAATGAATTATACTTGCTTTGCTTGTCCCACAAAGTTATATTGAGAGATTACGTTGAGTAAAGTAATCATAGATCAAAAAATTTGAGATGAAGGAATGATGTTAGCTTTAAATTCTTTGTCCAACAATGAGGGCATAAATAAAATATGAAGTATTATTTTAATTTCTTGGTGGTTAGTCAGTTCAATCTTAAGCCAAAAAGGGGACTTTATTTTCTCAGATAAATCAAGGGCAAGGGTGAAACCAATCTCAGGAATGGCTAGATCTGGGTGTCCCATGCTGCCAGAACATCCCTCTATCTTCTACCTCTCTGACTTTTACCTACTTGTCTTATTCTCTCCTGCTGTTCATGAACTTCCAGCATAATCATCAAAGCTTTAGGCTTGTCTTCCAACTTTTGTAAAGTTTTTTTTAAACTTGTGAAATATTATATCTACAGAAAAATACATAGTGATCCATGTACGGGTTAGCCTTCTATTTTTTTCAGCTTGTTATCAGAGAGGGAAGACAGTTTTTTCCTAGAGTGTGAAATGGAAAAATCTCAGGGACGCCCCTGATGTAGGTCAGACATATCACTGGCTAAGTGCAAGCAGGTCTCGGGCCTACCCCATGTGGCCAAGGCGCGGAGAAAACACAGACGTGGCCATGCCCATCGGTGCTCAAACAATTGGAATTTAAACAATAAAAGATGTGGCAAGGGGATACTTCTGCAAGCTTCTGGTTCCTCCAGGATGCTTCAGTTCTGGGAGTGCAGGCCTGCCTGGAGGTGTAAGGTAGAAACTTTGCACTGATGACACTCGGGATATCTTACCACTCCTTGCTTAATATAAGTCGGCTAGGCGTCACCACAGAAAAGGCACCTACTGGTGGCTCAGTGGGTTAAAGCCTCTGCCTTCAGCTCAGGTCATGATCTCAGGGTCCTGGGATCGAGCCCCACATTGGGGTCTTTGCTCAGCAGGGAGCCTGCTTCCCCCTCTCCCCCCTCTGCCTGCCTCTCTGCCTACTTGTGATCTCTCTCTCTGTCAAAAAAAAAAAAAAAAAAAAAAAATCTTAAAAAAAAAAAAGAAAAGGCACCTACTTACATTGTCAAACTTAGTGTAGAGAATGGAGTGAAAGGAACTGGCTTGTGGATAAACTCTGACCTGTGGTTGTACACATGCCTGTGTAGCAGGGAAGGCAGATGTTGAGTAAATATCTGTGCCACAAAAGAGAAATACAGAGCACCCAGCAGCACAGAAGAGAGACCAAAGGATGCACTGATATCAGCTCAGTGAAGTGTCGTGAGGGAGAGGAAGGCCTTCTGGGTAGAGGGAATAGCATGTGTCATAGTCCTGGGGTTGGATAGAGCACACGAGAGGAAGTAAAAGAGGGCCAGAGTGCCGTGGTGTAGCAAATGGCTCAAGGTGAGGGAGATGGGGGCCAGATTAGGCATCTCGAGAGATACTAAATTCTAGGCCCATACTGAGTGCTTGTTAACACTCTCTCCATCTTTGGCCACGGTTAGCCTCTGATCATTATAGGATGCCTGTGGCCCAACAACCAAACCCACCCCATCCTGTCATGACATCTTCTTTAAGAACAAAACAAGCAACAGAGGGAGCATCGGCAGCTGGGAAATAGTTGCAGGGCCGTTCCCCCCTTTCGAGAGCAAAGCTCTGCTGCTAATAATACTTATTGTTAATTCTAATCATCATATTTGACACCTTTGCTGCCACAGAGCATGCCGACCTTCAAAGCTCCCAGGAGCGATAATTACACCTCCCAGGTCCCCTATGAAAGAGGTAAATCAGGGTCTGCGTACAGGATGAGGAGCCATAAAGTCCCCAAAATTAGACACCTTCTCTATGGCCTGGAGCAAAAAAAGGAATAGACCCCAGAAAGTCCCTGTGGGCTCCCAACTGTGAAAAGGGAAGACAGACGGGGACAGGGACGTAATTGTGGCCTCCCAGGTGTGCTGAGACATTTAATTAGAAGGTGTGAGGTGTGCTTTCATGAGGGAAAGGGCTGCTGAGCACAACTTTTCCATAAGCCCTTCCACAAAGGGCTTCAAAATCCCCTTTAGACAGACAGAACATCCAGGTTCCGGCATCGGGGGCTGGGATGAAGGAAGGGAATGGGGAGAGCCAACACTTGCCCTGAGATGACACTCGTCTGGCTTAAAGAAGGCCAAGCGAGGCTAAACCACTCAGCTGTTTGAAAGCAGGGAGGACGGAAACCTGATTTTATTCAGGTCCTTTCTCCTCCTGGGCTGAAATGCTCCACGGGGCCAGGATCTGTCAGGTCCCTGGTGGCTCAGAAGAATCTCCCCAGGGTTTTGCTTGGGCTTAAATATGACTTTGAGTTTGGTCCTATGTGCCCCCCCTCTTCTGGCCCTCCCTCAAGTGCATCTCTCCAGCTTCCACTGTGTCATGGGTCCTGCACTGGACCATAGGGGAATGATGATGGAGAAACATGCCCCCAGCCTCACAGTTTGGGTGGGGAAATGGAAGCACAAATGGACAATTTGAATTTGGAGTAAGGAGCCATGAGAGGGAAGTGCAGGCAATTTGGGATCCTGGAGGAAGGGTATGCATCCAGGTCAGGGGGACTGGGTCAGCCTACCAAGTTCATCCCGCAGAGCCCACATCTTCTCTGGAAAAGGAGCCTTTCCCAGCTGCCCCAGCCCACGGGCTGCCACGGCCCTGGCTCCTGGAACCCTACAGCTCTGACTACCTGCTCCGATCCTGTGGCACTTCTGACTGACTCCTGTTTTTGAACATCGCTTTCAGTGAAGTTTTATGTTCTGAATGACAGAATAAAGAGCTATAGCTACAATCGCTTGGGTTTGGGTAGAACTTGGCAGTTCCCTGAGCATGTATGCTGCCATCTTCTTGCTGCCTTCCTCCAGACAGTCCCGTTTCATGAGAGGGAAGTCGGGCTCAGAGATCAGTTGATAACCCAGCTCCTTGTCCCCACCTATCTGCCTTCGTCCTGTACCTTCTTTCAGATTCCTGCGGCAGCAGACAAGGGGAGTGCATTAGCATCCAGGGTGTGCTTGCTAATTACCTTCTAAATGCTTGGCATGTGTGGTTCCATTTCATGTTCACACCAGTTCAGTGAGGGTGGTGTCATAGGAACCCCTTATAGAGGAGCAAACTGCAGCCTCAGGAGCTCAGGTCACCGGCCAGCATCCCGCAGCTCATAGGGCATAGAGCTGGGATTTCTCCTGGCATGGGCTTCCCTCCCAGCCTCTTCACTTGGCTACACCATGCTACTTGCTACTCATCTTGGTATTCATCTCTCACTGCCGAACACATAGTAGGAGCTTTGTGAAAGTTCAGAGGTCTGATTCATTCATCTGTGTTCTTCTTTTTCTGCCATGCCTTCTTGTTCTCAGGGGAGGCAGGCATGCAGAAGCAAGGGGAGTGAGTTTTGTCCCTGGCGCACCAGCCCTATGGGCACAAAAGCAAACCCCGATCCCTGGCGGGGCACCTGTTCCTTTTTGCTGCCTGGAATGTGTCCTGTGAGGACAGGATGTGAAGATGTTGGAACACGGACTGCCCAAGGAGGATGGTTCCTTCCTGTTCCCCTCCTGTCCAGGCCTGAGTGTCGCTGGGGGCAGTTGCCCAACATGAGGGAGTTACTCTGCCAACCAGAATATCCTCACCTTTGGCCAGGGCTAGTTATTCATGTCCAGGCCTTTCTCTGGGGCCCCATTTCCCCAGACTCTTTGCAAATCAGAACTCTGGGATCCATTTCATGACCTCCGTGGCTCTTAGGAATCATGGCTTTCATTTTGATTTACCAGGGCATCTTCGGGTTATCTGCAGTCAACACCTGCCTTCCGGGCCAGGCCTCTGAGAGCATAGAGTTGAACACAGCCTCTACCCTTGAGGCATTCCCAGGCTGGGGGGCCTTGAACACTCCACCCAAGGTTAAAAGGGTGGTCGAAAGCAAGACTGGGGCCTTGCAGTTTCATGGAGCAGCCCAGGGAGCCCTTGGGGAGATCAGTGCTCAGGCTTGGTCTGAAAAGATGCACAGAGATTTTCCATACAGAGTAATAGAAGAAAGGGATTGGACAAAGAGGGATTTTTATCTATTCATGGGTCCCGGTGCCCCTGAGGAATCACAGATATGTACATGGATTCTGCGGGATTGCCCCTAGATATGTGAACAGCTTGCAGGCCCTGCTTTGTGTGTGGCTTGGCTCCCCATTCACAGGCATCTATCCTCCTTGACTAGTGTCATAGTTCCTAGTTCCTTTGACATCTCTGAGCACTTGTCATGGACCTGTGCCATTTCGACACTGTCCTTCTGAAAGTAGCAGCGGGTATGGGGCTAAAGAGCACGCTCTTCATGGTGACACGAGGCCTAAGCATGAACCATGGCATTGCCACTTATTAGCTGGGAGAGCTTAGGCAAGTTTCACTGAGCGTTAGTGTCCCTCTATGTAAAACAAGAGGGTCGTAATGCCCCATTGGTCTGCTGGGGGCTTTACATGGGATCACGAATGCAAAGAGCTACCACAGAGCTGGACGCAAGACAAGGGCTTGATAAACATCCAGCTCTGGCCATATTCAAAGTGTGCGGCCCAGAACTGAAGACGAGTGGACCTGGGGGAGCCGAGCCAAAGCTGGATTGTTGCCTCCCACCTGACACTGGCCTATTCATGCCACAAGGATCACGGTGGCCCTTTTGGCAGGCGCAGCCCCTGCTGACTCACCCCAGGTCGTCTGGTCCCTGGAAGGCTTAGGTCTCATTTTCAAGGGCTGTGCTGCTAAGGCACGTCTCCCCAGCCATTTGCTGGAGCCCTTGGTGTTGTGGGATTCTTGTCCAGGGTCTGACATTTTGGCTTGTGAAACTCTAGTGTGGGTACATTTAGCCCATCCGTCAAGCCTGTCTGGAGCCTGGGTGCTGTCTCCTAACATTTGCCTGCCTATTTCCTTGCAGGATTTCCTTACTGCCCATTTCCTCCAACAGACCATGATTAGAGGAGCTTCGGGAAAATGGTTTCCTGCCATTCCTCTCCTGGTCAAAATCCTTTAAGCTCCTTAGTCCGGCACACAAGATTCTTTGTGATCTCACACCAACCTACTTTGGGGACTATTTTATTCTACTCTTCTTGTCTGAATAGGGATGGCAATCGTTTCTATATCATGGGATTTTTGTAACGAGTTCATGCTGGAAAATCACTTAGAACAGGGCTTTCAAGAATCAGGAGGGGTTTGGGATCTCATTCTACCTGCAAACTAATAGGTCAGCCTGGCACAGTTCATTGCTGCTAGATCAGAGATAAGGATTGTAGAACTCACAGCAATAGCAGTAGCCAGAGTATCAGTATTTTCTTATGCCCATTCCCTAGCCCTCGTTCCTGTGGGGTGACATGAGAAAGGCCAGGAGATATCGGACATCTGTGGATTGCACTGAGGGGAGCCCCGAGCTCAAGGAACCCGAATCTTTTTTAATGGACTGCAAGGGAACCTGCTCTCTGGTATAGAGAGGAACATTATATCTTCCAAGTCTGTTTCTATAAAAGCATCCCGGAAAGATGGTCTGGAACAAAGGCAGTCAGTACCTCTGCTTGAAAAATGTGCAGAAATACAAAAGACCCATGGAGCATCACCTGCCAACAAGGGCCACGTGTGTTGTAAGGGCTCAGTAAGTGTTAGCCACGGTGAGGATGATGGTGGTGCTGGTGTGCCTGCTTTGCTTCGGCATGGTGGCTCTTCTCATTGACCCTTCAACGTGACTTCTGCCCTTGGTGCCTTTATGTATGCAGTTCCTCACACCTCCCCAGCATCTACCCTGCCTCAATACTCTGCCTCCTGCCCTAGTTTCTCCAACACATCTCTTCTGGCCCTCCCTCCTTCCCCAATTCAAATGGAGCTCCCCTCTTTCAACTCTGACGGTGTCATTTGTCTCCTTCTCTCAGCACTTAGCAAAGATTATGTCCCTCCAGGACCTTTGCAAAGCTCTTCCCTTCACACGGAATTCCTGCTTATCTCTCTTAAACTGCACTTCATCCTTTGTTTATTGGCTTAGAGGACGCTTCCTTCAGAACGCTTTCCTGGTTGCACCTGTGCCCAGCCTGGATTAGGAGCTTCCATTTGCTCCTGGGGCATCAGTGGTGACCTCTGAGCGGTATTTCTTGTCTGGTTGTCCCTGGAGACTTGGAAATTCTGGAAGATCCTTGGATGCCTAGCATCTACCATGGTGCCTGGGACAGAGAAGCACTTAATTAACATTTACAAGTAAATGAATGGTTGCATGGATGTATGAATACCCATATCACCTATTTATGCAAGTTTAACAAACAAGGCTAACCATGTTGGAAGCTCCTGGAAAGTTTCCAGTGGTCACAGACACTTCGGTCCACGTTTAATATCTGTGGGTTGATTGATGAGATAGGCAATAGTCACTATGCTCCCTTTCAGATGGGTAAATTTCACCTTGCTTTAAAGGATATCCATGAGGCCAAGGGGACCCTTATTTGGGAACATATACATTGTCAAAGATAGTATTCATCCTGACTTTACATAAGGGAAAATTCTGGTAAGCCTCCTCGAAGCAATTTAAAAACCATAAACTTCATGTTCCTTTAAGTTAGTCAATATCAAACTCATTTCATCCTTAATAGTCCACAAAATCAACACTAGTTTAAACTAATGGTCTGTTTATAGCATTCGTGGCAAGTTTCAAATTGCAAATGCGTTTTTACCATGGCTTTTGAAGGTTGACATTGGAAAGAATGACAGAATAGTCACCATGAAACCTGGGGCTGAACTTGAGGCCAGCTCCTCATTTTTCCATAATGTGATAACATTATAGCAAAGAATGGAAAACTTGGAAACTCAGCCCAGGGGATGTGAGCCCTCAGGCCACTTTCAGAGGCTGGGATCACAGTGATTCAGACAGACCCCTCTGGGGACAGAAGTTCCTGCATTCAAATCCCACTTCTCTTAATCACCAAGCCTCAGTTTCTTCACTCGTCAAGGCAGGAAAATATAACACACAGCAGAGGATTGGCATGAGATCTAAATGAAGTGATACCTGTTTAAAACAAACAAACAAAAAAACTTAGCACGGTATGTGGCACATAGTAAGTTTATAACAAGTGGTAGCTGTTGGCATTATTACTAATTTTATAATGAGAAAAACCTGGGTTTGTATTCCAGCTCAGGCACGAGCAGCTGTGTGCTGGGCATCTCAAGCCGAGGGGATGTGAGGGGTCACCTAGCTTCCCTGAGTCTCAGTTCCCTCATCTGTAAAGTGGAGACAGTAATAATACCAGGATCACCGGTTTGATGTGATAATAAATTGACAGATGACATGGAATGTGCTTAAGAAAGGTAAAGTGGGGACTCAGTAACAGTGAGGTAGAAAGCGTATGATAATGACTGTTCTTCCCTGAATTTGTCTTTTCCTCATTTGAAAATCTGGGAATGCTGCTGCTGCTGCATGGTTTCAAGAACTGGAAATACTATGTACAAAGCACCTGACCCAATGGCAGGCACAGAGTAAGCGGGTACTCCGAGATGGAGGCTGTTGTTTCTAGACCTTCTTCCTGCCTCTGCTTGGTTTCCAGCTCCAGATCAATGAATCCAGCAATTCGGTTTTCGGGGGGCCTCTCTGACAGCACGGGGTGGGGGCGAGGGGCAAGCGAAGGCTTCATCAACTGGAAACCGCAACCTGGAAGTGAACTTTCCTAATCAGTGCTGCAGGATTCCAACAGCTGGTTCTACTTTGGAATCAATTGGAACCCCCTGGGCCCCTTGCTCTTTTTCTGCAAGGAGCAAATGCCATCCCAGAGCTGGGATTTAGAAATTTGCCACACCGTATCAGAAACAGATCCCGCCTCTGGCAAGGTCAGGGTTGCTCAGGCCCAGGCCCCGGCCCTGGAGCCCCCACAGCCTGCCAGGTGTCCTCAGAGGCTGAGGCTCTGGCCCAGGGTCAAGGCCGCCCACTGCCCTATGGGTACTGTCAACAAGCACGGTCCTGTCACTTGCCCTTAGGAACAGCCACCCAAACCGCCCAGATTTCCATTTCAAAGAGTGAGTCAGGCTCGGATGTGGAGAGCACGTTCAATAACAATTTTTAGGATATGAGTGTTAAAGAGCAGCAGCAAGAATGCATTTGATTTGGAAAGGAACTGCTTCCTAAATGCCTGCCTTGTAATTCCTTCCAGCTGGCCCCGTTCTGATCGGCCCTTGAGGGTCTTCAGGGCCCCAAGAGTGGCCAGTGCTTCCCCCCTGGGGTGCTGCAGATACCAGAGGATGTTGGCTGGGTGGCTGTTATCACCACTGCCTGAGGCTGGATGTGTCATCGGGTGAAGGAGCCAAAGGCTGCGTGGGGTCCTAACTCCGAGTTTACTAGCTGTGTGACCTCAGGAAAATCCCTTGCCTTCTCTGAGCTTCCCTTTCCTCATCTGAAGAAGGAAGGCTAGGCAATCCACTCTTGATGCTCCCTTGCAGTGCTTTCATTTTCTCATCACAAGTGATCACAGATGCTGTAATTGCTCAGTGAATGAAAAATAGCAGCTGCCCTTAATTAAGCAGTCATGTTAAGTACTTGAATACATCAGTGAGTGAATGGAATGAATGAACGTAAAAGTCTATTATCTCTTGGAGAAGAAAGTAAGAAAGGAGGTAAAGTGATGTTAGGAGCAACTCTTGTGTATTCGACACTATCCTGGATGTCTTTAATACTCCTTGTCCTCTTTTCAAATTGGTTGATATTATTACCACAATTTATAGATCTTTAAAGGGGTAAAGTACCTTGCCACATAAGCAGTATATCTAAGGATTTCAACCCATTTTTTCTACTTGAGTGGGGTATATAGATTGGTTCTCCTCCCAGATTTTGAGACCCCTTCCTAAGTGTTGCTGACAAGCAGGAAGGGCTCAGGGCTGAGGGGGTCCTGGGTAAAGTCTGGTTATGACCATGAGAAGGGTCTTAGAGACTTGGTTGGAGAAAGGCAGAGCCCTGGCGCACAGTGGGTGAGGGAGGGGTGGGACAGGGGAGAGCCGGAACTCGTGAGTCCCCAGCCTCGGGACCATAGCGTCTACCTGGCACCTCTCACAGGCCTCCACAGAAGCATGTCTGTCTGGGTGCACTCTGACCCCTTTCTTCAGCAGAGGATTCGGTGAGATGGATGGTAAAAAGACACTGCGGTGCAACTTCTAGAGAAGTGAGAGAAGGAGTGGCGGAAAGGCAGGTAGAGCAGAGGAGGAGAATTCCTTCCTCCAGGATGCAGAAGACTGGGACCTGGAATCCTGGAAAGAATAGTTTCTCCTCGGGCAGAGCACCTGACCTGCTCTCGTTGAATATACCCATGTTGGTGGATAAACTGGGTGCCGGCCTCCAAAGGCTGTGGAGGAGGAGGCCCGTGCCCATTTTATAAACTGGGAGATGGACACACACTCCCCGTGCCCCTCCCCCAGCCTTTCCTCCCCATGTGGCAAGACCTCCAGAAACACCATGAGCTCTACAGAACATTCTGATGCATTCCCAGGGAATGAGTATATGCTGGTGAGAGCAGAACAGAGAACCCAGGTTTCCTTGCTTCCATTTAAGAGACTTGTCTATTTCCAGGCATCTGAAATTTGGTTAGTCACGCTTTCCTTTATTCAACAATATTTGCCATGCTCCTGCATTGATCCTAGACACTAGAAGATATAAAAAGTGTACAAAATAGAGTCTTAGAGTCTCAGTGGAGGGTGGAGTGGAGGAAGGGAGGACATTAGTTTCCCATGGATACCATGACAAAATTCCAGAAACTGAGTGTCTTAAAATAATAGAAATTTGTCCTTTCATAATTCTGGAGGCAGAAGCCTGAAATCAAGGTATTGATGGAGCTGGTCCCTTCTGGAGGAAGGAGGGAGAATCTGGCCCAGGCCTCTCTCCCAGCTTCTGTAGCTCCTGCAGTCCTTAGTGTTGCTTGGCTTACAGATGCATCATTCCAATCTCTTCCTCTGTCTTCATATCATCTCCTCTGTGTGTCTTCTCTTATTAGGACACTTGCCACTGGATTTAAGGCCCACTCTGGTCCAGGATGGCCTCATTTCAAGATCCTTGTCTCTATCTACAAAGATCTTTTTCCAAATAAGGTCACATTTATCAGGTGCCAGGTGGGATATCTTTTGGGGACCCCCCTCCGTCATTGCAGGAGGCAAGAATAAAATTAAATAAATAAGCAATGACATAATCACACATTGTGTAAGTGGTGAGACAGGAAGAGAGACCTAGAAAGTTGTGGAATGGAGGTAATACACCTGTTGGATATTAACTGCTTTGAATCTCACTTTCTTTACCTGGAAAAAAGAGAATTATAATGGCTAATGCACAAAGTTGATGTAAGGATTCAATAGCTTGAGAGTTAAATGTTTAATTGTTGATTGAAAAAATGATGGAAATGTACCTGGCAGATTGTTATGTATAGGATTTCTTCTCCCACTGGCCTCAAATTTTCTTCCTTGTCATTCATTCGTTCAGTAGGTTGTGAGCCTTTATTCTGTGCTAGGTTTTTTTCCAGGCTCTCTCTGAAGGTATTGCAGGGACCAAAATCAACAAAAATTCGATTCCCTCATTGGGCTTACATTTCATCATTGCGATGGTTAATTTTGTCAACTTGACTGGGTCACAGGATGCCCAGATATGCGGTCCGACATTAGTTGGGGTTTGTCTGTGAGAGTGTTTCTGGATGAGATTGACATTTAAATCAGTAGGCTGGTAAAGCAGATTGCTCTCTGTAATGTGGATGGGCCTCATCCAATCAGGTGAAGGCATGACTAGAACAAAAAGACTGCCTGTCCCCTGAGTAAGAGAAAATTCTACTTGGTGGACTTTGAACTGAGACATGGGCAGTTTTCCTGCCTTGTGACTCAGACTGAAACATCAGCTCTTCCTGAGTCTCCAGCCTGCTAGCTTCCAGACTTGAAGTCTCACCATTGGGTCTCCTGGGTCTCCAGCTTGCCAGCTGTAGATCTTGGGACTTGTTAGGCTTTATCGTCATGTGAACCAATTCCTTGTAATCTCTTTCTCTCTCCCTCTCTCTTTCTCTGATTCTTTTTTCTCTAGAGAACCTTGACAAATACAGTCCTAATCATCACAACCTCTTCTGTATTTGTCTGGCACCCACTTTGTCTGTAATCTCTTTTTATCCACCAAGCAACACTGTGACATAGGCAGAGCAAGCATCATGAAAATCTCCATTTTACGTGGGAGGAAACAGCCCTGGGGAGGATTCCCTTTAATAGCTATGATACAGAACTGATCCCCCCCCCCCCACAAAAGACAGGGGCACCTGCTGTCCCTGATGCCAGCGTACATGTAGGAAGCTGGATGGAAAGTTTGGACTCAAATCAGGTTTTCTAAACCGCTTTCACAAGGGAGCAGTATTTTAATTATTATCATTTTTCTTCTTGCAACCAGGGTGGAAAAACAATTACTCTCTTCTTTGATTTTCAGTATAGCATTGGTCATCAATGAGAAACCTCTTAAGATTCCCTCAGGGAGAAATATGAGACTGCTAAATGTGGGCTAGGCAGGTCTGGCGAAATAATATATATACAAGATCTTTCAGAAAAGCTCCAACTGGACTTTAAAAAGAAGTCTGGATGAGTCATGGGAATTCAGGTTTAAAATGAGTTCAAAATTTGTCAATTTTAGTCCCTTCCTTACACAGCAAGAACCCTGAAATCCGGAAAGGTCAGCTGGTTTCTCAAATCCACAGATTGAAAGAAGCATATTGACATCATTGTTCAGATCCTTTGACTTCCGGTCCAGGGTGCTGTTTATTACCCAATGCTTATGTAGTGAATGCAAAGACTGTCCTCCCATCCACCCAGCTCTTGGGGTCATCTCATGCCAACCTTGTGGTGGAAGTGGTGTTCACACTTGCTTTCTCCATATTCTTTGCTCATATGTGGTCCTTTGATACACAGGTTACCGCTTGTGGCCTTCTCCCCCCCACCCCCATTTGCAGGCAAAGTATTTTGGAGTCACACAGACCTGGGTTTCAATCCTAGGTCTGTTGCTTGCCAGCAGTGGAAAACTGATCAAATTACATAGCATCTCAGACCTCAGTTTTTTTCGTCTGCTAAGTAGACCTAGTAACAGTATTTGCCACTCTAATTTTTGTGTGAAGACTGGGTGAGTTCATGCATGCAAAGCCCTTGGCACCATGCCTGACATAGTAAGTGCTCAGTAAATGTTACCAATTGCTGTTGTGAAATCCAGTGTCATGGGAGGCTGGGAGCACACGCTAGGTCTTCAAGGTTCGGGTCAAGTTTGCCTCCCCTGGCCAACCCAGCTAGCAGCAAGTACATTCTCCTCTGAATACCAAAGTCATTTCGTTGGGCCTTTCCTGGCACGTGCCACCTGTGTTGTCTTGCATTGTCCCTGTGTCATCACAAGAAGTCTTTTTCTTCTTGAGCTCAGGGTTTTGTTTTGTTTTGTTTTTGTTTTTTTCCTATCCGTAAAACAGGAGGTGAGGGAGGGGAGTATACCTGCCCCACAGGAGTTTTGAGAGATTTAAGTATGAATGAGTTTGACAAACTGAGCTAAATGAGAGAAACTCCCATTCATGCATTCACTCGCATGTTTATCGAGAAAAAGCTCTTCGTGCCTGGCACTGTGCTTAGGGCTGGGAAAGCATTGGCAGGCAAGACCCTGTCCCTGTCTTCTGGGACTTCACAGTTAAGTAAAGAGGAACTTTCCATATATGAGATCATGATTCTTATTATTTTAATAATTCTTATCACCAAATTTCCTGGGATGGATGAAAGCTTTTACATGGCTGAGACCTTCAGGAATATTACTGACAAAACCTATCTGGGGTCATGGCTCATATGAAGCTTCAGAAAATCATCATGTCATTCTTCTGTTTCGGGTTCTTTAGTGGCTCCTCCCATAAAATTCTAGCTTCCTAGCAGGGCATTTTTCTAAGGCCTTCTTCAGGTAACTGATGCCTCCTTGCTCGGCCCTCTGTAAATCTCACTTCCTTCTCCAGGCACGCAACACTCCACTTGGATCCCTCAGACCATCGTTCCTTTCCTCATGCTGTTCCCTCTGCCAAGGATGCAATTCCTCTTTCCTTGTCTACTTCACAAACCCTTGCCTGTCCTGTAAGACACCATCTCTTCTTAGGGGCTCCTTGGAGAGGGTCAGGCCCCTGAGTGCTCAGAGGCCTCCTACCACTAAAATGATAAATGTTACCATCTGTATTTTCATCTGTGCCCCCCCAAAATGGAGCCCTCTTTATGCCAGCAGCCCTGTGTTCCCCACACGCAGCTGAAAACCTGGGGCAGAGACTCCCTTCATGTTGGTTAAGGGAGTGAATGAGTAAGTGTCAGTCATTCTGAGCCACCTTCTCAAGACCTGGGTTCAATATATTAGTCAAGTAGCCAGTCAAAGTGTTTGGGCAACAAAAATTGCTTTTCTGCCACTTCCAAGATGGAAAGTTTGGTCTTCACTCAGGTCTCTCGAGGTTATCTGAAGCTGGTGCCACCACAAATAGAGGTGTGGATTCCAAGGATGCCCAGGGAAGCTGGAGCCTGCCAGCAGGAGATTTTGAGGCCCCTTTTCTCCCAAAAGGGCTCAGAAGTGATTCTCACTATAGCTAAAATCAGGAGAGGAGAGGAATGCCCCCATTTCACCAAATGTTCGCAACCCTAAATGAAGGGCTTTCACCCAGTGGTCCAAGAAGTGCCTCCTTTCACTTAATTTTCTCCAAGTGTCCCTACAATATAATCCAAAGGATTCATGCTGTGGAGGTCAGAAGGACGGGACTGGAATTCTGGTTCTACTTGCTAGTTGTGTGACTTGGGGAGCCCTCCTAGCCTTGTTTCCTCCTTGGTAGGGTACCCATATCACACTGTGGTGGACCAGACCCAAAAGGATGACATCTGTACCACGTAGCTCACTTTCCAGTGCCTCGTACACATCCAAGAAGTGTGAGTTCTCTTCCTTCCCTGTCACAGAAACTCACTCACCATTAACAAGCCATGCTCGAGCTTGGGAAGATGTTTCCTGAAGTCTGGTAGCGAGAACAGGGACACTAGAGCTCACAGCATGGGGTCATTACTGTGGACCAGGCTGTCCCTACATGTTTGCATTCTTTTCAGTAGCCCTGTAGGGGGTTATTACCCTCATCCAGTATTGTCATTCTCAATTCTCAGATGAAGAGACCGAGGGTCAGAGAGAAGCCACACAAGTGAAAAGCAGGGAGCCGGGATTCTGGCTCCAGAGCCCCGTGGTACTGACAGAGCTAGTCTGTCACTCACACCTTGGCCGATTGGAGATCTTGGGGAACAGCAGTTAACTAGTGGTGCCAAACCAAGCCACTACAGTCTCAGCCTACGGCAAAGGAACTTGGTCTTCTTGGAAGTTTGTGGAAGTCGCTTTACCAACAAGTATATTTTGGGATATTGAAAACACTTCTAGATACCGCTCTCTCATTGCCTTTACCACCTTCCTGGACCCGTTGAGGCCAGGGATCTGAGGTCGGAAACCCCAATATAACCTAAACTTATTAAAAAGAACACAGATTTTTAAGAAGTGGCAGTTGTAATCAAAATATAATTACTACCTTTGGCACCTTGCTTGAGTTTAATAAGTAATATATTTTATCAAAAACAATATCGTAAAATTTACCAATAACTTTCCATGTAATGAATCATTTGATGCTAATAATAGTAATAATAGTAGTAGTAGTAACCTTGACTCATCAAGAGGTACTTTATTAGTCCATTTAAAGATATTATTTACTCTTCACAACAATGAAAGATGCATAGTGTTTTCTCTGGCTTACAGATGAGGAAGCAGGTTCACGCATTACCTCATTTGATCTTTGTCTTAATCCTCCGAGATTGATTCTTTCATGATCACAGATGAAGAGACTAAAGCCCAGGGGGCTACGAAACTTGCCCAAGGTCAAACAGCAAATTAGAAGCAGAGGTGGGTCTCCAACCCATATTTTTCTGACTCAGAAGTCTGGCTTTTGAATCCTTGGTCTGCAGTTCTCAAAATAACCCCTAATGTAAGCAGAGATCATCTTCGTTTTGCAGTGGGGAAATGGGTAATGGGACGGGAAATGGTGTACCTAATATTCTCCCAGCATCACTGTGCTCTCTGGAGATCCTGCTGCTTCATAGTTGCCCATAAGGGCTGTGGAGTGGGGCCTGCAATCAGCACAGTGCCAGAACCTGGGGAGCCATCAGTAAATGAGAGCTGTGGTCATTTCTAGTGTGGGAGCTTGGCAGCCCTCAGCCTTGGGCACCAACCTGCTACCTGTGTCCCGGACTGTCTGCATTCTATTTTGCACCAGCTTGTGCTTAGATCACAGGACTTTTCTATCATTTCCATTCAATGCCCACTGATGACACACCACCCCAATAAAGGCCATCTGAATCTCCGCAAGGAAAAGCTTCCTTTGTGGGAGGTCCTTCTGAATGGATGTGGCCTGCAGGAGACCCGTGGAGCGCAGACCCGGTCTGTGACTCACGCTGAGCTGTCCCTCATCCGGCTGAGGCTGGCGCAGGAACCGCCCACCTCTCTCGAACCCAGCCGTTGTCTTCCTGGCACAGATCCCCCGGCTGCAGGCTTTGGACTCCACGCTGCAGAATTACTCACTCACTGATTCCTCCTTTGGCATCTGCCAGAATCCCGGAAGAGGCTTTGTAGACTCTCTTTCTCACTCAGCTTTTTCCCTGCCTCCTTTATTGGTGGTATTGCTGGATCCAAGGCTGAATTTCTCTCCCATTTCCCCCAAGGACCAGGATCTGGCAAGAATCATCTCTCCACTTGAGAGGCTGGGGCGAAGTCAAACACCAGTTCTGGCTCTTTGCCTCTGGAGGCAGAGTTAGTCACTTGGTTACTGTTGGCTGAAATTGATCGGAGATGTCACAGGGAGGAAATGCGCTTCTTATGAGTTAGCACAGCACAGTCTTCAAAAAAGGGGGGGGGCTTTTTATTGTACAGAGAAAGTGGCAAACTGATTTCCTGTTCTGAGAGGTCTGTCATGGTGGGTGGGGGGTGTTGGGACGAAGATATGGCATTGGGGAGAAGGAAAAGGAGATGTTCTACACACAGTGCTTCATTTTATCTCCACTACAACCTGTTGTCACTATCCTCATTTTCAAGGGTAAAATTGTCAAATTTGGAGTGGTGTTGCAATTTGCCCTTGCCTGTCCAAGTTCACAGTTAGTATCTGGCAGAGCAGACCCATGGACTTAAGTCTGTCCAATGCCAAAGCCATAGTAGGGAAGTGGCTCTTCTCTCTCCCCCCTTTTTCCTCTTTTTTCCCACTTGTCACCTCCCCCACCCTTCAAGGAGTCAGATATTTTCCAAAGGATTAAAGAACTCAATACACTATCTTGCATACAGTAGGTGCTCAATAAATACACATTAAATCTCAATTGCAATGCCATGCCTTTTAAGAGTATTTGTGTTTTCAAAAAGGACTCCTGGAAAAGATAATACCTAACACCAACTGCTAAATGGTGAATTTCTGGCACGGGGATCTTCACTGGGACATTTCTTTCCTTTCTCCCTCTCTCCCCTTTGTCCTCCCTCCTTTCTCTCTCCTTTCCTTCCTCTCATGTCCTCTTTGCCTTTCAAAAGAAACTCTGGCACTAACTTAAGTGTCTTAATAGATATTTACTAATTTATTCCTCATTACCACTGTATGTACGTACATGCTACTATTACCAGCAGCATCCCATTTGGCGAGTAAGTAAATGGGGCGCAAAGAGAGTGAGTAGCTTACTTGTCTGCCTAGGAACACAGAGCTTCTGATCAGCAGAGCAAGAGTTTGAAGGTGGGCAGTTAGGTTGTCTAACCACCACCGGTGCACCAGTCTGCTTGTTGAGGCAGGACTAGCTTCCTGGAGGCACTTCTATCCTTTACACCCACCTGACATTATACAGTTTCCCAGGTATGTTCACACGTCTCATACCGTTTATCCTCCCCACTGTCTGTGAAGTATGGACCATTGTTCCTACTTACAACTCGAGCTCTGAGAATGGAAGTGACTTGCTCAGGGTCACGCGACTGGTAAGGTGGAGAGCTTGAAAGCCGGACCGGCCTGTGGTCCGTTTTTTTTTTTTTTTCCCTATAAATAAGGCTGATGCTGAGAAATTAGAGCTGAGTAGAGCAAAGACAAAGCTTTAAGCAGGAAAAAAAGATGCTCAGCATGTTCATTTTTTTCTTGAGAGGGGAAATGTGTGTGTGTGTGTGTGTGTGTGTGTGTGTGTGTGTATAACAGTCATAAAAGTATTCCTCAGACCTTGAGGTTTTAATAAAATGTGAAAAACATTTTACCAGCACCCTCCCTTTCCTCCTGGATTTTAGGCTCTGCATAATTTAAGGAAATGTAATCCATATGTTTGATTATTCATACTTCCATCATCAAAAAATATTGTTGATTCTTTGAGGAGCTTTTGATGTTCTGGAAGTCAATTTTTTTTTTTTTTTTTGAGGGCAGTGGAGAAGAGAGAATTTTTTTTTTAAATGTTCTTCCTTTTCCTACTACTTTATTTCCCTCGAAAAGACATTTGATGGCATTTGACTGGGAGATGAACAAGTAGTCACTAGAATATTCCACTTTTCCCTACAGATTTTTAATAGAGTGATGAGTCCAGGAAGCAGTTCTTGGTCTCAGGGCTCTGATGTGTGGGGAGGAGAGTTGATCTTTATGGGATTCCCACCAGTGAAGTGACTTTACCTACAAGGTCTTAGGCGGTGTTCACAACCTCCTAAAAGGAGACGCCATTGGCGCTGTTTCCTAGAAGACGAGAGTGAGGCTCTGAGGCCAGAGTGGT
This sequence comes from Potos flavus, assembly GCA_028534135.1. Classification (NCBI taxonomy): domain Eukaryota; kingdom Metazoa; phylum Chordata; class Mammalia; order Carnivora; family Procyonidae; genus Potos; species Potos flavus. The sequence goes on along the minus strand of CM052900.1, from coordinate 124,315,657 downwards.
CGGATTGGGATGCAAATCCAGCTTTGCCCGTCTCTAAAACTGGGGTGCTCACACTTTTCAGCTCCCTCAAGAGAGTACAAGGGTGTTTGCCATCCAATCAACACATTATCGGTTTCATTCATGTCATCATCTGCACATCCCTAACTAACCTCTGCACCAAACCACTCCTTCTCAGGAACCTTCAAGTGAGAGTTAGAGTTTGAATTCAGGGTCCCCGTTCACTATCCACTGTGTACTGACTGCAGAACCAGGTGCAGGGAGCAACGAAGATGAATCAGCCCAGTCCTCTCTCCTTGGGGGCACTAAATCTACATGTACCTTTCCACTGTAGTTTAAATGCCACGTCCTCCAAGAGACCTTCGCTGGCTTCCCCTCTAAAGAAACCCTCAGTGACATTCCATCACTTCAATCTATTGTCATTTGCAATGTGGTGCTTTTTACAGGAGTATATTTTTCTTGTTTCTTTCTTTTTTTTTTTTTTCTATGTTATTATGTATCTCCACTCCTTTCCCCTTCCCACCAGGAGTAGAACAATCCCGGGCATATAGAAAGCAGGTAAGAAATATTGGTTGAAGGAAAGTATGTCTTAGGTATCACTGTATCCCTAGGCCCTGAAACAGACTAGGTATTTAATAATAATACTATCTAATATTTATTGAGCACTTACATTCCAAATGTTCTTTGAAGGATTTTACATGTATTACCTCCCTTAGCCTTATGAGGAACCTCTGAGGTAGTTCCAGGTATTAGTTCAATTTTACAGGTGAGGAAATCAAAGCACAGAAAGGTCAAGTTGCCACAGCCAGCAAGAAGTGAGGCTGACTTTCAAACCTAGACAATCTTGGCCCCAGGGCTGGAGCACTTAACCCTGATTCTAATGGTTTAATGGTGACATGAATGTTTGGGAGAGCCATAGCTAAGAGAATGTGGCATTCTGAAGGCATGGTGATAATCAATGAGCTAAATGTAGCGAGAAGAATCAATGCTTTGTAGCTGACCCAATCAAACATTTTGGAGAAGTTGACAAGTGAGCTTAGTTTTTGAATGGGGGAGGTGTGAACAGGTGCATTTCAGAGTCGAGAGTCCAGAGTTGGAACCATGGCTAGCATAAAGGAAAGGACAGATGATGCAGACAAGGCGGTGGCGGGGGGAGGGAGGAGGGTGAGGAGGAGAGGGAAATAAGGCTGGAAAGGGAGGGGGGCTGGGAAGCGAGGGCTTGAAATGTGGGGCCAGCAGATGTGGTCTCGATGGTGTGGGAATGGTTTCCCCTGGAAGATTGCCACACTGGGCCATGCCGCTATCAGAGCCGCTTGTTTTGGGCTGCACTTAGTCTTGTGTTTGAGCTGCACCAACTTCACTGCACATTGTCCATCACATTGCATTCATCTTCCTGGTATACCTGGCAGGTCCAGATTACTATTCCCATTTTGCAGATGGTGCTGTGGATGCACAGAGAGTTGGAATTTTGCCAAGTTAATCAGCTATGAAATGTCAGAGCAAGGGCTCCAATTCCTGTCTCCTCAGGTGGTATCCAGTGCCAGGAAAACATTCTCATAACTCGATGGAGAAAGGAACGGTGCCAACGTACCCACCTCAACTTCCCAAGGATAGGGAAGAGAACTCTCCGGTTCCTTCCCCCTTCTCAACATTTGAGGCATTAGTGAGTGAGAGCCTTGTGGGGGAGGAGAGGAAGGCAAGAGAGACAGCAAATTGTTTCTGGATGGAATTTTCCAGACAGGGCCCCAGTCAAAGAACAAATGCGCCTTCTGAATTTTCACTGTAATTGTTATTGACCTTTAGTGAGATGAGCAAAATTACTCTCCCAAACCCCTCCACCCCCACCCCTTTTTACAAAATTGTTTTCCCCGACTTTTCAAAAATGAAGTTGGGCCAGCCCGGGCCCTGACGGCTGACTATGGGAAAACAATACATCTCCTTATGGCCCCAAACGGAGCGTTGGCAATTAATCCATTGATCTCAGTAGAAAACCCTATTGTATCAGGGCCCGCCAGGAGAAAGCTGCGTCCTGCCCTTCTCCCTCCCCGCACAGAATGTTCATTGAAGTCAGCCCCCAGATTGATGGCAGGATGTGGCCCTAAAAACCTCCAAATTAAAGGGGTCCAGAAAATAATGTTGGCTGGGCAGCAGAAGCTGGGGCGGAGGAGGTGGGGAGAAGGGGGGAAAGGGAGGGGTTTCCTCTGGAATCTGCATGTCCAGAGCTTTGCAAGCTGCAAAGCGTTTCTAGCTGTCCTGACTCTCAGGTCTCCTTCATCTGTTCTGCAGATTCGGACCCTTAGCTCTCTAGTTTGCTCAGGTTTGGCTCTTTGGCTGTGCTGCTTGCTGCCTCTGATGAACAGACAGTGATGATCCTTACTAGGATTTATGGGGCGCCGGACAACAGGTATCCCCACCCACTCTGTTCCACCTCATTCACTTCTCAGACAGTCCTGGGTGAGGCTGATGGAGATTATGACGACTATCTCTTGTTGAGTGGGTCCTACCTGCCAGGGGGTTTCTACATTTTTTTCATTTAACCTTCAAGCCCTGGAGGCAAGAAGAGTGAGCCAGTTGACCAATAATGTGAGACATGGTAACCCAGTCCATCAGTCTTCAAGAGGCATTAAGCATTAAGCATCACCGGAAATGCAAGATGTATGCTTTCCAGAGCTTCTCTGAGGCAGAAGATGTGGATGAAAGAAAGAGTTAGATACCTGGGCGAAGGAGTGAGCCTGACAGTACCCAAACCGTCTTCTGTGGAGGGTTGGTGATGTGATGGCAGAGCCTTGTTTGGTCGATGGAGTATGGGGTGGATGCTGCCGTCCTGGGACATGACGTCGCACATGCGCGTGAGGTCGTGCTCCGCTTACATACGCCACATGCATTCGTACATGGAGGAGCCCTGTTCCCTACGCTGCGGTGTAGACAACTGTCCATGGTAGACCTGCCATAGTCTTCCTGTTCAGCTCTTCCCTTATCTGATACGTTCTCTCCTTTCTAAGTAAATGTTAAACAAATATTCAAAGAATATAAGCCTTCCAAGTGTCAGTCTGGTCCTGCTGGTGAGTGTTACTCTCGTTTTACAGAGGAAGAGACGGAAACCCTGCAAAGTGGAATGACATGTTTGGAGACACGCAATTATTAAGTGGTTGATTCTGAACTATCAAGAATGTAAGCCCTAGGGAAACTGGAGGCTTTTTGTTTGTTTGTTTGCTTTTGGTTTTTTTGGTCTTATTCAGAGATACACCTCCAACAACCATAAATCTATATACCACCCGTATCTGGTATGGTGCCTGGCCTGCAGACGGTGCTCAATAAAATTTGCTACGTAAATGCATAAGCCGCTTTTTGTCCTTTTGTAGGATACGTGAGGGCCCTGATTCTTTTCTGTCAGCCTGGTTACCATAGTGCATTTGTCTGGTCCTTCTGTTTTTTAATAATCCTTCTACAAGGATCTTCCGATAAATCCCCCGTAAAGTCCAGTTATAGGAGGAAAGTGGGTTTCTTCCGACAAATAAAAAAGGTATGCTTCCTTTCATCAGAAAACAAGAGCTATAAAATTCCTCAAGTTTCCCATTGGCTTCCAAGGCTTTGAATTAAATTTGGTGCTCAATTTCATATTATTCTTGGGTTAGATTCAGAGTACCGTGGTTTTTGTTTTTAATGCATTCTGTGATTTCAGTTCTTTTCTCTCTCTACGTGGTTCAATTTACAGGTGTCTTTTTGGATGTAGAGGAAACGTAGTCTAATAATAATAGTGCTCATGATGTTACCAGGGCCCTCTGTTATCCAGAGTCTCCTGTATGTCCCAAACTGCAGCTGTGAAGCCACACCCAAGGCCAGACTTTTGCTGTAAGCTTCGTAGTCTATCTGCACCAGTAGTTCTTCATTGGGGTGGAAGTGAGGGGTAGTGATTCTGCCCCTCAAGGAATATTTGAGAATGTCTGGAGGCATTTTTGGTAGCTACTGGCATTTAGCAGATAGAGGCTAGGGATGTTTCTTCACATCCTACAATGCACAGAACAGTCCCCACAACAAAGAATTATCCAGACCCATAGGTCAATGGGGTCAAGAGTTGAGAAATCTTGATCTGTCCTTGTCAGTGGTCACGAAGCATCTCACAGAAAGAACTTGCATTCACACCTTTTTCGTTCCCCTCGGCTGGACACGTTCAAGGAAAGTGTTCAGCCAGACTCCTCATATGCTCTCTCCTGAGCAGGCTGCCGGGCCCTCTCCGCTTAGCATCCATCTTCCTCACATAGGAGAGGAGCTGAGACAAATGAGCACCCCGTCTTATTCATCTTTTGATCTTTGATTGTCACACTGGTCTCACCCTGGAGACGTTTCCATTTAAGCCACCGGGTGATTTCACATCTTTGGCATTAGGAGAGAGGTAATTTCAGAATGAAGTGATTTGGTTTTTTATGGTTGCCTTTAATTACACAGTCCCATAGAGGAAGCTCATAAAAACATAGCTCCCCAGAGATCTGTACTGATAACTTTTGGACCGAGCTGGGGTATTTTTGCTATGTTAGTGTCATTTTGATGAAGGCATTCCCCACATCTGCTTCTGCTATCCTGTGTTCTCTTAGTTGACTGTTAGTAGTATCAGCTCTTGGGGCCAGGAGACATCTTTATTGCCTACTCTAAATTTCTGGACATCTGCCTCAGTTTCCCTGCTTGATACCTCAGGTTCTTCCTGGGGTTAAGCTCAGACCTGAATTCAAGCCTGATGGGTTGGAACCATGCTGCTGAATCTACTTTTCCTTGGCAGGGGCAGGGGCAGGGGCAGGGGAGGGGCCAGGTTGTGTTTTTCCTACTCATCCTGTACTGGTAGAAGCATGTGTGGGATGATTTCCATGGCCCCACATAGTCACCACCCACCCAGTTTTGGACATGGCTGGTGGCTGTGTCCCAGTGAAGGATAGGACCCCCTTGGTGCTGCCATTGGGACAGGTGATCTCAGGTTCACTCAATCAGTTAGGCACCTATTTTTCTATAACATTTACCACTTTGGGCAAAATACTGTGTGCCAAGCACTGTGCCAGTTGGGTTCACAAGATTAATAAGATCTCATCACTAGCTCACAAAGAAACCAAATGGAAACTTACAGTGCTCTATATATAAAGCAATGATGGAGGTGAGCATGGGAGGTTTGTGGAACCCCCTGAAGGACACCTTTGTTTTTTCCCCACCGTGAAGGACACTTAACTTGGTCTGAGAGAAGGTGGTCAGGGGAGACTTCTCGGAGGAGAGAGTGCCTGAGCCAGGTTCTAAAGGGCTTCTGCTGTTCAACCAACTTCTCTAGCCAGTCTGGTCTACTCAGCAACTGTCTCCCACCGGTTCTCCCCCCTCCTCATTGCTCTCAGCTCCCACTCCCTAGAACATCTGTGTTGCTGCACTTGTGCCAATGCTCTTTTCCTAAACCAAAAAAAAAAAAAAATAAATAAATAAATAAAAATGAAGAGAGTGGTGGACCCCATGAACTGGGGGAACTTCTGTAGTCTGAGAAGTTATATCTCAGCCTCTCAGTAACTGAAACTCAAAGTTTCACTGTGAGGTTACTTCTGGTCAACAGCCAGCTGTGTGTCAAGGAGCTCATGGTTTCCTGTTAGACGTGGCTGTGGGGGTGTCAGGGAAGTTGCTACCACCTGCCCAGACCTACCCCAAAAGAGACCAGCCTGGAGACTCGCCAAAGCATAGGGCAGAGATTTTTCGAATCTTCTCAGGGGCTCTGAGTGGTGGATGTCTTTGTCCCCATTGCATTGCTAAAGAAACTGAGAATCAGATGGGTTGAGTCACTTGCTAATAAATGCAGCAGCCAGGATGCAAAAGCAGGGCTTTTCAGTCCAAATCCACTTTCTTCACAATGCCTTATTTTCTCGGCACAGCTGAGCCTCCTCGACCAGTGAAGAGCAAATCAGAGCCCCGTCTTATTTTCCTTTAGGCTCACTCTCGCCGAGTTGCTTTGGAGATGAAACAGAACCAGAACAGAGCTTATGTGTTTTGTTATGTCACACCTCTTTTTCCCAAGATTTCAAAGGCTCGGATCCATTTATCTAGATACTCAAATTCTCACCAGGGGCGTTAGAGAGGGGCTGGAGAGTGAAATGCTGTTTTGGAAAGGATGAAACAACCCTTGCAGTGTTTATATTCAATTCCGGAGACCTGGTTAGAAAAATATTTTTAAAAAACGGAAGGAAGAGTAACTATGCACTCACAAAATGTGGGCAGCTCATCGTGGGGAACCTTTGCTCTTGGAGTCTGTTCCCAGGGGTGGATGTGTGCAGCCCCAAACTGCCGTTAGGAGATGAAAGGGAATCTTTCAACATTTCCTCCCATTGTCTGAGCTTTCTCCCTGCTTTGTCACCATAACATTCTTTTTTGGAATTCCATTAATGTGGAGTTTTCCCCTCCCCCAGAAACAATTAAAAGAGAAGAGTTGGCAGAGCCAGCCAGGAAAGACCTGTGGCTCACTCCTAAGTGAGTAACTGTCACGTGTCTTGGAATGATTTGCTGCTTCCAGCCAAAGAAGTTTGAGCTTAAAGAGAAAAACACATAAGGATTCTATCTATCTGCCTGCAAGAGGTGGCTTGCACTCTGCAGCGAGGCTCTAGAAGGGCTGAGTGTGACTTGGGGACCAGAACAGCTGGGCTCAAATCCTGATTTCACTCTTTATTAGTTGCATGGCTTTGAGCAAAGTCCCTAACTTCTCTGAACTTCACCAAGTTCACCAGTGAAAATAGGAATTCTGCCTATGTTGTGTGTGTTCCTGCGAAAATTTAATGAGATAGGAGACATGGAAATACATAGCACATGGCGGCTTTCGAATATGTCCTTTTTCTTCTTTCTCCCTCTGGTCCTATCCTTCCACCTGCACAGTCTCTCACATGGAACTTTTGAGTCGGCCAAGTAAAGGAAACAGGAAGAGTCTAAACAAGAAGCTTCAAGCACTGACAACTTCATTTAACTCACAAGGAATTGTATGTACATCTGTCTGTATGTTTGGGGCAGTAATTTGTAAGAGAAGAAAAGAGTATTCAATTGAGGCTGTCTGTCCATGTGGGTTTTCAACATTGTTCTGAGTACTAATCACAATATACACATGCATATTTTTTTTCTGTGTAAAATAAGCTAATCATTTATTAAGCACCTGTTCTATCCTGGGTACTTTGTGAATATTATCTTGTTTAATCCTTACAATCACATTATGTAGTAGGAATTGTTATCCAAATGTCTACATGTGGAATTAAGCCTCAGAGAGCTAGTCAGTTATGGACCCAGAAGAGAGCAACTGTATAGAAATGGCCACTTTTCAGGATCCATGGCCTTTGGTAGAGTAATATAGCTAATCCATTGCAACCGGACACAGAGGGAGCCAGGGGAGCCCATGTGTCATCCCTACTCTCTTCTTTGTGATTTCCTACTGGTGGCTTCTACTGACCAGACCCAAATGAGAGCCAGAAGGCAAGGGAAGCTTTATAAGGTCTTTTATAAGGTCAGCATCCTGGGTCACAGAGTGAGATGGAGAAACAGCGAGAGTGGGTCTGTAGGGGCAAATGGAGATTATCCAGCCAAGTATTCCAACCATATTGAATCCCAATTCACATTCTGAAATTGCTTATGGTCAAATAGGGAACATGAGACTTTTACCCAATATTCACAACCCAGGTTAGAGTGGGACGAGTCTATTACAACCAGCGTGTATTGGATGTGATGCCACTTTGTATTTGTCACAGTGTGCAGTAGTCCCCGGGGTCTAACAAAGCCCAGACTCTAAGTAGGCATTAAGGATCCTCTGTAATAGGACTCAGGTCATGTGGAATCCTCCTCTCACCTGATGTCGTGACCAAACTGGATGGCTCTCCGCTGACGGTCACTTCCATCGTAAGCAGCATCAGGACTCCATGCTTTGGATGAAGGGCTTCCCACGGCCCAGCAGACCCTGCCCTCCTGCCCTTCTCCATCCAGCACTCAGTGCACATCCCACTGCTCCCCAAGTCCTGCCTGGCTCCCTCTCACTCGGAATTTTAGCATGGCATCCCCCGTGTTTCTGCAGCATGGCACTCGCTTGTCTTGTTCAATGTTTTATTGAACAAACATTTCACTCGACAGACACTGAATGCCTGCTGAGATCCCAGCGCTGTGAAAAAGGGGCTGCCCAGGGATTATGACTGGTTCTTGCCTTCAAGGAGCTCACAGTCTTTTTTGGGATTGGAGCTCTTTTTTGTATGTGGCCATCTCCTCGATGGCAGGTATGCTGAGGACAGGGAGTCTGATTAATTACCTTTGTACTTTCCCTGCTTAGCAACTGTGCAGCACAGAAGTCTCAGAAAATGTGAAGCTATAGAAGAAACAAATGTGGAGAGAACGATGAAGGAAGGAAAGGAAGAATGAATTTATTTATCTCACGGGATTTGCTATGTGCCTAAAATGTTCCAGGCCCTTCTATGCAATCAATAGCATAGGCTACACACATACAGGAGTGTGTGTGTGTGTGTGTGTGTGTGTGTGTGTGTGTGTGTGTGTATGCGTCCATGTATGCATGAAGACTGAGGAAGTGGCGATGAATGTTGGCAGAGGCCAGAGGACCAGAGGATAACTTCTTGACTTTACCTTTTGGATGGAAGCTTTCAGAATCTAGAGGAGAGATGAAGGGATCTGTTTAGATGCCTACCTTAGCTACTGGGTGGTAGTTTAAGAGCACTCATCAAGTTTGAAAGCAGGTGATTTTTGCAAATGAGGGCTTGTTGGCATATGGTATTTGGATGATACAACTTCTTTAATTGAAAGTGTTATCTTAACCAAAGAGTTTTGCAAAACCCCAAAACAAAGACATCTGTTGCTGTTTTTGTTCTTTTCCCCAGCAAACAATCTGGTGGTGAAAAATAGG
>CM052900.1:124267786-124298830 GCA_028534135.1 Potos flavus | reverse complement strand
TTTGACGTGATTATCTGTTTTTTGGGTGTTGAGTTTGAGGAGTTCTTTATAGATCTTAGATATCAGACCTTCGTCTGTAGTGTCATTTGCGAATATCTTTTCCCATTCCATGGGTTGCCTGTTTGTTTTGTTGACTGTTTCCTTTGCTGTGCAGAAGCTTTTTATCTTGATGAAGTCCCAAAAGTTCATTTTCGCTTTTATTTCCTTTGCCTCCAGAGACATGTCCTGAAAGAATTTGCTGTGGCTGATGTTGAAGAGGTTACTGCCTACGTTCTCCTCTAGGATTTTGATAGATTCCTGCCTCACATTGAGGTCTTTTATCCATTTCGAGTTTATCTTTGTGTATGGTGTAAGAGAATGGTCAAGTTTCATTCTTCTACATATAGCTGTCCAATTTTCCCAGCACCATTTATTGAAGAGACTGTCTTTTTTCCACTGGATATTTTTTCCTACTTTGTCAAAGATTATTTGACCATAGAGTTGTAGGTACATATCTGGGCTCTCTGTTCTGTTCCACTGGTCCATGTGTCTGTTTTTGTGCCAATACCATGCTGTCTTGGTGATCACCACTTTGTAGTAAAGCTTGAAATCAGGCAATGTGATGCCCCAGCTTTGTTTTTCTTTTTGAACATTGCCTTAGCAATTCGGGGTCTTTTCTGGTTCCAAACAAATTTTAGGATTGTTTGTTCCAGCCCTTTGAAAAATGCCGGTGGAATTTTGATCGGGATGGCATTGAAGATAATTTTCTTGATCTGCTCCTGGATTACTGCTATATATATATGTATTTTTTTCTACTTCTTGTTGAACCCACTTAATATATTAATTTCTCTACTTAAAAATAATAAATCAAGTAGAGCTTTGGTGAACATCTGGAACCTTCAACTTTTTTTTTTTTTTTTTTTTTGCTATTTTTCAAAATAGCCATTTTAAAGATTTTAATGCACTTGTCACTACTATGTCCTCATTGGGGACTATAAATTTTAGCAATATAACATGGTTCTTATTAACTTTCCCCCTTTTGAAATTGTTTTGTCTACTATTTAACTTATTATGCTTTCTCTTTATGTTTATCTGACTTGCAGTGTTGCATCAGTATTATTTTAAACTTTCAGTGACAGTTTGTGTGCCAGTCTTTTATATAAAAAAAAATCATTGGTTTTATTTTAAAATTTAACTCAAGAGTGTATGCCAGTCTTTTATATAGGCAAATCACTGGGTTTTGTTTTAAAATTTAACCCAAGAGTTTCTATCCTACAAGCTCATTTCTGTTTCTCCACATATGTTTCACAGGTCCCTTGACAGTGTGGTTAATGGTGGGGTTACAAGAGCTTCGCGTCTTTTTAAACTTTAACTTTTGTGGGATCTCATTTTATTACCTTCAACTCCCCATTCACTCTTCTCTCCATTTCCAAATCTCTGACTATTTCCCCAAGGAAGCCAGCAAGTTGGAGCAGGAGCAATTCAATGATCAGATTTATGTATCTAAGACACTTAAAAATAATATATTGATGGGATACGAAAGGAACTTACAACTAGAATGTACATTTTGATTAAACTAGGAATAAGACATTTTTATTGTTGTCACGAAAATATTTAGTTGTCATAAGAAGTTATTACATTTGATTCATATGTTGAATGTATAACATCTAATAATATCAGAAATATATGGTGCTCTTATAAAAAGTATATGTACCATAGACCAATAATCATCCAAAAGGTCATAGACATGAGTTGGTTAGAGCCGTGTATGCATCACACTATTGTGGAATGTTCCAGGTTTGTGCATCAGGAATTTCTCACAAGACCACCAGGCATTCTAATGTAGTGTGTGCCATTTCTCCATTTCTTCTGACCAGAGCATCACACATCATATGCTGTAATAACAAGGAGCACACACACACACTTCTTATGTATATTTGTTAAATGACATTTTAGAAAAAAAAATCCCAAGAATGATTTTTTATTTTTACTTTTTAAAAATTAATTAATTAACTAATAATTAGTTTCAGGACAACAGCTATCTCATGGATTGCTAGCATTTCACAGAATAGAATTTAGGAAAATTTGCCTTGGGGGCAACTGGATTAAAACAGTTCTGAGAAAGATAAAAGCTGAAAAAGATGCTAGTCATCCATTCAAGTCATTCATTCTTACAACAAGTATTCATGAAACACTTACTGTGCATCAGACATTGTACTCTAGGGCCATGATGTTGAATAAGAAGTACTTCTAGAAGCATCTGAGTGGCTCAGATGGTTGGGTGTCTGCCTTCGGCTCAGGTCATGATCTCGAGGTCCTGGGACAGAGCCCTAAATCAAGCTCCTGGCTGGCTCAGCGGGGCTCCTGCTTCTCCTTCTCCCTTTGCCTCTCTCTGCCTCTCTCTCAAATGAGGGAGATAAATAAATAAATAAAGGCAAATAAATAAAGAAAAAAAAAAAAAGAAGAAGTACTTCTAGCCCATGAGAAGCTTTGCCTCTAGTGAGTGGTCCTAAGAAGGTGTTATAGGTACCATGATTGAGGGACGACACAGTTGCTTAAGGGAGCATAAAGATGGTGCCTCATCCAGCCAGGGCACCAGAAGATGGTCTCAGAGAAAGCCTGAATAAGTTAAGGAAACATTTGTCCTAGAAGAGGATACCAGACCCACTTGCAGAGAATTCTTCTAGCTATGCATGGTCTGTGAAGGCATATGGGTTCATTGTTAGAGAGAGCTCTAACAAAGAGGGGAGGGCCCTCTCTAGTGACCATCAATGTCCCGGACTCATGAAGGAGTTTCAAGAACTTGGGGTGTGGTAGGTCTTGGAGGCCTCATTAAGGTATCTGTGATTTCTGTTCATTAATTATCCTGAGTAAAATAAGTCAAGCAGAGAAAGTCAATTATCATATGGTTTCACTTCCGTGTGGAGCATAAGGAAAAACATGGAGGACATTAGGAGAAGGAAAGGAAAAGTAAATTGGGGGAAATCAGAGAGGGAGACGAACTATGAAAGACTGTGGACTCTGAAAAACAAACAGGGTTTTGGAAGGGAGGGGGGTGAGGGGGTGGGTGAGCCTGGTGGTGGGTATTAAGGAGGACACGTATTACATGGAGTACTGGGTGTGGTGCATAAACAATGAATCTTGGAACACCGAAAAAATAAAATTTAAAAAAAAAAATTTCAAATACAGTTGAAGAATGCTGTCCAGTGGGTGGTACAGTTCTATTCAATGGGGATATATTTTCTTAGATGCTGGATGGTGCTGGAATCTCTGCTGCCCAAGACCCTCTGTGCCAGGGCTGGGTGTCTTTTCTAAGCCATAAAGGTTATGAGTTCATATTGGTATGAGCTTCTCTAGCTCATACAAATGGCCTAATAATTATATCTACATAATTCTGAACGCTTTGAAAAAAATTCACTCTGTGACCTTAGACAAGTCAGTTTGTCTCTCTGGACCTGTTTCATCATCTATATAGATTGAGACTTTCAAACAGAATCAGGGATGGCAAATATACGCCGGTGTGTTGTTCTTCTCTGTTGGCATATCCAGGACGTGCATCCCTCATCCATCACTGAATTCAAACACAGCCTCAGAATCCTTCTCACCCCTGCTCTACACGGTCACTGATGGGTCAAACCCTTGTGTTTTCCCTGCTTTCTGATGTTACTTTTGGGTGTAACATTTCGATTTTAAGAAAGGCAGAAAAATATTCAGTGCATGTGGTTTGTACTTGAACCAAGAAAGGTCACATTGTCATGGCATGTTGAAGCCTTGAAGGAAAGAATGATTTAAATTTCTGTGCACTTGTCAAGGACGGGTTGATATTTGTTTATTTGTTTGCTTGAAATCGTATCGTACAACTGTGGGACATTTTAGACACCCCTAACCCCCAGTGTGTGCCTGGTGTTTCTTGAGTGGATAATGTCTTTGAAATTGAAATGTTTCAAAGCTGTGGGGTTGCTTGCTATCTAAAGGAGGTTTGTCATGATGCCAGCTGCAAATAGCGAGCTCTTCTGAATTTCAGGTACGCACTCTGTGATGTTTCAGTGGTGTTTCTTTTTTTTTTTTTCAGTGGTGTTTCTGAGGTCCGTCTTTTCTTAAGTGGAACATATTGAATATTAGCTGAATTGAGTGGGTTCCCCACTGTGAAAAGGAAATCTTTTCGTTTTTCTATTTTGCTTTTATAGAATAATGTAAAAAGAAGGCTTGTAATCCAGAAATATCAACCTTTGGTCATGATGTTGGCGGCATGGCAAACTGGCATTTGTGTCTGAGGGTTCAAAGCTGCCCTTCTCCAAGGAGGCTGAGTTGCTTCCCATCCTCCACAGTTAATTCAAGCCCAGAACATCCTCCCAGCCATGGCACCTCCACCCAGCCAGGAAGAATGGATTGGGCCAGTCCCTCATAGGAAACACCTGGCTTGCCCGAGCCCTCCTGAAATCACACAGTGAGCTTTGCTTCACGAATTACTTCCAGGTTTCGGGAAGAATCCCAAAGGTGAGGGAAATCTGCAAAAAATAGAGTCTCTTTCCTTCCCCTTTGGCACTATTCTGTTCTGATGTCAACATTCTTCGCCTAGAGCCCTGGCTCACTCCAGCTCTGCACAGCCAACATGGTCCTGTCCACAGGGAACTTAACATCCATTTGGGGAAACTCAGCCCTAGTAGAGGAGACTGTACTCATTCATTCATACACTCAGCATGTGTCTATGGAAGACCTGCTATGTTCTGGGCCAAGGGGAAGGTGTAGATGACTGAGTCTCACTTTCTGCTACAAGCAAATGGATAAGTGGGTGCTGTGGTAGTGGAGGCTTGGGGTGCAATGGGAGCACAGAGGGGTGGCCAGCCCTGGGGATCAGGGAAGATTTCCTGGGGAGATACAGATCATCCTAGTTTGATGGGCAAATAGGAGTCAGCTGCTGTGGGGGTAGAGAAAAGAAAATGTAGATACACAGATTAAAATGAGTAAGATTTGCCCCTAGTCTTCACAACCTTATAGTCTTATAGTTGTAGGACTGGACTTCATCATTCAGTTCAGATGGGCTGACAAACATTTATGGAGCTCCTGTTATGCACAGTCTACAAGTGAAACTATTAAATGGCAACACTAGATCACATCTTGTAATGTGCCCATCTAGAGGTGACAGTAAGTACTCCATGGAGGGAAACAGACCATGTATGGCTGGACCTTTTTCACCCTGGAGATGCAGGCCACACAACTGCTCAGAGGACCTAGCCAGGTGCTTATGGTTTATTGAGGGACCATCCGATGATGGAATTCAAACCCAGATCAGATCACTACCCTTTGGATGATGGTGGTGGGGGTGGCGGGGCAGGGGGTGCTGACTGCCCACTCCTGCACTGAGTTTTCTCTCCCACCTGTACCTATTTCCATTGTTTCAGAAGTCCCAATGTACAGAATATATTTACTCCAGTGTCTGCTTCTCCATGAGCAGTGAGCTCCTCATTCTGCCTGGTACCTGGTGAGAGACCAAAGCAAGTTTACTGAATAGGAAAAAATGGAGGAAGTACAAAGGGTTTTATGAACACATGGCAGTCCTGATTTTTGATACATGACAAACATTAGAATTCTTACTCAGTTAATGCAACAATAATAATCAAATAAGCCTACAGTGCCCTCAAAAAAATCAGCAGCGACAAAGAACAGTGAAAGTAGTTCCTTCCTAATACCGAATTAGGTGAAGTTGAGCTCTTTGAATCCACTGGGTGCCTCCTTGAGGAATTGTGTCACCTTGGTCCCTGGGCCCCTGAATCAAGCACTTGGTGTCTGGAGAGCCACAAAGCTGGTGCTGGATGTCAGCTGAGATAAGGGGGCTCAATGATAGAAGCTCCCCAAGTGCTTAACATACTGGATAGACAGACATTAATTGAGCACTCACTCTGAGGGCGCGATGTTCTATGTTTGAGGGCTAAAATACAGCATGTGTTTTGGTCTGCAAAGAGCTCATGTTCTGTCACAGGAGCTAACATTTATTGAGGGCCCACCCTATGTCCAGACGCTCTACGGGATGCATTTTTCTGTCTGTTTGCTCTTTTAAAAGAAGCCTAATGACTTATGTAAGAGAGGATGGTGATGAAAGGTGAGCCCCTGGAGTACATGTTAAGGGCAAGACCTCTACTTTTGCTTGTACTTTCCCTTCATGCTGCTAAGGAAGCCCCAGGCAGCACCAACGGCAGGGGTTAGGAGTGACTGCAGGTCGAGCCTGAGAGAGGTGAAAAGCAACATCTTTTTGGGCTTTTATTTTATTTTCTTTTTAAAGATTTATTTATTTGTGTGTGTGTGTGAGAGAGAGAGAGAGAGAGAGCGGGAGGGGCAGAGGGAGACGGAGAGAGAATCTCAAGCAGACTCCCCAATGGGGGGCTGGATCTCGGGGCTTGATCCCAGGACCCTGAAATCATGACCTCAGCTGAAATCAAGAGTCAGACACTTACCCGACTGTGCCACCTAGGCGCCTGGTTCTTTGGGCTTTTAGAGACACCATCTCACTTAATGATCACAGACACCCATTTCAGAGATGAAGAAACTGAGCCTCCATGAGGTTGAGGACTCACTCAGAATCACACTGCTTCAAAAACAATGTAATGCTTATCAAAGGCGAGTCTTTTAGTTCTCTGTCTTCCATCAAGACAGATGTCCCTGCTCCCCTGCCCTGGGGAAAGCTGGGCCCTACGTCTTTACTGCCCCATCTGTTCAAGGGGATAGCAGTGACCACCCACTGATAGCTCAGCCCCTCTGGGTTTCTGCTCAGCAGCTGGATGACTTTGAGAAAGGCATTTGACATTCTGGTTCTGAGTCGCTTCATTGCAAAATGGGAATGGTGATATCTGGCTCCGAGTCTTGATTCTGTCTCCTGCTAGCTTTGTTTCCTTGGACTTCAGGTTCCACATCTGTAAAATGGGATGAAATCATGTTGGATGAATGAAATTAGCCAAGGTATATGAAAGTGTCCCGCCCAAATCCTAGCACATGATTGACATGCATCAACAGTGCGTTTCTCCCTTGTTTGAGGCAACCAGGCTTTCAGAGAAGTCACCAGAACTTTCAGGAAATATTTGGGCTGAGGGTATCCTCTCAGACTGTCTTTCCTCTCATCACTACGCTCTGGATGGCTTGGTTTCTTATCTTCACTGTGGACCTCAGCATTGATAGGGTAGGGCAGAAAGAGAAGCCATAAAGAGAAGTCTTCGAGCTCGTTGGGCCCCCAGGGAGGAAGGGGGTGGGCAGGTCCTCATTCTATTTGTACAGGTGCATTGTAATGCTGCCTGTGGTGTGAACATTTTCCACTTCATTACTCCTGGCCCTGGCCCAGGCCCCGGCTGCTCCCCTGGTCCCTGCCTTGGTTGAATTTCAGCGGTTCCTGGCCTTTGGAAGGCAGCAGTAACAGAAAGGAAAACAAACGAGGTCGCCATAAACATTTCTGCACATTGCCCAACCAGGGCAGATGGACACACCAGTGGAGCAGGAGGGGGGCAGGCTTGGCTGGGGCCACCAGTACCCCCATGAAAACACCTCAATCCCCAAGGGCTTCTGTCTGCTGAGCCCAATCTTTCTAACTAGAGTTGGTTTAATGTGTAAGCATGGGTCATAACGGATACCTGCAGGTTCCAGGACCCCGTCGGCACAGCCTATAAAAGATGGTTGAACTGAATAAATAAATAATAGCGAACATGTATTGAGTACTTGCTATGTGCTACATGCTGTTCTAAGCACTCGAGATGGATTTTAGAGTGGGGTATATGCTCTGATTATTCTTATTTTGAAAGTGAGGAAATTGAGGCACACAGTGTGGTTTGTAAGCAGGGGGCCAGATTGTGTCCCTGACAGTCTGACTTTAGAATCTGTGTGTTTGGGGCGCCTGGGTGGCTCAGTGGGTTAAAGCCTCTGCCTTCGGCTCAGGTCATGATCTCAGGGTCCTGGGATTGAGCCCCACATTGGGCTCTCTGCTCAGCAGGGAGCCTGCTTCCCCCTCTCTCTCTGCCTGCCTCTCTGCCTACTTGTGATCTCTCTGTCAAATAAATAAATAAAATCTTTAAAAAAAAAAAGAGAGAATCTGTGTGTTTAAGTATCATGCTGTCATGCCTCCTGACACAACACATTCTATATGCTTCTGTTTTGATGATGAGAAACCTTGAGTTATGTGTTATACAATTATAGAATGATATGTCTTAGACTTCTCAATTCCCAGGATTGGATTAGACCATAGGTGATGAAGCCCAATGACCATTATATGCTGGGATTCCTCACAGACATCATCCAGACTCTGCTTACATACCTCCACTGATGGGTAGCCCACCTCCTGGTAAAAGTACTCTATGTTATTGAAAGGAATGTTTGCATTTGAAAGCAGCTTAAAATGATCACCAAATGTATAATTTTATCAACCGGGGGCCATGTCATCACAGTAGAAGATAGAGCAGGATTGAAATTCATCCCATCCCTCTCATCTACTCAAGGGCGTTACCCCCAGCACCAGTCCTTCCTTTTATCTCCCACCTCATCACCTCATGTATCCCTGTCATAGGCCCCTCCCATCAGCACACAAACATGCCATGAAGTCAAGCATCATTAAAAAGAAACTCTCCATTTGACCCCATCTCCTCCTCCTTTTTCTGTTCCTCTTTCCAGAAAAACTCTCCAGTGAGTTGAACCTACCTGTAGTACTCTGTTTCTCTGCTCCTGTTCTCTCTTGAACCCACTCAACTGGGCTTTTGCCCAATTGCCCAATATCTGAAACGGATATTGTCAAGGTCATGCTTCGCCATTTCTAGAGATGGGAAATTCTGCCAAATCCCAAGGTCAGTTCCTGATCTCTACCTTAAACTAGCGCTGATTTGATCCTTTCCTGAGATACTTCCTTCATTCAGTTGCCAGGACTAGAGCCTCTGGGCTTCCTTTCTTCCTTAAGAGGTCCCTCTTGCATAGCTTTCTTGCTGAGTCCTCTTCCTCTTTATTAGCTTGATCTATTGGAATGCTCCAAGGATTGGTCCTCTCCTGTATCCCCACTCACTCTCTTGGGGATTTCAATCCAGGCCAATGGCTCCCCCAAATAGCATGTGTTCTGATGAATGCCAGTTGAATATCTCCAGAATGCCACTCTCCACCTTCTCTGCTTCTCCCATTGCGTCTCAGAGGTACCCTATCTAAAACAAAACTCATCATCATCACCCCCATCCTGCTCCTACCTCAGGATTGCCCATCTCTGGAAATGGCAACTTCACACTGTCAATTACTCAGTCCAAGAGCTGTGGAGTCATCACCGACTCTTCTTGGTCACACTCCACCTCCAACCATCAGCAAATCCTATTGCCTCTTCTTGAAAAACAGTTCTAGAATCTGTCACCTCTCCACCTCATGGTTACCACTCTCTGAGCCCCCATCCTTTCTTGCCTGGATTGTTTCAGTAGCCTCTTAACCGGTCCCCCATCATCCTTACTGCTCTTCAGAATGATGCTCATGTGGGCCAGAGGGATACCAAGTCACATCATGTCACTCCTTACCCCAAAGCTCTTCAATGGTGCCCATCTCACTTAGGGTAAAATCCAAAGTTCATTCCATCCCCCACCAGGCCCTCATGAATTGGACCCCTCACTCCTGCTTTGGCTTCACCTCCTGCTGGTCTCCTCATGTTTCTCCTTGCTCTAGCCACTCTGGTCTACTGGCTGTTCACAAGCATCCTGATGTGTTTCCACCTCAGGGTCTCCAAGCTCGCTCCTCCTCCCTGGGTGCTCTTCCACCATGGAAGCCACATCGCTAGCAACTCCCTCCTCTCAGGTCTCCTTGGAAGGGACTTTCCAGATGGCTATAGGAAATAGTATTCCACATCACCATCTACTTCGCTCTATTTTTTCTCCATAGTGCTTATCACTACCTGAGATAGTATGTATTTACATGATGGCTACAGTAGCTTCCTTCCTTCCTCTAGAACTTAAGTTCTTTAACAGAAATTTGTTTTGTTCACTGCTTTGGCCTCAGTGTCTAGAACAATGTTGGCAACTTGTAGCTGCTCAAAAAATATTTTCTGGAAGAATAAGTTGGAAAATGTGTGTTTGAATCCTGGCTCTGCCTCTAATTTCCCTGTGTGACCTGGGCAGATCACTCTACCTCTTTGCCTCAGCACCTTCAGTCTGGAGTAGAAACAATGCCTTGCCCTTCCAAATGCAGCAGATCAGAAAATCCAGTGATGTAAGAGTCATGAAAGCACGTTGTAACGAAGCCATCACATATAAAATCAGTAACAAGGTTGGTTCCTCCCCAGTTGTGTCCAGATTGGTAAATTTGTCTTGGAGGTGAGACGAGCATTATCAAAGCACATGGGCCCCTGTTTATCTTCAGGGTTTTCTTTCGGAGCAGCTCAGAATCCAGAAGGGAGAGAAATACACAGAGTATGACTGCTCCACACTGGGGCCCAGGACGTGGGCCTGATCCAACCTATATTTCATACAGCTCCACCTGGTAGACTCTGGTAGGCACCGGCCATGTGTTCTTAGCTTTACAATTCCAGTGCCTAGCTCAGGGTAGGCAGCAATAAGAATTTACTGAATTGAGAATTGGGCTTAACTGATTTATTTTATTATTATTATTATTTTTATTGTTATTATTGTTTTTTGCTGGGGAAAGGGCTCAGTGACTGAAAGTGACTTACCCAAGGTCACACAGGTAGTCAGAACGAGAGCCAGTATGCCAGGCTACAAAGGCTCTGCAGACAACACCAGGCTGCTCAACTTGGTCTAAGTCTCTTTGAACTTGCCTTGGGCAATTGGTACAGCCTTTGCACACACAACTGCTGTTAGAGCAGGCAATGGGCTGTGTGCAGCTAGCATAATGGCTTCTCTTTAATGCCCTTTGAAAGGAGACTGAAAAACTTCAGTAGAGAAGGGGGGAGAGGTCCCGGAGAAAGCTTTCTCCCCATCATGCGTGCCTTTGCAGCCCCTCCCAGTTTCAATGTGCAGTTTCAAGGTTTCTCTATGGCCACTGGGGTTGCTATGGAGATACAGCAACAAATATTTGGAGGAGGCCTGTAACACCTCCCTGCCTTGGTCCCCCCACCCCCACCCCCCTAAGCCTAGTAAAGAATGTTTGGGACAAGGCTCTTGCCCATCAGGCTGCTGTTCGCAGCTGAATGCAGCCTTTGTGACCAGCCTCCTGGCCTGCCACCAGGCTCCAAAGAGATGACTCGGCCCAGATCTTTCTAAATAGTGTTTGTGTTTTAGTTGTCCACAGGAGGGGGGAAAGAGCTCTACATAACTCTAAGAAAATCATCCAGCTTAGGGCTGATTGTCAAGACAAAAATGATGTCATTCAGGAGAGCCAGGCAAGGCTGCAGCAGGAACAATGCAAGTGACCCACTCCCTGAACACCGGTAGTGGCTTAGTGCAGGGAGTTCTGCCCTCCTAGCGGCCGCAGCTGCATGGCTGGAGAAGCCTGTGCCATCCCTCCCAGCTCCCAGATGAGGAATTGAATGGCCTCAGGAACTGAGGGAAGGAACAGCAGTTGCTTCAGGTCATCGCGCACGCACGTGGTGCCGCTGACGCTGAGGAGTCCCAGCATGATGATTATTACCGGTCTTACTGTAAAGTTCCCTAGATTTCTGTCGCAGGATGCCTGGTGACTTCGTGGAGTCTCTCCCCTCGCTTGCACTATGCAGACTCAAGCTTGAGAGAAAAGGAACAGCGCCAACAGAGAAATTAAGCCTTAACTGGGAGTTAACCATTTATTCCTGGGAACTTGATAGGCTCGCTTATCGTTGCAGGCCGGGCGTTGTGTGATCTAACCAGAATGTGCAGGCCCGTGGCTTCCCATCTGGCTTCAGTTTCTGTTTTGTGGGGAAGGAGGTGGTGGAGGAAAGTTGACTTAGCAGATGTTACTTTGAGGGCTAGAAAGGTGCCATTGTCTCTTCTGCAATGAACTGCCCGGTTTTCACCTGCTGACACATTACAAATTCACTTACCATTAAAATTCTGGGTCATTACTTCATTAGTTTAATAGGTCTTCATTAAATGCCTACTGAGGGTCAAGCACTGGGCTGGGTATTGGGGAGAGAGAAACAAATAATATTTGTTTAACAAGTATTTATTGAGTGTCTGTTCTGTGCTAGGCACTATGCTAGGCCCTGGGGATACCACGCATTCCCTCTCCTCAAGGGAATTGCTTGCAGATGAGTCAAGCAAACCCTTGTAGGGGGAGGATGACTTCTTCCCTTGTAAGTAAAGGCATGAGGGGGACATCTACCAAGGGCACTTAAAATTAGTCTCAACCAGTCCTAGCCACCTCAGTAGCCACCAGTCCCCTGTGGCTGTTGGATACTTAAAATGTGCCTGCCAATCTGAGGTGTAAGCATAAATCACACACTGAATTTCAAAGCCTTAGTATGACAAATAGAATGTAAAGTATTTCATTAGCAATTTAAACTGATTACATGCTGAAATGGTAACATTTTAGATATATTGAGTTAAATATAATATGCTATCAAAATTAATTTCTCATGTTTCTCACGATGTCATCTAAGCTGTCCACAACCCTATGAGGTAGAGATTTTATTCTCAACTCCATTTAACTGATAGAGAATGGGCTTACAGTGGTAAAGTGACTTGGCCAGGATCATAGGGCTTAGAGTAATTGATTTGCCCAAGATCATACAACTGGACTTTGTCTCAGAGAAAGCCCACTGATCACTTGGTTTAGAAATTGGGTCTTTAAGTTGTATTCTCTCGGTGTGTATTGCTCCCTATAGAGGACCCGAGAGTATGTCAGAAGCATGAGGAATTTCCAATCATAAAACAGTTTTAGAGAGCAGGACAGATGCATTCTGAAAGCGAAACACTCCTACTTGTGTCAGAGAATGGTACCCACATCACTGCTCCCCCTTTCCTGCTTCAGAGCCCCGGGGTTTCAGTTGGGCATGTGGCTGCTGGGAATGAAGTCAGTATTATCTAGCCTCCATTCCAGCTAGGTGTTGCCATGTGACTGAGTTCTGGTCCATGGGTGTGAGCAGAAGTGGTGTGCAAGACTTCTGGGAAGTGTGCTTAATTGCAGGACACATGCCGTCTGTCCTGCTGTTCCTCCTTTTTGTTGGAAGGAGCAGCCATCTTCAGTAAGGAGGTAGAAAATGTGCAAGGAGAATGGCAGAGCAACAAGATAGAAGGGGCCTGGGCCTCTGCCACCGTGGAGTACGATGACTTCCCTCTTGGTTTCTGTTATAGGTGAGAGACTCAAACCTCACGGTTATCATGAATTTTCTGTCACATGCAGCTGATCATAATTCTAATAAGAACACGTATCAACATTTCCCCCATGTATGTCAGAAATGACATCATTAGAACGGAATGGTCTCTAGAGTCAGAAAAGCCCAAACCTGAATTCTTCTCAGGGTGTGATTTAAAAAAATTTTTTTGAATGAGTGAGTCCATACTTCGAATAAACTGAAAAAGAAATATATGCAAATGATTAAAGCTAATTCAAACACACAGTTTTTAATGATGAAAGTCAGTTAGCCTCTCCGTGCCTCTGTTTCTTCCTCTATACATGGGACTAACGATACTTCAATGAGTGTGTGTGCACGTGTAGGGTAGCAATGAGCACAGGGCTAGCCCACAGTGAGTGCTCCATAAATCTTGCTTTCTATCCCGTGGCCCAGTATGTGTCAGATACCACACAGAGAGTGAAAGGCACACAAGCAGTAGTCCCTTGTCTTCCAGAAGATCACAGCAGAACTCATGAGCCCTTTAGGAAAGCATAACACCCAGCAAGATAAATGTCCCCAAAAAGTACAGAGGACGTGCTGAGTGGGAGCCAAAGTTGTGGAGTGACTTCTGAGTCAGGCAGACTGACACTTGAAGCTCATGAGGTGTGTGAGTATGGACAAGTTAGGTCTCCTTCCTGAGTCTCAGTTTCCACACTGATAGAAAGGGAATAATAATAGTCATTATCACATAAGATTGTTGGAAGTATCAAATTAAAGAAGCATGCTAAAGTACTAATCATGATGACTTAGACAAGAGAAATGATCAATGCCAGTATTACATCATTTTGGGCTGAGGTGATCAGGGAATGCTTCCAGATTTTAAGCTCAGATTTGAAAGATGAGTAAAACATGGGAAGGGCCTACAAGGTGAAAGATAGTATGTTAGCAAGGGCAAGGAGAAGGAAGAGTGAACGGCAACTCCAAGCAATAGCAACAGGTCAACCATGCTAGAGTGAGGGATATTGAGGGAGTACAGAGAAGAGGACTGAACACAGGGGGAGGTGAGATCAGGAGGGCCTTAGGTGCCGAGCTGGAGGTTTTGACTTTATTCCCTCCAAACTAGGGAGCCATTAAGGATCTTTTCAACATAAGCACAACATAGTCATAATGTGTGTGACTGTGGCAGGTTAACTAATTTCTTAGAAGGAGAGGTAGTGGAGTGGATGCTGAGAACCCAGTCAAGAGAAAAAGTGATGAGGGCATAAATTATGGTGTTGGCACTAGGAATGGAGAGGAAGGAATGCCTCTGAGTTACAGCCCACCAGGCACCGTGACTGGCTAGGTGTTGTCTTCAGACACTCTTGTGAAAGAGGGAAGTAGACCTGGGGTGACATCCCTTTACCCACCCCATCTTCACCCCCTCACACCTGTAAGGGATTTCCCAGGTGGTGTGCTTAGCTGGCCTGAGGGATCCCTGGGTGGACCTGTCCAACAGGGCAGCTCTGCTTTCTCCTCAGGTCCCAGGTTCACCTCAGCCCATGACTCAGTGCGAGAGGCTAATGGATTGTCTCTGACCCATGGAGAAGGGTGGAGTCATGACCAGGACAGTAATGTTACCCCACCCAAGCCAGGGTGGCCCCTGTTGTGGAATCTAGTAGAAAGGTCATCAGAACAGGTCAGAAGACTTCTGTGCAGTCACTGATTGCTAGGCAACTCCTTGAATCTTATATACTGTTTTCCTTCCATCTATAAAATGAATGTATTTCTCTGGGGTCAACAGGGTTAAAATTAGATCATAAATTCTTCCATCAGTTCACTCAACCAATGTTGACTAGGACCTGCTCTGTGCCGAGGTACCTGGGAACAAGGAATAAATAAGACATAGGCCCTCCCTCAGATTCTAACAGGGAAGCAGATAAGTACATAGAAGCATTAGCATGCAATTCAACTTTCCAACATATACTTTCATGTTCAGTAACTCACTTGAGTCATATCTTGTGAGGTAGAAACATATTACACCCATTTGACAGATAAGGAAACTGAAGGCAAACCAGGCCAAGTGATTTGCCCTTCCTGGTGTTCCCACATGACCTTGAACATGATTCTGTCACATTTTTTAAGCATGCTGTATTAAGGTTGGAGGTTCAAATGTTATTCCCCCCTGCCAAACTTTAAGCTCCCTACGGGCAAGGCTAACTTCTCATTAGTCTATTGACCACCAGCATCTAGCTCCAGCTTGGCACATAGGGACAGAGGGCTAGTGAGCAGAAGGTGCTGTGGGGGAATACAGCTAAAAGTTCTGAAGTGTTGGCCAAGTGTGGACTTGGCTGTTCACTTTACATTTGTTATTGGTTAATCTACTATAAAAACTCAGCACTGTGGGTATTAATATCTCTGTTTTATAGGAAATGTGCCAGAGGCTGACTTACAGGATTTGCCCAAGGTCACATTGAGAGTAATCTGAAAAGCTTTATACTCAGAGTTGGGAAGGGAGATGGTACTTGTTTTTGGTGGTGGGGGGTGAAGTAGATGGGCACCTAGAATTATAAACCCAGAACCAGAGGAGTTCTTGCAGATCATTAGCTATTTCCCAGAAGCATCTTTATGCACCAGGGCCCGATCCTGCTTCCCAGCTTCCAGAAGCATCTGTGTTCTTTCCAGAAAAGCAGCACCTGCCCTGCCAACTCTTGGTGATTGCCGAATAAATGCTCCAATGGGAGAACATAGGCATGAAGAACTCATCGTCAATGCTGAGCTCCCACTGCATGCCCAGGCACTGAGTGAAGCCATTTACTTATGCTTCCTCTTCATTCTCACAACATCATGAGGAAGGATGTACCATGGTGGCCCCAGGTTTACAGAAAGAAATCGAGGCTTAAAGATGATGAGACTTGGGCTGAAGTCACAAAGTTGGTAAGTGAATCCAGGCTCGTTGAGTTCCAAAGCCCGATCACTACTTTGAAGTGACTATATGTGCAAATGGATTGTGGCCCATTGTGACCTTGGGCAAATCCCAGACTTCTGAAAGTGACAAGCCCACAATAGTGTTTGCTTCTCAGGAAAGGGTGTTTTCCATTCACTTACTGATCTGACATTTTATGAAATAGCCCTCTGTCCACCAGCTCCCCTAGCATGGTCAGAGAGCAGGCTCCAATCCCCCACCAGATCCAGCTATCTTTGAGAACTCGAAGGCCAAATTTGAGGGTATGGATTAGCCCCAACCCTAAGGTCTCCTCTGTGGTAACTGCTGAAAAATATTCCTCAAGAATCTGAGCAGAATGTGACTGAGAGAGGTCTTAAGAAATCAGGCCAAATAGAGGAAAGAACAATGGATAGGAAATCAGGATATGACAACGTCGTGACTCACCGGTATGGAGGTGGCTGCCAAAAGAGATAATGTAAAGTTCGGTTGTATCACTAGGAGCATAGTGTCAAATAAGTAAGGTGATATTGCACATCCACTGTGTTTAGACTGAAGCTGAAATGTGGGGTTAAGGTCTGGTTCCACATTTTCAGATGGTCATAGTCAAACTGGAACTTGTCCAAAGGCTCAGAACCGGAACACGGAGGGGAATTCGTTGTCATCCGTGTCTAGGCTTAAGGACCTGCATTTCCTCTTCCTGAAGAAGGAAAGCAGTGAGGAAGTGAGGAGAACGGACTTTGGGGTTTCCTTAAGTGAGGCCCTAGATTTCTTCTGCTTGACCCACAGGGGGAAATGGGACTCAAGCGAGGAACTAAGAGGAAGCTAGAGTTTGATTCAAATGGAATGATGCCTTTCTACCAATTAAAAAGACAGCCAAATAAGGAAATAATTTTGAAAGGAAAAAATAAAAGTAAAAAACTCAAGGAACCTCCTTTGTCTCCTCTGTGTGACCCTGCCCAGATCACCTCATCTTCCTGAGCCTCAGTCTCCTCGTCTGGAAGGTGCAAGTGGTGGTCACACGAGAACCCAAGTGCAGACCACGGGAGTGCAGACTATGAGAGCAAGGCAGATAATGCTTGTGCACATGGCCCCGACTCCAACAGCCGGGATTTAAACTGTAGCTTGGGGCAAACTTGCTGCCCTATTTTAACTGCTCTGTGCCTTAGTTGTCTTGGGTGAAAAATGGGGTTATATGTGTAAAGCAATCAGAGCAGAACCCGTGGATATAGTTAGCCATCGTCATCACCATCATCATCACTCTTCCTATGTGAAAGTGAGCACCACAGTATCTAGAACATCTATTATGTGTCTGGGATGCTAGGTTCTTCTAATTCCTTGACTTCTGGAGAATGTTTCCAAGTAATACAACATCCATTTACATCAGATTCAAAGGCAGCTACTGACCTCCATCTAAATAACTTTTCAGTGAAAAAAAGAAGCAGAGCAAGGAGAAAGCGAACCCCTTACTTTTAGAAGTTTCCCATCGTTAACAGAGTATAAAGTGTTTCTACCTCTGTTGCCTTATTCCCTCACCAGTACGTGACTTGGCAGGCAGGGAGCACTTGTGGGGAAACCGAGGCTCAGAAAGGTTCAGGGGCTCAGCTAGGGCCACTAACACCCGAGCAAGAGGGCCAGGACTTAAATCCAAGGCTTTCTGACTCTAAACACAGGCATTTACATCAGGCATCACCCGGACCCTGGCCCCCGACCCTACATCCTTCTCTGGAATTGTGCTCCAGGAAGCACGAGAGGGACACTCAGACAGGCTGCCAATCTTGAAGCCAAATCCTTGCATTATTAGTGAAGACCAAGGAGGAGAGAGAGGAGCCTGAACCCTGATGTCTGCCTGGAGCCTGAGCTTCTAGAGCTGGTCACCTCGCTTGGGTAAGACCCAGAAGCAAGCAACGAACACCAATTGACTGATAACCCTATTCTAATGCAGTGGCCACTGGGGACATGTGGCTCTTGAGCACTTGGGTGAAATTATCTCTGTTTTATAGCCCTGCCCGGGAGCTTGCCTTCATTGCACATTTGGCAAGTTGGGTTACCGGGACTAGAACCCACCTTGTCTGTGCCAAAGCCAGCCCGCCACACTAGCCTCTTGTCCTGCTCTCCAAGGAGTGTCTGTGCACCTTCTGAACCCAGACAGGTGATTGGGTCATGTCTGCCTGTGCACAGGGGCCTCCCTTCCTGCCCGGCTCCACCTGGACCCAGCTTTAGAAGCCACCTGTGTTGTTCTACTGATAACAGTGTTTGCCCTTCCAAAGCCAGGGCCATAAAAGGCAGCTTTCAAAGTCACTGCCGCAGAAATGTCAACACGAAGGGAAGGCCAGTCATGCTTTCTGAGGTGGAATGTCACCTCTGGGCTGCCTCAAAGGCTTTGCCAGAAAGACCTTCAGAGTCCAGGAGCCTGGGGTCTAGACTTGTTTCTACCACAAACAGACTGTGCTACCTTGGGCACGTTTCCTGCTTTCTCTGGGCCTTGTTTTCATTGTTAAGAGTAAGGAGAGGGTTGGACTTGAAGACCTTAAAGGCCTACTTTATCCCTAAAATGTTTAGCATCCTCCACTCTCTATCTTGGGGGGGCAATGCCCAGACACAGCATGCGATGTCTGTGAAATGCTTTATGTGGCAATCTTCAAAACAAAACCCCTCCAAAACCTGGATCTGGATTTTTAAAAAAATCTCCAACAATGTCGTCATTGAAATGGTACAGCTAGTCATTAATACATTGTAAAAAGTGATTTTGTGATTTTTCTCCGTGTATGAAAAAATGCCCCCACCCCTGATGCTGGGCCCAGAGCCCCAGATTATAAAACCACAGTCAGACCACTAGGAGTCTACAAAGCTCAGGTGTTTGGACAAATTGCCCGCACTTGAGAACACGGGGCAATTTTCTCAACTTTTAAAATTTTTCTCCCTCCCCCCGCTCCTCTTTTCTGGGGTTTTCGCCCTTGCTTGTAACTTAAACCACAAATAAAGCTTTAAGCCTCTGGCTGTGAGGAGCGGTGTAGTGGTTGCCAAGAACAGCATGGCTCACGTGGGCCCTTTTTCTGCCGCTCTGGAGAACAGCTCTAAGAGAATACCAGAACACTCGTTTTTCTTTCTTCTCTAATCGCAGAAAATGCTGCCTTTTGTATGGGCTGGGGAAGGGGCAGATTGGTGCTGATTTGTGGTGGGCAGAGAGAGAGATCATCTGTTTTAGGCAAATCAGAACCCAGCCATGGTGGCCCCAAAGAGTCACGTGTCTCTCTCAGAGGAGCCCCCAAATACTGACTTCCATTTAATTCCTGTGGTCTAGAACCTGGTACATCTAGGCATTCGCTACATGTCTGTGAACGAGTGCATGCACGCCTACATTCTTTCTCACTGTCAACACTGGGATGAGTGTTCCTATCCTCATTTCGGAGCTGAGGACACCAAGACTCCAAGAAGCAAGCCAACTCATTCAGGGTCATTCTCGGTTACCCGATAGGGCTGGTGTGTTAACCTAGGCTGGCACCAGGTGGGACTCCTAAGCCCATGCTCCTTCTGTGGCTGCCTCAGCAACATGGGCCAAAGAAACACTGTGTTCTCAGCTCACAAATGAAGCCAAGGCATGATGGACAAGGCGTGTGGAGCTAGACTTCTCTTCTCCAAGCACTGTCTCCCACGTCTTCCAAAATTATCCCTGTGGGGATGACACTTACCACAGAAATGCCAACTCAACCCTCTTTCCAGCTGCCTGCTGGACATCACTGCCTAGATTTATGCTCAGTTCTATGGACAGTGCCTAGCCCACAGGTGGTGCTTACTGTTAGTTGAAGAAACAAGTCAATGATGGCCCACAGATACTATCCAAATGTAAGTCACCGTATCCACTGTTGAATCCCCAGTGCCTTGATAGGGCTTGGCAAATAGTTGTCCAATGAATGAATGAATGCATTTACCCTTTTTCCACCCTCCCCTTACCCCAATAGTTTACCTTCTGGATTGCCTGCTTCTGCTAAAGACACCGCCATCCTTCTCCAATCATTCAAGCCAAAGCCTGGGGACCTCCCCCTGGACACCCCTTCTCCTACATGGCTCCTCAAATGGATTACCATGTTCTTTTGATTCTGCCTCTGACCTGTCTTTCATGCCTATTCCTTTTCTCTCCAAATTTGAACTCATGAATTTCTTGCTTTTATTGTTCAAAACTGTATTGGTTAAAAGAAACAAAATCCCAACTTAAACTTACTTGAGCAAAAGGGGGAGATTTAAATGAAGACTATAGGGACATTGTGAGAAGGAAAGGAAGGGTGAATTGGGGGAATTTGGAGGGGGAGATGAACCATGAGAGACTGTGGACTCTGAGCAACAAACTGAAGGTTTTGGAGGGGAAGGGGTGGGGGGTTGGGTGAGCCTGGTGGTGGGTATTGAGGAGGGCACATATTGCATGGAGCACTAGGTGTGGTACATGAACAATGAATCTTGTAGCACTGAAAAAGTAAAAGTATTTGGTGGAAAAAAAAAAGACTATAGGGAGAATCACAGAACTGAAGGCAAAACCAAACTACCAAGGCCCAGGGAGGGTGGGGTTTGTTGAAACAGGGGGCTCTGATTATGATAGCTGTCTCTCTCTCTCTCTTCCACCTCCTTTTTCTGAGTCCCTTGATATATTGGCTTCATTGTGTCTCATCGGCTCCCTCTATATCAAAGGGACATAAGTATCTTTGGGCTCCCATCTATACAGCTTTAGGATCAGAGTGTAAAAAGTTTCTTCCATATGCTTCAATAAGATAATTCATAGAGGAGTCCAATTTGCCTAGTGTGGTACATTTTCCACCTCCTTTTCCCACCCCACCCCAGAGCAGTAAATGGCTGGCAGCACAAAGAGTGCCCCTGTGGGAATTAGAAGAAGGCATCTCATCCTCTGGGTGCTGAATCTCCGTAAGTAGAGCACAGCATAGGCTGGATTCCAGCCTCCATTTATCCTGCCTTCCAGACAACCTTATGCAGGACATAACCTGCACAGCTATACACAGTAGATCTGGCTGGCAGTAGAGGTGGGGCTGACCACTCTCTTTAGCCTAGTTTGTAAGTCCACATCTGGCCAATCACTACTGCTAGAAAATCAGTGTCATACAAGTGATCTCACTTTCCATTTGGACCACATGGTCAAAGTGGAGGGAAGGTTAGTGAAGGGGCATTTTTTCCAAGAAAGGAAGGTAGCACATTCATAGATTCCAGGGGAATGATATGATCTGGAATGTGTCTACAACTTCTAAACCCAATCTTCCTATTGGTTCCCTTCATTGATACAGGGGACCATCTGCCCAGATGCTCTGGCCAAAAAACTTGGGGGCAGGGATTCTTTATTCTTTCCTCTCCTTTGCAAATAATCTCCTGAATATGTTTCAAATATGCTCTGATCAGCTCTCCATTTCTTCTGCCATTTCCTAGGTTAAACAACTATTACATCTTACTTGGCCCATTACATTGCCTCCTAACAAAAATGTCTGTGAATTCATCCCATCCCTGTATCCATAGCACTTTGTTAAGTGACCTTACTGTTCTTGTCACAGAAAAGTGGTGCCATTGTTCCACCCTTTTAATCTATGGTTGGTCAATGAGACATTAAGAAATATGACATAAGCAGAGGCTTGAAAAATACACATGCAACAGGGCTTGCTTTCTCTTCCTGTTCTTGGTAACCCTGCAACCACTACCTTGCAAAGAAGCCCAGGGTAATGACAGACATGTGGTCTGGTCACCCCCATTGCTCCACCCAATCTTCAGTGACCACCAGACATGTGAGCAGCCCATGAGCTGACTGCAGAATTGCCCACTTGGCTCATGGACTTGAAAGCAATAATGAAATGGTGGTTGGTTTAGGCCACTACATTATGGGACAGTTGATTATACTCCAGAGCTAAATGATCCACCTTCAGCCTTCTCCTTCTGGAGTGTATCTACATACTCATCCTCTTAGCTCCTTGAAAGGCAGGTCAGATTATATTACTTCCTTCTTCATAAAACTTTAATAGCTCATCTACTAAACAGTGAACAATTTCATTTAATATAGTAGCTCAAATGCCCTAGGATCCACAATTCTCCTTTGAATTGCCCTGCCTTTAACCCATACCCTCTGTCCTCTAGACTATTAAGGGATTTGATGCTCCCCTAACACTGGGTCTACATCTGTGCCTGAGGAGATGACACGTAGGGTGCATGTGGTAGCCTTTTTCTAGAGCATCATTCACCTTTTCACCTTTCCTACTTTCACAAGACCCAGCCCAAACACCGTGGTTTCTGGAAACTTCCATGGTATCTCCTATTTCAGTTGCATTGACTTCTTATCCATCCTCTGTTCTAGATTGGCCACTTCTTGAAGGCAGAAACTTTTTAATTCTTCTTAATCTTAACTTATTCGTCTTAATCTTAAACTTACTAATTACTTCTTTGTAGCTTTCCCCACAGCACCTAGCATAGTGTCTGGAACATAAAAATGCTGATAAAAATGCTAGAAGCCTCTCCAAGGCTTCTAGACCTGGAGGACGTGGGCATGGCCTATTGAGGCAGAAGATGAAATGGTTGAGTGTAGACTCTGAGGACAAACTGCGTGAGTTTTTTCCCTTACTATCAGTGTAACCCAACAAAATTACTTTACAGCGCCCCAGTTTTCTTATCTATAAATTGAGAACAACAATGGAACCTACACCATACTGTAGTTATGAAGAATGAGTTAATAAATGTAGAGTTCTAGAAAGGTGCCTGGCATAGCGTGAACACTCGTTAAAATTTAGCTGCCATAAAAATGATGATGATGTAGTAGATGGTGATGGTGGTGGTGGATGTTGATGTTGGGATGATGATCTGTCCTCTGGACTTAGTTCCCTCTTGCATGGTCTTCCAGGCCAATGTAGAGAAGGCATATGTGGGTTCCTGACTTGGGACATCCAAGCTCAAGTCTTTGCTCTGCCAGCCAAGTGAGCTTTACCCAACTGATTCCCCTTTACTGAGATTTGTTTCTTCATAAGTGGGTGTGACCCCACTGAGTTGGGAGGAAGTCATGAAATAGGGAATGTTGAAGGAGCATGGTGGGAACACCATTTTCCTTCCAGAGGTCTTCTGTGGCCACCATCCCTGAGCCAGGTTAGGCACCCCCTGTGCTTCCTCAAGCCATGCATTCATTCACAGAGACTTCCTAAATGAGCACCTACTATGTGCTGGGAGGAGAGTCATGAACATGACAAAATCCTTGCCTTCTTGGAACTTATGTTCTTGTGGGAAGACAGAGTAGAAGTAATTAAATACTAGCCTAACTTCATGTTGTTAAGTAGCAGAGGATTCAGGGGGTGCCTTCCTAGGCACAGCCCCTCCATCCTTGACATACTGTGTTGTCATTGCCCATTCATGTATGGGTCTCCACCTCTGCTGTGAGCTCCTGTAATATAGCTCAGGTACCCAGCACAGTACTTGCTATACTGTAGGGTCTCAAAGTTCATGATAGATGTTCCCTGTGGTTGAATCTAATGATTACTATAGCATTTGCACTTTTCTAATTATGATTTTTCCTTTAATAAATAGTCACTAAAAACCTACTATGCATCAGGCTCTGGCCTCTCAATGCCAAAGAGAGAAGCATGTGTTGTAGTCCTGTTATCAAAAAGGGAACATTCCAGCCTAGCTGGGTAAGCCCTGTGGCAGAGGTTGCACAAGAGCAGAGAGGAATCCACGAGGATCCACTCCTTGTAGCTCCTGACTCCTTCAGGGATCCTTTTAGCAGTCAGACTTCACAGGTGAACAGACTGTGGCTTTGTCAGAGGCAAACAGAGTGGCAGAATTTTTATAAATCCAAACTGTGGATCCGGCAGCAATGGCCTAAAGATAAGACATGTCCCCGATGAGGTTCCATCTGCTGCTCAGGCCTGTTCGTGGGTCCGACCAGTTCTCCTGGGGCCCTGTCATTTCTCCACTGAAAACATGCACTGGGCCTTAGGACTCAGCTTCCTAACCTGGGGTTCCAAGCCCAATCCAAACAACCCATGCTTCTTCCCACAACTCTCGCATCCGTTCAGCTCTGTGATCCATTCTGTACGTGGCCACGGGCCTCAAAGTCTCCCATCTCTGGCTCCCTCATCCACAGAATGGAGACTGATTTAACTGACTGGCCTTTACCATGTGCTTGCTTCCATCACCCCTTCAACAAATATTTACTTAATGTTTCCTGTCTGTTAGGTGCTCTTTCAGGTGCCAGAGATAGAGAAATAAATCTGAGATGACGGTTCCTGCTTTCGTGGACCTTATATTTAGATAGGCAATAAATTAAAAATCAGCAAAAGATAGTATATCAGATAGTGGTTAAGTGTGAAGAAGACAAGGCAGGGAAGAAGGACAGAGCATGCCTGGGGTGGTGGTTCTATGATTGGAACCTTAAATATGGCGCCATGGAGGGCCTCATTAAGAAGATGGCATGAGAGCAGAGATATAAAGGAGGCGGGCAGCAAGTCTTGGAGAGATCCAGGACAATCTCCCAGAAGGAGGGAAGAACAGATGCTCTTTGAAGATCAAATTTACTCCCTTCCTTCCCTCTTCCTTTTCTTCCTTCCTTCTGGCCTTCATTTATTTCTTCACCCCACCCCGTGAAATATTTTTAGGAATATGCTAGATGCCATGTGCTATAACAAGCCTCCCAGGTAGGATGACAGTCTTGTACTTTAAGATTTCAAAATCTGCTGATAGAGACCAACAAGATAAACCAAGTTTTAGTGGAGGGTGCTATAGGTTTCTGTCAGAGAAAGAGGAACTGTCTCATGACAGGAAGACTTTGGGCAGTCAGGTGAAATCTGTGGACCTCTTTTCAGAATAACATTTTAAAATGCATAAAGTAAAACATACACAACAGCAAAGGACGTCGATTTTACTTGTAGAAAGAATTAACAAAACATATAGAAAACAAATTGGTAACAATTTATGAGTTTTTATTTACACATGAAATAATCAGGTCTATAGGTTTATTCATGATTGAAATTTCAAAATATTGGTGAGCATAGACAGTTTGTGAGCTCGTCTGCAGTAACTCCAAAGGGCTATGAAAACTTCTGTGATTCTGCTGGTGATGAATCACATGCATAGTAGATATCCATGTGATTTGAACCTGCATTCATAACCGAAGGAACTGTTACATTTTAGGTAGAGGTTAGTGAACGTAAAAATGCGTTTTCTTCCCCATGCAAGTTCTCAAAGCTCCTAAATTCTACCTGAGGTTAAGAACCTTTGTGCTAGAGGTATATGTATGGTGAGCTCCAGGGGTCAGGAGAACCTTTCTAGAGGAGGGAACTTCATAGCTGCATTCCAAGGGAGGAGGAGTCAGAGTTAGCCAGGGAAGTAGGGGTGCAGGGGAATCCAGGTAAAGGGAAGAACACCAGGCAGCTTGAAACAGTCTGCTTCCTTGGGGGAAAGGAAGTTTCGTGTGGCAGGAACTCGGGGGTTGTGTAGGACTGGGTGGGAAATGAGGCAGAAGAGGTAGACGATGGAGGGTCCTGGGTTCTAAGCTACAGAATTGATCTGGAAGGTGGTAGGGAGCCCTTGACGGATTTAAGCAGAAGAGGGACATGTCACAATCAGAGCGGCATATGTCAGAAAGATCTTTTTGGCAACTGTGAGGCTGATGGATTGGAGGGAAGGGGCAGGGAACTGGAGGCAATCAGAGCTAGGAAGCTGTTTTAATTCGTCTGGGCCAGTGGGGCTCTATGTTCCATGCAGTGGTCATAGGGCTAGAGAAGAGAAGATGGGTATTTGGGATGTGTATAAGCCATGAGAACCTGCAGAACTTGTGAATGGATGGGGTGGGGAAGAGCAAGGAGAAGGAGGGAGCAAAGCAACTCACTAACAGGTGAGCAGCGGAAAAGCAGGCAGAGGAAAAGCTGCCACAGGCTGCAAACCACCTGCTCACTGGTACCTCTGGGCCTTTGCAGAAGCTTCTTCCTCTTCTGGGGATCCCCTCTCCTCCCATGCCACACCCTTTCCTGGCTCCAATCACCTTCCCAATTGCACCTCTTCGTTTTACTAGAAGCCCTTTGTAGAGGTGGCAGATTATCTGTGAGCTGCTGCCTGAAGAACAGAAGCCCTTGCCCCCCACTCCCCCCGCCCCCGTCTGGACACCTGACAGGCCCCCTCTGGTCCTTGATGTCAGTCACAGAGCTTGTGCCCGTGGGACATCAGCCTGGTGACGGGGCACATCACAAGGAGCTTCCCATCCGTCCACAAGCCAACAGCAGTTGGGCTGGAAATTAACCCGGAAGTGGAAAGGGAGAGATCCAGCGTTTGTGGAGCCCCCGCCCGCCCCTATGCCAGTGTGCACAGCACTTTCCGGAGGAGGATTTCACCCTGGGGAATGGGAATAGCAGCTGAGGCCCAGGGGAGATAGAGAACGGCCTGTGCTTTCCAAAGGACTTCCTTCCACAGTGTCTTATTTATTTAAGCTTCATAACAACCCTTGGTGAGTGTGTGTGTATGCACGCACATGCGTCTGTGTGTATGTGCTCAGACACACACACGCACATTTTCTCTGATTTAGAGAGGAGAAAAATCCAGCCAGAGAAGCTAAAGGACTTGTCAAAGGCCACCCAGTGAGTGAGAAACAGAAGGCGGGTGGGGAGGAGAGTTGGGAATGAGCACATCCCTGCAGGTCTCTAAGGTCAGGGATTAGGGATTGAGGGGGTTCAATGGGGCAAGAAGAGCTGTCACGGTTTCCCGGGAAGTCTCTCTGCTGCTGTTCTTTCTGTCTCTTCTCCAGCCCAGCCTCCACAGCCTGGCTGCAGTCAGGCCCTGACGCACAATGGCGGGGAGCAATGGCTCCCAGCCGTGGCCACTGGCGTGATTTGTCCCAGATCCATCTGCAGCCTCCTCTCCTGCCGTTCACTCTTGCCCAAACCAAGCCCTACACTCAGGCTTTTGTCCTGTGAAACATGCTCTTTCTTTTGCCTAGGGAGCAGGGGATGGGGAGAGAAGGAACGACACCTCTTTCCGTAATGACGTTCTCCAAAAGCGTCAACTTCTCCTTAAGGTTAAGGTAATACACTGTATGACAGTAAAACCACACTGGAAAAAGTGTGAATGCAGGACCTTGAGACAGTGGAGAAGGTGCATTTTAATATGCAACTTGCGCAACAACCAGGGATGCTGCCTGGGTCCCAGCCCACCAGGCTAATTGGCCTCTGGTATTAGCAGCTGACCAAGCCTCTGACTTGTTGGCATGCCAGACAGCCCAGGGCATCTTTGTGGAAGGACTCGGAGAAGGAGAGGTGTAAGGCTTCAGAGACAACTTAGTCCCCCACCTCGCCACTGGTATTCCCCTTAGGAATACAGTAGGCTGTCACCTGGGTCAAAAGCACAACTGTGAGGAAGAGTAAGGAGGAGGAGGATGGGTATGAGGAAGTGGAGGAGAGGAAGGAAAAGGGCTGGGGAGGGGAAGTGGGACACAGGAGGGGGAGCGGAGGAGCAGGAGGAGGATTCTTGGTAGGAATTTAACTGCCTCCAACGACAATCCCTGGATCTCTAGCAGCAGCTGGAGAAGCCCAGCTTGCCCTCAGGACAGAGGAGGGAGGGCGCTTCCTCTGAGCCTGGAGGCCTGGTAATCTCCACACCCACATCCAGGGAAGCCTGGGTAGGGGCTAAGCTTCCTGGGTCGAGCTTCCCCTCCCAGCTCCCCTAGCTTAGGGGCAGACCCTGAGAAGACTCATTCCCTGGGCCAGGCCCAGGGTCTCAAGAGCCAGTGGGGTGAGGGGACAGGTGGGCAGCCTGCCCTGGAAAGCCACAGGACCATGACTCAGAGAAGGCACTTCTGCTAGAAGACTCTTGAGCCACAGCAGGTACAGGGGTGCAGGGCTGGGCCAGAGGACCGAATACTTAATTTTAAAAAGAGCATGGTTGGAGGAAAGGTTCTGTACAGACTTAGACGTGAAAGAACGCTGAGCTACAGGAATAAAGGGAAGCCTCCCTTGGTGGAGAACCTCCTTGGTGCCAGACACCGCATGAAGTGCTGGAGAGACGGAGATTATTATGGAGGCCGCTGTGGCTCGCATGCCCACTGTGCGCGTGGGCTTTTCCTCCATTCTCCTGTTTAACGCCTACCGTCACCTCCACGGGGTAGGCCCAAGGACTGGCGCCTAGCAGCGGAGGAGGCTCAGACATTCAGGCTCAGAAGGCAGAGCCCCCCGCCCCCTCGGGCCCTCCTCAATCTCCAGCTGCACTGAGGGAGGCCGAGGAGGGTCAGCGACTTGTCATAGTGGAGAGCACCTGGCACACCGTAGCGCTGGCAGCACAGCTGAGCCCTTTTACAGGATTTCCAGTCCGTCACCAGCTGCCCTGGCCTTTTTCTCAACCGGTGGCAGCTTCTTGTCTTTCTTCGGCGCCAGGTCACAGCTGGCCCTTCCAGAAAGCTTTCAGTGCCCTGGACCGTGGCTTTGCCCAGTCATCTCCCAGGGCGGTCGTGACAGCACCCACGTGCTGATGGAGCCCACATGCTGACAGAGATGGTAGGGAAGGAGCCGCCAGGAGGGAGGAAGCAAGGGCCTGAAGGAGCCCGGTGGCGAGTGGGGCCTGGAGGGACAGGGCAGGCTCAGGAGACTGGCTTCCTTGTAAACAGTGCAGCCTGATCTAAAAATACCCCTGCCCTGGACAGGGCACGCTGAGCTCCTCAGGTCTCCTCCGGAGCCTTTCCAGGGGCCGCGGGCCCTTTCCTGAAAGGTCAAGGGAATGGGAAGAAAGTTGACTTGTGAAGAGTAGGATTGCCTTAGCGAGGAAAGTATAACAGTATTTCCTTCCTCAGCCAAACAGGAGGAGGGCACTCTGCGGGTTTTAGCAGCAGCAACACCAATAAAAGGCAAAAAGCTTTTTTTTTTTTTTTGCCCTGGGCCCTTGTTCCCTCTGTTGTGGTCAGAGGCCTGGGTCTCACTCAGGTCCATGGTCTGGGCCTGCATTCCCAGCCTGGGTTCAGGAACCGGGAGAAGGCCCCTGGGCTGGAATCTCCAGCTGTTCCCTTTATTGGGTGTGGGACCTATGACTCAGCCTCTTGATGCCTCAGTTTCTGCAATTATAAAAGGGAATCATGATAGTGTTGACTTCAGTCAGGTGTAAAGAGGATTAAATGAGATGCTATTTATAAGGCTCTTAGCACAGTGCCTGACACACGAGAAATGTTCAAAAAATGCTTATTATTATGGTATCTGGGAGAATATGACTATTTCCTGAACTCCACATTAAGACCTAGTTTCAGGGGAAATTTAGTAAGTAGGCAAAGAAGGGTGTGGATAAGAAGAAGCAGAATGGGTCTGAATCATAGAAATCTGAACTTTGACAGACAGGGAAACTGAGGCCCAGGGAGCAGAAAGGAGTAGCTCCGGGCCAGACACAGTATTAGCAGCTGCCTATGGGTTCAATTTAACATAACCATGTAATGAGACCCCTAAAAATCCTGGGTGACTCTAAGCCTGCCCCCCTAGGAGTTAGGAGAATAAGGCCTTTTATTTATAGAGCATTTTGAAGTTTGGAAAGCCTTCTAAAAGGGGGAGACAGACCTGAGCAGACAACTGCCAGAGGGTTGAGCTCCATGATGGGGATCCTTGGAGCGCATTTGCAAATGAGTAGCCAAAACAGTCCTCATCCTGGCGGGGGTGGGGGGGTGGGGGGTGGGTGTGGGGGGGTGTGGGGGGTGTTAAGTGGGGGATCTGCATCCTTAGGCCAAACCCTTGAATCTGAGGGCCATAGGGAAGAGGCCCAAGCAGGAAGAGTTTTGCTTGGCCTAAAGAAGAATCTTCTAACCCTGTGCTAGACACTAGCCAAATGTGGCCTTTGAACACTTGAAATGTGGCTAGTCTGGATTTCAAAGACTTCATTTAAAAAAATTTAAAAAAGAAAAAATATCCCATTAACCACTTTCTTACTGACACCATGTTGAAATAATATTTTTAGATCCACTGGGTTAATTAATTAGATGTTATTAAAATGAATTTTGCCTGTTCTTTTTTCAATTTTTTTTTTTTTCCTGTAGCTTCTGGAAAATCTAGAATTATGCACATGGCTTGCAGTCTCTTTCTGTCGGGCAGTGCTGTTCTAACCACCTCGTTGGTGCAAGAATGGAGCAAGCTGTCTTCACAGGTAATAAGTCTCTCGTCACTGGAGATGTTAATAAAAGGTGTTGTTCATGCACTCATTTGAGTAAGGTGGATAAACCTTATAATCCCTCTGGCTCTGACTCAGCTGTGATTCTCACATGAGGCTCTGAGGAGCACTGGTTCTGAGGAACCTGAAGAGATGTTTTATAGGAAAAAGATTGGTGATCAATGTAATATGGGAAGTTCTTGGTGGAAAAAAAACTAAGTTCCTTTGCCCTAAGATTTCTCAGAACTTTCTAGACACAAACCTCCACTGTGGGTCTTTATAACAGGGACACTTTCACAGAGCATGATCGGGAAATAATTTATTGAAGTTCGTTCCTTGGGAATCACTGTCCTCAAATTCTCAAAAGAACGTGGATTCTGTCGTCAGACATCACTGGGTTCAAATTCTGGCTCACATCCTAGGTGACCTCGGACCTGTGATTTCGCCTTCATCAGCTGTAAAATGAGAGGAAGGACCCCCCCCCCCCCAGTATGGCTTTGAAGGTTACCCTGTAAAGCATAGAGAAAATGTAGTGCCTGACGTACAGCAAGTATTTAACAAAAGGTAGCCCTCCTTGACGACAGCCCGCCCCGGGGTGGGACAGTGGCATCCCTAAGCCATGCTAGCCCCTGAGTTGAGTCTCCCTGTCCGCAGCCCTAGCAGCTGACCTCGCTGCTCTTCCCTTAGCAGCAGCGAGTAAGAAATTCAGTTCATGGGGGGGGGGGGGGGGGGCGGGTGCAACATAGGAAGTGTCCTCAAATCTGGTGTGATATTATAGGTCAAGTCAGTTTCCAACCTGAGACAACCATTTCCT
>CM052900.1:124039221-124267686 GCA_028534135.1 Potos flavus | reverse complement strand
TGGAGCACCCAGCAGATGGGCTGTCCTTATCTGCAGGCTCCATGCCAGAGGAGGGACCCTCCGGTCACATGCGGCTCTCTGGAGGGAGGGCGACCTTGTCAATAAACACGGCCTCTGCAGAGGAAACGAGGAGGTTGAGGGAAAAGAATCCTTGAGATTTTGGTGACTGGGCCAGGCTCAGAGGCCACCAGCCATAACCCTTATTGGCCATTTCTGTGAGGAATTGCCAATCTGTGCAGCTTCCCCAGAAAGAAATCCACGCAGACCTTTAAATAGCCCTGGGAGCTGGGGCGTTCCCATTGTGCCGCTGAATGGTTCAGGCCTAATCCTGGCCCGGGACTGACCTTTCACAGTTTACAGAGCACTTTATCTCTGGGCTCAGTGGAGCCTCACAGAGCTCTCCCCAGAGTGGGGAGGTTTAGCATCAGCCCGACTTACAAATGAGGAAACTGAGGCTCGGATTATTAAGTGACTCACTCCCGGCTACCCAGCTGGTCGAGTCTGGGCACGACTCTAGGCCTGAGATCCGTGCATATTCTGACGCGAAGTCCAGAGAGATCTGTCCATCACACCACAGTGTGTCCCACTGTGGGTCTTCCTTTGTGCCTGGCATCACGCCACAGGCTCTGGCCCGTTTCTCCTCAGAGAAGCCCACATTTCAGGGACGAGTGGAGGTCGCATAAATGCATCTCAACATAATCATGCTCAGGGAGTGAAACCACTCCAAAAAGTGTACATACTCTGCCATTCCATTCGTATAAAACTGTGGGACATGCAAGCCGATCTACAATGACAGAAAGCAGCTGGGTGTTGGTTTGGAGAAAGGAGCCACGAGGAAACCTTTGGGGCGACGGATATGTTCATTGTCTTGCAGGTGCTCATGTTCTCAGGTCCCTACCTATGGAATTTTGCACTTCGAATACGTGCGGGTTATTGCAAGTTAATGACACCACCGTGAAGCTATTTAAAAAGAGGAAGATAAGAGGAAAAAAGAATGAAGGAGGTTGGCAGGCATGTCTTAAAGAACTCTGAGAAGTGTTAAAATGGAGACTCAAATTTCCTCGGGTGTATGGGGAAGAAGAGAGAGATTCCGTCCCAAATTGGAGAGATCAGGAAAGAGTTTTTGGAGGAGGTGCCTGACCTGGCTCAAGGTCTGGAGAAGTAGGCTTAGGTTAAGAAAGATCGGGGTGGAATATGCAGGTGGAGTGTGCTTGGGGAATAGGGAGTGGAGTCGTCTCCCTTGCAACCCCTGCCCCACTTTCTTCTCAGTCCTTAGAGGCCTGAGGTTAAAACAGCTGCAGTTCTCTCTTTTCT
Source organism: Potos flavus (assembly GCA_028534135.1). NCBI lineage: Eukaryota > Metazoa > Chordata > Mammalia > Carnivora > Procyonidae > Potos > Potos flavus. The sequence goes on along the minus strand of CM052900.1, from coordinate 124,266,372 downwards.
GCAGAATCGGACCCACGCCCTACTTGGCGGGCAGCTGGCTTTGCTAGTAAGATTCCTGCCCTCCCCTCCCCGCCATGCAGCTCATCCCATAAGTCTGTTGAGACCCCTGTCCTCTCCTATTTCCTCTCTGAACTCGACTGCCAAATTCTGGCTGGCTGGGCCACTGACAACCCCAGCTCCCAGGGGCCTGGCACCCTCGTGTCAGCCTCTTCTAAATTCCACCAACAGAAGGAGCTTTGAGGCAATTGGTGTGGCAGTGAGATGGGATTCTAGGTCAAAAATGAAAATACCTTCTTTCTCTTCCATACCCTTGGGCTTAGTAGTAGACATGTGACCACTGGAGAATTTTGAATAATGAGTTATTAGAAAATGTTACGATAAAGCAGTAGGAAACTCGAGAATCGTTACAGTATGGTACACTGCTTAATTGGTTAATTTGCTCCCCAAACAGAATGCCAGTCGTGGGTCTTACAGTTTGTAAAACATTAGCTTGGGTTTGGATGATCCCATTATTCCTGTCTTTACATAAGGGACTGTTCCCATGACATATGAAACCCACATATGAAATTGTGGGCTAGCTCTTGCTTTTTAGTTTCCTTGGCATGCTTGTTGATTTTAAATTGCTCCTTTTCCCCAAGTTCCCTTATTAATTAAATAAACGGGACAGCCGCATTCCCTGCATCTAATTCAGCGCTCGAATGTAAGCTTAGTTCTGGAGTCGGCTTTCCAACCTCGGCTTAAGGGACATTAGTCACTCGGAGCAAAATGTGGCATTTGAACAGCTGTTTCGGGCTTTCAGAGTCCAGGGCCTACAGGGTTGGAGAAAGTGGGGGGAAGGAACCGTATGTATTTACTGAATACTTACTCTGTGCCAGGCACTGGTAACTTTATAAAGAGTATCTCCTTTAATTCTCTGAATGGCCCGTAATGATGATATGTTCTTTTTGGCTTGAGATCTGGCTTCTCTGGGCACAGCACAGTTAAGAACATGTCAGACATCACACAGCTTATGAGTAGTGGAGCTGGGACTTGAACTCAAACAATCTGATTCTAGAGCTCACACTCAAACATTGCCGTGTATGCACCTCATTTAATCCCCCCAACCCCAAGACACAGGTACTGTTATTATCAGATCTGCTTTCCAGATGAGAAACCGGAAGCTCAGGAAAGCCCTTTTCCCAATGGAAACTAAGTGCAGATTAGAATTCTGTGATCTTGGGCACGTCACGTCCAACCCTTGTCCATTCTTCTTTAGTTCAACAGATAGTGCCAAGTGTTTATTCTATCCCAGGGACCGTCTTGTCCCTAGAGATGAAAAGATGTGGGCTCAGTCAGTTAAGTGTCTGCCTTCGGCTGGGGTCATAATCCCAGGGTCCTGGGATTGGCTCCCTGCTCAGTGGGGGCCTGCTTCTCCCTCTCCTCTGCCCAGCCCCCCCCCCACTTGTGCTCTCTCTCTCTCTCTCTCAAATAAATAAATACAATCCTTAAAAAAAGAAAGAAAATAAAAAAAAAAAAAAAAAAAAAAGAAAGAAAAGAAAAGAAAAGGAGCCCCTGTTTTTCAGAACCCAAAATCCAGAGAGGAAGGAAAAGACCTCAACAACGATGAGAAACATGGTCCAGTGTGAGAGGGGCTCTGAGAGGTTCCTATAAAGAGCTATAGGAACCTAGAGGAAAAAGCATCATGCTGCTTGCTGAAGGAAGGAAGGAAGGCTCTAGAGAGGAGGGGACATTGCACCAATAACTATATCCCCCCCAGATAGAAAAAGGGAGGGGAGTACTTGAGGCAGAGAGACCATCAAAGGCAAAAAGTAGCATAGGATAATAGCAGCTCAGATATGGATGCCTACCTCCCACGGCTTTCAGTACCATCTCTATAATCCCCATGACAATTCTATGAGCAGGTATTATTATTCACAGGCACACGGAGGTCTCGCCTATGTGTCTGCGCTCTCACAGTAACTTGCCCACGATCGCACAGCTGCTAAGGAATCAAGCTGGGATTCAACCCCGGGCAGCCTGGCTTCGGAGCCCACGCTCTTAGCGACTCTGCTCAGAGTGTTTGGGGCCACCGGCCAGGAGTTCATGCATGTCACAGGCAGTGAGACTGGCCACATAAGCAGGAATTAGGTCCGAAGGGGCTTCCTTTACTCATAAGGCCTTAGCCGTTCTTGATTCAAGGACCCTGGACCTTTCGGGATTCTGCGCCCGTGCGCAGGCGCGTATGTGTGCGCCGAGAACCGCCAGCCACCTTTCTCTATAATGACACATCGTCAACGTTATTTGCTATTGATGGAACCACAGCTCTTTACTGTTGGAATATTGGATGTCTTACACTTAGCGGGATTCTCTTGGCTTCGGTGTCAGTATTTGAATCCTTTTCCATTTTCTGCATTCCCTTGCCAGACTGGGAAGTGCCGGGGTGGGGGTAGGGGGGCGTGGACAGAGCTCGTGTCCACCTTCTCCGCCATCCCCCCAGTACACAGCACAGGGCCTGGGACATGGTAGTTACTCAGTAAATAATTGTTGAGTGAATGACTGTTTGTGGAATGAACTCTGGGTCTTTGGTCCATAACTTATGTAGTGAGTAAATGAATTAATTATGACTTAACAAATCTGGTCTACCCTTTTTAACCGATAGGATAGGAGGGAATAACATTAGGGTCTTTTGAAAATGAAAATTGTAGACATGATTGGTCCAGATGGGTGGTTTATAAAATGAAGCTGTACTTTTGGAAAATCTTGCCTTCGGGGGTTTTGATTCAGTGGGTCTGAGGTGGTGCTCGAGTTTCCCCAGCTGATTCTGAAATGACCAGGTCAGTATGTGGGTATGGCATATGTGAATCCCTTCCTGTTCTGTTTTTGTCTTTTCCCCCATCTCACTCAAATTGTGCTTGAACTCCTTGAGCGACGGGAGCTTACTACCTCACAAAGCAGGCTGCCCAACCCATTGTCATAACAATGGTAATAGTAAGGACATCACTACAGTGACCATATACTGAGCGTTTCTTATGTGTTCGTTTACTGCATGTAGGTTCCTGATTCCAAAGGCCAGGCATTATTTACCCCCATTTCACAGCGAAAGAAACTGAAACTGAAGTTCAGTGGTTTACTCAGTGTCTCAGAGGTGGTGAGGGGCAGGACCGGAATTCAGACTGGCTTGTCTGCTCGTGTGCTTCTCCGGGGCCTTGGAGCTGGTCCCGGGGTGGGGGAGTGGGGGGGTGGTGGTGGAGGCGTGGGTGGGGGTAACTCCTGGGGAGGAGGCCTCAGGCAGCCAGGACTGCCACATCCGCAGGCCTAGCCCAGGCTCCAGACTCCGCTCCGCCCAGACCTCTGATCCTCCCCATAGAAGGTAAACCCAGGCAGAATCCCATGAGGGCTGGCTGGGGCTGGTGTCCCGCCGGTTTCAGTTTCTGAAGAGCCCAGCCTTGAGCAAACACAGGCGTGGAGGAGGGTTCTGGAAGCCTTCCCAACAGATAGCAGATTAACTCCCTGCTGCCTGGGAGCCACCCACGGGGGAAGGGCTGGGTTACCAGCAGGCAGCCTCCTTGGCAGTCCTGGTGTCTCCATTGGCGGGCAGGGCACCCTTGGCTTCCCAGAACCACCTGAAGCCTGAGAAGGCACACAGTGACCTGCCAAGATACCAGGACTTCTGGGCAGCTCAAGGTTCCAGTTCAAGTTAGGCTCTCTCCAGGACCTCGGGCTTGGGGAGAAGGGTCTGAGGGGCCCTCCCAACCCCACCCTCCAAATACGAACGCATCTCCCTGTCTCAGCGGGCCCCTTCCCTCTCTCACTAGGGCGTTCTTGTTCCAACACGTTAGCAAACCTCTTTGAATGTTTGTTTTCTTTCTGAGAAAGAGGCTGAGGGACATTGCCAAGACCAACATGAACTCAAAACACAGGGCATTCTCTGTCTGTCAGATATTTTTCTGGACAGACAGACCTGGGTCTGAAAACCAGTCCTGCTACTTCCTAGCCAGTGACCTTTGTGTAAATTTCTTAATCTTGCTGAAAAAATGGGGATAATGATACTTATCTTTAAGATATGTTCTGAGGAGATTAGATAAATACAGATTATACATATTAAGTATTTAGTGCCTTCCATTAATGGCAATTAACATTATCATTAATTACATTATTATTACGAATGACTAATAACCCACTTGGGATTATTACTGATGCTACTGTGAGCGTAAGTGCAAAAAAATAGGCTCAATTAAAAAGTTTTACTGAGGCAAATAGTTTTATAATAGGTAAATAAAGAAAGAGAAACAACACTGGGTTGAGAAGTGTATACACATGATCTCATTTAATATTCGAACAGCTTCACAAGGCAGGCGTTATTATCCCCATTCTACAGAAGAGGAGATTGAGGTTTCTGTAGGTTAAGTAACTTGCCCACGTCACACACTGAGTTAGTGGCTGGTGTCCTGGCCTCCCTCTTTCCTGGTGCCCCTGAAAACCCACCCATTCACACCTGCCTATCTCAGCAAAGATGCCTCTACCTGCAGGGGAACGCCTTCCCTCGCCCCTGCCTTCAGCAGCTTAGAGGAAAACAAGCAAGCTCTGGAAAAGCTCCAGGCCACCTCCTCCAAGAAGCTTTCTTAATTCTCTCCCTCCTCACTGTGAAGAATTAAACCCTCCCTCTCTCATTCTCCTGGGGCCTGAAGCATGTGACTACACACTCTTGGGGGTTGTGTCTCTCCTCCAGGGAATATGCTCCTCTGAGGGAGACACAATACACTTTTTTTCACTTTAGGAAGGTCAGTATGTGTGTGTGGTTAAGGACTCAGGCTTCCAAGCCCAGGCTCAGATCTTGGCTTTACCGCTTGCTCACAGTGAGGCTTGAGTAAGTAACTTAACCTCTCTTTCACTTCCTTTACCAATAACACGGAGATTAACAATAAGATCAGCCTCCTGAGGTTGCTATAAGGATTGAATGAGTTAGTATATATAAAGAGGATAGGATCACCAAAGGTCCTGAATGTTGCTTATTAACAGAAAATGGAGACATTAAAAGAACACCACTGAACATGGTAGGAAGCATCAGGAGACCTAAGGTCTCATCAAGAATCTGTCTGTAGCTTACTGGACTTAGTGGATTTGGGCCTTTAATTCCTCTCTCTGAATTTATTTTTCGTTCTGCAAAATGGGAGGTTTGGCTCCCACAGCTAGATGGTCTTTATTGGGTAATATTCATTGGTATTGATGACCAGTTCTTTGCCTATAGGACTTTCCCCGAGTCATGTTCCCAGGTGGAGGTCATACTCAGAAATAAATGGCTGGTTCACCATTGGAAGCACAAAGCTCACCCACTGGCAGATGTCTGTGCTAACCATGATGATTTGCCAGCTTTTCCTGAGCACATACTAGTGTCTGGCATTGGGCCAGGTGACATCATGATCTTGTTTTTTTTTTCTTTTTGTTTTGTTTTTTCCTAAAGAACCCTGTAAAGAAGGAATTATTATAATCCTTACTTTACAGCTGAGATAACAGAGGCTCAGAGGTTGGAAGTAGTTGGATGGGGAGGAGAATTCTCATTTGTCAGACTCCAATTCCCTATGGCCTGAAAGAAACCTCTCCAGAGCATGACTGTTCAAATACCTCTGGGGACAAGGAGCCTTTTATCTTTCAAGTCGGTCCATTTATTAAGCATCCCAAGGAGCTGAAAAGTACCCAGCTGCCATTTTCACTTTAGCTTCATGACTTGGGACTTGGTCTTCTGGCAGACAAGATGGGGTGGAGAATTGAGGGAATGAAGATTATAAATTCCCCCAAGGAAAGTCACTGGGAGCAGTTTCCAAGAGAGTGGTCAGAAGACAGAAGCCCCCCCACTCTCACCTCTCTGGGTCTGGCCCAGAACCTCATCCATAGAGTCCCATCCGGGAGTAGAGCTGGGGGATGCTAAAATACTCCAATCTAGCCTATGTTGGGATTGGGCTGAACTCAAAGCATCAGAAATTTGTGTCTATAATCACTAGTTGATTGAGATACCTTCCTTTGGGGGTGGTGTTTGAGGTACAGTGAGTCAGGGAATGCATTAACAAAAAGTTTGGAGCAAATCAGTACTGCAAACCTGAAGGGAGAAATTGGATCCAGGATGAATGACTTTCCCTGGATTTGTTTGGTTTGCTCTCTTTCCAGAAACAAATATCCTGCTTGAATAGCTCCAGAGACTCATGAATTCCAACAGGATGAAGTCTAAACTCCTTGGGGTGTCATTCGAGGCCCTTCAGCTATCTAGTCCCAACCTATGCTTTGTCTCTTCTCCCACCACATTCCCGGGCTCATTCCTAGCCAGAGAATTCCGTCTAGTTCCTTGGATACTCCATACTTGTTCCTGCCTCTGTGACTTTGCATATGCTGTTCCTTCTGCCTCAGGGCACACCAGCAGCTATCACATCTAGAGGACACTGGTCTTGTTTTAAAAGGTTTTAAATTTCCTCTTCCACTCTCAAGACTTTTCTGAATAGTCCCTGAGCAGAGAAAATCTTCATTGCCTCTTTAGAATTATAACTAAATACACAAATAAACAAATCAAGGAACATCAACTGGAAACATTGAGAGTTAGGGCTCTGAGTGGCTCCCTGAAGCATTGCGGAAAACCCCAAACTCCTAAGGTTGAATATCAATGTGGTTTGGGAAGTCTTACATTGCTATGGCACTAATTTAAGGATGATACAAGAATGTACTTTTTCAGTTTGAACAATTTATTTGCTGTGTTGATGTTATGCTAGATTCTCACAGCAGGACTGAAAGGCATTGTTAGGGGAACCTCTACAAGTTGTTCAGGAAGTTGGCCAGGGTGGGGAAGCCTTCCCTGGGGCATTCTGAACATGCCATTTTCTTTTTTTTTTTTTTAAGTTTTATTTATTTATTTGTCAGAGAGAGAGAGAGAGAGAGAGAGAGCATAAGCAGGCAGAGTGGCAGGCAGAGGCAGAGAGAGAAGCAGGCTCCCAGCTGAGAAAGGAGCCCGATGCGGGACTTGATCCCAGCACCCTGGGATCATGACCTGAGCTGAAGGCAGCCGCTTAGCCAACTGAGCCACCCAGGCGTCCCATGAACATGCCATTTTCAACATAGGTTTCAATGTGTAAAGAATGAGATTCAGAGTCCCATTTTTCTTCTTTCCTTTTTTCTTTTAATTTAAATTCAATTTAATTAACATATAGTGTATTATTAGTTATTAGTTTCCGAGGTAGAATTTAGTGATTCCTCAGTTGCCTATCACACCCAGTTCAGAGCCCCATTTTTCACACTAAAATATTAGCATGAAATAAGGTAACCATCTGATCTCATTTGCCCAGGAAATTCTGGTTTTCACCCAGTATCCTGACATAATTATCAGTGCTTCCCCTTCCATTATCAAGTACCCCAGTGTAGAAGATAAATCCTATGTCATTCTAGCGCTAGCTAAGAAGCTATAGCTTGCCTACGTGGTTGCTTCTCTGAGGCTTTGCCATCTGTTGGATAGTCCCCTCTTTCAGACTCAGCCTCTGTTCCCTCCTCCGTGACAGAATTAATAGCTCACGTGTGTGTGCTCCAGGCATTGCGTACTTATCTTCCTTCACTTCTCCCACTAGACATTAGGCCTGCTCACCCAGGATCATGCGGCATTCTGGGTATCTCCCTGCACAAGTCCTAGACACAGTAAGTTCTTAACAAGAGATTGTGGAATGCATTATTTTGGAAAAAAAAATACTTTCTACAAGATTTGGTTTTGCTTTATTTTATCTAATCATCAAAAGAGTAAAAAAGCCTTTATAAGAACTTGTTAAGTCTTTAGACAAGAACACTGAACTGTAGATATGAATACAGAAGTTTTCAAAAAGGAAGTTAAGAAATGTTTAGGAAGTGACAAAAAGTGCCCAAACATGACTTTTTATTGCTGTTGTTAAATGCTAAAGCTAGAGCAAGCCTCTTTGATAGTCCTTTAAATTCAGAATTTGTATAGTGATCCCATTTGTGCTCAGAAGAATTGGAATTATTTTCACTCTTCTGCCTTCTGAAACAATTACATATTACTTTTTTTTTGAAGGAGTATGTTTTTTCTTTAGTAAGCATATATTACTATTTTTTTTTTTTTTTTTTTAGAGAGGGAGAGAGCGAGTGGGGTGGGGAAGGGCAGAGGGAGGGAGAGAAAGAGAATACCAAGCTGGCTCCAGGCCAAGCATGGAACCTGACCAGGGCCTGATCTCACGACCCTGAGATCACTACCTGAGCCAAAATCGAGTCGGATGCCTAACCAACCGAGCCACCCAGGCGCCCCAGTATGTATTACTTTTTGTTAAGAAAAGTTTATATTAGAAAAGATACAAATGTTGAAACAAAAAAATATATATATCAGTTTTTCAAACGGTTTGAGAAATCATTTAGACAAACCCTTTTATTTTATATTCCAAAGTCAGGGGTAAGGGTAGGGTGTGTAAAAACTGAGAAACTAACAGAGGTCCAAAGAATTTAAGTGATCCAGGGGAAGCCGCACAGTTAGTAAGTGGTAACATCAGTATCTGAACCCAGTTCTCCCAACCCATGTCTCTAGATCCTTGCAGTGATTCTTTTGGACTGATGAAGGGCCTCTGAGCGGGGACACTCTTGTCTTGTCATACCTGGAGTGGGAATGTGAGCTTCATGCTTCATGCTTCAATGAGATTCGCTTGGACGAAGTTAAACTCTGCACAGCCCCGGTGTAAAGCAGTCACGGAGAAAAACCGTGTGTGGATAGGGTTGGGCTTTGGAGTCAGGCAAGTTGGGCTTCAGATCCTATGCTCTCACTCACACCTGACCTCGGTCAGGTTCTTTTAACTTCTCTGGGGCTGAGTGTCCCCATCTTTCAAATGGGGTTAGCAGCATGTTTCTTGCAGGAATTGATGAGGCTTAAATGAAATAGTGTTGGTAAAGTACTTACCAGTTTCTGGAACTAGTAAACATTCAATAAACTGTAGGCATTCTTAGTGTAATTATGATTACTACTCTACGACTCATCTTGTAGTGAGGGAGAGCTTTTCGATTCCAAATATGAACTATTGCAGATGGTTCTTTCTGCTCTATTGCTCAGCTGCGGGTCCCACCAGTGGCTTCACTTAAGCTTGTGTCTGAGGGGTGGTGATCGAACTTGGAGTCATCCGTGGAGGAGCCTGTGTAACCAGCCCCCCTGTCAACAGGCATTTTCCTACGTTCCTAGATTCCTTGATGTTGCCTTTTTTCTTTCTTTCTTTCTTTCTTTCTTTTTTTTTTTTTTTTTTTGGCTTGGGCTTTGCAAAACTTCCTGGTGGGTAGTTTTAGTCATCCTTCCTAGCAGTTTGCAAGAGTATGTTATGAAGCTAGAGAGAATAAAAAATGTCCTGATGTGTCAGAAAAAGGGAAAAAGAAGGAAGATGGCTCCCATTTCATTCACTTAAAATATTGGTTACTAGGTTTTAATTTTTAAATCTTATGGCGACTTTTTTTCTTTTTTCCTTTTTTTATTTTAACTTCCACACAGACATCTATTTATCATTGAAAAGAAAAGCAACCATGGTCCCCTGGCATTTACAAAAGTCATCCACTCATTCACGCATTCGCCAACTCATTTGATCTATATTATGGGGTACCTACTGCATTAGGTACTGTGCTCGGCATAGACATGCAGGTTATAGAAACTGTTCATGGAATACAATCTCAGATAGACCTGAGTTCAAACCTCAGCTTCTTTCTGTCCTGTAGCTTTGGTCTTGCACATGTTCGCCACTTAACCTTCTGATTCAGCTCCTTTCAAATTCCCTATCTCAGCCATGAAAACACCATCATCTTCCTGCCCCTGTTTAGAACCTTAGAAATTATTCGTTCTCTTCACTAACCCTCTCCCTAATGTCTGATCAATCCCCCCAGTGATATATGATTTAACTCCTAAATATCTCTTTGTCATTAGCATCACCTTTAATCCATTCAACAGATATTCATTGAGAGTCTGCTGTGTCCCAGGCTCTCTGCTGGACATGAGGATACCTGTCCCCAGGGAGCTCTCAGACTGGCCAGGTGCACCCAGGAACATACACTTTCCCCTCCAGCGAATGGGTGCAATGATACTAAAACCCCACACTTACTGCACATTTCCTCACTGCCAGTCGCTGTTCTATGTGCTTTACATGCATTAAATGATTAAAGCACAATAATCCTAAGAGCTAGGTACTTTTATTGTCACTACTTTATAGATAAGGAAACTGAGGCAACAGAGCGAATAAGCAGCTTGTCCAAGGACACACAGCTAGTTAGCAGTGGAGGCATGGTGCAGTGTCCTAAAAGCTGGCTTTACAACCATGGCTGTTCACCACCACCGAACTCTGCCTCTGCTCCAGGGGATGGGAGAAAGTTTTCAGAGTGCCATAAGAAGAGCTTCTAACCAGACTGAAGGTCTTTCTCATAGACTGAGGTCTTCTCATAGCTGTTATCTATGCTGAGCCTTCAGTGTGAGTAGGGGTGAGCCAGAGCAGTTCTCCCCATTCCCACTCCCACTCCCACACCCCTAACTTCGGCCAGCCTCTTCACTGGTCCCTCCCCCATTAGTCCATTCTTCCCACCCGTACCACAGTGAACTTTCTAACCAAATCTGGTCATATTACTACTCTTCTTAGGTTTTAGAATGTCTTTCCACCATCTATAGGAGAAAGTCTAAACTCCTCTGCAGGAACACTGTAGCTTTCGGCTTTGCTCTCAGTCTTCCCTGGTCTTGGCCACATGGAATCACTTGTGGTCCTCTGAAAGAAACATGCTCACTTCAGCCTCTTTTGGTGGTAAATCTCTCTCCTTCAGGTCGTATGGATCCTTCCATACTCACCCCCTTTGGGGATGCCTTCCTAGATCCCACTCTCCATTGACAGTGAAGTACTATCAATGGTATGCCCATCACCCAAATACTCTTAATTTAACTTCTCTCACTGAACTGGAACAGTTGACTTTTGTTTTTTTGTTTTTTTTTTTTTAAAGATTTTATTTATTTATTTGACACACAGAGAGAGAGATCACAAGTAGGCAGAGACGCAGGCAGAGAGAGAGGGGGAAGCAGGCTCCCCGCTGAGCAGAGAGCCCGATGCGGGGCTCGATCCCAGGACCCTGAGATCATGACCTGAGCTGAAGGCAGAGTCTGTAACCCACTGAGCCACCCAGGCGCCCCAACGGTTGACTTTTGAATCTGTTTCTTTCATTATATGGTAAGCCTCTTGAAGAATATTCCCCAACTCCTAACAGAACTTGGCACCTGGTGAACTTTTAGAATGAATGAATGAGTATTGAGAACAAAGACCACTTTTATGTCTTTTTCTCTGTTGCCACTGATAGTAAAGTGCTAAAGACTGGACAGGTCCAGTTAAATATTGATTTTCACCTTACACATCTATGGGGGTACAGTCATACCCCCAGCAGAATTATGACAGGGTAAATGCTATCCATGAAGTCAAACACATGTCATGAGAAAAGCACTGGACGAGTGTTGAGGAGATCAGGGATTGTGGTCTAGGGCCTTTCACCAATTAATTATGTGGCCTTGGGCAAAACGTTAATCTCTCTCAGCCTCCATTTCCTCCGCTATAAAACATCTATGAAAAGTCCAAGAGGGCATGGAGCTGAAGAACTTGGTAAAGTGCTAGACAAGCCATCAGCTGTCAGTGGCATGATTCCTCCAGTTACTCTCCAAACGTCAGTCTAAGTTGGGTTTACTCAGTGCTACCACAGGCCATGGGGCAAGCCTTTCCCACCCTTTCTTCTCTTCTTGGTCTGAGTCCAGGAAGATTTCCATCTGTACCTTGTCTGCAAGCCAGACTCTGAACCTAGAGTTTGGAAAAACAGGCAAATTATATTCGTCCAGGTGTATCCTGTCTATATATTGAGCTGTAAGGCCAAGTTTGTTCTCAGAATAAAGTGAGTGCACACATGTGCGTGTGAATGTGTGCGCACACACTTTCATTAGCAGGGCAGAGCTCAGGATCATAAAGGCAGCCGTAGAGCAGTGGTGAGAGAAAGAGAACTCTGGACTTGGCATCAGAATTTTGAGTCTTAATTCTACCACAGTCACTTAAGCATTGAGTGACTTTGGTTTATTCTAAGCTCTGATAGTCTCCCCTTTATCTCTAATGAGGGCAATGTATTTACCATAGGTTCACTGTCAAGATTGTGAGGCAACTGGTACAGTACCTGGTGTATGATTTGTACTCCACAGATGTTTTCTTGTTGATTTTTCTTGCTGTGGCTACTATTAATAACCAATATTTTATAAGTGTTTTATATGCTTTGGGCTTTATGCTAAGCAACTCACATATTCTATCGTTCCAGTCTCATCACAACCTTGAAAGATAGATATTATTGTCCCATCTTCAAAACTAGGAGATGGAGTCTCTGACAGCTTAAGCAGCTACCTTAAGGTCACCATAGAGCTGGTGATTAGGGAGCCTGGGTTCAGATACTGCATGTCTCTATCCTATATTGATGCTTTGGGGACTTCTGATGCAAATATGTCTGTTCAAGTCAACATTTCCTCCCTTATTCTACCAGGAAATTATACTGAAGATGTAAGAATGGGGGAAGGTGGTGAAGAGTTGAAGACTCAAGTAGTAGAAATATGAGCTTAATTGCATAAGTACTCATGCAAACATACACAGTAAGAAAGATAATGTTATTGACTGACACTGGTTTGTTAAGAAAAGGAGTAAGAGGAAGACAAGCACACTGATTGTGTCTGGCTTATAGTAATGAACTAATTAATAGATACTATCCAAAAAGTAGAGAGAACAAAAGGTATTATATAAAGACATAATTAAACTAGTGACCACTAGAACAGAAATACAAACCATCCTAAATAGCAGAAAAGCTACACATAAAAACAATAAATCAAAAATAGTTTATAGTAAATGGCATAAATAAATTAATAAAAATAAGTAAGGAAAAGCTCGCTACCCTTACTTCTGAATCCAGCCACAATGGGTAAGAAGGACTGGATTTCTTTTCCCACCTGAAATAACCAAAAAGACCAGACAAAATATATGAAATAATGGTTTTCAAAACACTAGACCTCAAGAAGTGAAGGGCAATGATCCCTGAAAAACAAAAACAAATTAGGGGAGCCTATGACTGCCCCAGTGATCTGGGGGAGGAGTGATCTGCCTTGAGGGAGTTTCCAGGCTGTGGCAGGAGGGAGGAACTCAGGCAGAGTCTAGAAGACTCCACATTGTAGAGATGAAGCTGGGGTAAGAGCAACAAAGGCAGATCAAATGCATAGGAGAGAGCACTGGACAGGAAAGAGACACATGGAAATAGGACGTTGATGATCTGCACAGGATTTTGGTCAGTGCACACATGTGAGGAAGCCATTGGAGACTGGGGAAAGAATCATCCAGAAGAGCTAGAGGGAACAATACCTGACACATGCATTTGTAAGTAATTCATGCATCAAAGAAGAAATCAAAGGGAAGTTATAAAGTATTTTGAACTGAATAAAAATGAAAACACTATATATTATAATTTGTAGAGTATTGCTAAAGAAGTACTTACAGGAAAATTTATGCTTACATTAGTAAAGGAAGATCTCAAATAAATAACTTCTGCTTCTATCTTAAGACACTAGAAAGAGGTTGCCTGGGTGGCTCAGCTGGTTGAGTGATTGCCTTTGGCTCAGGTCATGATCCTGGAGTCCCAGGATTGAATCCCTACATTGGGCTCCCTGCTCAGTGGGGAGTCTGCTTCTCCCTTTGACCCTCCCCCCTCTCATGCTCTCTCTCTCTCTCAATAAATAAATATAATCTCAAAAAAAAAAAAAAAAGAAACTAGAAACAGAAGAGCAAATCAAACCCAAAATGAGAAGAAAAAAGGAAATGATAAGGAACAGAGCAGTAATCAATGGCATAGAAAATGGAAAAAAAATGAACAAAATAAAAAAACCCAAAAAACTGGTTCTTTGAGAAAAAAAGAAATCAGTAAACCTTCAGTTGGACAGATAGGGAAAAAGAGGACAGAAATGTTCAGTGTCAGAAACAAGAAAGGTGACATCACTACAGTATTAAAAGGAATATTGAGGAATATCATTAAGTAACTCTATGCCAATAAGGTTGACAAGTTAGACGAAATGGATAAATTCCTTGAAAGATGCAAACTACTAAAGCTCACTTGAGAAGACAAAGATAACCTGAATTGCCCTATATCAACGAAATTGAATTTGTAATTGAAAACCTATCCATGAATATAATTTTAGGCCCAATTGGTTTCACTAGACACCTTCTATCAAACACATAGATGAAATACCAATTCTACACAAACTCTTCCAGAAAATTGAGGAGGAGGGAATACTTTCCAACTCATTTTATGATGCCAGAATTAACCTGATACCAAAACAAACAGAGATGAAAAAAAATAACAAAAACAAAACCCCACCAAAAAATAAACTAACAAAAACTGTAGACCAATATTGCTCATGGACATAGGTGCAAAAATTCTAACTGGATCCAATCATATATAAAATTAATGATACCTATGATGAAATGGAGTTTATCCCAGGAATGAAAAGTTGATTTATCAATGACATTTATCACGTTAACAAAGTATGGAAGAAAAACCGTATGTTCATCTCAATAGTTGAAGTAGCCATTCCTGATAAAAACTTCCAGCAAACTAGGAATAGAAGAAAACTTTCTCAACCTAATAGAGGCTATTTATGAAAAACCTTTGGCTAGCATTATACTTGATGGCGAAAAAAATACTTTCCCCCTAATATTGGGAAAACAATGGTATGATCTCTCATCACATTTTATCAACATTACAATGGAGTTTCTATCCAGTGCAGTAAGGCCAGAAAAATAAGTAAAGGGAACCCAGATTGGAGAGGAAGAAATAAAACTCTCTTTATTCTTAAATATTATGATTGTCTATGTAGAAAATGTGAAGGAATGCAGAAAAAAGCTACTAGAACTAATAAGCGATTTCTGCATGGCTGCAAGTTTCAAGATTAACATTAAAAATCCATTGTTTTTCTATGCAGCAGCAATGAACAACTGGAAATTCCAGTTGTAGGAGAAAGCATTTACAATACCATCAAATCATGTGAAATACTCAGAGGTAAATCTGGCAAAATATGTGCCAAACCTATACACTGCAAACTACAAAACATGGCTGAGAGAAATTAAAGAAGACTTAAGTAAATAGCTATTTAAATTTAAATTAAGTAAAACTGGGGCACCTGGGTGGCTCAGTGGGTTAAGCCTCTGTCTTCGGCTCAGGTCATGATCTCAGGGTCCTAGGATCAAGTCTCGCATCGGGCTCTCTGCTCAGTGGGGAGCCTGCTTCCCCTCTCTCTCTGCCTGCCTCTCTGCCTACTTGTGCTCTCTCTCTCTCTCTGTCGAATAAATAAATAAAATCTTAAAAAAAATAAATTAAGTAAAACTAATAAAATTCCTCAGTCTCAAAAGCCACATGTCAAGACTCCAAAAGTTCCACATGGCTAGATATAATCTTAAAAGGTAGTCTCACTAAAAAAGGCTCACTATCACCACTACACTATACCGAAGGTGTTAGTCAATGCAAAAAGATCAATTGATAATGTGAGGAGTAAATAGTAGAAAGGAGACGATAAAGCTATATTAGTTTGCAGATAATATGGTTGTATGCCTGGTAAAACCAAGAGAATCAACTAAAAGCCGCAACAAACAAATAGATCATTCAGTAGGGAAGTGGCATACAAAATTAACAAACAGAAATCAATAGTTTTCATATATACAAGTCACAATTATTTAGAATAGCAGGTATAACACAAAAAATTCCACTCAAAACACGGACTAAAATATAAAATACCTAAGTGTTGACTTTATAAGAAATACACAACTGGATATGAAGAAAACTTTAATACACTCCTGAACATCATGCAAGAAAACTTAAATGAGAATACATACCATGCTTCTGAACAAAAAGCTGCAATATCATAAATACATCAATTTTTCTAATGTTATTTTATAAATTTATCATAAGCATAATAGAAGTGCTTTTTTTAAATAAAAAAACATGTCCTTTTTTTTTTTTTAATACTAGACAAGCTGATTCTAAAATTCCTATGAAAAAAGAAGCCATAATATCCAGGCAGACTAGGGAAAAGCAGACCAGTATTGGAGGGTGGCTACCTCTAACAGCTAGTAACACAGATGATAAAGCATCAGTGACTTAAACTATCTGGTATTAGTGCTTGAATTAGTCTGGTCTATTCAGTAAGTGGTGTTGGGAAAAAAAATGAGTAGTGTTCCTTTTATTACGGCTGCCATAACGAACCATCCCAAAACTTAGTGCCTTCGAACTATGACATTTATTAAAAACAACAGTAACAACAACAAATCAAAAACTATGACATTTATAGTACTCATAGATCCTGAATGTCAGGATTTCTGGAAAAGCTCAGCTGGACAGGTCTCCTTTTAGGTGAGGTGTCTCATGAAATTGTAATCTGATATTAGCTCAGGATGCAGTTATCTGAAGGCTTGACTGGGGCTGTAGAACCCACTTCCAAGGTGGCTCGTTCACATGATTGGCAAGTTGCTGTTGGCTGTTTGCTGAGGTCGCTCCTCTCTATGTCAGGGTTCTTACTGTGTGGTGGCTTGTTACCCTCAGAGTGAGTAATCCTGAGACTAGGGTGAAAGATACAGTACCTTCTACAACCTAACCTCAGAAGACACATGCTACCTCTGCCATCATCTTCTCTTGGTCAATTACAAAGTTCCACCCAGTTCTATCTCTATGACACTGTCAGTGTCACATTGTAAGAAGATAATACGGGATGGAATATATATTTTGCTATGGCCATCTTTGGAAAATACAAAGTGTCATGGGGATACATTTGGATACACAGCTTTCGTCTATCAGTATCTCATGATTATGCCACAGGTATTCTAATATAAAAAGTGAATCCATAAAGTACAGGAAGAAAACATGGGAAATAAAATTCCTTCGCAACCCGAGAATCTAAAGGTATTTTAATTAATTAAAATGAATAAAATTAAAATTTTAATTCTTCAGTTTCAATAGCCACATTTCAAGGATGCAATAGCCACACGTGGCTGAGATGCAGATGATGAGGACGAAGTGGAAGGGGGATGGGCAGGCAGGGAGAAGAGCATGTGCAAAGCCACAAGGAACTGAAAGAAAGCTAATGTGGCTGAAGCTCCGAGGACAAGCAGAAGAGCAGTGCAAGGTGGGGTGTGGAAGTTAGAGCATGCAGGACCAGGGGCGGGGGGCATAAGGAATTTGGAGTGACATTCTCAGACTTCCTAATTACCAGGATTGCTTCAGCTGCAGGACGGGGAAATGGAGGGGAGGGAGTGAAGGAGACAGAAGACCAGGCAAAAAACTATGGAATAGGAAGTTGGTGGCTGGCCCGGAGCCAGCTGCAGAAACCCTTCCCCAATGTGCACTTGTCCAACCACCCTTTATGAATTGCGTTCAGTTCCAGAGGGCACCTCCAGAAAGCCAACAGCAAACTTGCGACTCTTGAACTGAGCATGAACACAAGATAGTGAAGGGGTTCAAGACCAAGTGAAACGATGACCCCAAACACCTGTGCTATTTAGCTTAGAGACTCAGAAACCAGAAATCAGTGCAGCTACCCTCACTCTGTGGGAGGGAGCTGCCAGGTCACAGAGGCCACGCTGTCCCTGGAGAAGCCCACAGCTCCTCAGGCCAAAGAGTGGAGGCTGAAGTTTTCCGGGCTTTCCCGAGGAGTTGGCAAGACTTATTTATTTTGAAGAAGCACAGACTTCCACCACCGCCCCCTCCCCCATTCCTTTTATAAAGGCATCAATCGTTTGAGTCACTTGGGAATAAAACTGTTTTGGTCGAGAAAATTTCTGTGGGCGCCCGTGGAGGAGTCGGTGCGGCTGCCGTCAGGGAACGGGAGAACATATGGTGGTCTGTTGTGAATGCGATCTGTTTTTTGTGTTGTTGTTAAACTTCCCCTCGTTAGCACTGGGGCTGTTATGTAAGAGCTTGAGGGTCCATATGGTTTGTTGCATAAGACGCCAAGGAGGAGGAACATGGGTCTCTGTTGCTCGGCTGCTCGTCCAATTGTAGGTTTGGGGAAACATGTGACCGCGGCGTCGCGTTTGCCTGGTGGAGGTGGTGGTTCTGGATTTGATTATCTCTTCTACCCTGGTTAGCTGGGCGATCTCGGGCAGGTGACGTAGGCTCTCTGAGATTTAAAGTCTCTGAGGCTTGATTTCCTTCCGTGTAAAATGGAGAAAATAGTTACCAACTTCATGGAGTTGCTAAGCGGATACAAAACGATTAATAGGAACTACAACATATTGTATATTCAAAGTTTTCAGGATGGCATGCTTTAGAAATAATAGTTCTTTTGGGGTGCCTGGGTGGCTCAGTTGGTTAGGTGTCTGACTCTTGATGTCAGCTCATGTCATGATCTCAGAGTTGTGAGAGCATCCGCCCGTTTCAGGCTCCACGCTGAGTGTGGAGCCTACTTAAGATTCTCTCTCTCCCTCTCCCTCTGCCCCTTCCCCATTGCTTGGCGATCTTTCTCTCTGAAAGAAAGGAAAGAAAGGAAAGAAAGAAAGGAAAGGAAAGGAAAGAAAGAAAGAAAGAAAGAAAAACAAACAAACAAACATTGATTATTTCTGGGTGTGATGCATAAACAATGAATCTTGGAACACTGAAAAACTAAAATAAAAATTAAAAAAAAACCCTCATAGAAATCCCTGGAAGTGGCTATTATTATCTTGTAAATCTTATACATTATATATCTTATACATTTTTGAATTGTAACCAAACTATAGGAGTTCATACTGAAAGGATATTCAGGTATCGCCCTGGCTCAGTAGAAACCAAGTTCATGATTAGTTGGTGATATCTGTGTGAGGGTGAAAGGGGGTTGTAGGGGCTTGAGGGCTATTCTGGACTAAACTAATCTTCCCATACTTCACAGTTGGGGAAACTGAGGCCCTGGCAAGGAAAACTGATTTGTTCAAAATCAAATAACAAATATCAGAAGCAGCATCTGATTCCTGGTCAGTCTGATTCAGAGTTCTGGGCTCTTGCCCTAATTTTCTGACCTACAGATTCAAGACCAAGCTTCTGCAAAATAACAAAAAAAGCAGAGAGAACCAACACTTACAGAGCACCTTCTCTGGGCTGGATGCTCTCTGCAAAACACTTTACAAACATTTCCTTTCGTCCTCATTACAGCCCTATGATGTGGGCAACATTGGCCCCATTTTATAGAAGAGGAAACAGAGTCTCAGAGCCATCATCCAATTTACTGAAGATCCCAGAGCTGGAGAGGAAGGCTGACCTTTAGCCTCATCTGCGCCCCTGCTGGTGATTTGAACCCACCCTCCAGGGCTAAATAGTCATCCGCTCAGGTTCAAGAGTTAAGCATCCCTGCTCTTCCACCCACAGAACAAGCTGAGAAGCTTGAAGAGAGGGGCTTCACCTCCCTGGGCCTTCGTTTTTTTCGTCCTTAAGTAAGAATAGTCAGCGTGCATTCCTCAAAGAACACTGCGAGGATTAAATAAGTTCAAATATGTAAAATGATGACTAGAGAATCTGGCCCATAGTAAGTGCTCTTTGGATGTTAGTTAAAAACCAACAAATCCAGCACACACGGCCTCCCCCCCAGGCCCCGGAGAAGGAGAGGAGATGGTATGGCCCACGCCAAGCCCAGGGAGGCTGCAGCCAGACCCGGCCTCCCTGAGCCTTCTGCCTTGGCGCCGTGTTTGGCACCCCGCCCAGGACTGAGGAGTCCCCATTCCTCCCTCCTGTCAACTCAGCAGAACAAGCTGTTTCAAGGGAAGGTGGTTCCCCTTGAGAAAATGTTCTCACACGCCCTAGAGGCTCTTGCCCTGCACGTCTCAGCGATCAGCCTGGACAGGGCCTGGGCCCCACCCTGCACAACCATTCTTTGCAAAGTCTGTGTCCCGCCAAGCCATAAAAGGTAGTGTGTGGTCTGAACAGCTGTTGTCTTAGGACGCAGCCCCCTATGGCTGTGGGATCGCTTTGAACCGGCTTTACTCCTGTGCCTCAGTTTCACTGCCCTTGAATATGCGCTGGTCATGTCCAGTCAACTATTGGAAGGAAGATTGGGAGAGGCCAGTGGAGACTCTACCACCCCTACCTTATTTCTCATGTCTTCCTCAAGAGTCTGCAGTCTGATCTCTGTCCCCCCCCACCCCCACCACAATTGCCCTGGTCAAGGTCCTACTGTAACTGTAAATAACCTCCCAGCAGCAGTGGAAACACTCCCTCCTAGCTCAACCCTTGCCACTGTGTTCTCTTGATTTGCCTCCTCTCTCTCTCTCTCTGCCCACCCCTTTTTATTCTCCTCTCAGCGGTCCTTTCTCTGCTGCAGTCCTTTAAAGCTGTGATTTCTCCAGGATTTGTTTCCTGACGTCCCTTCTCCTCACTTTGCACACTCTCAAGGGCATGGACCCCTGGCTTCAGGTACCACTCCCACATTCAGCACTCAGTCTCTCTCGGAGCTCTCTCCTGCAGCGAGACCATCTCCCCAGCTCCCTTCGGACCTCTCCTCCTGGCTGTCTGACAGCACCGCCAAGCTCCACATGCCCTGAGCTGTCCTTGATGCTCCCCGTCCTGCCCACTTCAGAGAATTGCACCACCATTCATTCAATAAATGTGCAGTGGCACCTTCTGGCTGCCGAGTACTGTCCTCCATGCGAAGGGGACAGCAGGGAACAGAACAGAGGCCCTGCTCTCCTTGCATTTACACTCCATGTGCCAAGATGTCCAATGACCCGAGACTCATTGCAACTCCCTTTCTCCTTACCCTACACTTGCAGTTGGACCCCGAGTCCTCTCCATTCTACTTTCATCATATCCCTTGCATTGGTCTCCCTCTTTCCAGGCCATTCTTGCTGCCATAGTTCAGGCAACTGCTTCTGACTTGGTTTACCAACCTTCAGTCTTGCTCCTTCTGATCTACTCAAGGCTGCAGCCAGAGCCATGGTTTTTAGAAACACAAATCTGGTTATGCTACCCCTTTGCTTAAGGACTTCTATGGCTTCTTCTCATCACCTTAAGGATGAAGTTTATTTAACTACTGAGTATCAGTCCATCAGGAGTCTATCAGAGAAAGAGAACCAGTAGATTAGGAGTCTATCTCTATCTATCTATCTATCTATCTATCTATCTATCTATCTATCTATCTATCATCTATCCATCAAGAGATTTATTTCAAGGACTTGGCTCCTGTGACTGTGGGGTCTTGCCCACACTATGGAAACTCTTGGCCAGAAGCGGAAGCTATAGTCCCCAGGCAGACTTTCTTCCTCCTCAGGAAAACCTCAGTTTTGCTCTTAAGGGCCATCAATGGATAAGATGTGACCTACCCAGATTAGTGAGGATAATCTTTACTTAAAGTCAACTGACCGTTGTTGTTAACCATATCTACAAAACATCTTTACGGCAATACCTAGATTCGTGTTCGATTATATAACTGAGAACAATAGCCTAGCCAAGCTGACACATAAAACTCACCATCACAACATGATACTTTTGGACCTGCTCCATTCTTGTCTCCTTCACCTCTTTTCTTCCCTCTCTCCCCACCCTACACTTGAGGCTCAGTCACCCCCTGCACTGTGCCAGCTGGCCTCCTGCCACCTGTCCTTGCACAGGCCTGGAATCTTCCCCACCCCTTTCCTCGATAACTCCTATCTGTCTTTGAAACTACTCAGGTGCTGCCTCCTCAGGCAGCCTTCCCTGCCTTCACCCCTGCCCAAGCCCGGGCGCTCGAGGCAGAGCACACTGCCTCTGAGTTTGCAAACCCCCACCATTGCCATGAGATGGAGACTTCCCATCGGATGTGTGATCTGCCCCACTAGCTTGTGGATAGCTCTAGGACAACTCAGTGGCTGTCCCTTTCCGTCTCATCCCTGTTCAGCCCCCCAATCCCAATCGACAATTTTTTTTTTATTAGAGATTTTATTTATTTATTTGACAGAGAGAGAGAGATCACAAGTAGGCAGAGAGGCAGGCAGAGAGAGAGGGGGAAGCAGACTCCCCACTGAGCAGAGACCCCGATGCGGGACTTGATCCCAGGACTCTGAGATCATGACCTGAGCCGAAGGCAGAGGCTTTAACCCACTGAGCCACCCAGGCGCCCCCCAATCAACAATTATTTATTTACTACTATGTAAGACCCTCTCCACACCAGTTAGAATGTAAGCTCCAGGGAAGTGGGAAATCATGACTATCTTGCTCCGTGTAGGATCCCTAGGGCCTACCTCTGTACCTGGCACATAGGAGATGCTTAATAGATATTTTCTGAGTGAATAAACTGAGATTTATTTGAATGAATTGAAAAATAAATACTTAAGTTCTGGGCACTATTTGGGGGGGCTGTACATCATCAAATCATATATAGCCATCAATAAGGACGAGGGCTTGCTTTCATGGAGCTTATATTCCAAGGAGAGGAGAGAGACAGCAACTAAATAAACGTAAGTAATCCGGATAGAGAAAATAAAAATAAAAGATGACCGTGTAAATAAGTGAGGAGCTATAAATGAATGAACAAATGGCTGGAAAAATACTTACATCTATCTGGCTTCCTCGGATGGAAGCAACACATGGGGTGGGGAATAGTGGAATGAGTACTGGACTCAGAGCAGGAATTAGAAAGGTCTCGCTCTGTTCTTTGCTGCTGACGTGTGCCTGGGTGAATAGGCTAGTCCCTTAGCACCTAGGTTCCCAGATGTGTGATAATGGGATGATAGCAACTGCTTTGTTTTTCTCATGGGACTGTCATATGGCAGGAGAAAGCCAGCGTAAAAGAACTTGGCCACTGTGAGACTCTGTACAGATATTAAGGGTCATCATTAATATTCCAGTTGTTGCAAACAGCACTTTAGTTAATTGCATTGTTTAGTTGGAGAGAGGCAGAAAGGAATTTTGGCATGAGACAGGCCTGGGTTTCAGTTCCATTTCGGCCACTCAGTGGTGAGCCGAGTGACCTTGAACATGAGTTATTTCACCTCTCTGGGCCTCAGTTTCCTGATCTGTAAAGATGGGGAGAACATTTGTACCCACCTCATAAAGTTATTGCCAGCTTTAAATAAGGCAGTCCCTTCCAAGTGCTACGCATAGGGTTGAGCCCCTACGAAGGGGCTCAGTTAATATTAGCTATTAATAGTCATTCTGTCAATCATTGGTGGCTGTTCATAAATGGAGCCATTCATGGTTCAGTTTCTCAAGTCTCACATTTCTGCCAGGAAATTTCCCGAGTCTTTATGCACCAACACCTGTGATTATGCAAAACTTCATTTAAAACCACCATCGGCGTTCATATCCAGAACATAAACAAATGAAGAATTTGCTGTTCGATACCCTCCCTCCCAACTTTCCAAAAAATTATTCTCTGAAACAGAGAGAGAGATGCACTCTTTATTTCTATAGTAAACAAGTGTTCTTGGTTTTATGATCACATGACCCTGGAACTGTTATGTTTTTTCATGTAATGCATTTACATTAGAAGCTCCATAAAGGAGTCCTTGTCAAGAGAAAACACAGCTGGTGCCCAATTACAGAGGTGACCGAGACTAATCGGCCAGTGGAGCTCTTAATTAAGCTGGACCCCAAACTACAGGAGAGGCAGCTGCTGGGGAACCGAAGGGGCCCCACATGCTTCCCCAAAGGCAGTGAATGAGAAGGGCAGAAGGTTTTCTTAGAGGGGCAGAGAGTTGGTGATTTCAGTGACTCTGAATTTAAGATTTAGGCTGGCTTTGCAGAAGCTGACGCCTGAGTTTGGCTCACTCCTTTCTGTGAGAAGCAGCTCTGTGGACTCTATTCAGGTTTCAGCTCCTGTATTATTTGTCATCGCTGGACCCTAGGAGATTTCCAGAAGGGGAAGGGAGATGGTCCACTTCAGGAAGGCCTTCGGTGATGAGCCGTCTGCACTTCTCTCCTGTATGGCCATCTTCAGATAACTGCTTCTTCCTTACCAGCCCGCCATCGACAACAACTCACTCTCGCCCACTCTGGCCCATCTCTGCTGCCTTCTCTGCTCCTCCTCCCACTCTGCCCTCTAGACCCTGTATTGTACCAAACACCCTTTATTTAAAGCCTGGATGCTCTGTGTACCTATCTCCAGACCTTAAGTGGAACCTGTTTCCCTTGCTCTCTCTGTGGAGATGGCTTGTTTTTCCATATCCCCCTACCTCCGGGGCAAAAAGCAGGATCAATTTCTTCTTTGTCCCCTAGTGCTACTTAAGCCATACTCCTCTGCCCTCTGTGACACACGCACACACACACACACTCACACACTCACACACTCACACACTCACACACACACACCATACCAGGCATTTGGTAGCCACATTTGGAAAGAGACACTGTACCCATTATGCACTGAATAGTTGCTGTGTGTGTCTATGTGAGGCAAGATGAAGTGTGGTCTAGGGACCCGTGGCCTGAGGATCACCTGGGACTTCTCAGAAATGCATATTCTCGGGCCACCCCAAGCCTCTAGGGGAGAGGGCCCAACAACTTGCTTTGAGAAGCCCCCCAAGGGTTTCTGATGCTCATCCATGTTGGAGAACCACTGGTGTAGCATGTAAGAGCATGGGGTCTAAAGCCAGTTTGCCTGAATTCAAATCCCACTTCTGACACACACTGGCATGCCACCTTGGCCAACAGCTGTGCTAGATGCTTCTTTTCCTCATCTGTAAGGTGGGGATAAAAATGGTCCCTCCCTGTAGGATGTACCAAGAGAATTGAAGCAGCTATACATCTAGAGAGTTTAGAACACTGTCTAGCATGTAACAAGCTCTCATGAATGGTGAACTATTTTAGGACTACTGGAAATTTTATTGGACTCCTGGTCCTTGGTTGTTTGCATCTGGTTGTGTTCATCTGTGACTTTTCAATGGCTCTTCTCCACCTGGTGCTTCTCCAGCTTTCCAGTGCACAGGGAGGTGGGCTTCCACACACACCTTTCTTAGAGGTCTTATACTTCAAGTTTCCATGTTTGACTATTAAAAACACAGCTTCTAAACCTCATCTCCTGGTAGAATTGACAGCCCAGGAATCCTCCCATAGATCCCCATTCTTCCCCAGGAATGGAAGCTGGCTCCATCTGCCAGAACCTTTGACCTCAGTTCCAGGGACCTTTATCCTCACTCCACTCCAGCCACCCCCACTCAGAGCCACACCTGGCTCTTATCTGGGCCGGCTCCTGCTCCACCCCTGCAATCTCAAATTGCAGTGTCCCACTCTCTGACCCCTCCCTCCCTCTCATCACTCCAGAGTTCTCCTCATCCTGGCTCTTGGATCTCCTTCTGAATACCAGGCTCTGGACCCACCTCCCTCCTTTCCTTCCCAGCCTTTCAGACCTTCCTGGCTTCTTATTCTTGCCACGCCTCTTCTCCAGCTGCACTGGACAGAGAGTATGAGCAAGAAATCAACTTTTCTGTTTGTCAACCACTTAGAATCGTTTTTGTTTTTGTTTTTGTTTTAAATTCCTGCAGCATGACATGTCTCATGGTGGCTTACTGAGCCACCTGCCCCCCAGGTGGGTGTGAAGATGAAAGGAGTGAGCAGAGAGCACCAGGCCCAGTGCCTGCCCTGTGATAATTGCTCTGGAAATATTAGCTATTACTCTGACCACCAAAAACCATAGGGCCTATGTCATGACCTTGCAATGTGTCTGCAAATCCCCAGTTGAAATGCCATACACTAGTGATTCTAAACTTCATCCTTTATCTTCCCACCAAACCCTAGGCCTTTGTAGGGAAAATAGAAGCAATCACGGTAGAACTTTTTCACTTTTCTCCAAATCTGCAAGTTTCAATCTTCCTCCTGTTTTAGAGGCAATTGGGTTCTGAGGTTGTGCTCCTGACCACCGAAATTGGAGGGCAGAAGGAGTGGTTTCTAAGACTGGGAAAGATTGAACATTCACTCATCCATCCATCCATCCATCCATCCACCCATCCATCCATCCATCATAAATACCTAGCAGGAAGGGGCCCGGAGCTTGGAGAAATGTGATTCGAAGATGAAGAAAAAACTGAGGTCTCAAGGGATAACCAGGCCAGACCTCTTTTCTTTCCAAATTAGCACTCCCCATGCTGCCTCTTGCCCGCCCACCCAGGTACATGGAGTGGCCAAAGGTGGGCAGTGGGAGGACTGGACTGAAGCTTCCAAACTAGGCATCCTGTCACCGCCTGGGTATGTGGAGGAAAGGAAGAGGCCAGTGAGGAGCCTGTGAAGAAAACTTGAGGAAGGAGGTAGAGTGGGGATACCCCCTGAGCCTTTGTGACTCTCCTGGGCTACGTGAGCATGCCAAGAAAGGCCCATGCACTTCCCCGTCTCCAGGCAGGCTTCTTTACAACCCCAGGCAGACAGACAGACAGATGGTGATGTTTTTCCTTTCCAGACAGCATCCTCAGCAGCTGCCGCTGACTCAGCCTCCCCACCTCTGTCTGGGTGCGGTAGGCAGGCAGCTTGATCCCCAGGGCTGACGGTGTACATGGCACGAGGCGTCAAGTCGCAAACATCTGCAGACATGGAGACCTTTGATTTTTCCCCAAGTCCCAGGACATTTGCAACTCTCTCTCCTTCACCTGTCACTCAACCCCACCAGTGGGCTTTAGACCCCAACAGCCATCAGCCTGCTCCGTGGACATGGGGATGGACAGTCCTTGGAGGCACAGCAGGTCCCAGCTGAAAGGGTCCTGGGGATTGGCCAGTATTCCCCTTAAGGGAAAAAAGAACCACCTGCCCCTTCTGGAGAGACCTGGCAGTCCCGGCTACAGCTCCTGCTGAGTTAAGTAGGCACAGAGCCCCAGACGCCCCATACTTCCAGTCAAAGAAAATACATTAGTATATAGTATTAATGTAGTTGCCTTTATACCCGTGCCATTGCAAAGCATAATTACACACACACATGTGTGTGTATGTGTACATGTATGTGGATATTTATATATGGAGGCAGGGGCCCATGAAGCCACAGGTGCCTAGATCCCACACAAGTCCCATTGCAGCCCTGCTCTGCACCTCTTGGAGGCTGTTTCCTCATCTGGAAAGCGTAGGTGGCAGCAGCATCCACACCGTGGACCACCGCCGTGCCCGTGCTCTCCCTGAGCTAGCTCTCACCTCTGCACTTCCAGGCTCGCGGAGTTGGGAAGGCTCCCCTGTGTACCCACATAACATGCAGCCCCTTCATGTTGCATCAAGTCCTCTCGCTGCTGATCCCTCTGAGCTTCTACTGCTTTCCCCCACACACAGCTCTCCAGCTAGAAGCCCGGAGCCTGGCGCTGACTGTTTCTGGACCAAGCTGAGCCTCCTGGTCCAGTATGCCTCTGTACACTCAGGGCCCTTTCCTTCGAAAGTACCCCCTCTTCTCTCCTGGTGGTCTCTGACTCATAGCACCACTCCTTGATTTGTGGGGTCCCAGGCAAAATGAAAATGTGGGGCCCCTTGTTCAAAAATTAAGAACTTCAAGACGGCAAAGCAGAGCATAAAGCCAAGTTCTGAGCTCTTCTGAGCATGGGGCTAGGTGTGACTGCACTAGCCACACGCCCAGGGAGCCTGGTCTGCGACACCCCCCTTCTGAGGTCAGCTCAAGTATCACCTGCTCTTTGCAGCTGTCCTTGCTCCCCAAGACAAATGATAGGAAGTCACTAAATGAAGCACTTCTAATACTCCAGGCACCATGCCAAACACTTTACAGCTAAGGTCTCATTGAACCCCCACTGCCACCCCATGAAGTAGGGAGGACTTTGGTCCCATTTTGCAGATGCGGAAATTGAGTTTCATTGAGCAGGTGGCTGAAGTGGCCTTTAAACCAAGAGCTGCTGGAGTCCAGAGCTCATGCTCTCACCGGCTGGACTGTACCAGCCCTTCTGACCCCATGGCTTCTCGAGCTTACCTCTGCCTTCTAATTTCTGAAAGCCCCAGGCCTGGCCCTGCTCCGTCAGTCCCTGGGCATCCATCCTCCCAGCACTCCGGGCCCCCCAAACATCCCAAGAGTCCAATGCCCTTCTTCCCAGTCCAGAATAGCTTCTAGTTTCCCAGGAGACAGACACCTGGGAATTACTGGTCAGCCTTCTCACACTGCCTGTGACCCCAAGACCGGGCTGTGTGGTCTCTGTAGGGTTTCATGAGCCCCGTGCCTCACCCCCAGTGCCCGTCTTACTTTAGACGCTCCTTCTCCTTTGCCAGGCCTCAGAGTCCCCCTCATTTGCCTGTCTTTCTCTCTAATCTCTCTGACACCCTGAGGCCATCTTGCCTTATATCTTATTTTATTTATTTATTTTTAGAGAGAGAGGGAGAGAAAATCTTTTTTTTTTTTTCTTAAGATTTTATTTATTTAACAGAGAGACAGACAGTGAGAGAGGGAATGTAAGCAGGGGAAGCAGGAGAGGGAGAAGCAGGCTTCCTGCAGAGCGCCTGATGTGGGGCTCGATCCCAGGACCCTGGGATCATGACCTGAGCCGAAGGCAGACACTTAACGGCTGAGCCACCCAGGTGCCCCAGAGAGAGACAATCTTAAGCAGCCTGCATAGTCAATGCAGAGCTGACACAGGACTTGATCCCACGACCCTGAGATCATGACCTGGGCTAAAACCAGGAGTCAGATGCCTAGCCAACTGTGCAACCCACGTTCCCTGACATCCTGGCTCTTTAAAAATGCAGACCTGATCATGTCTTCCCTCTTATAGATCCTTCTGTGGCTCCCTGTGTCCCTCTGGTCCCTTAGCCTGGTACGTGAGACCCTGCCTCCCCTTGACTAGAACCCTCCCACATGATCATGGCTGATTACTTATTTGAAATTCTCAGAGCGAGTCATGCATTCTCATGCCTGTGACTGGGCTCATGATGCTCTCTACCTGAAATGGCCTTCCCGGCACTCTTAGAAAATTCCTTCCAACAAGCTGAGACTCATTCAGCCTCACCTCCTCCAGGCAGCCTTCCACCCAGGCCCTTCCAAAGGCTGCATTAGGGCTTCTCCTCCTGCCACCCCCCCGTGACTCCCAGAGCCCTCCTTTGGCCCAGCACTTACTTGTGTCTACCCCAGGGTTCAGACCCTTTTGAAGGGAGGGACCACATCTAATTCATTCTGTCTTGCTGGCCTCTGGCACTTGACTTCCTTGGGATCTAGAAAGGACTCAGTGGGTATTTTCTGAATAAAATCTACAGACAAATGACAGTTGGGCCAAAATGCATCTGACCCTGTTCACCTGCGTGGCTGGCACCAGGGGCCCCATTAAAATACAAGTGGCCACAGCTTAACTCTTCACCCAGCAGAAGACAAGTGTGCAGGCTAGACCAGGAGCACTGACGACTCTGGAAGGAAGACGGACCGATGGATGCATTACCTTTTGTGCTTGTAGCTTCTGAGGGGAGACTTACATTCTCATGGGGAGGAGATAGATAAGTGTACTTAGAAAATGAAGCAAGTCAGTTTAAAAACAGAGACCCTAATTTCAGCAAAAAGAATAAGTTGCATAAAAACTTAATGTGATATGGTTCAGCTGTCACTTACATGATCACATTACTATAAACACTACATCTAGCCAGATAATATGCTGGAACTAGATTGGGAAGCTGGGAGCGGGGTGGCTCTGTGGGGAAGGGCACTTGATGCTCTTCCTCCATCGTAGCGGGCCAATAGCGCCCATGTCAGATAGAAAACGAAGAAAGAGATGTTTAAACCCATAATTTAGAAATACGGAGTTAAATACTGGAAGCGATCCTGGTCAGCGGCTGCCTCTGGGCAGTGAGACTGGAGTGTGGAGGGGAATGGGGTTAGGGAACCGGCCTTTTAGAACTGACTTTTTGCACTCGGCCCATGCTATTGGTAAAACACACATCATTTGTTTCAAACACTGTAGTCTGAAGGTAGGGATCTGTTGGGAAGCAGGCATCCCCATCTTATCAGTCTGACTAATCTCCTGAAACAGCACTGTGGGCAGTTCACCCAAGCCCTCCAGCCCTGGAACCAGACTGGGCTGGGCTGCTGCGCCTGCCCTTAGTGACCCGACCCCACCCTCCCATGCACCACACCTTGGGCTCCCCGGAGACTGGCCTCCTCCCATTTCTGTAGGCACGACAACTCCCACCTCTCGGCTTTTGCTCAGGCCCTGCCTTCTGCGTCTGCCAACAGCTCTCCTCCCTTCTGCCTGCCCGGCTCTTCCCCCCCATGCTAAGACCATCCGAGACAAGTGTGTTGTTCCCTTCTCCCAGGCCTGCTCTGCGGACATTCAGGGAGCTTTGGTACACGGCGCCTGCCTTCTCCTTAGCATTTACTAGAGTCAGGTAGGAAGGCTTGAGGAGCAAAGGTCCAGATCTGTACTATTCACAGCCTCTCTGAGTCTGCTGCTTCATCTGGAAACTTGAGATCTTTGGGCCTACCTGCCAGGATGTTCATGAGAGTCGCCTGACGGGCCAGTCGGGGAGAGCCCCCACCGGCCACCAATTTCCAGTCCCCTCTTCTCTAGACACTTTCTCCTGGCAGCAACCACAGTTGCAATAGGCTAATAGCTCTCAAGTGTTTACAGTGGGCCGGCACTGCCCCAGTCAGGCATCATCTCATTTAATTCCTGCACCAGGGAACGTTATCCCCATTTCACAGATGAGGAGCCGGAGGACAACCTGCTGATGAATATACGCGTCACCCCCCGCATCAGACCACAGGCAGCTCAGAGGCAGGGAGAACTGTGCATCCAAGTGCATCCAAGCCATATCATTCACAATAACCAAAAGCTAGAAGCACTCCGTGTCCATCGATGGATGGATGAATTAAACCAGCATTGTCCATACGTACAATGGAATATCACCCAGCTTCGGAGAGTGAAGAAATTCTGACACGTGCCACAACAGGCATG
This sequence comes from Potos flavus, assembly GCA_028534135.1. Taxonomy (NCBI): domain Eukaryota; kingdom Metazoa; phylum Chordata; class Mammalia; order Carnivora; family Procyonidae; genus Potos; species Potos flavus. Next base: position 124,235,524 of record CM052900.1, on the reverse strand, counting down.
AAGCTCGAGGACTTGGTGCTAAGTGGAACGAGCTGGTCACAAAAAGACAAACCTTGCATGATTCCACTGATAGGAGAATGAGGTCCCTAGCGTATTCACATTCATAGACAGAAAGTAGAAATGGTGGTTGCCAGGGGCCAGAGGGCTGGGAGAATGGGGGACTTTGTGTTTAATGGGTGTAGAGTTTCAGTTTGGAGAAGTGAAAGAGCTCTGGACGTGGATGGTAGGGATGGCTGCCCGACACTCGGAACGTACTTGAGGGCCCTGAACTGTGTGCTTACAAATAGTTAAGAAGGGAAGTTTGGTGTTAAGAAATTTAAGAAATTTAATTAAAAAAAAAAAAAGGTCTAGTTAAGACAGAAGGTAGGGTAAAGGTTACCAGGGGCTGGGAAGAGGGGAGAAGGGTGAATCATTTTTTAATAGGTACAGAGTTTGTTGTGGAGAGGAAAACGTTTGGGTTATAGATAACGGTCATGGTCACACCACCCTGTGAATGGTCAAAATGATACATATTATATAGAGTGAACATCTTCCCCACCCCCACACAGAGACAAAGCACAGAGACCCTCTGCCACGATGACTTCCCTACACCCGGAGTCTCAAGCAGGACCTGGCACATAGTAGGCGCTCAGGAGTGTTTGTCAATTCGAATAAGCTTCTGTTGCGAGTTCCGCAGATGTGCGCGACCCCCCACGACACAGAGAGTCGGCATTACTGACACTGTAATAACGTAATGGGAAAGAGCTGCTAGGCATTCCTGGGCATTTTAGATACACATCGTAAGAACGAGCAATTATGGAGTACTTATTCTATGCTAGATATTGTTCCCCGAGCTTCCCCGCCTTACAACAATACCTCTGAGATTGTTAGGATTATAATCACCACCTTGTGCCTGAGAAAACGGAGACACGGGGAGGTTAAATTACTTGCCAGAGGTCACACAGTCAATCTGAGCGGAAACCCAGACCTGCCCCAGGGCAGTCTGGTTTGCTTAAGGATCCTGGTCTGGGCTTCTGCAGTGTGCGGTGCTGTCCCTGACTTTTCTGCGTTCTCCCCAGCGTCCTCCCCCACCCCCCAATGGCAGAGAGAGCACCTTCTAGAGGAGGAGGGAAGTAAGGAGCGGAGCGGGCTTTGGACAGGAACAAGCCTAGGCCTGGTTCAAGACCTGGCTGGGTTTTTGTTGATTATGTGACCCTGGACGAGCGACTTCAGCTCTAATCCTCTGGGTTCTCATCTGTACCATCGCTGTAGCAACAGTATCCGTCTCACAAGGTTTTTGTGGGATTACATAAATTAGTAAGTGCACACCTCTTAGAGAGGGTGGTGCTAAGGCGTGGGAAGCACCCACGAGGTGGGAAATGGGATCGCACTCCCTGACTTCCTGGAATGATCTTGGGCAACTTCGCTTCCTCTCTGCGCCCTGCTGATCTCAGTTATGAAACAGAACTGCGAAAACCAACCCCACAGGTTTGTTGTGAGGATTAAACCAACACTGTGTTTTGTATTTATATCTATTTATAACTCTAGCTCATTCTCCAAAAGTATTCAAGGTAGCTAATGACAATACAGGATTATTTTTAACTTGAAAATGCAGAATTTGGGGCAAAGAGAAAGGGATGGCAAGGGGGAAAAAAGAGGAAATGAGGTAATTTTTTAAAGGGCCCAGCTGCCCTGGAATGTATTAGGCACTCAATACATATTCAGCATTGTCTTCGGTTGGTAACGGCTGGTCTTGGTGAGTCTGGCTACTCGAGACGCAGTAAGTTACAACCTTGACTCGGCGCTAGAGGTGAGAGGGACTTCACTCGTCTCAGGGAAAGGAAAGTAGAGGTGAGCTTTGGATATTCGGGTCCTACTTCTCCATTCAGAGAAGCTCAGACTTTGTTTGCTTTACATACTGGGCTTCTTAGTAAGATTTCACTTAAAGAAAGTGTTCCACTACTTACAAAGAGAGAGAGAGAGAAGAAAAAGGGAAATTATTAAAAAAGGAAAGAAAGGGAAGGAAGGAAAGGAAAAAAAGGAAGGAAGGAAAGAAAGAAGGGGAAGAGAAGTGAAGGGAAGGGAAGGAAGGAAGGAACAAACAAATAAAGAAAAGCACTGGTAAAGTTTTTTCAATTTAGAGAGACATACTGAGGCTCAGAGGAAGTCAGCGAATGCAATTGGCTCTTTATATCTTTTGTAGGACTTTTCTTATGGAGAACCCCACCAAACACAAAACAAATCCTTTATTAATGGATCTCCGGTCAGCAAACATTTCTGGGGCCCTTCCCATGCTCACATCATCATGCTAGGAACAAAGCTGTGAAAAGACACATTCGTGCCCCAGGAGTTCACAGTCTAGAAGCAGCGTCAGAGGTCCAGAGCCCAGAGTGAAAGGTGCCACCCAGGCTTAGCCTGTCAATGGGGAAATCAGCCCAAGTGGAGGGCCCAGGACAGCTTCACTGCAGAGGGTGTGCTGAGCTCTGCCTCCAGAAAGGAGTCGGGTTTTGTCAGGCAGCCGGTGTGAGGAGACCTTCACCCTGTTTTCCTGATCTCAGCACGCCCTGCATTTTCTGTCGCTACTTGTTATTACCTGTTTAACTGTCTTCACTGCCAGGCTCTCAGTAATCCATGGGCAGGAACCCTGTCCATTCGCCCCTGCTGCATCCAGTGCCTTCAGTGCAGAAGGAAAGAAGGAGGGAAGGAGGAAGGCAGAAGCCAGCGGTGGGACGCAATATGGTTCCAAGAACTTTGCATTGTTCTGGATGGTTCTAGGCTTCCGCAGATGACTTGAGTCCGATCAGACATTGACTGGATTTTATTCGGTGATGAGGAGAAATCACACTTCCTGACTTTGGATTCAGAGAATAGGGAACTCTTCATGGTAGAGTTATGGTAGCAGATCTAAGGTTGGAGGAATCTGGAATCTCGGGTTTGAATGAACCTCCAGGCCCTTTGGTATATCCATTCATCCAGCAGATCACGGACCGTGTACAACAAACAGGAGAAATGGTTCCTGCGCCCCAGCGCCCCAGCGCCCTGGCTGCCCTGGCCTGCCCTGCGCTAGTTAGTGGCTTTCCCTGTCCTGCAGGGCACGCTACAGAATAGATCTTCCGGCTCTAACTAGATCACACCTGTCCATAGTTTTGAGTGTTCACTTCGTGTGATGAGTTTGACGTACTATTAATTTCATAGACTCTAAAGTGTGATAGATCACAAGACACACTCCAATTTTAGAGATGCCTAAATCAGTTTCTTAGGACGTAAGAGCTCTGGTACAGTGATCCTTAATTTTTTATAATAAGTTACATGATACCGTATGTACATTTGAGAAACCAAAGCTCAGAAGGCTACCCACTTTGTCCTCAAACCCATGACTACACTGAGCAGAGCCATATGGTTTCAAGGGCCCCTTCTCTCCCCCACTCCCTCCCACCTTCCCGTCGCCACCCTGAGCATCAGGAGGTCCGTTCCAGCATCTTTAAAAGCCTTTCTAAGATTTCAGTCAATTTTGCTACCATGGGCAAAGCTCTACCCCTTTCTCCTGTTGCCTCTGAGCCTGGAAATATTTGGCAGAGTTACCTTGCTGCCTCCTCCTTACATTCTCTGAGTGAGCAGACCAGTTTGCCCCCATCATTTCATAAATTGCCAAATTAGCCAAGAGCTCCCATGTGGCCCACCTCCTCTAGTCTGTCACTTAGGTAGAGCACTCCTATTTTCCTCATAGACTCGGGCACCCCTCCAAGAAGTGGGGTGTGCTGGGTGCCTCTTCCTTGCTCCTCCCCCTCTTCGTCTTCTTTTTTTTTTTTTCCTGTTGTTGTTGTATTAACAAAAGATGAGCCTGTTCACAGCCCAGGCAAAATTCTCCGCCGTCGCCCATGTACCTCTGATGCCCGTGTGGCAAAACCAGGGCAAGTCAAACTAGTCAGAGGGAGAAAACGGGGTTTCGGATCGCCCAGGGCCTTGTCTCCTGCTCGTGCTAAGGCTTTAGAAGGAAAATGGGCCCATGGCAATCAGACTGAAACTAGCAAGAAAATAGATGCAAGGAACAGATGGGGTCTAGCTCGTCGCTAATTTTCACAGATACCCTGGTAGGTGGATGGAAGAGCTGGTAGGGTAGTCAGCAAGTGTGGTCCCCCATGGAGCAGAGGAAGGTGGGATGCCCAGAGTCATGAAGGGGCCGGACTGAGGTCACACCGCTCACGGCAGGAACCGTCACTTACACAGATTCAGTATTAAGACAGATCCCATCGCTTGAGGCAAGTGCAGACTCTGGAGAGGGTGGCCGGCCTGGGTGACTTATGGTGGGTGCAGGTTGCCCTCCTGGGTCCGACTCCCCGCCCCAGTGGGCTGCCACGGCAACTGCTGGAGCCGCTCAGCTTCCTCCCCTGGATGCTGCCCCAACTGTGTGCTTTGGGCTTCCGGTCAGAGGTTTGCATCAGGTTCTCCCTGTTCCTGCTCCCCTCTAGACCTTGTGCTCTAGACATTTAGGCCGCACTTGTGCCTCATATCTGTGCCGGAGTTCTGGCTCTTGCCTTGCGCTCCAGCCAGTTTTCCAGAAGGCCAGGTGTGGGCCCTGCTTCCTTCATCCCCAGGCATTTCTCCTTACTGCTATGGGACCTGCCGGCAGACTGCTTTTCCTACAGCTGGGAATATCCCTGGCAGCTTGGCTCAAACGCCTGGAGTGGCACTGACCCCTCCAGGCCCGAATTCCACATTGGCACTACAACCAGGGCGTGTGGGGATCACTGGGTCTGCCCAGCCCAGGGTCTTCCTCTCTCCGATGGTCAGACCCTGATCCTGGCAGACAAGATGGCTTTTCAAGCTTGCGTATGTTTGGCTTCAACTTTTGGAAAACAGTCTTCCCTCTTTCATGCAACCAGTGCTTAGTGGATGACTGACTCCCAAAGGCAGTGGTTCTCAACCTTGAGTGTGGTTTAGAATCAGCCGAGGAGCTTGGTAAATAGCCCCACACCTTAGTGATTCTGGTCCAGTGGCTCTGGGGCTTGGCCCTTGGGAGCTGCCTTTCTGATGAGACCGCTTGGTGATTCTGAGATAGGTGCTAAGAGAAAACATGTTGGAGAAATCTTGTTCTTCTAAAAGAATGGTGGAGGTTCATAAGGACAGTAGGAATCTCACATATGCACATTTGATGGCACAATGTACAAGGCAATGTTTGTTTAGTTACACCACCCTTGGATTAAAACAAACCCCAAACAAAACCAAATGTATCTCTGAACTAGTACAGAGAACAGACTCTGGAGTCGGAGAGTCATTGTCCCCTGGACAAGTCATCTAAAATTTCTGACACAGTGTTCACTTGTCTGCTTACTGGGGATCTTAATTCCTACCTTAGAGCATTGAATGACAAATTGTAAGTAAAGTGACCATTTTAACGCCCAGAAAGTGGAGAACCAAGAAAGAAACAAAGGTTTGCCAAGAAGTGGGCACAGGACTTCCTATGCACTGTATCCTTGACTTTTCAAGGCAGCTTTCAAGGGAGGGGCACCGATTCCTCCACTTGGGGCCCCCCGAGTGGGTCATCTGTGGCTCGTCCATGGTCACTAAGCTAGCCACGGGGCTGGAATTCAGACTCAGGTCACTCTCACCTTAGAGATGGGACTGTGGCCTGCGATGGTACTGTGCTGCTCAAAGACCCAACAGAGAGAGTCCTTTACACAGCTCCTTTGGGATTTGCTCTACATCCCCTGACACTGCACTGTAGAGAAATCACAGGTCTGGGAATGAGGATGGTGGTCCTTCTAGCTCCCCTGGCAATGGTTGTGTGACCCGGGATAAGCTTCTCTGCTCTCCGGACTGAGGGGCCCTGACTCTGTGTTAGGTCTGGACTATACAGCGGGCTATTGGAAATACCCACTGTGTTGCTCTAGCAGAAGTATCTGATGAATTGGGGGGCAGAGGAGCAATCTGACCCTCCTCATTCCCCCTGGGGGTCCCACCTCTTCTCCCTTTCTACTCTCAGGGCCAGCGCATATTTCCCAGGAGGTGGGGATAAGTAGGAACCCCTGTGCCTCTCAGAAGAGGGTGACATCTGCTTCCAGAGTGGGTGGGCACTGCCAAGGACAGGGTGGGCATAGATAGGTCTTGGTCTCCCTTCACCATGCCAGTGCCTGCCACAATGGGGGGGGGGGGAACACTGACACCCGAAAACAACAACATAGGCTGGCCATGTAAATCACTTACCCAGGCTTCTAGAGAGAGAAGATTTACTCTTCCTGCCGGGAACGTCAGAAACAACCAGACGGCCAGGAACTCAACGAGGTCAGAGCACGGGAAACCTCAGGGCAGAGCTCTTCCTGGCAGCGCTGGGTGGAGGGTAAGAGCTGTGGGCTCAGGAGTGAGTTGCCCTTGGGTTCCGGTCCTCGCTCTGCCATCCCCTGGCTGGGTGAAATTGGGCAAGTCATTTGACCATGGAGGGTCAGTTTCCTTATTTTTTAAATGTGGATAACAATAACGCCTGCCTTGTATGTTTGGACGCGTGAACACACATGAACACTGAGGTTTGCCCCACAGCAAGTGTGCCGTGAACACCTGCTCTTGCCGAAGCCTCAGCTCACCATGCCGAGGGGTTTGGCTGTTTTCTCCTTCATCTACTCGAGTTCTCCAAACTTTTACTAGCAGCTGCTAGCTGCCAGGTCGAGTTTTAGGCATTGGGTATACAAAGATACAGAAAACATAGTCCTTGCCTCAAGGTTTGCAGTCTAAAATTCCTAAAATTGTTGACCCGACCACCCAGATATGAGTGCCAGTAGTGATGATGCTAATAATAATAATAATAATAATAATAAACACTATGCCGTTTACTGAACAAGTCTCACTGCAGGCTCAGTGTTGGACACTGTCTATGCATTGTTTCTAACAGTGCAATCCTTTGGGAAACTGAGGAAGAAGACTGAGGCGGGAAGAACCAGGGAGGAGGGCCGCTAAGTAACTTGTCAAACGTCCTGCAGCTCTAAATGGTAGAGCTGGGATTCCTGTCCAAGTGCTCAGCTTCTGACGAAGGCTTCTCCTCCCCAGGCTGCCTCCACTGACCTCACCCCCCAGTCTTCCCCCACGGCATAAAGCTTTCCAGAAAGGCTGGCATTTTCACAGGACCTCGTTCAATCCACCCCACCATCACCCCGGGAGGTAGGGGCCTTTATTACCAGACCCGTTTTCCAAGCGAGGGAACCAAGAGTAGGTGAAATAATTTTCAACTGTAGCTCAGCTAGTGAGTTATAAAGACACTGCATGTCTTAAGATCAAAGAAAAGGCAGCTCCTGGGCTGCTGCTTGGTGAGAAGCCTTTTGCAGAGGCGAAAAATATGTGCAAACAAAACCAACAGCTTTCTTTATGTTCCCCAAAGTTGCTAAAAATGCCTGCGGGTTTGCACACAAGCAGACGCTGTGTTCACAATGCGGTGTGGCTTCTGTCGTTGGCTCTGGCAAGAAGAGACCTGGCAGGTGTTTCTCACATCTTTGTTAAACACATGCACCAGACAAGGGAAGGAGTTCCAAGGTAGTCCCGGGGTGTGGATTTCTGCCAAGTCTCCTTTTATTTGTTGTTCAGTCGGGTGGGGGGGGGGGAAGACAGCTCACAGATAAGTCCACGATCTTGCGAGGTAACTGTGATGTGGTGGAAAATGCATTCCTTGTAGTCAGACAGTCCTGTGTCCTGATCTGGATTCTTTTACCTGCAGGCTATATGACCTTGGCCAGGTTGCTTAGCCTCTCTGAACTAATCCCAGCTCTGCCCATCTGTAAATCAGGTAGTCCCTTCTGCAGGAGTTTAAGTTCCATGAAGGCAGGGGTTTTGTCTGTTCCATTTCTGTATTCCGGTGCCTAAGACAGTGCCTGGCAGAGTAAGTGCTCCTACTTAGCACAATGAATGAATGAGGGAATGAATGAATGAATGAATGAGTTGCTCTCTTGGAGGGTGGTTGTCAGATTGAAAGAAGATCATGGATATGAAATTGCTTTATAAACTGCAAATTGCTATACAAACATGGAGATTTATTACTATACAGAACATAGTCTGGGTTCTATCAAATAAATGTATTCAGTCAGTCAGCGATTGCATAGTGAGCTTTTCCTTGGGTCTGGCACTGGGGTTCAAAGAGATATGAGACTGGCTTCCTTCCTCCAAGTGCTCATAGTCCAGGAGGAAGATATACAAGTAAGTCAAGTACTAAAATGCAGTGCAGGTGAGCATAGGGTACTGTGGGAGCAGATAGGGGACAGTGACCCATCCCACACTGGAAAAGGGTAGGTCAGAGAACTTTCTGGAAAGGGTGTTCTGGGACAGTCCCAATTTCAAATCTGTTGTTAGAGTTTTCCCAGCAAACTTAGGCCTTTGGGCCACTGGCTGTCTTTATGACACACTCTCACCTCTCATATTGTCATTTTCATTATAGTCATAGTCACTCCCTGACATACAATTTCTCTTGTTCCCACTTGACTCATTATACTGTTGGGCAAAACCCCAACTCTGGTCAAAGGTGACTCTCACCTACTCCGCTGTTGCACCTGTGCATTAACCATGGCCTGAGAAGGACATCCAAACATGCTAATTACTGCCTGGCAAGCTCTAGTTCTCCTCTCCAGGCACTCTCCCGTTCTCAGCTGTGTCAAACTTTCTCCTCTCTTCTGTGAACTCCACCACCTCCTTCCCCATCATCGCTTTCAGCTGAAGAGCTTGCTACCCACCTCCCTTGAGGAAATAGAAGCCATCAGAAGAGAAGTTCCAGGTGCTCCCAACCCTGTCCATCACGGTGCAGCCCCGGGTGGGGTGGTCTTCCTCTGCCCATGGGCAGAAGCCAAGAGAGACTTCTGGAGACATAGGACTCTCCTCACCCAGGGAACGGCCTCTGCCCCGTCTGGAGGGGTGAGAGTGAGAGTCCTCCTGTTCACTCGCCGGGCACCTGGCAGGGCAAGGCTGGGGGTGGAAAGGTTACTGAGAGGCAGAGAGAGCCTGGTGGGCTAGGGTGTCAGCAGGGGCTTCACGGAGGTGGGGGAGGAACCTCGGTAGACACGGAAAGACAGCGGGGCCTGGGATTGTCAGCAGGCAGCCCCCAGGTGGGAGAAGAGCGGATGCCATGTCTTCCAAAGTTGGAGCCCACATACATGGCCTGACTTGGAAGGCAGTCACCGAGAAGCACATTGAGAAGGTTGCTGGTTTCGGAAGAACATGACTGATGCTGCCCAGTGTGACCTCTGCTACGACAGAATTCTCCACATGTCTGTTTACTGCCTTGTCCATTCTTCTGACAAATCCTCACGAGAGGGTGTAGCGAGGGTCTCCTCTGGGCACTATGGGGATTGCACGTGCGCAGAAGGGGCAGCTCCTTCCCTCACAACGAGCAGAGGAGAACAAAGCTAGTAGAACATCCGTTCACTTATTAAACACTGACTGCACACTGACTATGTGTGCCGGGCATTGAACAAAACTGTCCTAGCCCCCCGCTGGCATGGAGCTCACATTCCAGTGGGCTGCCCGGGAAGCACCCATGCGTCAGGAGGGCATAGAGCCAGAGAGAAAACTAGGGCAGAGCAGGGCAGAGAGCGCGGTGGGGTAAGGGGTGCACACAGTGAAGTGGGGGGCCAAGGAAGGCCTCACTGAGAAGGTGGCCTGGAGCAAGGGTGTGAAGGGGGAGCCGGTGAGCCCATGCATAGCCCCCAGAGGGGACACGCCAGGCCCAGATGGGCCTCGGAAGCAGCAAAAAGCAGAGTAAAGGGCACGGAATGGGAGAGCAGCAGGGAAATGGGGGCCTGCGGGGTGCCAGGGAAGGACATTGGTCCTACACGACCTTAGGGGCTAGTATGCTGACTCTGGGTTTTATGCTGATTGTGATGGGAGCCACTGGAGGGCTTGAGCAGTGGAGTGACATGATCTGCCTTCTGTTTTAACAGGAGTTCTCAGGGGACTGTGTTGGAAACAGCGAAGGAGGATGAGGACGGCAGCAGAAGGATCCTCGATGATGACTCCGTGACAATCCAGGTGAGGTGGTGGTGTCAGACTGGGTTGGCAGGGGTGCTAAGATATGGTCAGACTCTGACCGTCTCCTGAGGGGAGAACCAGCAATCTCTGCTGACAGGCTGGAAAGCAGTGTAAACAGGAGAGAGGAGATCAGAATGACTCCGAGGATTTGGAAGCTAAGCAAATGGAAAGATGGAGCTGTCATTAACGGAGATGGAAAGATGGCAGGAGAAGCAATTTGGGGGCGTTTGCTGAAGCAGGACTGATGGTGAACATGTTTGATGCGAGATGCCATGTCCCTGTGCAAGTGGGGAGCGGGAGAGGCCGGGCTGGAGACAGACCCTGGGGAGCCCACGGTGGACGGTGTCTGCATGGTGTTTGAGCCCAGGGGGCTGCAGGAGATCACAGGGGAGAAGAGGGCCAAGCACGGAGCCTTGGGCCTCCTGTGCAGTGTTTGGGGGGGGAGGAAGGCAGGGAAGAACCAGCAAAGGAGGCTGGGGAGAAGCCACTGAGTCGGTCCTCAAAGGCAAGCTTAGAGAGAGAGCTTCACAGGGGAGGAAGTGGTGCGTCGCAGCACTGCCTGGCTCATGAAGATCCAGACTGGGGCTCGGTCATCAGACTGATGGTGAGGGCTCACTGTTGACTTTGGCAAGAGTCCCTTTGGAGGAGGGCTGGGGTGCAAGCCCGACCAGAGTGACTCCCAGAGCAGGAGGGAGGCAAGGATTTGGAAGTAGGGCATGTCTTCAGCTCTTTTGAGGAGCTTTGCTGTAAAGAGGAGCAAAGATTCAAGGTGGAAGCTGGGGGAGGATGTGGGCTCAAGAGAAGTATGTGTGTGTGTGTGAGAGAGAGAGAGAGAAAGAGAGAGAGGGAGCATGTTTTCTGCTGATGAGAATCATTAAGCCTAGAGGCAAAAATTGATGATTCAGACCAAAAAGGAGAGAATTGCTAGAGCAATGGCTCTGAGATGAGAAGGGATGAGCTCTGCTGCCCAGGGAGGATCAGGTGTTTGCTATGAGCACAGACCTGAATCCATCCTAACAAAGGCCAGGTTGAAGTAGAGGGGCAAAAGAGGCAGGGCGGTGTCTGCTCAGCGCCTAGCATGGAGGAATAGAGACCCACACTCGCGTGCCACGCACTGTGTACCGGGCGATGCTCCAAGCCATTTACGTATATTCACTTCAAACTCTCATAACAACCCCAAGAGGTAAATACTGTTGTTGTGCCCATTTTACATGAAGCGTACCGAGGCAGAGTGATGTTAAGAACGCTGCTCTAAGTTGCGCAAGTAGTAAGGGGCATGGCTGATGACCGCCACTTGCTGTCGCGGTACCAGTGGAGTGATGATGGAGGAGTGGGCAGGTGAAGAGAGGCCACATAGTTTTGGTGAGCCCGGAGCTGGCCGGTACTCACTGGTTTCTCCCGCAGAGGTGCCTGCTCATTTGTGAAGCGTTTCTCAGTCATTATCTACTGAGATAGTATAGGCAGCAGATGGGGGCTGGTTCAAGTTCCCAGCTTTGCCTTGGTGCAGTCTGGAAAGACAGATTCCTCCTGCTGCCATACATCTTCCACTGACACCTGCAGGGAAGTATTGAGACATTTACTCTCCTTTCTCTTAGAGACGCCCGCCCCCGGGGTTCTGAGCACCTGTGGTGCCACCGTCCTTGGGATTCCTGGTGAAGGGAAGGGAGGGAGAAGGAAAATGAGGGTGGCATAGACCTGGTTCTGATGGCAGCTGGCTGAGAGACTGTGGCCAGGTCACCTTCATCCTCTGGGCCTTGGCTGTAAAAGGCAGGAGAGGCTAGGATGATATCTTGCTTTATGGACACAGGTGTTCCCTCAGCATACAAATCGTGGGTGATAGACAAGGACAGGGCACTAGGACTATGACAATGAGCAGAAAGGACCCATCCCGACTTTGTGGAGAGTGTCGCCTATGGTGGAGGGGAGGGGACTGACAATCACGCGATTATAAACCGTAATACAAGCCTGGAAAGAACATTCTAGGGTGTTACAAGAGCACCTTTTCCTAAGCGCTTTTGTAATTTTGGAAAATCTGACTGAGGTCTGACCCATAAAACAGAAACTGTCTTTGGTCATTGTTCATTCATACATTTATTTATTCCTTCAACAAATTTTAGTGAGCATCTATTTTTCGTAGCAGTGGCTTCGAATTTTGCATTCCCAAGGAAAGTAGAAATTAAGGCGAACAGAAAGACATAGCACAAATTGGGACTGGGAACGAGTTATTTATTCCACCAAATTGAAGAGAAATTCGACACACGCTGCCGTGTGCCAGGTACGAGGGACACAAGTGTGGAAGGGCAGAAAAGCACTAGGAATATTCTGAGGTTCCACAGGAGCCATGCATTGGGGGGTGGGGAGTGAGGTGGACTAGGGTGAGAGCCCTGGGGTTTTGAATTTGGCCTTCACCACACAGGAGCTTAAGAGCTAAGGGGAATTTTGGAAGATTCTGTAACCTTAGTTTTCTCATCTGTATGTGAAAATCACATTTCTGAATATTATTCTACACTGTGCTAAGATTGTGCATGCATTATTTTTTTGGTCCATGAAACAACCTTATGAGGTGGGTTCTTTCCTATCTCCATTTAACCGATGGGGAAACTGAAGCCCAGAAAGGAATAGTGCCCCGGACATCACAGTCTTGCAGGAGGCTCTCTTTTATTCTCATAGAACTTATGATAGGCGCCTGACAGAAACCTTGGGACCATCTAGTAGAGTGGTCTCCAAACTTTTCTGATTGTTCCTCTCTCTGTAAGTAATATTAGACATGTCCTCACTCATCATATTTATTTAGAAACATAGCTGTGTTCTACCAGCTAATATAAATAGCAAACACTGGTGAAGATCAACTTCTTGGATCTTGGATAAAATTAAATATACATAGATTAAGGATTAAAATACATATAAATCAAATTGCTACTTGCCCCCTATTGAGTCATTGAGCCCTTGGAGACCACTCATCCAGATTGTGTTATATGGGAGGACAGTGGTAGCCAAGGCCATGAATCTTGTCCATATTGCTCAGGTTGGAGCAGACCAGTGGGGAGATTTTTGCCACCAGGCAACATGGGGCAATGTTCGGAGACTTTGTTGGTTGTCACAACTGGTGTGTGTGTAGGAGGAAGGAGGTGATTTCTGGCTCTGGTGGGTAGAGGTCAGGGATGGTGTTAAATACCCTACAATGCCCAGAATAGTCGGCCCAAATGTCAGCAGTGCTGAAGGTGGGAAACCTGGTGGAGCCCCTGAGACTCAGATTGAAATTAGGTAACTGAGTGGTCTCTGCGGCCAGATGACCTGAGCGTGTACCTGGGCTCTACCAACAGCTGGCAAGTGTGGGCACATTAGTTAACCTCTGACCTCTAGTATTTCAGCTGAAAAGGAAGTTGATAATACCACTGTGGAGAGATGGTGGCAAAAATGAGGTCCTTGTCTTGTGAAGGACCAAGGGCTAATTCTCTCCTTGTCCTCCCATGCCTCCTCCTCCGTGGTCTCAACTTTGCAGTGAGGCTGACTGATTGCCCGGGACAACGAGGACGGGTGGGCTGAAAGCTGTCAGGATGGTTGGGAGCCCCAGAAGCACTCCAGATGCAAAATGTCCAGTCTGGTGGGTTTGAAAACTTCCAGCGCTGCCTTGGTGGTCACTTCAAGAGTTGCAGCAGCGTCCAGGGTTGGCCATGACCTTGGTGTGCCTATGGGAGGGGTAAATCTGGTCTGTCTACAGCAGGGGTCTGCAGCCTCCCTGCCTCCCTCAGCACCACTGCCTGTCTGCAAGTAGCTGTTCCACTGCTTGGGAACCTTTCCCTTCCTTCCTTCCAGCCAGTGAACAAACTTCAGACGCCATAATGCAGAAACCATAGTCCTGGCCATCTGACAGATAGACATGTAACTAGACCCTTATGATCATATCCCAGTACAGACAGGCACCAGGAGGGAGCTCAGTGGTATCTGAGAATGGAGGGAGGGTGTGGGGAGAGGGATCTTGGAGGGGGTTCCTAGGGCCGCGGGACCCGCTCCCTGCATTCCATCGCTAATCAAGTGGGATACCTCTACTGCCAGACTGTCCATAGACTAGAGGTGTCCTGTGGTCAAGGACTTCTATTTTGTTCCTGGATGTAGCCTCAAGTCTACAACAGTGCCTGACACATCATGGCCACTCAATACATATTTGTGGAGTGAATAGTGTTTTGAAAGATGACTAGAAATTTACCAAGTGGATCTGGGAGGGAAGAGAAGGGCATTCCAAGCCCAGGGGATAGAATGAACAAAGACAGACTAATGATGAGAATTTTGAAGGACACAGCAGGAAATGCTGAGGGTCCTTAGTCAGTGGGGCCCATGAGATGACACTGAGGCTGCGTGGAAAGGCTCTGTATGTGCACAGCAAGGCATTCAAAGTTACCTTGGAATTAAGAATTTGGGGCAAAGTGGAGATTAAGAAGTAAAGTGTCTGGAGAGAGCATGAGAGCATTCGTTCAACATTGAGTACAGAGAAAGTACTGAACTCCGTGCTGTGTTCTGTTCTTGAGAAGGTTATTGAGCTAGCCCAGAGGAGAGGCAGAGGGGGCAGGAACAGGGGCAGGAGACTCAGGTCACAGACACACACATCACGGAGCGCTTGCACGTGTCCTGACTTGTGGGGAGCCATGAGGGAGAAGGACCGGTCAAAGAGGACTCCAGTTTTAAACCACGGGAACTGCCTGAGTGCTGGAGTCCTGGACGAAAAGAGAAGCTATGAAAGGAAGAGCATGAGCTGACCGGATGCTGTGTGACCTTGGGCTTGCACCTCTGCAAGCTTCAGTTTTTATTGCTATTGTTAACATCATCGTGATTACATCCCAGGCAGGTATTGGCAGCTCTATACACCCATTTCATTGAATCCCGTAACAGTTCTGCAAAGGAGATGTTATTTTACCAAAGGGGAAATTAAGGCACGGAAGTTTCAGTGATTTGCCTAAGGTCATAAAACTAGTAAGGGGCTAGGAAAAGTGGCAATATTATTGATCCCAGGACAACTGACCCCAAGCCCATTCTTTTCTCCTTCCACGCAGCACAAAGCTCAGGGGCTGGACACCCAACCACTTGCCTTAATCGTGAGATGGCCACACTGCCTTTTGACAACCACGCAGGGTCCCTGGGCCTGAGCAGGCACCATAGGGCACAAGCCCATTGCAACTGGAAACCCCCAGTGTTGATTGGACTAATTAATTCCCCCGCGGATTATTTCTTCAATTGAGCCTTAAAAGAAAGAAGGTTAAAGCCAACCTTTGTGCTTTGGTCAGGAAGCTCCTTCTTGTAAGAGTGGAATCTTAGCCTAAATGAGGCTGTACCAATCTCTAAAACAGGGGTAATATTAGTACATCCCAGTATCATGAGGAAGATTAAATAAGCATTGTGTGAAGAACACTTCTGTCGTGCCTCGTACACAGTAAGTGCTTAATAAATAAATGCACAAGGCAGTGGAGTGGGGTGGGGGGTGTAGTATGTGGCTCCCTGGAGGTGGTTTGCCTGCATATGGACCCCAGCTCCATCTCAAATTCTACCACCCAGATGACCAGCCTTGAGATTTGGGGTAGGTCTTAAGCTCTTAGTGCCTTGGATTCTTCATCTGTAAAATGGGTATAATATCAGAATCTACTCAGATTCTGTAGGGACTAAACAAGTAGAGATTAAAGACATGCAGAGCACTTAGAATGCTCTCTCTTACCTCCTTCCCCACTACAGTGTTGGATTGGATCCGGATCAAGCAGAATCCCCAAAGAATCCTGCCTCATGTTCTTAGAAACCAGCAACTGCGTGGAGAGCAGTTGCTGAATGGAGGCTTGAATAAAGAGGAAGTGAATAGCTTGAGAGGAGGCTTGAATTCATTCTCTTCTCCAACATTTCACTAGGCATTGAATTTGTACCATGTCTGGCACTTAGTGCTGGGGATGCCTCGATGAGTAAGAGATCACCATCCCCAAGGAACTCAAGGCGAAAAACAGGCGAGATAGGAAGTGGAGAGCAGTTGCCATGAAGGCTAGAGGTCATTCCATGGCTGCCCAGAGGAGGGCGAGTTTAATCCTGCCCGGAGGGGTGGATGGGCTTGTTCCCCGCCCCCTCCCCCCCCAAGCCTGGTCTATTAGGTAACAGGTGGGAGAGAGTCCTGAATTCTAGCTTGGAGAAGAGCATTTGCAAAGATAACTGAATGTTAGCACATTGCCTTGCCCGGTTATTTGCATTCAGTAAGAGGAAGCTGTGGTTTTTATTACCAAAATGACTGATGATGAAAATGATGAAGATAATGATGTCCTTGGGAAGGGCTCAGCATGTGGAGGTGGGGGAGGGGAGAGCCATGGAAGAGGAAGCAGAGAATGGGGTGGGCAGAGTCTGAGTCAAAAGGGCCCCAATGAGCCAGACCTGGGAGCTTGGATTTTATCCTAGAGGCAGCAGGGAACTCAGGGAAGATTTCAAGCGGAAGAGGCAGATGATGGGATCTGTTTTAACAAGATCATACTGGAGGCTGGGTTGAGGTTGGGCCTGAGAGAGAAAAGCCTAGAGTCTGGAGACACATCAGGAAGGTAACTGGCAACACTGTAGCTGGCCTCAGCAGAGGGGAGGCCCTGGTTTACCTGGGACCTGACCTGAGCTATGCTGCATCCAGGTCTTGGGGCTACAGACTGAGAAATGCCTGCGGTGGTACTGACCGAAGTGTCTATGCATCTGATAGGGAATGACGTCCACCGACTTCTGAGCTATGTCCAGGGATAAAGGCCGGCAACCTAATCTCTCTCTTTCCCGAGGCCCCAGGATCTTGGGCCTGGGTGTGGCAGGCAGAAGAACGGCCCCTCCAAACATGTCTACATTCAAATCCCTAGAACCTGTGAATACGTTACTGGGCCTGATAAAAAGGACTTTGCAGATATGATTAAGATAAAGGTCTTGAGATGGGGAGATTATCCTAGAGTTTCCAGGGCCTCATAAAGTGGGGGTGGCACAAGGATCAGAGCAGGAAAAGATGTAAGAACAGAAGAAGAGATCAGAGAGACCACAGTACATTGCTGGCTTCGATGACAGAGAAAGGGACCTTGAGCCTGGGCTGGTAGGCACCTCTAGAGAGTAGAAAATGCAAAGAAAGGGACTCGCCCCTTGAGCCTCCAGAGGGGACCAGCCTGGCGAACACTTGGCTGCAGCCCCGTAAAACTGACTGGGATTTCTGACCTCCAGAACTGGAACAGGCGGAAGCTGGGTTGTTCAAAGCCACTGAGTTCATGGCAATTTGTTACCACATTTGAGCTCATGTGGAAATCCAGAAGAGGAGGGTCTCCTTCTCCTCTTAGGTCCCTCCCAGGGATAGGACTGGGCGGAGGGAGGTCGTTGAGGAAAGCTCCAAACCAGGTTTGTGGACACAGCCTGGAGCAGAGGGTGAATCGGGGAGTGAAGGCCGGTGTGAAGGCACAGCTGGATTGTAACTTACAGCCAGCGTGCACAGGACGCTTGCTCCGAGCCGGCCTCCAGGCCAAGGGCTCTTGTGTGTGATCTCTTTTCAGCCTCTCAATAACCAGGAGGCAGTTGAGGCACAGAGAGTTTCAGTAACTTGCCCGAGGTCACACAGCAAGCAGTAAGAGGCAGAGAGCTGAGACCTGCACCAGTCTGACACCAGAGCCCATGCTCCTTACCTTGCACTGGCTCCTTGGAGGGGCAAGTGGGTGGGGGGTGTGCATTGTTGGGGTGTCCCTTGAGTGGGAAGCTGTGCTGCCAGCGACCCAAACTTCTGCTTCCCCAAGGTGTGTCGCATGTTCCCCTTTCAGGATGGTGGGAAAAGGAGAATTTACCTGGCCTGTAGTTTTCTAAGCAGTGCCTGTTGTGTGTGTGTGTGTGTGTGTATAAAATCCCTTGGCTGGAGCTTTCCATACAAGGGAAATGACCCAAGATGAGACATCAGGAAACCAGGTGTGTCTGGGCAGGGCTTGACCCTCACGAGTTCTGTGGCCTTGACTTCTTCCTAAGCTATCAGAGTAGGTGGGGATATTTTCCAGATGGGGAAACTGAGTCCCAGAGTCATCACTTGTCTTGTCCGGAATGGCTTCTGTTTGGGGCAGTTTTTTTCCACACACAGGAGGCCTCTTCATTGGAGACTCAAGAGCTGACCAAAGAGCCGATGCGTGTGTGTAATCCTGTTCGGCAGCGGTGTCCAGGGCAGCTCTCCTGGTCTGCCTCATTCACAGACTGTGATAAGAACTCCCAGTTCGGCCACTTACCTGGCTGAGTGACCCCAGGCAGGCTCTCCAAACTCTCTGCATCTCAGTTTCCTCATCTGGAAAATGGGGATCACTTATGTAGTCATGCTTATAACGTTTGGCAAAAAAAATAAATAAATAAATGAATAAAGTATTGACAGAGCACTGAGTGGGTAGGTGTCCGGGCAGATTCTGAAGTCACCAGATTATGTAAAGTTTAGGTTGCTCCTCCAGAGGCCATAACAGAGTAGAGAGACCCAATGGTGGCCCGAGAAGACTGGATCGGGACCCCCTCTCTCATCCAGCTGACCTTGGCAAAGTCACACGGCTTTATCTTTATAGAAGCCTGACGTGTTGGTGGAGGGTCAGTGAGGAGGCAGTGCCGGGTCCCCTGCCTGTCGTTGGTGCTCATAGGACGCAGATGTTACTATTGATGGTGGTGGTGGCCGTGTTTGGTCTTGGTTCTGTCCCTGCCTCCCAGGGGCTTTCCGAGACAATACTGTGCTCTCAAAAGTGGTTTGGTACAATGGTGGGGCAGGGGGGCGGTGCTATCAATCTGGGCACAGTCTCGTTCTGGCATCACCTGACTAGCTGGGGACCCTGAGCAAGTCCACGGCCCTGTCTGGGCCCCTCTGTCCCTGGGGGAACAGGGAGCCTTCTGGCTCTGACTGCACGTCTAGCATGTCTGGCCCCTGGAGGCACCCGGTTCATTTTCCTGCCGAGCGACAGAGAGACAGTAATGATAATACCCAACATTTCCAGAACAGGGAGCACTCAGTTGGCTCAGACTGGATGCTGGACCCTTTCTGGTTGTCTTTCCCTTTCCTCAGTCCTTCTCCCCAGACACTGCGCAGGAACTCAGAATCATAAAAAGAGTTTGGTCACATCTGGTTTCACCTGTCCCTTCAGGTGGCTGGGTGGAGGCGGAGCAAGGCCGCCAATGTGGGGGGGAGGAGCTTAAGGAATCTCCGCCTCCTGGGAGCAAAGGGCTGTGCCTTCTCTGGGCTCCACGTGTCCTCCCATAGTGACCACGGCCACCAGATGTGGGGGGGTTAGAGAGTATTCCACTTGGTGACCTCACCAGGCCACTGTGCCAGGAATGACTAGCTGGTTTCACCATGGAGGAGGGGGGAGACCATGGTCGTTTCTTGGTTTGCTCAGTACAGCACACACACACCCTGACCTGCTGACTCCAGAAGTCCCACTCCATTGACTGCACCACATCCCTCCCCTCTCCCCTGGCCCGTCCCACTTCCTGCCCCCTCCCCCCGCAACCCCCCCACTGGTCCCACACAGCTCCTGTGCTTTGGTCCCCTCACCCATAGTATGTGTCTCCCACCCCTGCCTCACCTCTCCAAGCCCCTTCTTCAAGGTCCTCTTTAAAAATTCCCCTCTTCCCTTCTCCCTTCCACAAACACTTCCTGGACAGCATCTGTCTGCCTGTCTCCGTCCGGGACAAACCTTTCCCAATCACTGCCCCTACACTGCCAGGAAGGACAGCATGGCCATGAAGGTTGACACTTACTGACACTTGCCATGTGCCATTCACTGGTGCAAAGCATTTTACATGCATTACTTCATTTAATTCTCTTAGGGGAAAATACTGTGATTACTCCATTTTGCGGATGGGGAAACTAAGGCTTAGAAACGTTAGGCAACTCACCCAAGGTCACAGAGCCAGGAAATGGCAAAATGTGGAGTCAAACTCCAGTCTTTCTGAGCCTAAAGCTTGTGTTCTTTGCCACTCGGTTTGGCCTCCTGTCTTCCAGCCTGGACGCCCCTCACCGGCCGGCCCTGACCCTTTCAGGTCTCCTCTTCCATGGCCCCTCCTGTCATTCACTCCAAGTGACTCACCATGCACGCTCCTTCCTCTGAGCCTTTGCACATGCTACTCCTTCTACCTGGAACACCTTTCCCTTTTCTTTTGTGCCACCAAGAGCCTGCCCATGCGTGGATTTCAGCTCAGCAGCCCTTGCTCTGGGAGTCCCTCCTTGAGGCCCGGCCTGCTCTAGCCTCTGATCGGTAGAGAGATTCCCCCTCCTCTTTGCTCCTGCAGCACTGGCTATGGTTCTCCTTGTGTGGGCTGCAGCATGCTGTAGGCTCTGGGTGGCCGAGTCTGTGCCAGCATCCAACCGCCTTCGCCACACATTTACCAGGCACCCATTACATGCCAGGCATGGGCTGGGCCCTTGGGACACAGGGGTAAGCCAGACAACTGTGTCTCAGCCTTGGCAGGGCTTGTAGCCTGGTAGGGGAAACAGGTCAACAGCCAAAGCCATTATGGAGGGCTGAGTTCTGCTGCGGGGCAGGATAAGGGGCAGGCTTTGTGGCAAGCAATAGTAAATGGAGGTAGACGTAATCCTGCCATGAGGAGGGGATTAAGGAGGAAGACAGTGTTCCAGGTAAAGAGAACAGCCTGTGCAAAGGCCCAGGGGCAAGAGAAAGCCGAGTGCTTAGGATGTCAGTGATTGGCATAATCGGAAAATACAGTGTCCAGGGCCAGTGTTCCAAGACCACTCTGGAGAGGCAAACTCCAACCCTTGACCACAGAGGTTTGCGTGAATCCTGCCTGCCTCTCCCGCTCATCTGTGGGTTCCAGCTGGCTTTGAGGACAGTCTGGCATGGTAGTTAACAGCCTGGCTCGCAGCCAGCAAACTTGGGCTTGACAGTAACCTCAGCAAGCTGCTTACCTCTTCTGAGTCTTCCTCTCATTCTTTAAACGGGAATAATAATAGCCACCACCTTCTAGGGTTTGGAAGAGCACTGGATTATTTAATAGAGTAAGCCTGGTCTCCGGCACATAAGTAGAGCTTAATTGAGTGATCGTAGCAGTGATAACAATAGATAACGTGTTATATAGCATGCAATCCTTATCGTTTACTCTTATCATTATTCTATGATTGGATCTGTGTCATCTTTGCCTCTCTTATGGGTGGCATCACAAGCTCCCGTTGCCTGCCGAGGTCTTGGTCCCGGGGAGGATCAGGGAGGTTGTGCGAGGTCCAGGATCATAGGACAACCCCTTCCGCCACTGTGTGCATGGGCCAACGTATGAGATGTCTGGCCATGTGGACTAGTCTGGCAAGTGTGCTGGATACAGAATCTGGATGCTGTATGGACACTCCGGCCTGGCTGGGAACGCTGCCTGTCGGCCAGGCTCCTTCTTCCCCTTACGTGGCATTGTCTCTTTCTTGGGGAAGAGCTGACCTTCTTGGGGTTGGCTGTTCTCATTCTCCCTGTAGGATGCCGGGATGCCTGCTGTGTTGATAATTCTTTTCTTGTGGTCATTCTCCTCCAATTAATTTTCTGCCCTCTCTGCCTGCTCATACCCGTGGAGGGCTAACTCCTAAGAACTATATCACCCAGGCTCCCTTAGGTTCTAAATTCTAGCTGGATTTAGAGGACCAAAGGGCAGCTACAGCCAGAGAGCGGGTGTGGGAGGAGACAGAGGGTAGGAGTCCATCCCTCTCTCCCTCCCCTCCTTTCTTCCACAGTTCTGGCTTTGGCTCTGGCTGGCATGGCCACTAGAGCACACTCCTTCTTTCCCCCAACCCCTCGAGGGGTCCAAGCTCCCTGCTGCCCTAGCCTGGGCTGTCTCCACCCATCCTGCTGGTTTCCTAACCCTGCCCTCACCTCCAAACAGAGTGTCGCCCTTAGATTATTTGCAGCTCAGCCCTTCCAGGTGCATTTGGTTTGTGTTATGATTCCAATCAGTACTCTTATGGAGGCTCTCCAAAGTTCTTTAAAGAGACCCTGCCCTAGCCAAGAGGAGGGCACCAGTCTGCTCCTCTCCTCACCTTCTCATAACCTTGGTAATCTTCTAAGAGGGTGGGTGGAGGTCCCGTCTGGCCATCTGTTCTGAAGGGACTGGAGCTACCTAGCTTCCAGAGGCCCTGCTGGTCTGCCTGGGGGGCTGCAGAGGAAACCAGGGCCCCATCCCAACGTGCCTTGAGGGCCAGGGGGAAGATTTGGTGTTTTACTGTAAGAACAATAAGTCCCAATAGATTTTAGGGCTGGGGGGGAGTTGCCATTATCTAATTTGTAATTGTGGAGGATTTATCTTCTGAGTGGTTCTGGAGGGTTGAGTGTAGACCCAGGGAAGATCCCTGAGAACCGAGTGTTCCCATGTGACCTTACAGCGCTGCCACCATCAGAGACCTCTGCCTCCTCCACCGTGAAGCCTCAGGGGATCACCCTTCCTATTGTGTGCATAAAACTATCACAGGTGGCCTCTGTGACCTCCTCTTTCTGGGGTGAGGTGCTTGGCCTGGCCTCAGGATCTGATCATTCCCCCTGAGGCCTCAGCCCAGCAGGTGGCTGCCCATCCCTGAGCTGGTTGGTGCTCTCTAGTTCAAATGCAAATGCCTTTGAAGGCACATCCTCTGATAACGTTATCAACTGCTAGCAGAGGTCTAATATCAGATCAGCCTGCCGCATCTTGCGAAGCAAGGGAAGAAAGAAAACATCTGCTCCGTGCCAGTGACTTTCCATCCGGCGCCAGCCCTGGGAGTCGGCAGGACTGTCCCCATTTTACACTGGAAGCGGAGGCTCAGAGAAGTCCTCTCACTTGGATTAGTCACCCAGCTGTGACTGACAGCGGGATGCAAACCCAGCTCCCTCTGTCTACTGAAAAGAGGTGAATGGAGAAACATGCTATCAGATGAACTGGGCCAATCCTGCCGAGGAAAGTGGGCCAGGAAAGGTGTGTATATATATATATATATATATATATATATATATATATATATATATTCTAATTTTTAAAAAAGATTTTATTTATTTATTTGAGAGAGACAGCTTGTGACGGAGATAGGGAGAGAGAGCACAAACGGGGAGGAGAGGGAGAAGCAGGCTCCCAAACGTGGAGCTTGATCCCAGGACCCCAGGATCAGGACCTGAGCCAAAGGCAGATGCTTAACTGACTGAGCCAGCCAGGTGCCCCTATTTTAATTAAAAAAAAAGAAAAAAGATTTTATTTATTTACTTGTCAGAGAGAGAGAGAGAACAGGGGGAGGGGCAGAGGCAGAGGGAGAAGCAGGCTCCCCGCTGAGCAGGGAGCCCAATGTGGAGCTCGATCCCAGTACCTGGGACTGGGATCTTAACCTGAGCCGAAGGCAGATTCCTAACCGACTAAGCCACCCAGGTGCCCCCAGGAAAGGTATATTTGAAAAATAAGAAAAACCATAAAAATTCAGCAATCATGATATCTAGCTTTACACACTTTGTAGACATCAAGGATCACCCACTGGCACGGTAGGGGAGGGACCTCACCGCGTCTCAGTTTCTCCATATTAGCGGCAGGACTTTGCACAACCACTTTCCAGCTGCTACCCAGGTTCAACATCCTTCCTCCAAGGAGCCTCCTGGACCTTCCAAGTCCTAGACAGTGCCTCTTCCGTGTGTCTGTGTAGTTCCTCGTAATTGCCTACACGTGCATGCACACACGCGTACACGCACACATGAATACATGTCTGTGTATACATGGAAAGCCTCGGGAATTCTGGAGGCACCTCAGGGAAGGCCTGGGAGCTTGCTTCTATGGAGAAGGTTGCCATGGGGGAATGGCCCCGAGTAGGAAGGGCCGATGGGTAGAAGCTCCAGAGAGACCATTTCAGACTCTCTTCAGAGTCAGCCAAAGGGAGAATTTTCTAGTGGTGAGAATCTCTCCAGGGGGCAGCAGGCTGGCTGGAGAACCTGCAGGCACAGGGTGGGAGGCAACTGCAGAAAGACCTCACCTTGGGTGGCGTGGAGAGTGGCGGGGGGACCCGTTGCATCCTGACGGGCTCTTTCACTTCCGGGATCGGAAGCCCTGCTATCATGACAGAAACCGCCATCAAGCAGTTCCCTACAAAGTGCTTGGCTCATCCCCTACATGCACTCATTTAGTCTTTATATCAGCTCTGCGAGGTAGGTGTCAACCAGTTGAAGGCTGAGGAAACAAGGGTCAGAGAAGTTACGTAACTTCCCTGGGAGGAAGCAGCAGAGCCAGGATTTGAACATAAGCTGTGTCTGACCCCAGAGCTCTATCTCATAAAACACCTGTCCCTACTTCCCCCAGGATTTAGGCTCTTCAAGCCTCGCCCATGTCACCAGCACAACTTCGTTCCTTTTGTTTCATTTTCACGTGCCCCAGTTTCCCAGTGTCCTTCCCTCTTTGATGTTGGAAGTTGGCCAATAGGCCCAGCCGTCAGATTACAGTCTGGTCTGGAAGAGTGGAGGCTTGGCCTGGGTCATGGCCACTTTCCAGACCAGACTCTTCTGTCCCTTTGGGGCCTCCATTCGTCTCCTTCTAGAAGGAAGCCATCGTTGACCAGCTTGTTACCTCTGGATGTATTTATGGATCCACATGGCCTGGGAGGGGGGAGCAGGTGACATGAAGCAAGACAGCCACAGCTGAGAGGTATCAGAAAGGCCTGTGGCTTTAGTTTCAGGTCTGATGAAAGGAAAGGAAAAACAAAACAAAAACATAAACCTAAACCCAGTAGGCTGCTTGCCAGCAGTCTGAAACATGGTTCAGGCCAAAGCCGATTTGGGCCAAGAGGGAAATTACAGGCCTGAAATGAGAGACGAGTCTGCAGAAACTTCCTAGGGTTGTGTTTGGCGTATGTTTGTTTGCCCGCATGTGTGTTTGTGTGGACCTGTTTTTCAAAACGTGTGTCTCTTTTTTATATATGTATTTAGCCCTGAAATGCTTTCTAAAAAAACAGCGTGGGAACTGTACTTTAAACTACTTTACCACTGTATGATATTTGGGGCAATTCCATTTAGTTTAGTTAAAGCCAGCTGGTATTTACGGACACATGCCAGGTGCTATGCAAGGCACTGGGAATCTAAGGATGCAGAGGTGCTGCCTTGTCCTGAAGGAGCTCAGTGTCTGTCATAAGGAAAGAGACGCATGTGCAAAGGAGGATCCCAGAGTGCCCCCAGGGGCAGGATCATTTAGCTGGGTGTAGCTGGGACCTAAAGGAGGGGAGGTCTTAGTTCTTGGCAGAGAGGGGCCCAACAAGGGTTCTCCCAGGCAGACAAAAGTGGAGAGGGCCCTTGCAGGTAAAGGGAAGAGAGCTCATGGGGTCAGGAGGTTGGGGGAAATCTCATCTGAAGTCAGAGATCTGTGACTTACCCTGGGTCACACAGCTGGGAAGCAGCAGCCTGAGGATTTAAACCCAGATCCCTCTGGTTACTTCCCACCTTAGCCAAAGTGCCTGAACATGAAAGTCCTATGACTTGGCAGGAAGACTGTATCTAGTGTCTTTCAGCCCTTCCCATCCCTAAGTAAGACCTGACTGAGTCAAGTCCTACATCTGCAGTAAGGCTACCTTAATACATTAATGATTTTATACCCTAGAGTAAGTTAATACTATGATAACAGCTGAATTCTTAGAAAATATATGCCTCAATATTGCTAGATACCATTTAATAGCGCTACACATTTCTCTTCAACAAGACAAACAGACGTACTCATTTATTTGTTTGTTATAAGATAATGATCTGTGATCGACAAAGGAGACAAGAGCAATGAAACTATCTTTGAAGGCAGAAATGACTTTAATTCCTTTTTATTTCCCATGAAGGGCTCAAGAAATACTTGCAGAGCTGGCCTGGCTTGGCTGTACTTTTTTGCAGAGTGTATTAGTCAGATGTTGCCAAAATAATGGTTGGTAACAAACCACCCAATGCTGTCACAACTACAAGGATTTTTTTCTCACTTATGAGTTTGAGGGTTGGCTGCCTTGGGTTTCAGGTTTCAGGTTTGGTGTCGCTTCGGGTCAGGTTTGTGTCTACTCTGTCCCATTCTGGCGACTGGGCTGAAAAGTAGCCTGTGGTTGCTCTTCTCATGGTAATTGAGCAAGTGAGCAGACAAGAACATGAAACCGATAATGCCTCTTGAGGTCTCAAGCCAGAACTGCCATGCTGTCCTTTCCAGCCATAGTCCTTTGCCCATGACAAGTCAGATGGCCAAGCCCAGTATCACTGGGCACAGAAATATATCTGCTCACCCTAGTGGGAGACCCTACAAAGTCAAATGGCAAAGGGTATAATTCTAACATAAGGAGAGCATGAGGAATTGGAGAAAGGTGCTGGGCTTCTGAGGTGGACGTAATTCTTTTTTTTTTTTTTTTTTTAAGGTTTTATTTATTTATTTTTGTGTGTGAGAGAGAGCACGAGCAGGAAGGAGGGACAGAGGGAGAAGAAGACTCCCCACTGAGCAGGGAGCCCGATGCAGAACTTGATCCCAGGACCCTGGGATCATGACCTGAGCTGAAGGCAGATGCTTAACTGACTGAGCCACCCAGATCCCCAGAGGCAGACTTAATTTCAAATTTGAGTTACCATTTATCTGCTCTGGCGACTAGGGAAATCACTTAACCCCTCTGATTCTCTTTCCTTCTCTTACTGAGTGTTTATAATATGCCAGTCACCGAGCTTAGCATTTTAGAAACACTGATGTATGTAAGGTAGGTAAGGTAAGTTTCCAATGAACTTCACCCAAAGAATAGCCAGCTGATGTGACTGGCTACCAACAGCCAAGTTTCAGAGTTCATTGTTGGTTAAAAAAAGTAGGGGTTATTATTAGCAGTGATGGGAGGGCAACCATACTTCCCAGTCACATGTCTTCAAGAGAAAGGAACTAGAAGCCAAGCCTGGATGGTGTTGGTGGTGCAACATGTTTCGTGTGGAGACAAATTTCGTAATTGCCATGGCTGTCAGGTGATGCCGAGACCTCTGCTCCCCAGATATCTTTCCATTCTGAGGCCAGGTGCTCTGACATCACTGGGGAAGGACCACTGGCAGCTTTGTGCAAGACTTGATTCATGCATCGGGGAAGATACTAGCAAGAGTAAATCTTGGATCAGACAGACCTGATTTGAATCAAGACTGAGCCTCTGACTAGCTAGGTGGCCTTGCCCCCAGCAATGCTGTTCCCTCTGCCTCTCAGGGCCAGCTTTCTGCCTCCATGTCCCTGCATCCCAGAGGCCTTCCCTGATGCTCTCCAGCCCTCTGCCCCGTCAACACGCTGGACACCTCCAAGCCCTGCACCTGGGTTATCCTAATTGCTTGCTTGATTCCTCTCTGCCACTAGAATAACTTCCCACCATTGTGCCTAATACATAGCAGGCCCTCTATGAACATTTCTTTATCTAATGAATTCAATAATAAATCACTAAAAGTGGGCTATCGCTTCATAATCATCATGTAGTGGATTCATGTAGTGGATTCATTCATGTAGTGGATTCATTCCTGTGCTATGGAAGCCACATGACTGTAAATCCTTGCTACTCAAAGTGTGGGCCCCAGCTTGGACCGGCCTGCTCTGGAAACTTCCAGGAAAAGCAGCATCTCAGCACCAGCCCCCTCTCCTGACCTACTGAATCAGAAGCTTCATTGTAACTAGATCTCAGATGACTCATAAACACACTAAAGTTTGAGAAGCACCACTCTCTACAGCTTTGTGACTTTTAGAAATCAAATCTGACTGCACAGTCTTGCCTTGATTCACTCAAAGACCACCACAGCCTCTAAAGCCAGTTGCACTGGTGGGAGCAGCTGATAGTTTGAAGTGTGCAGAACTTTGTTATGCTGTGCATTTTACAGATGGGGAAGCTGAGGCCCAGAGAAGCTAAGTGATGCCCCCCTGCCCCATGGCTAGTGAACAGCAGAGCCTCATGCTTTGTCTTCCAGTCCAGGCACAAGTTTAGAGCAGAGGAACTCTAGATGACTTGCCAAGTGCCTTGACTTCAAGGTCACATCTCACATTGCCCTGGTAAGTAGCAGAAGTGGGGTCCAAACCCAGTCTAGCTCATTCCCAAACTCTGAGATGCCTGCTTCCCCTAGTCCAGCTCCAATACCCTCTTCCTAATAATGGAGGAGGCAACTTGCCTCACGTAACACAGAAAATTAGAGGCGGTGCTACATACAGTGTCTCTCCCTGAGACCACACCACCTGTCTGCTCTCGGCATCGCCATGGGAAGGGGCTTCCAGAGAAGGGTCTCAGGGCTGACAGCTGATCCCAGGAGACCCGAGCTTCTTATAAAGCTGAGTGAGCCATGTTGGGGGAGGCTTCTGGCCCCGCTTGGAAGTACCACTTCTGTGTTTAGTCTGGTCTGCCTCCAGGGGCAAGATGATGAAACAGGATGGCCTTGGACAGCGGCTGTCACTTGCATGCCAGTCTGTCCCTCTGTTTTCCTTTTGCTGAAGGGGGTTTCTTTGTAACTGGGCTGAAACCCATGAGACAGACACTGGAGGGAAAGAGAGATTATCTACAACTCAAGCTGCAGAAAAGGAAGAGTCAAGGGGACAGAATGGCTTCTGCAGAAAGCCAGGTAGAGAAGTCCCTGCATTCTCAAAGATCAGGGAATGACAGTCTTAGGAAGATTCTTAGAAAGCCGTAAGCAATTGCAGTGAATAGCTGGGTCAGGCCTGGGTTCCAGTCTTGCTCTTGGCCTCTTTCCACTGCACAACATTATATCTGTCATGTAGCAGTAATGACCCTCACTTAGGGTTGTTGTGATCTTAAAATGAAATAGTGTGTGTCCTATGCCTGGTCCAGAGAAGACGAGCAGTAAATAAAGAGCAGAAGAGAAGGAGTAGTTAAAGAGCAGAGTGTGACTGTGTGTGTGTGTGTGTGTATTTGTCCCCTTACCTCCTCTTTTTTTTTTTTTTAGAGGGGATTATAGGAAAGGGCAGAGGGAGAGGGAGAGAGAGAATCCTGAGTAGGCTCCCCATTCACTACAGAGCTGGACTGGGGCTAAATCTCACAACCCTGAGATCATGACCTGAGCGGAAATCAAGAGTCGGAGCTTAACCAACTGAAATTTGTTAACCGGATTTCTATCTTTGGTGCCATGGAAGCATAAAAAACAATTTTCAGAGAGCATATGGAGAATACACTAAAACAGAGTTGTTTTTCAAGCATTTCGGCATCTAAAAAGACCATTTCTATATGGTCAGGGCAGTGGACATGTGGTCGGACTTAGTCGTTTTCACTCAGGGGACATCTGACTCAGCGATGTCTTCACGCCCACGTCCACTCCCGAGACTGAAGAGTCTCAGCAGGGTGTGAGCCAAGAGAAAGTCAAGGGCGGAATACAGGCACACTTGTATGGGGCCTGGAGACAGCTGGGGCCAGCTTTATCTATGAGATAAGGACTGTGAATGTACCTTATAAACCACGAGTTAACTTCCGTAACTCTGTCCTTATTATAAAGGAATATTCCAGAAATGACTTTATCCCTCACTGGCCTCTGAGACCACATTAGAGGCCCGATCTTCTACAAATACATTGATAATTTATATCACATCATGATATAATCATCTAATTTGTTAAGCATATCACTAAATTTATAGTTTGAGGAAATCAACACTCATAATTAAGATTCAGAGGTAGGGCCATGAAATCCTTCATTGTTTTCTGAACCATCACGGCAAGGCCCGAGCATGGCTCCTGTCAGCTCACTGATCTTTAAGTGTTCGTTGAGATGACACCTTCTCAGTGTGGCCTTCCCCGGCCACCGTAACTAAAATTACAAACCTATCACCAACATACTCTACCCCCATTCCCTCCTGATTCGGTTTTTATCTTCACACTTAATATCCGATAACATCTTACTTTGTTATTGCCTATGTTCCCCCACCATTTATTTAGCGATACTCATATGCTCTAAATGCTTTGCCAATACCAGCTGATTCAGTCCTCATGACAACTATAAAGGGAGATACTACTATTTGCCCCTCTGTACAGATGAGGAGATGGAGGTACAGAGAGGCGAAGTAATACGTCCACAGTCACACAGGTTGTGGCAGGATTAAGACATGATCTCAGGTGTCTGGTCCTCACTGAGTCCTGAGTCCTCACTCACACCTAACACACCGTTGCACCCATAGGGTGTGAATACACAAAGGCAGGGATTTGCCTCTCTGATTCCCAGTGCCCAGAATAATGCCTGGTGCACATGGCACCCAAGAATTGCTTGTTGGATGAATGACTAAATGGGACTTACACTACTTCATTGCTTTGAAAGCCCTTCATTCACAGACACTATGTGTAGACAGCCACTCTCCATGCACCAAACATCTGGACTCTAGGAAGGCAGTGGGGCAGGTGGAAAGAGCACAGGCTCTTGTGTCAGGTAAGAAGGGGATCACAATGCTAAGTCAGTCAGTCTTAGGTATAATATTAACTAAGCTGTGTGACCTTAACAAGTTCACCTAACCTCTCTGAGCCTTGGTTGCCTCCTCTTTAAAAAGGAGACAACAGTGGGTTCCTCACAGAGTTCCACATTATAGTGGAAGCTCAGTGAAGATAAGGGGCCAGGCACAGAGCAGGTACTCGGGAAACATTAGTTCCCTCCTGCACTGGAGGGGATGGAGAAAAACGAAGTGAAACTCCATCTTCCGTTTGCTGAGCAAGCTCTTACTTTTTGCGGAATGAGAACTTAGTGTCAGGGGATGGGGAATGCAAAGAGGACCAAGGGATGGAAAAGTTTCACTTTTCCCTTCCATAGCAGTTAGGACTGGAACAACTTCAGTCAGGTCAAGAGCATATTTCATTTGATTCTCAGATAAAGCTGTATTGACGTCACTTATTTTTTTTCTTCTGTTACCTTATTGAATTTGGTTGTCTCTAACATAAAACACTGGCTCCTCAGAAGTGGTTTCCATTGTATTATTGAGCAGTCAGGAGGATTTCGATCTATCTCCCACCAGAAAACAAAATCTGCTTTAAATTAGAACAAAGTTGCACATCTGAACAAGTTAGAACAAGTTTCCCATTCCTCCTAATTTGTAGGCTGAGCTTTTAAAACTCTAAATATTTATCTTACTTTTAAGACTGTTTTCTTCAAGGCTTGGTTAGAGATTCTGCTGTGAGACCAGCTAAGAGTCCTGGGCTCAAGATACATTGGGTTGTGGTGCGTGGAGGTTGCTTTTGCTATCTGGATTTGGCAAGTGCCTTGACCTCTGATTGCACTGGAAGCTTCCAGAAACTGCTTTCAGACAGAGGTATCTCCTTCTGGGTGGGGAGGTTCAAGGTCCAAAAACCTCTGGCACGTCCTCTGTTCTCTTTCCTGGACTCTTCTGCTGCTCACGACATGAGCATTGCAGTGGCAGCCATGTTGAATTCCTTCTAAATCTCTGCACATGCTGTTCCCTGTTCTTGGAAGACCCTTCCCTCACCTGCTCTGAACTCTGAGATCTCCTACTGAATCCTCAAGACTCAGTGTGGTTCTCCCTCTGGGAAAAAGCCTCCAGCAGGCCTGCAGTAGCTAGCTCTGTGGTTTTTTTTTTCTTCTTTCCTAGCAATTAGCCCCTTCCTTATCATCTTTAAATGTTCTCATTTCCCACTGGGATTTCCCTCATAGTAGGAGCAATGTTATTCATTTAAATATCTTAAGGTCCTGGTGTGGGGCCTGATCTCTAGCAAGTGCTCAGGGAACAATAGGTTTAAAGAAGAGCACTGGAGTTTAAACGTTATGCTAACATGAACAGGGAGCTGGGTCCTTAACACAAAGAGCAAGTGGTAGGATGAGTGGTGTATGGACTGCTTTTCAGGACACCCCTCAGACCAGTCTGGTTCAGCCCCTATTATTTTGCACATGAGAAAGTGGAAGCTTAAGGACATCTCTGACACTGTACGCATTGTTGGCAAAGCCAAGGGCTCCTGGCTCTCAGTCCAGTGCCCAGCCTATGATATCAGGATGTCCCTTGTCCTCGTGAGAATGAGCTATGACAAAGACACAGCTGGTGCAGTGGGGAAAGGCATGGAGGGAGAAGATACTGGGAGTGAACAAGTATCACCGGATGTGGCCTGACATCTTGGCAGCAGGCTGCTCGTGGGCTGAATGATGCCAATAGGTAGGAAGACACAGGAGGGCAATGGGGAAGAGCTTGGGGATGGAGACCTGGGTTCTCCATCCAGACCCATTGTCCTGAGTCAGCACAGGAACCAGGAAAAAGTATCACAGAGCCACCCCCATATCAAAGGCTTCTGGCTCTCACAGCTGGGCATCTGGCTGGATGGAAAGAAAAAGAGACATTGCAAAAACTCTCTAGTCGGAGGAAGTGGTTTGAGTTTCCTGCTTGAAGGAGGATGCTTCATTTAAATAGAATTCAGGAGAACTGAAAGGAAGGAGGAAGTATCCTAAGCCTTCCGCTTGGAGCTTGCGTCTATTTCTCGTAGAGAAGAAG
Source organism: Potos flavus (assembly GCA_028534135.1). NCBI lineage: Eukaryota > Metazoa > Chordata > Mammalia > Carnivora > Procyonidae > Potos > Potos flavus. The sequence goes on along the minus strand of CM052900.1, from coordinate 124,203,148 downwards.
GATTCAGAAATGCCTCCCAGGGAACCAGAGGGAGGGTTCCACCAAAGAACCTCAGCCAGGGTAGGAATGGATGTAACAGAGCATGTTTCCACCTCTCCCTGTTCTGTGCTAGATGCTTACCTTGGCTAGTCCTCCTGACATTCTCCCCAGATTCTGGTGGAAATTGAGGTCCTCAGAGGGGCCGTGGTTTGCCATGGAAGACAGCAAGGCAGGTCTTGTGCTTGGATCTACTCCCCTAGACTGCTGGATCCGGGTGTGGTCCCAAAGCTGGCCGGTGTTCCCTGAACTCTTGGGGCTTCAGTCTAAGTAAGCTCCTCTGGTCTGTGAGCTGGCAGTTACCAGGCCTGCGCCCAGGACCTCCCCAAGCACCAGGGGCTGAGCAGATGCTCAGAAATAATGGCTCCCCTGTGCCAGGATCTTTCAGTGTATTAGCTCATTTCCTTCCAGTGACGAGGTCAGTGTTATCATCCCCATGTTTGAGATGGGGAGACTGAGACTCGTGAAGGAAAATCATTTTCTCAGGATATATTGCTTAATCACCTTTTAAAAATAAAGGTATTACCTGAGTATGGTATAGGTAAGATGTTTTAGGATGCTTCAGTGCAAGAAATATCATATTTATCATGATATGATAAATATATAATATAAATTATAAATATATAATAAATATCATATTAATTTGTATTTCTAAACCAAATAAATCCAGCTTACCATCCTCCCTGCATTTGACAGAAGATTCCATCTCAGCTTGATGCCCTAAACCCTGGAGGCTTATAAGGAATGGAGTCTAGAAAAGAGTCTTCCTCTGGTCTTTAGCTCTAGAAAGTTCTAACCACAAGGGTGATGATAATGAAGCTCAAGCTTCAGAGCCCCTCGCTTGCTTAGCCCCTTCTGAGAGGGATCCTGGAATGTGCCCATAGCTCAGTTATACAATTAGCAGCAGAATGATTTTTTTAAACTCAGTGGGTGAACATGCTGCTTCTTCCATTCCCCACCTCCTGTCCTCCATCATGCTTCCCCTGTTGGGTAAGTTGGAGTGGTCATGGACATTTTACATTCATAGTTATTTTTCTTAAGGAAAGCTCCCCCCCCCCATTGCATATGCTTCAAACCCCACAAAACCTAGGTCTGTTCCTTCTGTGCTCTCTGCATGTCTCTTCTTGTTAAGTCTTATGGCTTTTACTTTGACTCAGAGGTTCTTCTCCCACTGGGGGAGGGGTGCTATCCACGTGTGGGACACAGGTCCTCCTCTTTGGAGACAGCAGCTGCCACAATTTATTTTGCCATCTCGGAGAAAACCTGCTGGAATCAGGCCATTCCCCCTTTTCAACTTGAGTACCAGTGCTGGCCCATTCTTCCTGCTCCAGAGTGATTGATCCCTATTTAACTGGGGAGCTGGGGGAGAGGATGTGTAAGGGCTGCTCAGACCTTCTGAAAATCAACAGCAGACTCTCCTCGTTTTGTGAAAAAAGAAAGGCATTCCACAATCTGTGAGCAAGCAGGTCAAAAACTAAACATATTTTTCACCTCCCACCAGGATGCATGGATGAAAGGGGAGAGGGCTTCCTGGAAGAAGTGGCATTTGAGCTAAGCTGTAAAGGACAGAAACGTTTCTGCTGGGTGATGGGGTAGGGAAGCTGTGATTGAAAGGGGTCCTGAAGTATGGATGCTTTTGCAAATGTGGTATCACAGGTCAAAGAACAGGAAAAGCCAGCAGGGAAAGAACAGGCATGGTGCATACGGTTGTTTTTATTCTCTTAGACGAAGTTCAAAGCAAAGATCTCTGATATCTTCTGAGGAGAGAACATCCAGGTTGTTTTCCTGCCCAGAGCAGAATAAACAGGATGACTGGAACCTGTTGTGGCCTCCACCAGACACACAGACTGCTGCCTGGCTGGCCCCAGGACACGGGGTGACGTGGAAATGGCTAGAACTGGGAGCCGCCCCGGCCTCTGGACTTGGGTCCCTGAGGAAACGCCTGTGTCAGGAAAACCTGTCCCGGGCACTTGGAATCTATATCTCGGGTTAGAAAATATGCATAGCCTTTGGCCCAGCAATTCTGCTTCTAGGAATACAATGAGAAGAAATAGTTACCGAAACATGTAATGGTATGCGTACGAGGATGTTCAGCGTAGTGTTGTTTACAAATAGAGCAAAATCAGAAGCACCTTAAACATCTAGCAATGGGGACAAGTTAGGAAACTTACTGTGCATCTGTATGATGGAGAGATATTGCCATTAATAACCATGGCGTATGTATTGACATGGAATATTCGGGATATTTGGCCAAATGGAAAAACCCTCTAAAGCAGTACATACTGTCTGCTCTCAATTATGTAATATATGTTGCGCTGACACTTGCTGAACACTTACTGTGTGCCAGGCATGGCTCCAAGCATGTAAAATATACTGATGCATTTACTCATTGAACAGCTTAGGAAGAAGATTTTTTTTTTTTTTTTAGGAAGAAGGTATTTTTATTATCTTATGTTACACATAAGGCGACTGAGACACAGAGTGTTTAAGTAATTTGCCCAAGGTCACACAGTGTAAGTGGCAGAACCTGAAGGTGAGCAAGCAGTCTCCAGAACCCATACATAAACCACTAAACTGGCCACGCTCTCTCTTTCTGTATCTGTGAGCATTGGTGTGGTTTTCTTTCTCCTTCTCAGAGGACTTCCATGGAAATGGTAGCCGTGCTCTAGGTCATCTCCTCCTAGAACAGGATGTAGCAGTGATTTCCTGATGCAAGTGAATGTTGTGGCTAGGGCGTAGATGCTGGGGGACATCTACACTCTGAACATAGAGACCACGCCATGTGCGTATTTGGATCCTGCCCGGGGCCAGACCTACTAATTCCCCAAGTTGCTGATTCAGCAAAACAGGGATTCAGTGTCAGTTCTTTGCAGGCTCTGTTCTAGGTTCCGAGAATTCAGCTGCAAGCAAGACAAGGCAAATGGAAAACTTCCATCCTAGCCAGGGAGGTGGAGAGGGAACCAGCAAATAGTCAAGAAAAATATCAGCATTGTTGAGAACTTTAGTGAGAATGGTGTGACAGGGTGGGGACATGGATTTAAGGGATTAACCGGTCAGGGAAGGTGACCTGTCAGAGATGGCATTTTGGCTAAAACTTGAACAGCCAGAAAGAGCAAGGTATCTATCAATATCTCTCTATCTATCTATCTATCTATCTATCTATCTAATCTTAGAGAGAGATAAAGCAAGCCCCGTAAAATGTTAACATTTGGGAAATCTAGGTGCAGGGTACATTAAAATATTTTGCATAAGTATTGCAACATTTCTGTAACTCAAAATTGTTTTAAAATAAAAGGTTGAAAATACATTAAAATAAATATATTAAGAATAACAATGTCCGCTCTACACAGAAGGAAGCAGTAGAAGGGCTTGCTGAGGAAAGACAGCACCAAGGGGTGGGAAGATGCTGATGCCTTTGACTGAAGTGGGGCGAGGCTGAGGTTTGGGGAGCGGAAATCAGCATTCTTTTTTTGACACTGAGATGCCTGATAGTCATGGTTAATAAACTACCCCACATTCATCTTCTCATTGGATCCTCCCCTGTCTGCCTGTGAGTTAGTTAGGATTGATGATATTCCTTTTCCACCAGCGAAGACACTGAGGCCAAGAGTGGGAAAATGATTTTGCAAGGTCTCATGGTAAGCAAAAAGCAGAGTTAGAGCCAAAGTCAGATCTTCTGAATCCACTAAACACAATACTCCCTAGGTTTAAGTCATAAGACACACTGCACATGTATTTTCTGCTCTTCTAAGATTGTGTAGACATTGAACAGGGTGGCCAAAAAAACAAAACAAACAAAACAAAAAAAACTCATCCACAGAGGATTCATAAGAGCTCAATTTTAATAGCAATACTCTTTCAGAAACTGCTAAGGATCCCCAGTGGCCTGTGAACCAGTTTAATCCCCAAGAGCACAATGTTATGGGCTGCAACTTGACTTGTCTTGTTAAGCTATTATTCCGTTTTTATTATTCTAAAGTAAAATCATTTGTCCCCACACAAAGATAGTTATGAGAATTCGCATCCAAAGAAGCCTGTGCAAGAGAAAGGGCTTTGTGGTCTTCAGTGCACTGCTGGGCAAAGCTTCGGCCTGAGTCTTGGGGCCCCTTTCATTTTCTTCGAGCACACTGCAAGTGTTCTGAGTATCTTTGGTGTTCACGCCTTGCGACTGATTCCATTTATGCTAATTTGGAGACCAGTTTTAAATTAGGAGACATACAAAATGAAACAGAATGCAAGAGCTTTGCGAAAGAAAGGTGACTTTATCATCACAGTAGCATCTACCAAGGCCCTGTGGCCTCATTTAATTCCTCCAACAACCTCCTGAGACAGCTGATGGCCTGGTTTTACAGAGGAGGAAACTAAAACTTAAATCACCCCGATGTTGAACCCATACTGTCTAACAGCAAAATCCACACACTTTCCACTCTGCACCATGTGGCCAGGTTGACCCTCTCTGCTCCCAAAGACAAAATCTAAGTCCATCACAGGGTGTAAGAATGAGTTGCCTTGGAATCCAGGCTGTTTGCAGGTCCTTACCACCCTAAATCAACGATCCGAGTTATTTCACTGGGATGGTATGCGTGCTTGATTTATGTTGGCACAGAACAAGCTATAAATTGTGCCCATGGACCCATTGAAGCCTTTTCTCACATTGAAGATGTTTATAGAAACAGGAAACATGGCCTCTGCATGAATATACTGGTCTTCTCTATGTCAACATCATCATAAATAGACGTATCCAGGATCTCTGCCTGGGCTGTTTTCCACAGATACTCAGCAAGCCCATGAGGTGGGTCATTATTACCAAGGAGGAGGAAAGAGGCCCTCCCTGGTGTCTAGAACTTCTCCTGACAAGAGGCCCATTAAAAAATGCCCCACCTCCTGCCCCACCCTTTCTCGGTTGCTAGCAGCTAGGTCTTCTCCTTTTGGACATCCCTCTCCTTTTTTCACAGCTTTGATCTGCAAGCTCCTGGCCTAGGAACTTAGAGTTGTAGAGCTGTTCTCTGCTCCTGGAAAAGTGGGTCCTCCCTGTGGACTCAGTACCCTTCTACTCTCATTGCCCTTTCCAGTTTGCAGAGCTGTTCTGCCCTCTATCACGCCAGACTCTCATAAGGATCATGGGACTGCTTTTAGTATTCCCATTTTGCAGATGAGGAGAATGAGGCACAGGGAGGGAAGGATCTGTTATCTGGCCTTGAATTCATCACAGTTTAGTATTAAACTTTGCCCTTCTTGAGGAACTTTATAGCGGTTGTAGGTTATTTCCACCATAGTCCTCAATATCTGTATCCCTGAGAGGCCTGCCAGAAAACAGCCCGCACACTCATAAAGGGTTCACACTGAATAGCATTTATAAAGACACTATTGCAGAGGTGTAGGCAGGGTTAGGGACTAGCTCCCAGGAAGTCACAGAGTGGAGAGACTTCAGCACCTGTTACAGGCTGAATTGTGTCCCCCTCCCCAAATTTATGTGTTGAAATCCTAACCCCCAGGACTTCAGAATGTGAGTATATTTGGAGATGGGAGTCTTTGAAGAGATACTTAAGTTAAAATGAGGTCATTTTGGTGGGCACTAATCCAGTATGACTGGTGTTCTTACAAGAAGAGGAAATTTGGACACAGACTACACAGAGGGAAGGCCATGTGAAGACTCGAAGAGAAGTCAATTACAAGCCAAAGAAAGAGACATCAGAAGAAACCAACCTGGTCAAAATCTTGATCTTGGACTTCTAGCCGCCAGGACTAGGGGAAAATAAGTTTCTGTTGTTTAAGCCTCCTAGTCTGTTCTGCTTTATTAGGCAGCCCTAGCAAACTAATACAGTGCCTTGTAAGCTTGAAAGAGGGAGAGGAGAAATAATAGCTCACCTCTCTCTTCTCCCAGCCTCTGATGTGCTGCTAGGGTTTCCCATGGGCTAAACCCTGCTGAAAACCTGATAATATAATAGTATATGATCACATCAAGAGCCCTGGATCCAGGAGCTGGTCTGAGTACTGTGGCTCCAAAGATAAATGAGATACAGTCCCCTACCCCCTAGGGGCTCTCAGTGCAGCATGGATGGCAGACCCTACTATGAATTCTATTCTATAAAACCCCACTTTACAGTGCAGTCTACAATAGACACTTGCTGCTTGAGCATGATGCTACAGCAGCCCAGAGGAGGGGTCACTCACTCACCCAGGCAGGTAGGAACAGCACCACAGAGGATGAACATTCTGGCAGGCCCTTGAAGGACATGTGAGGTTTTACAGAGAGATAGAGGAAAGGGTCATGGTAGGCTGAAGGACATACAAAGACCCAGAGAGGCAAAAAGTGGAGGAACTTAGTTAGAACTTGGGGAACTTAGGTCTATATTTTGAGTACTCATGGCCACATGGCACGGGATTCTAGAATCTTGGGTTTAAGGGCCAGTGTCAGTATCTGCTCCCAATGTGACCTTGGACAAGTCACTCAACCCTTCCAAGTATCTGTTTTCTGTGTGGTCAGTCAATCCACCGACCCCGTTGGGTGTCTTGTCTGTTCCAAGCCCCAGAACTATATGGGTACATGGTGCTGGCCTTGGGAGCCTCTGCCACAGCAAGGGGCAGACCCTATACTGAGCCCCTTGTGCATATGGGAAGGCTCCCAGTGCTGTGCCCGAAGTGCCCTGGAAATACACAGGCTAACGCACTGCACTCTTCCCAGGGACATGGCAGGAGTCTGGAGGAAATAACAAGAGCTTATGCTTATAAGCTGCTACTGAGATTGGGCGGCAATTTGTGGCTGCTGACATGTTATGTAAGGGTTCTTAGTATTCTCATTGCTCTCCCTAATCATCTCTACCTTCACCCCTTATCTCATACCAGGTCCACCTCCATGTCTCTGACTATTTAAATCCTACCCATCCTTCAAGGTCAAGGTCCAGATCCGCCTTGTCCAGGAATTCCACCCAGAACACCTCAGGCCACAAAGGTCTATTGCCCTCCTCTCAACCCTGTCTTGTCTACAGACTCATTAGGCATTGATCCATTAGTAAAACACAGCTCTCTATTCTTCTAGAATTGGTGCCTGATCCAGGGTTATCTGGATCAGAGAATGCCAGGGCCGGATGGGACCTCGAAAGTCCACCATCAGGGCTCCGGTCTTGCCCCTCCCAGCTGTCCACGTGGTAGCCAGAGTGACCACCCACCACACAGGCTGGAGCACACTCCTCTCCTGCTTAAAACCAGGTGATCCTACAATTTATCGCCCCAACAGGGATACTTTGGAGGGCAAAAGTGAATGCTACTATTATAATGCTAGGACAACGGACCTAAGCAGGGTGATACCAAGTTAACCAGGGCGGAAGGTCCCCATGTAACCTGTCTACCTCTCTGGTTCTGCAGCCAGGCTGCAGTGTTTCAGCACCTACTGAATAACTTGTAGTTAACCAAATGTCCCTTGCTTGTTCTGGCCCCTTTGCTTGCACATGCTGTTCTCTCTGCCTGAAGTGCCATCCTTCTCACCCTGTCCGTTGCATCCTCAAGTTTCCAGCCAACGGGCGCCTCCTCCGTGAAGCCTCCCGATGCCTGGGATGGAGGGAATTTCTTCCAGCATCTTTTGTTCTGTCTCCTAGCACACAGCTATAGTCACCTATGAGCCTGTTGGCCTCTCTCCCTAGACTCTGAGCTCTCGGAAGTTATGTCTCAGGCACCTTTGTCTCCCTAGCCACTGTCCGGTGTCTGCGTGTGATGCTCAGTAAGTGCTCAGCATGTATTATGATTATTTTACAGATAAGATAGCTCATCTTTGCATTTATTCCTCTGTATTGCCACTTCATTCTTATCCTATTTCACTTTTGATGTGTAGGTTAGACATCCTGATGAAGGCAGACTTCTCAAGTATATCCCATCATGAAGGTCAAGGCTCATCTCAGGGAATCTGCTGTTGCTCCAGATTTTCCAGTAGCTTCAGAACCATAGGCACGGCCTTCCGAGCCTCCTAGAGGGGTGAATCCTCATCCCATAGGGATATGCACATTGTATAACAATAGGCAAAAGTCTTTCAGAGACATATGAAGAAGATAAGTGAAGGAAACACGAGGTATTCCAGTCCGTGCTTGCTAAAGAAAGGAGTACAAGAAAGGAAGAATGACAGAAGGAAGAAAAAACTAGACTAGTTTTCTTATTGGCTTTTAAACTAAACTGAAATGGGACTTTACTGAAGGGAGTTGGCAGAGTAATAGAATCATAAGAGAGGGAAAAGGAACTAGCTTTTATTGAGTGTTTATGTTGCATTTACTGAATGAGACATTTGTTTATACTATTTCACTTTAATGTAAATGCAAAGCACCCCACCAGGGCAGAAACTATCATTCGAATTTTACACTTGAGAAACAGGGCTCAGAGAAGTTAAAACATTTCCCCAGGTCACACAGGTTTAAACTGTGGGTTGAAGGGTGCCTCCTATCAAGACCAGACTTAAACTAAACCCTGGTCATGTGACTCTGTCTCTCCTGCTTTCCCTCTGCATCAGTGAGCAGCCTGGTTTCCCAGCAGGACTTTTCAGAAGAGTCACACCCATTTGGAAACATCTATTCTGAATAATTTTGTTTTTAAAAATCAGTCTCCTTATTTCATAATCACAGCTTATAGATACCATACGGACAAGGCCGTGCTTATTTATCCCAGAATCCCAAGAAATTATCACCATGCCTGTCTCCACAGGGGTTTACTACTCAGTACATAGTCATTGAGCGTCTTAGATTGGGCTCCTTGGCTCTCCGTGGCCAATCACCCCAGCATGCCCACTTTTCTGAGCCTTTTGATCTTTTCTTCTCTTCTCTGTCCTGGTGTTTTCACTTCCCTTAGGGTGTGCACTTCACGGGATCTTCAGCCAGATCCCCACAGCCAATCTCCTGATATATTGGGACTGTCTCTCAGGGTCTTTGTCATGTGTAAATGTGTCTGGGGGGAGAGTGCTCACATATCAATAAACACTGATTTCTCCCTGTCTGCTGTCCCTGGATCCAGTCCTATGCATGGGGACCTAGCACCTGCCAATGCAGATGGGCTGGGCCCTGTGGCTCCTTTAGGATACAGCCCTTCCTGGGGTGCCTGGGTAGCTCAGGGGGTTAAAGCCTCTGCCTTCAGCTCAGGTCATGATCTCAGGGTCCTGGGATGGAGCCCCGCGTCGGGCTCTCTGCTCAGCAGGGAGCCTGCTTCCCCCTCTCTCTCTGGCTGCCTCTCTGCCTACTTGTGATCTCTCTCTCTATCTCTGTGTCAAATAGATAAATAAAATCTTAAAAAAAAAAAAAAAAAAAAAAGGATATAGCCCTTCCTAAAGGCCCAGCATGTCCATGGTGGGATTATGGGGTGGCTTGGTCCTAGTGTTTGGTCTGGTGGCCCAGAAGGGAAGTCCCGAAGCAGACATCTGCTTCCTTTTTGGGCCAAGTCCTCCACTGTCATCTTCAATGGGGGAGGTGTTAGTCCATAATTGATACTGGGCCACTTCAGCAGCCCATTTCTAGCATAGCTGGAGGGGCAGGTCCCAGGTTCTCAAGTGCATCAACCCAGATGTGCTCACCCCATATCTGAGAGTTCCACTCCTTCCTAATCAGAGCCCTGACCTTAGTCACAGCAGGGTGGAAAATGATACTTTCACTGGATCTCTGCTACCCTTTTAATTAAGTCCAGGCCCAGTCCTCAGATTTTCTGCTCTCTAGCTGTAGGAGAGAAGAATCTCTTGATATGCTGCCAAGGAGGCCCTCCCCTCTGACTTTCATAGTTTGTCTTAAATTAGCGATTAATCTCTTCCAGTCTTTCATTGACTTTCTCCAATACATCAATCACACTCAGTTGAGCCATCTCTTTCCATAGTTTTAATAATGACTACTTTCCCCAAAGCTCTCAAACATCCCCCAAAGCATCAGCCAGTGCTTTCCTCTTCCTGTGATCCCACCTGGCTCACCAAGACCAGAAGTCATCCCAGTTTAGGAGCTTCGGCATGCCAGGTGCTCTCACCACTGTCCTTGTCCCCATGATGGGATACAAAATCCCATACAGAACCATGCTGCTACTGACAGTCTCAGGTTGGGTGTTCTGGGAAACAGACACTGCTCAGCAGGGATTTGTATGCAGACAGTTTAGAAGTGAGTGCTTTTGGGAGCATAAGAAGGGTTAAGGGGGGTTTGGGCTGCGATTCCAGGTGGGATGGCCTTCTAAGTTGTCACAACTTGAGAGAAGGGGGCCAGGCTCTTGAACCTTCCACATCAATCCTTTGATGAATTCTGGCTGCCAGAAAGCAGGCATGGCTTTGCCGGAGGCAGCACCCTTCAAGTACACAACTCTTGGAGAGGAAGTCAGCTGCGAGTGTCAGCAGCCAACACTCCTGGCACCTGGAGAAATGGCCTTAAGGGGGGCATTTGGACAGTATACCACAGCATCCACTATACCGAATGAATGAATGAATGAATGAATGAATGAATGCTCTGTTTCTCTTTCTAACTACCTTGAAAATCCTTGAAAAAGAGGCTCTTCTGTCCTGTGGCCTTTGCAAGACCTGGCGGTGCTGGCTGCCCACTGCTATACTGTGTACCTGATACCTTAGTGCCAGAAAGAACCTTCCTTGAAAATGCCCTTCTCATTCAATCTCCTGATTTTCCAGGTAAGAAAACTGAGGTCCAAAATGTTTAAACAACTTGCTAACAGGTCCACAGGAAATCTGTAATTGAGCTGAGGCATCATGAGTATTATTTCAGCTTTAGAAACAGAGGCTTACCCACACCAGAATTTCCTTGGTTGTATGAAAGAAGTCTGACGGTGCAGAGTTGGTTACAGGCTCCATAATTATCAGGGGCTCCCATGGGAGCATATGGCTTCCATCCTCAAGGTCACCTTAAGATCCAACATGGCTTCTGGAGGTCCATGTAGCACACCTGGTTCTAGCTTAGTAGCAGGAGAAATCAGGGGAACAAAAGGTGGATGCTCTCTCCCCTATCAGGAGCCTGCTCTGAAACCCCACTTGCCCCTTCTAACTGTGTATCTTTGGATAGAACCTTCTTTAGCTGTAAGGGAGCCTGGGAAATACATTTATTCTTGATAGCAATTTGCTCAGTAGAGAGTAGGAGTTCCACATGTAACCATAAAGGGGGAGATGGATATTTGGTAGATAACTTATAATCTTTACCTCATTGGTTCTGGGACTGTAAAAAATTATACCTGGATCAGTCCCTAACTCGATGTAGAACTAGTTAAAAGTTATTTAACATCTGAAAATAATGATGTACTATATGTTGGCTAATTGAATTTAAATTTAGAAAAAAAGAAAGATGCTTTCTGCACACACACACGAGTTATTTAACATCTAGACCTTTAGTTTCTCCGTGTGTAAATTAGACAACCAATCCCAAATTTCACAGATATATTGTAAACTAACATGTGGGAAGCACCTAGCACAATGTCAAGTATGTAAATTGGCAGAATGTCCATCCCTCATTCTCCCAAGTGACTAAATAACTTGGTTATCATGTAATGGCATTATACCCCATTACCTTGTTCAAAACCCCCTCAAAGAATAGTTCCCATCTTGCTCTTGGAGCATAAGTTTGTTGAGACATGTGTCCAGCATCCCACCAATTTGTTGGGTATAATGGAGAAGAAAAGAAACGTCTGTCGTGATGCTTTCAATAGGCTTCTCCATGAATTCAGCTGGTGGTAGACAGACATAAAACCAAAACAACTCCCAGAGCATTTCTGAAATAAAAACCTTTCTTCTCCATTTCCTCTTAACGCAGGAGACTAGATCCAGGCTCTAATTATTGCCACACACACTCCCTGGGCAGCTCCCCTCTGATGCAACACAGCCACTGCCTGCTGTACACAGACCTCTCTGCCCCTTTGGGCGGCTAGGCATCTCACACAGCTTCTGTTCATTGAGTCAGGTCCTGTGGGAAGAGTGGGGATATGAGGCTCATAAGGTAAGTTCCTTGGTTTTAAAGAACCACAGTCCGAGGACACCGAAACAAAAGTAGATCATTTCACTTGTATTAGTTGACTGCTGACTAGAAAGAGCTAGCGATGCAGAGGAACACTTAACCCAGCTTGGGGGAGTTCACTGAGGACTTCTCAGAGGTGGTGATGTTTGAGCTTCATCTTAAAGGATGAGTAGGTGTCTCTTTAGGTCAAGAAGAGAGTAGGGTCCCCAGGAAAGAGAACAGCAAGAACAAAGGCTCAGTGGAATAATAGAACTTGGAGGGGACTGAAAACTGCAAATGGTTTGGTGACAGCTGGGTTGTAAAGGAGACTGAGGCCTCACTTATTGGAAGGGCCACAGGGTCTGACATTCAACGTTTCAATGGTCTGCCTCACGTCCCCTCTGTCGATGACTACACTAGTCTGGCAAGCAGTGGAATCCCCCCTCAGTGCCAGCATTCAAGCAGTGGTGGGCAGTGAGGTTAGAGAGGAGTGAATTGGGTGTAATTATTCTGTAATTGATAATTACTAGAGTCACTTCCACTTTTAGGATACTATGATGAAGAATGCTCCCAGAGCATGTTTCTCATAGATGTGTCTGCTGGGAAACATCTGGCCTTAAGTTTCTTTGTGTTTTCTTCGCAGTCCCTGACTCTCTTTAAATAGAAAACACACGATAAAAACAATGAGCAAATTGGAACACCTTCACTGCACTAAACAGCCACTTTCACACACCATCTCCTTTAAGCCCCACAAGTCATTGTGAGTAAAAATGATTAGCCTATTTTTTATAACAGATGTATAAACAGGCCCAGAGAGGTTAAGTTCATCCTTAAGTTTACACAGTAAGTGTTGGAATGGGGAGTTGACTCTAAGACCACCTGACTCTGAAGTCTATACAAACTCGTCTACCTTCCTTAATGTCTTGAGTTCATTGGATAGGACTTTGTTTTACTCCCTTCTTTCCTTCCTCTTCTCAGTTTTAAATCCCTGCTCTTTTGGGAAACTTCTCTCCAATCTGACTTTGAAGTTGGAGTAGAAGTCAGTTACAGTAGTCCCCTCTTCCATGCTTTGTCTTTGCATGGATTCAGTTACCCACCATCAACCATGGTCATTCTCCTTCCCATTGTACCATCAGAAGATCAGTAATGGCCTAACGCTGTGTCCCAGTAACTACATCATTCATGTCACTTCTCATCACATAGGCATTTTGTCATCTCACATCATCACAAAAAGAAGGTGAGTACAGTCCAGTAAGTAATTTTGGAAGAGAGAGGGGCCACAGTCACATAATTTTTATTACAGTACATTGTTAGAATTGTTCTATTTTATTATTGTTGTTAATCTCTTACCTAGCCTAATTTATAAATTAAACCTTATCCTATGTACGTATGGGAAAAGGCATAGTAAATATAGGGTTTGGTACCATCTGCGGTTTCAGATATCCACTGGGGGACTTTGAACATATCCCCCAGCAGATAAGTAGGGACTTCTGGATTCCAAAAGAGATATCTGAATATGCTGAGGTCAAGTTCTCCCATGGAGAATGGGCCTTTGTTTAATGGTTCATTCATCTATAAGTTCTTGCCATAAGTGGTTTGTAGTATCCCAGCATCATAGAAGGTTAGATCTAGAAGGGACCTCAGTCTACCGGAAACCAACCCCCAGTATTTTACAAGGGAGATCATCGAGGATCAGAGTGGAGCAGTTGGTTGCACATGGTCACTCAGAGAGTGAGAATAATTGAATGTAATTTCATGAGAATGTTTTCTTTGGGGTCACTATTTCTCTTCTCCTTATGGTTTTTTTTGGCTTCAGGAAGAGACGCAGTAAGCCAGGTATGAGCTTAGACATGCAGACCTGTGGCAGGAGTTGCTAGTTGAGAGACTGGTATAGACACTTTAAAGAGTGTAGAAGAGGATTGTCAGGTTTCTGCTGACTTGGGATCATCCTCAGAGACTAGACTATTCTTAGTGGGAACGCCCTACGTTGAAGGAATGGATAGGACTATAAGGCACTGCAGAGAATTCTGTGTCTCTAAGAAGGAAGAGAGCTTTCAGACTGTTGAGTGCAATCTTCTAATTTGACAAATAAGGAAACAGGCTCAGAGAGGAGAAGTGATTTGTCCAAGGTCAAGAAACAAGTGAAAGGCAGAGCCAGGTTTTACACCTGGTCCTCATGAACCAGGATAACTGTGGGTCAAGAATCAGAGCACCAGACATGTGAAGGTTCAGCCTCTGATTCTGCCACTTGCAATGGTAGAAAGCTGTGTGTCTTTAGCAAGTCACTTAACATCTCTGAACACTGACCTCCTTGTCTATAAAATGAGGTCACTGGTCTATACTCAGTGTTGTTGTGAAAATTAAATGTGACTGTAACATAGGAGAAGAGTCTGGCACATAGTCGCTCATTTGCAGGCCAACTTCCCACCCCCCGCCCGTGAAGCCTTGGTAATATTATGTTGAGGCAGGGGAGAGAGGGAGTTGTCACAGTTGTGTTAAATATAAAGGTGTCAAAGGAAGTCAGTATGTGAAGATGCTTGGTGTGCTGGGGGCAAGAGGAACAGTGTGGTATGTCTGAAGCCCAGACGCTAGCAGATTAATACCTACCCCAGGAGGAGCCAGCAAGGGCCGGCCTGGGGTGTTTAATTGTTGCTTGTCCTGCAAAGTAGCTTACACTTCATCTCGTAGGTGAAAGGAAATCACTAAAGGTTTTGGCCCAGGAGAATGCTACCACATATTGCTTATGTGGGTAATGTGTAAGCGCTCACAAAAGCATAGAAAACATTAAAACCAGAATAGTGGCCACATCTGGGGAGTAAGAGAAGAGATCGGAGATAGACTCACAAGGGGCCACATCTTTACTTCCTGCTTTAAAAAAAAAAAAAATCTGAATCAGACATGGTCAAATGGTAAGCTGTGAAGAGCAGAATGGAAGAAACAAGACTGTTCATTATATTTTCCTTTATACTTTCCTGCATGGTGAATATCTTAGCATTTCTCTAAATGTGATGAAGGGGTACTCAGGGTCTTATGGAAGTACAAAAGCCTTGGCAAGAATGGAAGGAGGTTCTGTCTTGGAGGGTTTCCTGCAGATGATGCTAAAAATTCTTAAACACTTGCTATAGGCCAGGCAATGTTGTAAAGTAGTGACTTCTAGAAGTAATGACTTAATTATTTCACACAACCGCCTTATAAGGTTCATACAACTAACCTCGTTCGTAAAGGAAGAAATTGAAACCCGGAGAGGTTAAATAATTCGCTCTAGGACAGGAAGCTAGTAAAGGGGGAGCTGGGGTGGAAACCAGGCCCTCTGGACCCAAATCCTGAGCTGGCCACCGTGAGAACAGCCCGCTGCACTTCTGAGCAGTGTGATGACTTGATTCAATCTCAAGTTTGAGTCATTTCTCTGTGTGGGTGTGGGGGACTGTGTACACTTGGGTAAGCCTGGGGGCAGAGACATAGCAGGGTACTACTGTCGAAGACTCTCTTTCCTTACTGAAAATTTATATATATTTAAAGATTTTATTTATTTATTTTAGGGGGCGGAGAGAGAGCAAGCAAGCAGGGGAAGAGTGGAGGGAGAGAATTTCCAGCAGACCCATGCTGGGTGTAGAGCCCGACATGGGGCTCGATCCCAGGACCCTGGGATCATGACCTGAGCTGAAGGCAGATGCTTAACCAAATGAGCCACCCAGGTGCCCCTTACCTTATATATTTTTAATACAAACTTTTGTTTTATAAATTCTTTAACACGTACCTGCTTTTGCCATTCATGGCTCATCTTTTCCCTTTATTTATGGTGGCTCTTGTTATATGGAAGTTTTTAATTTCCTCTCAAAAACAGGACCTGGATTAGTGGTAACAGCGAGGGAAGAGAAAAATTTAAGAGAGGTCATGAAGGTGGCAGAAGTGGCAGGATTTGGAAAAGCTTTCTACCTCCTCGTCACTTGCAGAGCAGGCTGGCTAACCTGTGGGGACACTTAATTTTCTTGTTCTGTGCCTGTCCAAATTGCCCCCAAGGCCGACTCACACTCAGCTTGGCATCTCCCACAGCACCTGGCTGAGAGCCTTCCAGGCTGCAGCACTTGCCATCTAGAAGACAAGGACATCACGGTTTGGGAAATGATCCTCACTACCGGGGTAGGACAGTGGAGTGAGGTTTTCGTAAAGCTAAGTTTATTCAGTTGAACAAACCTCATTGTGTGTGTGTGTGCGCTTTCCAATGGGTACATGGTTAAATTTTCTTCCTATGCAAGAATAGTGCCATTATGGCAAATTAATTGCTTTCCAGTGTTCTTTGTTTTGCCAGATAAAAAGTTGGCAACACTCTTTCGGTGCCTCAAGTTATTTTTATATATATTTTTTTGCTTAGCTAAATTTTAAAATATCTGAGAACAATTGTCCTAGAGAAGAGCGTGTAGGCTTTTGAGTCTCAAAAACATGTGTTTTTAGTTCTGTCACATCTAATAGCCCTGGAAGTCACCAAACTTTGGTGAACTAGGTTTCTTCACTAATGTGGGATAATTAAACTCACCTTAGGGGGATTGTGAGGATTAAATAAGATAATATCCATAGGGATTTAGTTCCATGTATGGCTCATTTCAGGTTTAATTTTGCTGCTCTCTCTCTTCCTGGATGGCAAGGACTGGACTTTATTTGTATTTCCTGACAATTATCTAGTTTAGATCCAGACCATAGTAGGTCCTCAAAAATTATCTGTTAAAAACCACAGTAAGATACCACATCACATGGGTACTATTAAAACAAAACACAAAACAGAAAATAACGAGCACTGGCAAGGATGTAGAGAGATTGGCACCTTTGTGCACTGTCATTGGGAATGTAAAATGGCATAGTTGCTATGGAAAATGATATTCTGGCTCCTCAAAAAATTAAACATAAAATTATCAAACAATTCATCAATTCCACTTCTGGGTATATACCCAGAAATGGTATATACAAAAGAAATGAACGCAGAGAATGCCAACCGACATTTGTACACCCTTGTTCATATCAGCATTATTCATAATAGCCAAAAGCTAGAAGCAAGCCATTAACAGATGGCTAGAAGTGTCCATTAACAGATGAATGGATAAACATGTTGGAGTCTATATATGCATGGAATCTTATTCAGCCTTAAAAAGGAAGGAAATTCTGACACAGGGTACAACACAGATAAACCTAGAGGACATGATACTAAGCAAAATAAGACAGCCGCAGAAGGGCAAAGGTTGTATAATTCCACGTAGAGCAGTCAAATTCAGAGAGGCAGAGAGTAGAACGGCGATTCCGGTTCCGGGGTCTGAGGGGAGTGGGACTGAGGAGTGCACGTTTAATGGGCGTAGAGTTTCAGTTTTGCCAGTGAAAACAGTCCTGGAGATGGATAGTGGGGATGGCTGCACAACAGTGTGAATGCACTTAATGCCACTGAACTGTGTGCTTTGAGATGGTGAAGACGAAAAGTCGTGCATGTCTTTCCTACCGTAATTAAAAATAAAAATTTTAGATCTGTTAAATGCAAGAACCAATAAATGAACATGGAGAAGAACAGAGCTCTGAGGATGTCTGAAGCAAGAGCCTTTTCAGCAAGAAAAGAGCAAATGTGCTCAGGTCGCAGAACAGCTGCTAAGGGACCCGCTTGCCTGCAGGAGGCTGCACGAGGGGGAGAGTGGGAGTCCGGGGTGCGGGGGTGGGCAGTGGGGAACACGTGGGTTAAGGGGCAGCCAGGAAGCAGATCACGCGGGCTTGGTAGGACCTCTCATTTTATTTTGCCGGAAAATGACTGGAAGCCTGGCAGGGAGCACAGATGTGTGACTGGAAGGAAGGAGGAGGTCATGGAAGCCCTAAAGAGGGTCAGGGCTGTTTTGAGTCTTTAGCGGAGCTTCGACATCCCTCCTCCCCAAGCCCTCACCTGCTCCTAGGACCCGGCGTGACCTGAGGAACACAGAGGCGGACCCCGGGGGCTCATGGGATTCTCTGATCACACGCCTCTACTTTGAATGTCCTAATGGCGAAATTTGACATGTGTCTTCCCCAGAGACAACTGGGGCTCTGACATGACTGCAGATCATTGCTCTCGGTTTTTACTGTGGGATGAGGAAGTGCGAAGGGTGGAGGAGCTAGTTCTTTTATCACACAATTAGATGAGAAAGGGGCTGGCTGCCCCGGGCAGGGACCCACCCAAACTAGGCCTACAGGGGAGTTGCCCTGCTGGGTGGCCCAGTTTTGCTCTGGAGGGGCTTGACTTTTCTGGATCTGACTTCATTAGCTCTTCATATTCTTGAGAAAAGGCCTATGGTCTGCTTCACACGGAAGTCCAAACCAGATGGCAGACACTCACTTTGAGTCCTCGTATCATTCACATATTCCCTTGTTCATTCCTGCACTCATCGGTCATTTATTGAGCACCTACTATGTGGACTAGGCACTGGGAATACACATGTAGACCCTGTAGTTGAATTGCTGAAAGAATCCATGTGGGAATCAGACCAATAAACCTTGAATTATACTATAGCATGTTAAGTACTACAATATAGTGATAATAAAAAATAAAAATAAATTGGCTAATACTAAGTGCTTACCCTATGCCAGGCAGGCAGTCTTCCGAGTTGCACACAGGGACTCATGTAATCCTTAGGAAAACCCTGTGAGGCGGGTGCTAACCTCGCCCCATTTTAAGGATGGTGATACTGAGGCACAGAGAAGTTCAGGGGTAAGGGCACAGTGCAGCAAGAACCTGTTGCAGCCAGAAATAGCATGCAGGGCAGGCTGGGTCCAAAGCCTCTGAGCGGCCCTATACGAGAACTTAGTGGGAAATGGGTAAGGCACATTGCCTGAAGGAGCCGGTGCCCTGCCTGAGTGGTGGAGGATGACAAGAAGTCGGTAAAGCTGAGAAGGTGGGGATTGGTGAGGACTTTCACCCATCAATAGTTTCAAGTGGAACTACAAGTGCAAAGCCAAGAGGCGTGACAGGACCTGGGCTTTTCAGAAGGTTCGAGTAGGGGAAAGATGGGATAAGCTGGTAGAGGGGGCCTGGGACAGGATCCCAGGGGCGGAGGGAGGGGGCTCATTTCTTTAGGCAATGGGGAACAATGTAGAATTTTGAGGCCTGAAGTGATGGGATGGCAGTCACTACTTGAGGATTTTTGCAAGAGTTTTGTTTATGGTTTGGGTTGAGTAATACTAGCCAATATGTAAATCACAAGGAATTCCGCTCTCTGACCAGCCCGTGACTCACCATCTGCACCCTCGTTCCACTGATATTTATTCTCTGGTCTGCACTGTGCACTGGGAGGCTGCCCCTTGTGATTGGGTCAGGGGGTGGGCTGCTTTGCCTCTGTCTTCCAGGTGAGTTTGGCCAGTGACAGGCATCACAAGAGATCAGAGGATGGAGGGAGAAGAGATTGCGATATTTCCCCCTAGCTCCCTCCCTGCTTCTGTGCTCTGGTCTCTCAGGGGCCATGTACCTCTAAATCTACAGCTCCTGCCAGTGGCCCCTCTCCTCCAGCTCTACCTCTAACGGGGCTCCAGCAACACCTGGCTCTCCTCTTTTGCTTTCAGGTACAGGGGTAGCAATAGCTCCCCACTGTGGCAGCTCTCTGGGTACCTCAATATCCCTTATCGGGTCCCTTAGCCCCACCCCATCCTTATAAGTTACCCCTTTGTGATGTCCTCCCCACGAGACCAGCAGAATGAGCCTCCTTTTTCTTATGGACAATTAGTCATGCTGAGAATGTGATATTAATGAGCATTTATTAAATACCAACTATGTGCTTGAGGCTCTACATGCAGTCTGTTGCACTCTATTTTCACCACAGCCCATAAGTTCTGGATCCATTTTTGACGTGAGGAAGCTGAGGCAGGCACACAGATGTTAAGTCCCTTACCCAGAATCACCCTGCTAGTCAAGGACAGAGTCAGAATTCAATCCCAGATCTCTGGACTCCAGAATTTATCCCCTTCCACCACTCCATGACACTGAGTAAATTCTTGGAAATGCTTAATTTGCCCAACTCTGGAAAGTCAGTAAAGGCCACAATAGTAAAATCTCTAGGGGAACTGGGAATGGGATGTGGAGGGATGTGTGTCTGGTGAGGAGCGAGGTGACTCTTTAAGTAAAAGTTCTGGAATGTTGCCATTCCTGTGTTGATGGAAACACAATGGTGGATCATTACCCAGAATATCTCTCACTTCATGATGTGTGGTTCCTCTGTGGAGGGGGACGTAGCCCTTAATTAGTTCAAAAGGAGAGGAAACTCATCCCTCCAAGACCCACAGCAGAAAGCATAAGGGTTTATTTATAGAGAAGAATTTTATTATTTTTTAAAATCACTTGTGGGCTCCTGCACCAAAGCTGAGGAAAAGGCACATATTCATGGCCAGTGGTCAAGGGAAACCACCCTGTTTTCTTGGCAGCGCTGTGGCTGAAACAGCTCTTCCCAAAAACAGTACGTGGGGGAAGGAAAGGCAAAACCAACGGGAGGTTTTTAAATGCTGTGGTTTGCTTTTTAATATTGTGTGTATACGTGTGTGTGTGTGTGGGGGAGATTGGAGAAGGCAGTGGGAGATTCTACAACTGGCCAAAAATGTCGTGCCCCTTGGACTGAGAATTGCTGGAGCTGCCCTCCCATGACTCATGCCTTCTCCTACCTCCTACCGCCTCAGGCCTCCTGTCCAGGCCCATCTGTGAAATATAGTAACAATAACCCAGCAATGATAATACCTCCACTTTAAAGTTCAGTAGCTCTTTCTGTTTCACAAACCTCTTCGTATTGGAACAAAAATGGCTGCCTTTATCCTAAATGCCTGGCTCCTTACCCTCGTGATTTCATTTCATCCTAACAACAACATTTCATCCTAACATCCTAACAACGCTTTGGAAACATAATTCTTATCCTCCTTTGACTAATGAAGAGTCTGAGGCTCAGAAGATTAAATACCGCTCCCCAAATCGCACGGCCAGTGAGGAACCAAGCTGAGATTTAGAGCCAGGCTCATGGGGAGTTAGTGGTCTTGGCCTTCAGGATGGTTCTGGACATTCGCATCAACTTCCCATTTTCCAGATGAGGAAGCCAAAGTAGAGAGAAGTGGAGATGTGACAGATCACTGGGTAAGTCTAAGATGAACCTGGACTGCAGGCTCACCTCAGGATGCCTCCTAGGCAGTGTCCATCCACAGACCCATGGCTGCTTCTCATGGATGGTACTAGCTGGTCAGAGGGACAGCCAATCACAAAGATTCCGTTTTAGACCCAAACAAGTGCCCTCATTGGCTCAGAAATATCCATAGCTCTTCCTTGTGATACCATCAGTCCTTATATATGCTTAAAGCCAAGGTCTCAGACCCTCCAAAAGGCCAAGGGGTAGGTGGTGGTTGAACGTGACCTAAGAACCCATCCTCAAGGACAGATCTGAATTTAACTCAAGTTCAACCCCAAACAGACTCAGAGCTGGAGAAACTGCTCTTGCCTGGAACTCTCCACAAAGTCTTTCCCTGTGTGCGTGGAGTCCTGAACTCTGATTCACCGTTACTCACTAGCTGTGTGTCCTCAGGCAAGTTATTGAATCTCTCTGAGTCTCACCTTCCTCAGAACACTAATTGAGGTTTCCACAGTCAGTGGTTCATTCCTTCTAAAAATCTGATTGGCTGTGAGGAGACCCAGGAGAGACTTCCAGACCAACAGAGACACAGGACAGGACTGGTGCTGAAGAGTAAAATGGATGCTAAAACTTCCAAGCCCTCCCACCAAGACAGTTTATTCCAAATTTTGACAATTCTAAGCCATTATGAAGAACAGTGCATATGTTTAGAGTTAGTAAATTTTTCTCTTCTTTCACAGAATTTCAGGGTAGATGGGTCCATGCCAGCCAATTTATTTGGCAAGCCCCTTATGATACAGAGTTTATGGTCCAGGAGAGGGAAGCCGTGGACTGAGACCTTACAAAGCACTTCAACCCAAACACCAATGTTCTTTCCAATAGGTGCTAGGGCCATTTTAAAGAGTTCTCTCATCTGCAGACAGGAATAGTAAGCATCAGCTCATACTATTTTTCTGAGGATAATAAAAGTTAAGGCATATGCAAATGTCTTGTACTCTAAAGCAGCATGCTTCTGACAAGTTCTCACTCATCTCAGATAGAGTCATACCAGTGATATTGAAGAAGCACCCTGTGATGGGCCTATGGGCAAGTCTTGCTTGAAAACATAATTGTGCTTCGTTTTCCATCAGTATATTGACATTACTTAGAAATTATAATTCGCGTTGAAGGCAGAGGATATCTGTTTTTCCAAATGGATGTCTGACTGTTGAAAGATACTGTTTTACCAGAACTCTCAAACTCACATGCTTCTAGACATCTGGAGATTAATGCCTCAAAGTGATGATCTTCTGTCCTTTCTAACGCCAGCTGATTTTGCCTAGGAGGAATGAAAATACACCCCCTTCATCATGCTAATGGCTATTTTTTTTTTTTTTTTCCATTTAGCTACAGGGATCTGCTTCAGATTTTCTTTAAACTTTGGTTGAGTCCTTCCAAAAATACATCTGCAAGCCTGAGACGGGCTGTGGGCCACCAACGTATCACCCCTGCTGATCTAGGTGTTCATGTTTCTGTGTGTTCATGTGTGTGGTCTCTGTTCCTCTGCTTGTTGCAATATGCCCCAAGTACACCGGACACCACGAGCATGTTACTATTACTTACCCTATAGCCAGGGTTGCAGGCCAAGGCCAAGGGCGCCGGAGTATAGAAAGTGTGCAGGCTCTGGACAGGTGACCCAAGATTGGATCTCAGCTCTGCCATCTATCAGCTGAGAAAGGGCCCTAATGTCTCTGACAAGTCTCAGTTTCTTCATTTGTAAGCGTATCTTACCCACCACCCCAGGTGTGGCTAAGAGTAATGAGATGGCAGGTATAAAAGGCTTAGCTCACAGAAGATGCTCAAATAAGAGAGCTCGCTTCTTTTTTCAAAAATCTTAGCTAATGTGTAAAACTCATTGCAGGCTGTGGCCCTTCCAGAAAGGCTTTCATGATGTCTTCTGCTCACAGGACTCTTTTCTCTTAATTGCTGTTACCCTTCAGGACTTGGCATTTAGTGGACAATCTTTGGCATTACCAGATCATTTTTTATACGTATGCAACACCCTCGATTAGGTCATCAGCTCCCCAAAGGTACTTTTCTCCCTTTCACCAACTTAATTCCCTGTACATGACTTTCAACCAGGCATTGCCTTGTGTCAAGCTTTCTCATAAGAACTGCATAAGGAAAGGAGCGTCAGGGACTAGATACTCTAACAGGGCAACTGGCACACAAAATGGAACAACTGGAAAGAAACAGGTGAGTAGAGTGTTCATGGTCACCAAGGAGATAAGGGAACAGAAGTAGATGACCAAACTCAAACCTACTACTGCTCCTGGGAAAATAACACAACATGCAATTTTCAAGCGGGAAAGAAAACATGGTGGGCTGAAAAATGTCTCCCGAAGATATCAGGTCCTCATCCCCAGAACCTGCAACTATTACCTCACGTGGGAAAAGATGTAATTAAGTGAAGGATCTTTAAAGATTATTTATTTATTTGACAGAGAGAGAGAGATCACAGGCAGAGAGGCAGGCAGAGAGAGGGGGAAGCAGGCTCCCCACCGAGGAGAGAACCCGATGTGGGGCTTGATCCCAGGACCCTGAGATCATGACCTGAACCGAAGGCCGAGGCTTTAACCCACTGAGCCACCCAGGGACCCCTAAGTGAAGGATCTTGAGTCGGGGAGGTTATCTTGGATTATCCAGATGGACCCTAAATAAAATCACAGACATCCTTGTAAGAGGGAGGCAGAGGGATATCAATCAGCTGAAAGGAAGGAAAGAAAGGTAATGTGTGGTTGGAAACAGAGAAGGGGATTTGACTACAATAAAGAGAAGAACACATGTGTTGCAAGAAGAGTGAAGCAGAATTGGAGGCTATGCTTCTGGCTGCCAAGATGGAGGAAGGGACCACAAGCCAAGGGATAGAGGAATGCAGCTGTAGACACAGAAAAGGCAAGGAAATAGATTCTCTCCTAGAGCCTCTGTGGGGAATGTGGCCCTGCCAACACCTCGATTTCAGCTCAGAGATACTGATTTCCAACTTCTGGCCCAGAGAACTATAAGAGAATGTGAAAGCCACCAGGTTTGTAGTAATTTGTTAGAGCAGCAATAGGAAATGAATGTAACAAAGTGAGGGAAAGAAGTAGTGGGAATGAAATAAGGATGAGTAGTGGAGCCAGTATGGGTGCTTGGAAGAGCCCTTCAGAAAATACCAAAGACCCCAGTGTTTGTCTTGATTACTTCATCATCTGGCTGCTTTAGCAAATCACTTCACTTTTGAACCAGGATCTCCTCATCTGGGAAATGGGATAATAACCTACTTGTCATACGGAGATGCTCCTAAGGGGCAGCTGCTATTATCTTAGTGTTAAAGAATGACCGAATATCATGGCAAGGTGGTGGGGGTGGGTACCAACTCTGCTTCTGCGGAAGACAAGCACTGGACTGATGTAACCTACAGAAGTTGACTAGAGCCACCCCTTACTCATATCACAGGAGAGAAAGGAGTCAGAACAGATAGTTTAATTAGTTTGATGTTTTGTTCTCATACTTTCATTTAGGTCTTTGGTCTTTGGCCATACCAAACGTTTAGCTTGAGTTTAGCTTGAGAAGAAGAGGGAACTAGGGTGTTTTGATTTATTTTCCCCTTTCCTTTTGAAAGTTGAACAACCCTGTGACTTCATTTCAGAAATCTTAACCCAAACCAAAGGCCTTTGGGCTTTGGCCATACCAAAACCAGTTAAGATGGCACCTAACGTAGCACAAAATTATACGTTAGTCATTTTAAGTTAAAAAAAAATCTCCCTATAGGTGATACTCTGCAGAGACCACCAAGACTCTGAGCTTCTACATCAGAACCAGTGTTGGATCACTGCTAGAGCCTAGTTGACACCCTGAGATTATTCTGCCACTTACTGGCTAGGTGATCTTAGGGAAGCTCCTTGCCTTCTCACTGACTCAGTTAGCCCAGATGCAAAATGGGGATACCACCTTCCTCAGAGGGTACTTTTGTGGGGTGGTTGAAATAACATATGTAAAATGCTTAGCCTGGGCATAGTAAATCCTCAATAATTGGCAGTTTCTTAGCAATATTATTGTTACCACTGCTACCCAGCTCTTAATGAAGCTAATTAACTTTAGGAAAATTTGATCTCTTGTATTCTTCAATCAGTTCGCTATTGCTCCTACCAGCAGAACCTGTGTTGTGAGAATAGTAGAGCTTGGTGGTTAAGAGAAATGAAGTTAGAAGCAGACAGAAGTTTGCATCCTATTAGCACTGTGTGACTGTGGGCCAGTCACGAGAACTCTCTGAACCTCAGTGTTGTCATCGGTAAGACGATAATGATATTTATGATAATGGTATTTATCTCTTTGACATGTTATGAGGATTATATAAGACAATGTATTCACAGAGCTTAGCAGAGCTAGTGTAGAGTAGGCACTCAATCCATATTGGATGAATTCAATTCCCCTGCTTTCATTTCCATCTAAAAAGAGAGAGAGAATTATCATATGGTTTCACTTACTTGTGGAGCATAAGGAATAACATGGAGGACATTAGGAGAAGGAAAGGAAAAGTGAATTGGGGGAAATCAGAGGGGGAGATGAACCATGAGAGACTGTGGACTCTGAGAAACAAACTGAGGGTTTTGGAGGGGGTGGGGGATGGGTGAGACTGGTGGTGGATATTAAGGAGGGCACATATTGCATGGAGCACTGGGTGTGGTGCATAAACAATGAATCTTGGAACACTGAAAAAAATGAAATAAAATTAAATATGCATATGTAAATTTAATAAATAAATAAGTAAAATAAATAAATAAATAAATAAATAAATAAATAAATCAAAAAGAGAGAGAGAAAAGTCTGAAGGTCTAGGCAATGAATGTCATCAGGCTCTTAGCCGAAGGTGAAAACTGTCACTTCACAACCTGGTGTTTGTGTCTCTGTAAAAGGCCTCGGGTTCTCCATTACTCTCATTACACTCAGTGTCATTTCTAGGAGATTGACTTAACAGGAAACAGGACGCTTCCCTCCCAGAAACCTGAGGCTAACGCCTGGAGAAAAATCCCTCAGCCCTGACGCTGTTCAGTTGTGACCTTTCACAGGCAAATTTACCTCAGGCCTGGGCGGGAAGAGGCCCGGAGCGCCCCTTCCCGAGTGAGCGCCCCGTAGGTGGGAATTTCCTCCTGCCTCCCTGGGCCGGCCCTGGCTGCGCCTGACTGGGCCGCTGGTGGTTTCTGTCACTGCTGAAACGGCTGTGGAAAGTTTAGCTCGAGAGGAAGAGGGAACTAGGGTGTTTTGATTTTTTTTTCCCTTTCTTTTTGAAAGTCAAGCAACCCTGCGACTTCAGTTCAGAAATCTTAACCCAAACCAAATGCTTTGCTGCTGGGGTGGGGGGCATGCTGACATCGTGAAGACAGTGACACTGGGCAGGAGCCAGATCTCCTCAGAAATCACACAGTACAGGTTCACACGCCACCAGGGACTGCTGGAATGTTGCTTTGTTTTGGACTCTGGATTTATAGTTGGGCCCCCCCCCCCTTGGAACTTGATTTATTATTCTGCAGACCCGTGGCTCCCCTCCAACTTTTTTCTTTCTTCAGAAGTAAACAAAGATTTTACAACTCCATAACCTCCCCAAAGTTTGTTTGTTCTTCCCTCCGTACAGTGTGGGCCATGTTTGTTCCCTGGGAAAGTCTCTTCTCTAATTATTTTCACATTTCAACAGCTTTTGTTTCTTCTTCTTTCCCTGAGGTTTGTAAAAATGCTGATGGCGGATTTGCTGCAGGCTAAATTGTACCGTAAACATTTTCTCCTCGGCACTTGGGAGCCTCGGTGACTGGGGGCCCTGTGGCCTTTTGTTACTGTGTAGAAGGAAATTAGAAAATCCTGAAGCGCTCCTTCCGATGGCGGAAGGAAAAATATGTAAATTGGTAAAGGAGGAAATTCGACTGATCTTGTACAAGGAGCCTTTGACAGCACTGTGTGTGCAAGCCTCAGCTGAGAAAAAGGCTGCCTTGATGACTGACTTTTCATTTTAAGTTGAGAACTTTCTGCCTCCAAGCCCAGATAGAAATTTGGTGCATTTTAAAGAAATAGGATTTAGAAAATCAAGTGCTAATATATTTTAGCAAAATTTTGGATTACGAGACAGGTAATGGCTTGCTTTAACCACAAACTCTGACTCTAATCTTGATGTTTGTGTATTCAGTTTGAAGACTAAAGAAACTCTAACAACGGCAATCATTGGTTCTGGGTGAAATTGGGGCTCAAAAGGATAGTGTCTTGTTTGTTTGTCTCCTTCCTTATATGGCCCTATATGTCTTGCTGGTTTCAGTACCACCTCCCCATACATCTAACCCCAGAGAGCCTTACTGACTGAAAGTGGCTCCAGAATCTCAGATTCACCCATCCCATCAGCTGTTGTGTGAAATTCCAGACCTGACCCTGAGCATCTCTCCTAGTATCTGACAGGAGCCCTCAAACCCAACCGTCTAAAATGGAATTGCGATCTTACCCTCAGTCTGCACTCTCTTCAAATTCCCCACCTCAGTGTAGGACATCATCATCTACTGAGACCCCTTGCAAGGGATCCTGGTGTCCTCCCACCTTCCCTGTCTCTGTTACCTGATCAGGCCTTGAATGTTGTCCATTCTAGCTGCACCCTGTCTCTTGAATAGGATCACTTCTCTCCTTCCCTAAAGACATTTGCCTCATTCAGGCTTTTATTGCTTCTCACCTAGACCACTGCTGTAGTCTCCTTGTTGGTCTCTGCTATGGTCTGAACGTGTGTGTCCATCAAAAATCATATGTTGAAATCTTAATGTCCAGCGTGACGGTATTAGGAGGTGGGGCCTTTGGGAGGTGGTTGGGTCATGAAGATGGAACCAACATGAATGGGACTAGTGCTCTTACAAAAGAGGCCCCAGAGAGCTCCCTAGCCCTCTCCTACCATATGAGTAGCAGTGAGAAGTTCATAATCTACCACCCAAAAAAGGGCCTTCACTAGAACCCAACCATGCTGGCACCTTAATCATGGACTTCCAACCTTTAAAATTGTGAGAAATAAATTTCTGTTATTTATAAGCAATCCGTTCTACCAGTATTTTGTTATAGCAGTTCAACCAGACTAAGGCAGTCTCTATGCAAATCTGACTCCCTCACCCCCATTAAAGGGATCACCCGCCAAGCTATAAGAGTGCTCTGACCTCAGAATGGACATCACCTTGTCCCTTTCATTCCATTGCCCAATCTGTCTGTTCTAGGGCGCCCAGCACTTAGTGTCCTTTGGGACCTAGCTCCAGCCTCCTCCCCAGGCTTGTCCTGCTGCTCGAGATCCACATCTACCCACCCATCACATAGCTAGTTAGTCTTCCATGCTTCCTGCTCCTCCTTAATTTGGAGTGCTCTTGTCAAAGGCTACAAATTGTGTCCTCTTCAGAGTCCTCCTGTCAGAATAAAGGGGAAACTAGCTTGGATCTCACCTAACTTCAGGTATCCCACATTGTCTGGAACCTCGTGCCCCCATTCACCTCAACCGTCTTGGACTCTTCGGCACCAGATTCCAAGCCTGGCCTTGCTGCATCCCTTACAACGTGGAGAATTGAACTGGGGACCACACTGGCTCAGGGTCCTGCCTTCCTCAACTTACCTGGCTTCTGTCACTCATGAGGAAGTCCCAGTGTGCCTCAAGGATGATCTCACTGTAGGCTGTTGGCACATGTTTTATCCAGGAATAGGACAGCAGAGAGGGTATGAGGCTGAGGAAAGTGTCCCCTCTGCTAAGACTTGAATGAGACAGGGAAGATTCCAGGATCTGAGAGGTCAAAACCTTACAGCTTTATTCACTTGTTTACGTCACTTTAAAGACAACCTACTACCCACCAGAGAGTGGAGCTAGGTGTTGAGGTTACAAAGATGAATTCAGTGGTGTCCTTGTCTTAGAAGAGTTCTTGACTCTGTCTGGGAGGTTCCCTTCTGAGGCCTTCCCAGCACCAGTTCCAGCCTGAGTACCAGGAAATCTGTGCTCACAGTCAAGGCGTATACACAGGATAGATAGGCCTGGGCTTAGGGATAGGGAAGAGAGCTAAAAGGTCAGTCCTAGGAGGCTTGCCTGGGTCTTGCCATTCTCTGAGGCCCTTGCTATCTCTGGGTCTCAGTTCCCTTGTCTATGAAGTAGGGATCCCCATCCTTGCTTGTTCACAATACATAGGGTACGAGCTATGTGGAGCCCTAGGTCAAGGTTTGGGATGCAAATACACACCTAGTACAGTGTCTATCATCCTAAAGGTGCTCAATAAATATTGATTGGATAAATAGAATGAATGAATGGTTTCTGCTCTCAGCCTTATCAAGAAAGGCCAAAGAGCACCTGCTGTACTTTACCTGTGTCACAACTGGACACATACAACCACAGCTAACAGAACCAGCATGAGCTGAGGCTGCCTGTGGGACAGATGGCTTGCTTTTCCTCTTCTCTGGGTGGAGAGTGGTTTCTGTTCAGGGATGCCTGGGAGGGCTCATGGAAGAGGGGAGCTCAGAGCAACCCTTGGGTAGAGTCAGACCATATGCTCTTGACCCCTCCCTCTAGGCTCCTTTGGGTATATTGGAACTTCTCTGGAGGGTCTCTTTCCATCTTAGCCTCCTTCTTCCTGAGCACTACAGGGAGGCACACAAGGATCATACATCCTAGAGCCAAGAACCTTGCTTAGGATCCTCTGCAAATGCAAAGGAAGTCTCTGCAATAGGGAGAAAATTTCCTCTCTTTCTTTGTTTCTAGACTTTTCATCACATCGTTGTCCCTCTGGGTCTTCATGTGCTTCTGACTGTCTTTTCCTTACTCTCATGATCTCTTCTCTCCACCCACCCCTATTCTGACTGGAGGTGTTCATCTCACGTTTCCTCTTTCTCTTCTCTCTCTCTCTGTCTTTTTTTTTTTTCTCAAAATGAAACAACTTTGGGACTGATTGAAGTTGTTTTTAACCTGGAAGTTCTATGATCATACAGCCCTTGAGGTCAGGGATTCATGTCTGTTTGTTCACTGTAATGCATGTACTTCTAGCATAGCAACTACACTCAGTAGTAATGCCCAAATATTGTTGATCATACACAGGAAGAAGGCGCATTTTCTTTGGAAGGCTGGGACAGGGCCAGAAAACCCTGAGAATAAAAGTTAACGGTTTTGGTCTGGCTTCATCTATGCTTTAAGAGGAAGGACGGAAAAACATAGCTTGAGATTTTTAGACTGTCTTGCCCAGCTTCCCATGAGAAGTGAAAAATATGACAGATTCCAAGTAGAAACATCTCCTGGGAATAAAGAGGCTGTGTCTAGAAGCACATCTTTAGGTTTTATCTCTTAGAAACATGAGGACCTGGGGAACAGAAAGCCCCAAGTAAGCCCCAAGTAAGCCTGGTGCTATAGGAGCATGTAATGTGGGGTCCCTGTCCTCAAGGAGTTGACAGTCACCTCATAAGGATTGTAACTGCAGTAGGGGTCCCCATCCCTGTCCCATCTATGATGGCTGTCTGAACCTACACAAGTCACCTGCAGCCTCGGCCCCATACTCTTTGTAAAGTGAAGGATGTGAGTTAGATGATCCCTAAGGGCTCTGTGGTTCTTAGCTTCATGAAATGAGGTAGGGGATAGGCTGGCAATTTGAGCAAGATTCCATGTCAGAAGCTGGTACTCTCACAGTAAAGATGGGAAACCATGATTTGATTGATCTGCTCATTGCTGGAAGCACTGAATGTGCCTCTGATCTGTATGCTGACTCATGCAGGTCCTTCTAGAAGGCCTTTCTGGCTCAGGCAGTATGCTACCTTCTCTATGAATAGAACATCCAGGTCTCTGAGGCTTAAGTGTCCATATGGGGGATAAACCAAATATTTCACAACTTGAATTGTCAGGAAAATAATACCTGCTTATCTAGGCCATCTATACTTCCCCTTGGGCCATGCTCCCACCCCCCCCCACATACATATATACATATGAGATCAGGCAGTGTATGCCCCTGAACTGCACGCAAACAGAGCCACCCATGTGAACACCCAACCTACACACATGTGTGTACAGACACATACCTTAGACATGTATATTCTATCTGTTCCACACACATAAAAACCCACCTGCATATTCAGATATTTTATTTTTGCCCTTGGACTAGTATACACAGTGTGGTTGGCAGAATGGTGACCCCCTAAAGATCCCGAGGACCTGTGAGTACGCGCTGTTACGTGGCAAAGGGAATTAAGTTTACAGATGGAATTAAAATTGATAATTAGCTGACTTTAAGATAGGAATGGTAGCATAGACTGTACAGGTGGGTTCAAAAAATCACAAGTTTCCTTAAAAATGGAAGAGATGAAAGAGTCATTGTCAGAGTGATGCAATGTGAGAAAGACCCCACCAGCCGTTGATGGCTTTGAAGATGAAGGAAGGGGCCGTCAGTCAAGGAATGTGGGTAACTCTCTAACTAGGAAAGGCAAGCAGCAGATTCTTCCCTAGAACCTCTAGAAAGAAATGCAATGCAGCCTTCCCACACCTTGATTTTAGCCAGTGAAACCTGTGTCAACCTTCTGACCTCTAGAATCTGTAAGATCATTAATTTGGGTTGTGATGAGCCACTGAGTTTGGGGTAATTTGTCACAGCAGCAATAGGAAATGAGACAGACATAGGCCCATAGCCATGGAACCTATGGTCTAGAAGGGGAGACAGGTGCAGAAGCAGAAGACAGAGTATTCTGCCAGAACACATAGTGAAAAGGCTGTAATAGGAGCAGACCAGGTGGCGAGAAAATACACAGGAGAAACTCCAACCCACATTTGGGCATGAGGGGAAGGTTTCCTCATGGAAACTCTATGAGGGCAGAGACCAATGGGGGCCAAAGTCAGCAACGCCTACCACTGTGCCTGCATGTACCGGGCACCCAATAAATATGTGTTAGAGGGGGAGGGAGGAAGCAAGAGAGGGAAGAAAGATGAAAGAAAGGTCAGATTTAGGGCCTGATAGATAAATAGGATAGATTAGAAAGCGAGGGAATGTGTTCCAGGCAGAAGGGACAGCATGGGTAAGATCTGAAAGCTATTTAGAGAACTAAATAAAGTTTAGTTTGGCTGGGACACAGTGCCCCATGGGGAATGGGGAAAGATGAGTCGGGCAAGGTACAGATCATAAGGGGCCTTATCAGCTATAATTAGACATTTGGCCTGTGTCCTATATGCAATTGGCTAGTCGTTTTCTCTCTCTCTTTCTCTGCCTCTCTTCTCTCTCTCTCTCTCTGTTTTTTGTCTCTCTTTGTCCCTTTTCTTTTGGTTTATACTTTAATATCTTTTAAATGGAGTGTGTTTGTTCAATCTCAGTTATGCCTTATCTGACATAACTATCTCATCTTTGTCTCCTTAGGTTGTATTTCAGTCACTCCCTCCATTTTAGCAATGCTTTATGACCTAACTCATCAATTTTCACTTCGGGTAAGATGGGGTGGTCCAATAGGCAAAGGGCACTGGATCTGTAATCACAGCCACCCGGGTTCAAGTCCACACTCTTCCATTTACCAGCTAGTATTTGACCTCTGTAATCCCTATTTTCCCAATCTGTAAAATGGGACTGGAGTAGTGCTTTCCTTATGGACTTGCTCTGATTATCAAATGAGCTAATCCACAGACGTGATTTCGAAGGACTAGGTATACCGCAAATAGTCAATGACAGCTATCTACCCAAATCATTACTCTTTGTTTAGCTATTCTCAACCAACCATAACCCTTGTCCTGGTGAGTGTCCATGTCCCTTCACATCACTGCCACCGTTCTGCACTCTGCACCCCAAGGATCATGTTGATAAGCTCCCTTGCCCTCTAGCTTCCAAATGAGTCCAGCCTATGGGAGGCACCAGCAGGTGCAGAGAGTGGAAGGAGGGTGAGATTGGGGTATTTTTATCCCTGGCTGCCCCCTTTCAGGGCTTTTGGGGGCTTGGCTGATTTTCTCTATTGAGAGCAGCCTCTTCTCAGGGGAGGCTCTCTCTCTACTACTACCATCTTTTGGTTCCAGGAACTGCTCTCTATTCTTGTCCCTTCATGACCTAGTGAGAGTAGTGGCTCCCTACTGTTGCAAGCCCTAAGATTTCCTTTGTGCTATCTGATTTGCTTTCCTTTGCCCCTAAGTAAGGATCCTTTCATTAAATATCCCCCAAATAACCCCATTTGAGCATACCTTCTGTTCCTGCTGGATCCCTGACTGACAACTTTTTCTCGGGTATTGGGGCTGGTAGCTTCACTGACTGAGAAGACCTCATCCTGATAAGAGAGCCCTTGTCCCTCTGGTCAGCTATGGAACATGTACCAAGGTGACCACATTGTCACAAGACCCCTTCTCTTTCATTCTGTAGAAAGCTTTGAAAGTATGAAGAAAATTTGTAAGCTGAATATACATTATGATCGTACCCTGTACTAGAAAATGAAACCAAAACCAAGTGCCCCTGGCAGAAAACTGGGTCACTGTGGATTTCCTGCACCCAAAAAGCCATGAGTCAGAGTGACTGGCTTGAGGACATGAGGGAAAGTAGACCAGCAGGTCTGGGGACCACTGTGGTAGCCCTGCTATCCTGAGTCAGCTTCCTACTTTCCCCCCTGTCACGTTCCAGGGCTGTGTGGACTCTTCATCCATATACTTCTCTAGCCTCCATAGGTGAGTGGGCTATCTCCTGCTGGCCACATCACTGAAATGGAAGTTCCAAGTGGCCCTTCTCCCACTACAGCCCATGTTACTCTGAATAACTAGAAGCTCATTTGCTTTTTTATTTTTTTTTAATTATTTATTTATTTATTTATTTATTTCATTTGCTTTTTTAATTACCCTCATTCAGGGCTGCAGGACACAGCCCTTCTCCTTCCCCCCTCATCCCCTCTCCATACCTGGGTGTCTTCCTTTCTTCCTTCCCACTTCCCTTCCTGCCTGCCTTCTTTCCTTCCTTTTTTCCTCCCTTTCTTTCTTTCTTTCTTCCTTTCTTTCTTTCTTTTTCTTTCTTTCCTTCCTTCCTTCCTTCCTTCCTTCCTTCCTTCCTTTCTTCCTTAAGATTTTATTTTTTTGTTTGACAGAGAGTGAGCACAAGCAGGGGGAGTGGCAGGCAGAGGGAGAGGGAGAAGCAGGCTCTCCGCTAAGCAGAGAGCCCAATGCAGGGCTCAGTCCCAGGACCCTGGGATCATGACTTGAGCAGAAGGCAGATGCTTAACTGACTGAGCCAACAAGGAGCCCCTAGGTTCCTTTCTTGTTCCAATCATGTCTTCCTTTTCTAGACTGTGAGCTTGTTGTGGTCAGGGACTCTTCATATCCTTGGTACCCAGCTCAGAACCTATTTTTTAGAAAGTGCTCAATCTAGTATGGTACTTAGGAACATAGGCTTTGGAAGCAGAGAGAGAAATCTTGGTTCCTGTGGTCTTTTATCAGTCACTTCTCAAATTACCCCGATTGTATCTTCTGATTCTTGTCTTGATACCACTGACTTTAGTATTTGGTCTTTGTCTTATTTTATTTTCTTAGTTTTATTTTCCTCATGTGGAAAATAGAGATAAAATGACCCTTCTCATAGAGTTATTACAGGGATTGACGTGGTATATACAAAGCATATAGCATATTAGCATACACAGAAACAGTTATTGTTATTACCCTGGTGAATAAAACTCTTTGAACTTAGAGATCTACAGGCCAGGTTGCCTATAATTTAAAAATAGACAAGGCAACAAGAGAAACATCAGAGGATCTGAACAAAGTAGAAGACACATAATGTTTCCATCAATGCATCTGCCTGTGCTCACAGAGCAGCTATTATCCTATAATGTGATAGGTCTGGATTTGGAGGAGGGCTTTGGGTCTCAGATCTGCCAATCCCAAGTTACCCACAGAAGTCATGTCACCCCACATCCATGAGCCTATCTCCTCATCTCTCAGATTGGTTTAGTAACAACCTCCACTCAAGGTTCTTTTCTCCCTGGGTAACAATTGAGCATATTTTATGTGTCAGACACTATTCTAGCTAAAAATATAGCCACAAACAAGGCAGGCTAACTCCTGCCCTCATTGGGCTTACGTTTCAGTTGGGAAAGAGGCAAGAGGAGACATATAATACATCAACCAGCTAATAATTAATTTCAGGCATTAATTATTATGGAGAGAATAAAAGAAGAGCTGGAATATAGAATAACCTTGTCGGTGGGGCGGGGGGGCAGGACAGGTTCCCTGACTGAGCTGATCAGGATGAGACTCTCAGAGGAGGTGATTTTGAACGTGAATGAAAAGAAAGAGCCAACCATGGAAGGATCTGGGGATAAAGTGTTCCAGGCAGATTAACAGCCAGTGCAAAAGTCAGAGGTTAAACAAGCTTGTATATTTAAGGCATTACAAACAGGCTAGTGGCATGGCTGGAGCACAGTACAGGAGAGGGAGAGACAGGGTCACATGGTGATGAGAATTAAGTGAGGTGGTGTGACTTCATGGTCCAGAACAACATCCAACCCAGCAGGTATGTTTGATGGGCGCTACCTTCCCCTGACATTGCCTTTACTTTGAGGACCCACTGTGTGCCAGTGTGCGATACAAAAATCAGTAAATCATATCTCTCTCTCTAAGGAGCTCATGGTTTAATAGAAGAGAAAAGATATCCACTTTAAAAATAAAACAAATCCAAACCAGGCAGACAAAGGGAAGTAAAAAGTGATAGCACGGGGCCAATGATATAAATATAGAATAGTTATAGATATTGCTGTGGACCAGTCATGCTATTTGTACTGGAATGATCAGTAGTCATTTCTATAGAACATGAATGGACACAGCATGTCTACAGTAGACCTGAATTGATATGAGCATATTTTATTTCCCCAATTTTCCCATGGGAAAGCAGAAGTACAGAAAATGGCTTCCACCTGTCCTTTCTCCGTGGCCATTTGAGGTCAAGTATTATGTCTTAAATTCAACAAGCAGTGAAAACATGTACCTAAAAAGGCTCGTTCGTGTAAGCTCTGATGGGGAAAGAAGATGGAGGGGCCAGTGGCGATATTAAAATAATGTCTTAAGTTTGTTTCTGGATCTCTGGTAAATATTTTAAAATGTAAATCAAAATATGAAACAAAAATCAGGCAGAGTCACAAAATAAAGTTCTTGTAGATGTCAAAATTGGGGTGGCATGGGAACACAAGTCTGCAGACCTTAAGGAACCTCATGATTTCTGCTGGTGAACTTTTCACTTGATTTTGTGCAACTTCATGGTCAAAACCAATCACAGAACTCAACATGGGTGATCTTCTTGTGCGACTGTGTTTGGCAAAGGAAGCCCTGAAAAAAGCCAATAGATACCAGTGAATAGAGTCAGAATGATCTAGACCTGAATATTTTCAAAGCAGGCATTGTTGTCACTAGAATTGCAGAAAATATTTTAATAATCTACTACGGAGCATGTAGTTTTGAGCAATATAACTTGCCAGTGAGTCTTCTAGATTAAATCAGTTATAAACAGTGTTACTAAAATTACCATAAACATTTGATCCATTGAAAGGGTTATGGACTAAGTAATGATTACATTTTTCTAGACATTGTCAGTCCAAAATAGAGTTCTAGAAGTGTTGATAATTAAGCTGTCCTAGCTCAATAATTAGATAGATCATTCGCCCATTGAAATAATAACTTCAAGCCAAAGAGTTCCGCCCACTTGCTATGGGAATGTGGCATGGGCACATTTGTGAATTATCATCTGACCATGATAGATAGAATCCAGCGCTGGTCTGTGTAGTCCTGGGGTCCACATGAAGAGGGCCTTAAAAAATATTGGGTGTGGGGCGCCTGGGTGGCTCAGTTGGTTAAGCGTCTGCTTTCAGCTCGGGTCATGATCTCAGGACCTGGGATCAAGCCCTGCAGCGGTAGTCTGCTTCTTCCTCTGCCCCTCCCCCTGCTCAAGCTTTCTCTCACTCTCAAATAAATAAATAAATAAAATCTTTAAAATATATATTGCGTGCGGCACCTGGGTGGCTCAGTCAGTTAAGGCTCTGATTCTTGATTTCAGCTCAGGTCCTGATCTCAGAGTGCTGAGATCAAGCCCCATGTCTGGCTCCATGCCGGGCTCTCTCTCCCTCTACCCTTCCCCCTGCTCATTCATGGGGGCACATGCTCTCTCTCTCTTAAAAAAAAAAAAATTGGGTAGGGGTGCCTGGGTGGCTCAGTGGGTTAAAGCCTCTGACTTTGGCTCAGGTCATGATCCCAGGGTCCTGGGATCGAGCCCCGCATCGGGCTCTGTGCTCAGCAGGGAGCCTGCTTCCCCCTCTCTCTCTGCCTGCCTCTCTGCCTACTTGTGATCTCTCTCTCTCTCTGTCAAATAAGTAAATAAAAATCTTAAAAAAAAAATAAATTGGGTAATGGTGATGCCAAGAGAAGTTTGCAGCTCTTTTAAAAAAATGACAGAATTGAAATGGTAGAATCTTATTGTGTTCTGTTTAGAGAATGTAATGATTTGGAAGAATTAAAAATCAGGGAGTGAGTCCATTTTGTTTTCCTCTTCTTCTGGTCAAATTGATTTGCATTTGAGGCACATGGAGGCTAGGGGCGTGGCCCTGGCATAGGTCTTGAGTCAGTCCTGGGTCCTGCAATTTGACAGAAGCCGTCTGTCCCACCATGCCCCGAAATCACCACGCAGCCAGTGGTCTAGTGTTTGGCGCTTGGGCCAAGATTTCAACCTGTTCTAGACCATATTTCCTGCATTTCCCTAAAGGGCCCCCAAACCCAATGTCTTGTTTTCCCTTAGGGTAGCCAGACACAGAACATCCCCATGGTGGAAGCCCAGGGAGTGTGGAGTAGAAAAATACGACTCCGTCCTCTCCCTCATATGTTTTGTTAGGTTCAAAAAAGCAGGTGCAAATCACAACTGAATTTGAAACCCCAAAAGAAACCAAAGCAAATCAACTTAACAACAACAAAAAAAAGCTTATTATAGCAAAACCTCCAAGCAATTATCAACTCCCTGGCTGATTTCAAAGTCCCCTTAGGACCTCATGTGGATTGAATCCCCATGATCTAGCCTCATGTGAGGACTGAGTGGGCTGTTCCTGAGCCAAATGTCTGCGGCTGTGGGTAAATATATCGATACCCTAGCAACTGGCAAAAGCCACAGTACCTTAGACAAGGACTTGTTTTCACATTTTGTGAACAGGAAAGTGGGTTTCAGATGGGGGCCTGGATATTTTGAGCCCATCCAAGAGGTTTTGATAAACACGAACTCACCTCCTTTTGGTCATTGTTGGCTGCCCGTTGCAAGCTGGAGCATCCCACTCAGCCACCCAGTGTCTTCCTGAAATGCAAAGTTTGTTCTTTTTTTTCAAAGGTGGAAACCAATATTACTCATTCACCAAATTCTCACTAGTTTAGGGCACCTCGTTCCAAGCCCTGTGCAGGGTTATTAAAAGGGAGATGTTGAACATATTCTTTCCACCCTCAAGAAGAACACTGTCTAATGAGGAAGGCTCAGTGTCCCATCCACGCTAGACTTCTCACCTTGATGTCCTTGTACTTGCCCTTCCCTCTGCCTGGACTGAATGCCCTTGCTCCCCGTTCTCCTCGATGGGACGTATCCTCCACCCCCACCCACACCTCTGCAAAGCTCTGCACTTTGGTCCCACATCTGTTTCACATTTCTCACCTGGCATGGGTTTATCTGAGATCCTGTTTATCACTTCTACCCGACATATTCCTTTAGCCTGGAACATTTCCTGGCACACAGTAGGCACGTGATCCTTATGGGTGGAAGGAATGAGTGAATGAATGCACAGGAAAGCACAGTAGTGCACTGAAGCCTGTTTCAGCTTCAAACTGGCACGAGTGCTTATGGTTTGGGTGAACTTGGCTGAGTTGCTTAGCCTCGTAAGATTCACCTTTTCTGTCTGTAAAATGGGAACAAGACCTACCGCACGAGGCTGTTGTGAGGATGAGCAAATTCTTCGGAAGTACTTAGCAAAATGACTGATCATGAAGAGTTAACTAGGATAGTTACCACTAACACGTCTACTGATGGCTCACAATGTGCCAGGCACTGGGCCAGGCACTGAAGACATAAAATAAATAGAGAAATGTACCTGCCTTCAGTAAACTCCCAGCCTGGTTTGGGAGACAGATATGTTAACAGAAATTAAAAGGCTATTTTACTAGTAAGTGGGATTAGGAACACAGAGGTGCAGCCTAACCCAGACTGGGATGGAGGGGCAAGATCAATAAGGAAGAATTTGCAGGAGAACGAACCTAGGGATGGTGAGATCCAAATGGAAAAACAAACTCAAAATCTTTAAGGCCTCTCCAGACCCTGCCCTAAATATTTCTAACCCACTTCAGCATTTCCCTTCCCTTCTAAGTCACCTTCCTTTAGCTATATTGTTATTACTGTTCTTTGAATTCCGTGTGTGTGATGCTTTACACTTTGCAAAGAACTTTTGCATATCATGTGATTGTTTCATTAGCCTCTCCTAACTTCCCCGGGAGGCAGATAAAGCATGTAATAAACCATCCAGTCCATGAGTGAGGGAACTGAGGCTTAGATAAACCATACAGATTCCAAGTGATCAGCTAGATGTGACCCCCAGGCCTGAATGAGGTTTGATGCCTTTCAGCTCCCACAGACTGTAAACCCCATGAGCAAACCAGGAGCCCACCACCTCTGCACCTGTGCCCCCCACCCCCACTTTCCCCACCTGAAATGCCCTCCCCATCCTCTCGGTTCATCCGAATCTTTCTCTGCTTTGAAGCCCCTGCTCTAAGCCCAACTCCCCTGGGAAGTCTTCCTGTCCACATAGCCTGCCAGGGTCTTCTCTTGAACTCCAAGAAAACTCACTGTCTAGGCCATAATGGGATACCAATATCCCCTGGAATCAGGTTTATGGTTCACTTTCTGGTGCTTATGTCTTCCTCCCCCCACCCGGCTGAGCCCCAGGAGGGACATACTGTACCTTGTTAGTCTCTGTATTTGGTAGGTAGTAAGTGTTCGGTAAATGCCTATTGATTAAGGAAATAGCATCAAGGTTGTTGTTAGCCAAGTCTCCTTTTAGGCCGATGGGAACATGAGGGGAAGCAGATGAGCTTTTATTGGGCAATTGGGCCCTGATGTAGAGATGGAAGTGAGCTGGAGGACCAGGAAGCTCCTCGTCTGATCCAGGGATAGCAGCTGTATAGATAATAACCACACAGAGTGGGAAGTTCCAAATACAGTAGGGTACAAGGGGCAATGGGAGACCCCAGGTGGTAGGGGGAGGAGAGAGTAGAGGGAAGGGAATGGATGCAAGCGACCACAAAGGAGAGAGGGAATGGAGAGATCTGAAGAAGGTCTTAGAGCATGAACAGGTACTGACCAGGATGTTATGGTATGATGTAGTGTAGAAAGTGGCTCCAAGGTCTAGAGAAGAAACCAAAAACAAAACAAAACCAACCTGGAGTCCTGAAAGGATCTAAAGTGGATATAAAAATATCATGGGGTATCATTTAAATGCCACCCTAAAGTCTAAATAGATTTGCCTCCTGAGTGGGTGGACAGATGGGTAGATGGATGGATGATATGAACATCTACTCAGAGAATAAAAAGAATAAAAAGCAAACATAGGTCAAAGATGAGCTCTTGACTCTGAATATTAGAATTGGTGTTGTTAATAACTATGTGTTAACAAGAGCAACATAAGTTCATTCCTAAATAATCAAGAAATAATGGTAAGCAGTTTTAAAAATCGCCGTGAATTTCTCTATCCAGTCACCGCCACTGTTAATGTTGGTGTAGGTTTTTCCAGTCTTTCTTTTGTCTTTCTGTCTCACCCATCTGCTGCTCACCCAGCCATAGCCCTACCTTCCTGCAAAGCTATGACCCTTCTATCCAGCCCTGCATCTGTCTACCCATCTATACTTGTCTAAAACAAAAATAAGTTCATAAGGTACTTTACATTTTGTAACCTAATTTTTCAAACCAATTTACTGTGAGAATCCAGTTATGTCTACCTATTTTAATCAGATGTCGATAGTACTAAGAAAGCACTAAAGTTGGTATTATAATCCCCTGGGTTTTTTTTTTTTTTTTTTCCTCTATCAAAGATACTTCGATGAACAGTGTTGGTCTCCTTTTGGTCCCGAGTTACAGCAGAGAGGCTACCTTTCTCTAAAGCTGGTGAAGCTCCAGGTTGATCATGCAGAACTTGAACTTGATATGGGGTCCTATTTAATCCTCTGACATAAATCAGCTGCCTCTCAAAGTGACATCCTTTCATGTCCAGTGGATCCCTCTCCACAGCAGCCAGGCAGGGTGGAGGGGCCTCTGCCCCAGTGCAGATGCCCTGGTGTAGCCACCGGCAACTGCAGGCTGTCTGCGACGGATGGGCTTTGACGGCCCCGGCTCTCCTGGCATCTTCACAACACCGGTGATTCAGAGCTGTCAGCTAATGCAGCTGCAAGGAAAGATGATGATGGATTTATGGCGTGCGGCAATGACTTTGTGACCCACAGGTGAAAAAGCAGATGCTTTTGAAATAAGACTAGTCAATGTGGCAAGAAGGAGGAGAGAGGGGCCAAGCTTATTAATAAAATAGAACCCATCCTGCCACTTCTTTAGGTTTTTAAATATTCAATGCCCCCCCCCCCCATAACTTACAGAAAAAAAAATATTAACCTTTTTAGTCCAGCAAGAGGTAATTGATGTGGTGGAAAGAGGACTGGCTCGAGGGCCAGAAGCTATAGATTCTAGTAGGCAGTTCTTCTACCCACTAGCTATGTGACCTGGGCAAATTGCTCTCTTCTGGGTTTATTTTTCTCCATCTCTAAAATGATCATATGCGGATGATGTGTAAGTGTTTGAAACAATAGGTCAGTGAAAAGTCATGCAGCATCCAAAAATCATTTACAGAGGGGGTTTTCACGCACCAGGGTTACATAGTGGAGCAAGAGGGACCAGCCCCTGATTCTGGAACTTGCACTCTAGGGGCGTGCAGGCAGGGGTCAGAATAGAAAATAATCAAATAGCCTGTCCAATAGTGATAAATGCTCTGTTGAAATCAAAGCAGCAGGGAAGACAGAGACCAGTTGAGGGCCTGAGTTAGGTTGGGTAATCAGGAGATGGTGACCTGACAGCTAAGGTTGGAATAAGAACATAGACAAAGCCACGGGTGCAGCTGGAGAGAAACAATCTAGCTGAGGAAACCACCATGACAAGGCCTTGCAAGCAAAGATGAGCTTGGCATTCAGTTAACTAAACCCTTATTTACTGACTGTCCCTCTGCTAGATTCTGCGGGTGCGAGGATGAACAGGAAAAGTACAGTCTCCATCCTCACTGGGCTTAGAGTGGAAGAGATGGGCTAGTAAAGGCGGTTGTGACAGTGCAATGAACACAGTGATGATGAGCAAGAAGTAAGAACGTTTCTAGGGAAATGTGACAGGA
This sequence comes from Potos flavus, assembly GCA_028534135.1. NCBI lineage: Eukaryota > Metazoa > Chordata > Mammalia > Carnivora > Procyonidae > Potos > Potos flavus. The sequence goes on along the minus strand of CM052900.1, from coordinate 124,160,664 downwards.
GCCGCTAACAGAGCCCGAGAAGGTTGGGATGCCTTTCCTGAGGAGGTGAGATTGAAGCCGAGTTCAGATCAAGCAAAATAAAAACAAAATGAAACAGGCCAACATGGGACCCGAATTCTAATCTACGATGGTCTCTCTGCCCATGCCCACTCTCTGACTGGCCCATGCCTGTGATTCTGCTGGGCTCTAAGTGAAAATTGGGGGCATTCTTGACTCATCTGGGGAAGGAAGGCCAGGACATTGCAGGAAGAATACATGAGATTCATTAAAGCGTTCAAGCAAACGTTCATTCCGTCACATTATCACTTACTGTAGTACTTCTCAAACTTTGGCTCACATCAGAATTCTCTTGTGGGCTGGTTAAAGCACAGAGTGGGCGTACCACCCCCTGAGTTTCTGCTTCAGGGTGGTTAGGTGGTGTCTGAGAATTTGCAGTTCTCACAAGTGCCCAGGTCATGGAGATGCTGCTAGCCTGGGACCACAGTTTGAGAACCACTGCCTTAGAGGGAGTGCTTGACTCTCTGTTGAGGACTTTAAGGGCTATAGCAGTGTTTTCTAATTCTCCTCAAAGCTGGTAGAGGACAAAAGGGGGAGCAGAGCTGGAGGCAAGAGCTCTTCGTACAGGACATCTGGGGCGTTTCTTCCAGAACGATCCTCTCCAGCCTAGTTTCCCCTTCAGACTTATTTTGCCAGCAGATCTGAGACCACCACCTACTCTTGCCTTGGCATTTGTGTTCTAATGTGTAAACAAACTTAGAACTTTTTCTTATATTTTGAAAGAAAGGTAGCAGGGCTTTGCCAAGCTAACGGCACAAGCTCTAAACATGTATTTTTACCTGTCCTCTTGGGTAGCTTATCTTCAGTTCTTTTTTCCTGTCCTGTGGTTCCTAAATTTCATACTAATATTCCACTGGGTCATCTCCCCATAGACGCCACTTTCTGGGACAATGTCCAGACAAATCCACGGGGCAGCGTGTGAAGTATGTGATAGTGGATGGAGCCCCAGCTTTGCAGCCATGCAACTCTGGGTCTGAATTCCCCAGGCCAACCACTTAGCATCAGCCCTCCGTGGGGGTTGCCTAACCTCTTCGAGCCTTAGTAAAACAGTGGAGGAGAGTCAGTAATAGCGCCACAGTATTATTGGGAGGTGATAAATGTTAAGCCTCTGGGGCATAAGAGGTGCCCAGTAGGTTAGGGACTCTTATGGCATTCTGTCATTTAAAGTGGTGCTGGGAGGCACCTGGGTGGCTCAGTCGGTTAAGCACCTGCCTTAGGCTCAGGGCGATCCCAGGGTCCTGGGATTGAGAGCCACATTGGGCTCCCTACTCAGCAGAGAGCCTGCTTCTCTCTCTGCCTTCCACTCCCCCTGCTTGTGCTCTCTCTCTCTTTTTCTGTCAAATAAATAAATAAGATCTCTAGAAAATAAATAAGTAACGTGGTGCTGGACGTAGAATTGCTGACTCCAGTTCCATCACTCTGTCCCACATCTCTCCAGGCCTCAAGGGCACACCATAGAGGATGGCAAGGCCATCACTCTATGCTTCATGCCCTCTTCCATGGCATAATTCCATGCCCTGGACACCTTTTGCCTGGATTATTGCAATGGACTCCAAAGAACTCCTCTGCCTCCAGAACACTCCTACAAACTCTCTTCCTTGTTATCACCAAGAGAGTTGTTGTAAAGCAGAAGCTTGATCTTCTCTGGCTGCCAAAAACCCACCAGAGACTCTCCATCAACCAGAGCAGGGACCACACCCTGAGAGTCTCCAGAGGCCAAAAAGAAACAGAAATGAGTGCCAGGACCATGGGTAGGCAATGGGGAGCAGTGGGGCTTGTGGTGAACTGAAGCATGGCTGTCTAAAGACATTCAATCTCGGAATTATGTAAAATCCCCTGTGAGTCAAATAAACCTTGTGCTGGTACTGAGTGTAGCCTTGGACTACCAGTGTATGACAGCTGCTTTGAAGTATGAAGTCCAAGCTCCTTGGCCTGGCTTACAAGGGTTACAAGGATTAGCCTCCTTCTTGCTATGCCCTGACTTAAAATTCATACAGCTGTCAAACTTTTTGCAGTTCCTCTGCACATGCCCTGCTTGTCCTCAGCTCTATACCACGACCAAGCCTGGAACTCCTTTTCCCTACTCTTCATTTGGCAAAATCCTGCTCATAGCTTTAAAATGAGTTTTTAGGTAACACCTCCTCCAGGAAGCCCTCTTTGCACTCATTCCTGGTTCTGTCAAATGGATTATGTGCCATTTCCTGGTGTCCCAACAATATGTGCTGCTTTTCTCCATCATTGTATTTATCAAGTGGTTAATAAAGTTTTATCTCTTACATCTGCCTCCCCTGCCAAGGTGTGAGCACCTAGACCCAGTGTTAATCATATTGTATGTAGCAAAAAGGAGCTGTTTGAGCATTGTCAAAAGGGCGAATGGGGAGGCAGGTGGCCCCCAGAGTGGGGGTAGAGAGTCAAACAATAGCACAAGGGGTGTACCCATCAGTGACAGGCAGAAATCAGGAGAAGTACAGGACTGTTCATCCCTATCTCCCTCCCCAGGCATGAATATCATGGGAATGGGGACAATGAAAACAACGGAACTGAGAAGCAAGAATGTCCTTGACTTGTTCTCTTAGCTACTAAAGACCATCTCTCCTTATTGCTGATTCAAATTCTGAAAGGGAGAATCTGATTGTCGAATTAAATCATTAAATCACCTTAGGCCTTGATGAAATAGCTGCCCACACCAGACGACCCCTATCAGCCGTCCAGATTGCATATTGGCTGCCTGTGGGCGGGGGCTCCTCTCTGGTCCAGTTGCGGCAGGATCATCAGCTGGAAAACATGGTACCTTCCATGGATAGGATCTCTCTGGAGGGATGTTGAGCGTGGCAGGTATTCTCTGGTCTGGATGGTGCAGGGTTCAGGGCTAACACCAAGGTGAGGCAAGCAAGGTGCCTAGGGTGCGAAATTTATGGAGGGATTACTTTCAGGGCCAGGCCAGTGCCCTCCCCTATTCCCAGTCCTCATAGGCTGACTCTTTGCTTCACTTCAAGGATGTCACTGTCTCTTTGACCTTCAGTCTCTCCATCCATAAAACTAAGGGGTCAAACAATTTGGCATGTTAGGTTCTCTCTGGTGTTGAAACTCCCTGACACTGCTCCAGCTTCTGGGATAGCTCCTCCTCCTGCATCTTGCCCCTGGACTCTCCCCTTCTGTCCAAGAGGGGGCCTGATCTTCTCTTGATTGGCTTTCCTAGCAAAGCTTCACTTGACTTCCAAGGGCCTGGCTCACAAGCCACTTAGCAAAGGCAGTCATGAAAGAACAACATAACATTTGTTCTGGGCCTTCACAGAGGACATGCCTCACATTCCTCCCCTCAAGGCAAAATTGATTGGCCTTGACCTGGGGCTGCACCAGGGAGAAGTAACCTTTGGGGGTGGGTGGGGTGCCATTCGGTACCCAGATGAGGTCAGTGACCACATGGTCCCTGGTAGCCTTGAGGTATGAGAAGTATTTGCCTCCTCTATTAATCATTCACAAGAGTGAATATCTTGGGTTGACAGTTTTCATCTTAGCAGACAAAGGGGTCTAAGGCTCGACTCACACCCAGTGAGAATCTGTGTAGGTTGGTTCCTCTGAGATAGAGCCAGAGGGCCACAGAGGTAGGCAGGGAGAGATGATAGAAGGGAGCGGTGAAGTGGCAAGGGAGTGTTATTCATCTGGTCCATTCTCAGATCTGACACTTGCACCCAAGCTAAGAGGGTTGCATCAGTCATCCTCCTCCAGAGGCCGCTCATTTCACTGTTGGATGGCACAGATTATTAGAAATATCTTTTACAATGATAAGCCGAAGCACATCTCTTTGACACATTCATATATGAGTCAGTGTGGAAGAGGAACAAGTAAATTTCTCATCCAAATAGTTGCCCTTAAAACACTTGCAGACATTATCACACCCTACTTGAATCTCCTGTTCCCTGTGCAAAGAAAACAAGTCCCCATTCCTTTCAGCTCATCCTTCTATGGTAATTTTTCCAGGCACCTATCTCCCCTGACTTATTGGCCGCCCGCCTTCAGGAATCACAGTGCATCGGTGACCTTCACGCAGTGTGGGGCCAGAACTACACATGGTTATGCAAGTATAGAGAGCAGATCAATCATCTCAACTCACAGATGCTATTGGGTGATGACAGAGCCAGGACAGAGCCCGGTTCTATAGATTTCAAGGTACCTATGGTAGATGGAGAAATACGAAGAAACCAGTGGGAGAGGGGACCAGCCTTTGCACAACACAATATTTTGCATGGAATTTACTGTGTGTACTGTCCCTCAGGGCTCCCGTGGACCAAGCACCTCCACAAAGCCAGCACACCCACGAGTGCAGAAATGCTGACCAACTAGATGTGCTTTCAACACATCGAAGCCAATGACAGTTACATGGCTAATGCTAAAAAGCAGTTAATGTAGGCTAGGGAAAAGGCCTGGATGAGGACTCAAGTCTCTGATTCATACCCATGTTGCCTAAAATGTCTTCCTTTTCTTGATTACCACTTCTCAGTTTCCCTTTATACTACATTTCCAACAAACTCACACCTACATGTGAACTCAGTTTCCTTGGCTTCCTTTATCCTGATATTCTGGAATAATTATTCCCTTTTCTCAAATGATAACTACACTTTTAATTCTATTTTTAATGATCTTGTGATTTTCTCTTTAAGGTTTATATTAGTCCCATGAGTTTTACACAATATTGCTGTAGAAATGGGAAAGAATGCTATTCTTGACTTGCCCCAATGGTTTCAGCTGCAAGCTATATACCATGACATCTCCCAAACTTTCACTCCTGGAGCTTTCATCTCAAATCGTGCTGTATGCTTTGCAATGGAACCTCTCCTTTGGGAGTCCCATGGGTTCTTAAAATTCATCATCTTTCTTTCCCATCCAAACCTCAAATAATCTATCATGATTAATTGTCCTGTGATCACTGCCAGTCAAGGTGCTGTACTGCCAAGAGAGAAAATTCACATTTTTTGAGCATCCACTGTGAATCTTAACAATAGTGAAGCACAAATATTATCCCTATTTTATAGATACAGAGACTGAGGCATGCTCTCAGGTCCCACATCTGAGCCTTTAACAGATGCAGTGGGGTCTGGTTTCAAAGCACACCTAGGATTCTAGTGAACTCTCACACATTTGCAGCACAACTACCTTGGCTCTGGCCACCATCATCTCCTGCTGTGGTTATTGCAACAGCCTCCAAATGGGCCTCTCTGCTTCCATACTTGCTTCTCTAATACCCAATTCTGTAAGGTCCCCAGAGAGAAGTCTTCATGTGATTCATATCAACTCCCCATTACATTTCCATCTCACTTAAAACAATATTCCTTTAACTGTCCTCAGGGCCTTTTATGATATGCTGACACTTCCTATTAGAACCTCATCTCCAACTGCTCTTTCTCTCACTTCCTGCTCCATTACATGGGCCTCCCAAGCACTGCCACAAATGCTCTGAGACATTTTTGCCTGAGGGTCCTTGCACTTGTTCTTCCCTCTACCTGTACTTCCCCCAGATAGCCATGTGTTTCACTCCCTCATTCCCTTCAGGATCCTGCCCAAGTCAGATCTTATCAGGGAAGATTCCCCTGGCCACCCTGTACATAAACTTCACACCCCCTCACTCCTATCCTCACCTACTCCCTTTAATTTTCTTCCCAAGATATCTACAGCCAGCATGTATATTAATTTTTTTTATTTGTTGTCCAGCTCCTCTTACTGGAATATAGGCCTCATAAACTTTTATTCTAGTGACAAAATCTGCTTTCTCTTACATTTAGTAGGTGCTCATTAAATATTCAGTGAATGAATGACTTAGAGGCAACTGGCAAAGGAGGGAGTATCCAAGATGGTGTGGAATTCAGAGACATCACCTATAAGAATTATTTGGAAGGAGGAGGGAAATTTGACCTAGAAGTGTAGGACCAAAAAGAGAGTCATGAGGACTGACTTCAGCTACTTGAAAGGCTGGCAAGCAGACTTACTCGGAATTTTCCATAAAGTAAAAACTAGGACTAAAGGGTAGCTTGCCAGGTGGGCAAGGGGGTGTGGTAGGCATTCAAGACAAAAAGAATTATCTGAGCACTGCGTTGATGCTAAGACATGGAAAGACATGGCTCATTTGTTGAATACCAATTAGCCACGTGTAGCTGGAGGTGAGGGGTGATAGATGAGGCCAGAAAGATATACTGGATGGGCTATGTGTGCCATGTTATAGAGTTTTGACTTTTATTGCATTCATTCATTAATTTATGTAAGCATCATATGCTCCACAGTTAATGAACACACATTATATCCCAGGCTCTCTGTTGGGTCCTGGGAGTGCAAAGTCTGGAATATAAAATCTGTCCTTAAAGTCTGGTAATGATTTATTTATCAAGTTCATTTATTCATTTATCAAGTTCTTAATGGCCTCTGCACATAAGCAATGCTCAAAAAATACTGAATGCCTGAATGCAGGCTACATTTTTCTAGTTAACTTTCGTGACAATCCTATGAAGCAAATGGAATTGTGCTCATTTTACAGGTGAGGAAACTAAGATTTACAGAAGTAAATTTTCTGTCCCATCTCTACACAGCTGGTTAAATTTTAAGCCATAATTTAGTCCGGCTCTGACATTGTTAATTCTTTTTCTTTTTTGCATTGTGCCCTCTTGTCTCCTCAAAGGAGCTCAGACTGATAAATGCCTTCATAGAGCAAAGAAGTAGAAAGAGGAGGAATGGATCTACTTTGCCCATCCAGGAGAGTTTTGAGAGGGGCTTTAAAAAATGAGTGAATCTCTTTGATCTCCTCAGTCAAATAGTTACCAAGTACTTAGAATGTGCCCAGAACTTCCTTGCTATCAACCCTGGGAAGGAAGGGGCACCACGGTTAAATGTTCCAGCCTTGGGTTGGACAGTCTGGGATTTGAACACCAGTTTTCCTTTGATTAGCTATATGAATCTGGGCATATCATTTGATCTTGTTAACTCTCAGTTTCCTCATCCTTAAAATGAAGATTAAAAATTGTGCCTCTCAGGGGCCACCTAGCTGGCTCAGTCAGGAGAGCATGTGACTCTTGATCTCGGGGTTATGAGTTCAAGCCCCACACTGGGAGTAGAGCTTACTTAAAAAAAAAAAAAAAGTACCTCTTAGAATATTACTATAGATCCTATGGATATTAAAGAGAAGAAAGGAATACTATGAACAACTCTATACCCACAATTTGGATAAACTAGATAAAACGGACCAATTCCATGAAAGACACAATTTGCCAAAACTCATGCAGGAAGAGATAGACAATTTGAATAGGGCTATGTCTATTAAATAAATTGAATCAATAATTAATAACTTCCCAAAGCTGAAAGCACCAGGCCAGATGGGTTCAATGGTGAATTCTACCAAACATTTTATTTTATTTTATTTTATTTTATTGATTTTATTTTTTTAAGATTTTATTTATTTATTTGACACAGAGAGAGACGCGAGAGAGGGAACACAGGCAGGGGCAATGGGAGAGGGAGAAGCAGGCTTCCTGCTGAGCAGAGAGCCTGATGCAGGGCTCGATCCCAGGACCCTGGGATCACAACCTGAGCTGAAGGCAGACGCCCAACCGACCAAGCCACCCAGGCGCCCCTCTACCAAACATTTTAAAGAAATTATACTAATTCTGTATAATCACTTTCAGAGGATAGAAGCAAAGTGAATACTTCCTAACTCCTCCTAACTCATTCTCTAATATCAAAAACAGAAAAAGACATTACAAGGAAAAAAAAACAAAACAAAACTATAGACCAATATCTCTCTTGAACATAGAGGCAAAACTCCTCAACAAAATATTAGCAAATTGAATCCAACAATATATAAAAAGAATTATATGCTAGTGCCAGGTGGGATTTATCCCAGATATACAAGGCTGGTTGAACATTAGAAAAATCAATCAATGTAATCTATCACATCAAGAGGATAAAAAAGAAAAAATCACATGATTACACGATTATATCGATAGATGCAGAAAAAGAATCATTTGACAAAATCTAACACCCCTTCATGATAAAAACTCTCAGCAAACTAGGAACAGAGGGGAACTTCCCTAACTTGATAAAGAATATCTACAAAAAAACCCTACAGCTAGCATCTTACTTAATGGTGAGAAACTAGAAACTTTCCCACTTTATCAAGTATAAGGCAAGGATGTCCCCTCTCCCCACTCCTTTTCAGCATCATACTGGAAGAAGCAATAAGACAAGGAAAGGAAATAACAGGTAAACAGACTGACAAGGAAGAAACAAAACCAACTATTCACAGATAACATGATCATCTAAGTAGAAAATCTGAAACAAAAAAACTCTGGGAACTAGTAAGTAATTATTACTAAGTTGCAAAATATGAGGTCAGTATACAAAAGTCAATTGTCTTCCTACATACCAGCAATGAACAGATGGAATTTGAAATGAGGAATACAGTACCATGTACATTAGGACCTGACAAATAAAATACTTAGGTATAAATCCAACAAAATATATACAAGATCTATATGACAAAAACTATAAAATTCTGATGAGAGATATTAAAGAAAAAACTAAACAAATGGAAAGATCCTGTCCATGTTCATAGATAGGAAGACTCAAATTGTCAAGATACCAGTTTTTTGAAACTTGATTTATAGATTCAATGCAATCCCAATCAAAATCCCAGCAAGTTATTTTTGTGATACTAACAAACTGATTCTGAAGTTGATATGCAGAGGCAACAGACCCAGAATAGCCAATACTGAAGGAAAAGGAAAAACTTGGAAGACTGATACTACCTGAATTCAAGATTTACCTATAAAGCCACAGTAATCAAGATAGTGTGGTATTGGTAAAAGAGTAGACAAATTAATCAATGAAACAGAGTAGAGAGCCCAGAAATCAACCCACATAAATATAGGCAATTGACCTTTGATAAAGGAGCAAGGGGAATACAGTGCAGCAAATTTAGTTTTTTAAATAAATGGTGTTGGAGCAACTGGACATAAACATGCAAAAAAAATTGAACCTTGACACAGACCTTACACCATTCACAAAATTTAACTAAAATGGATTATAGAACTAAATGTAAGATACAAACTATAATTCTCCTAGAAGATAACATAGGAGAAAACCTAGATGTGAGGATGGTGATGCCATTTAGATGTCTTTTTAGATACATCACCCAAGCCATGATCCATGAAAGAAATAATTGATAAACTGAACTTCATTAAAATTAAAAACTTTTGCTCTGTAAAAGACAATATCAAGAGAATTAGAAAACAAGCCACAAAGTGGGAGAAAAATATCTCCAAAAGCTATATCTGATAAAGGACTATTATTCAAAATATACAAAGAACTCTTGAAACTCAATAATAAAAAACCAAATAATCTGATTTTAAAAAGAGCCAAGACCTTAACAGACACCTCGCCAAGGAAGATCTACAGATGGCAAATGAAAAGATGCCCCACATCATATGTCATCAAGAAACTAAGTTGAGACAACATAGAAATACCACTATACACCTGTTAGAGTGCTCCAAATCCTGAACACTGACAACGCCAACACTAGTGAGGACATAGAGCGATAGGAACTTTTATTCATTGCTGGTGGGAATGTGAAATAGCACAGCCACTTTGGAAGACAGTTTGGAGATTTCTTATAAAACTAAACATACTCTTATCATAAGATCCAGCAAATGCACTCCTTAGTTTTTAGAGAAAGGGTTGAAAACTTATGTCCAAATGAAAACCTGCCCATGAATGTTTATAGCAGCTTTATTCATAATTGCCAAAACTTAGAAGCAAAGAAGATGTCCTTGGGTAGGTGAATGGATAAACAAACTGTGGTACATCCAGACAATAGACTATTATTCAACACTAAAAAGAAATGAGCTATCAAGCCATGAAAAGACAGGGAGGGACCATAAGTGCATATTTCAGAGCAAAAGAAGCCAAGCTGAAAACATTACCTACTGTATTGATTTCAACTAAAGGACAGCTGGAAAAGACAAAACTATAGAGACAGTAAAAAGATCAGTGGTTGCCAGGGGTTGGGATGGCGGGGAAAGGGTGAATAGATAGAACACGGAGAATTTTTAAAGCAGTGAAAGTACTCTGTATAATAGTATAATGATGGAGGCAGACAGACATTGACTGCGTCATTCACCAGGAATATCTCACTGCAAAGAACATGCCTTTTACTTTACTTTAAATTTATAGTGGAGATGGAAGTGATTTTGAAAATATGCTCTATCACAGAAATGTATGCTGGAGTGGCTGAGGAGAGGAGATTATCTGATCCCGACCTATACCTAGAAATCTTGATACGAGGGCACCTGGGTGGCTCAGTTGGTTAAGCTACTGCCTTCGGCTCAGGTCATGATCCCATTGTCCTGGGATTGAGTCCCTCATCGGGCTCCCTGCTCAGTGGGAAGCCTTCTTCTCCCTTACCTTCTGCCTGCCGCTCCCACTGCTTGTGCTCTCTCTCCCTCTCTAACAAATAAACAAATAAATAAAATCTTAAAAAAAAAAAAGTATAATGATGGATATCTGTCATTACACATTTGTTCAAACCTATAGAATGTACAACACCAAGGGTAAACTGTGGACTTTGGGTAATTAGGATGTGTCAATGTAGGTTCATTAATGGCAACAAACATACTACTCTGGTGGGGGATGTTGGTAAAGGGAGAGGCGATACATATGGAGGGACAGGGAATGATATGAGAAATCTCCATAACTTCCCCTCAATTCTACCTCAAACCTTAAGCTGCTCTAAGAAAATGAAAATTGTGCCTCCTATAGGAGATTATTGTGAAATTAAATGAGATAAATCATATAGAATATTTAGCAAAATTCCTGGCACAAAAGAAATAATCAGTGACTCTCAGTCATGGGATGATGAAGGAAATGGTGATGAGAATATTCTGGTCTAGCTGACAAAACCAAGAACACATCTGACTAATAAGGACCACTTAGTGGCTTCCACTACAAACCTATTCCGAAAACAAGCTGGGATCTCATCCTTCATAGTCCCACACTGAGAGGGGCTGCACCTTAGGAAGGGTGAGGAGGAAGGTACAGTTGTTATCCAGCTCACAGAGCTATAAAACCCAAGAAAGAGTTTGTTTTTGTCCTATTCTAAATCCTTTTTTTGTTTTGTTTTGTTTCTTTTATTTATTTATTTGAGAGAGAGAGACACACACACAGACATAGTGAGAGAGAGCACAAGCAGGGAGGAGAGGGAAAAGCAGACTCCTCGCCAAGCAGGGAGCGCAGTGTGGGGCTTGATCCCAGACCCCGGGATCATGACCCGAGCCAAAGGCAGCTGCTTAACCAACTGAGCCACCCGGGTACCCCCTCTAAATCCTTTTTAAATGAATTCTCTTTAAGGAAATTCTATGACATTTACCTGGGGACTAACTAGGATGCCTATAAATGTATACATTTAAGAATATTAACAGAATATACTTTAAAAGTTTTTCTTTGCTGTGGGATGCTGATCAATATTTTGCACATGTCTCAGCTATACTCTGGGTGGCTGCTCTAATATTTTTGCTGAGGCAGTCAGGATATACCTACCCAAATGCATTTCATCCAAACATGATTTAATCTGGGATATCTTGGTAATCAGGGAAGACAAAGCAGATTGAAAGTGTGTGAGAAGCCAGTTTCCTAGTGAGCCGAAACATGTTCTGTTGATGGAAACCTTTCCACACAAGGCATGGGCGGGATACACTGCGGGGGTGGGGGAAGCAGGGGGTCAGGTTGTGATGAGGAAGTGGGAGTTCGGGCAAGTAATGGGGTCTGTCTGGGATGCCAGTCATGAGAAAGCAAGCTTCAGCACTGATGTCTATGATGTGGAGTAACCCCACATATTTATATTTCAAAACCAATTTCTGGGGGGGGGGGGATTTTTGGGAATTCACAGCATGTCATTAAGATCAGACAATCCTTGGTAATTGGTTTTCTTCTCCCAAAATTCCATCACATTCAGTAGGAGGAAAGCCCAAGTAAATGACCCACTTTGACTCCTGATATGAAAGGGCAAGGGGGAAGTACAAGTCATATTTATTGAAAATTAGCAATGTGCTTTCCTTAATTTTTCTCTAATTATCACAGAAGAGGTAACGAGCGGTCAGAGAGAAGCAGTAATTCGTATTTGAAGTCACAAATGTGCCAGAGGGCCCCGGAAATCTATCGGAGAAGGGAGGAGGAAGATCACTGTTTAAGTCACCTTCCAAGTTGTGGACAGGGCGTAAGAAACTGAGCCAGGGACATGGGTGGCCAATAAACATGGCCTGTTCCAGGTCATTCCAAGATGTTCTGCACCAGTTCAAAGGGCTGTTCCAGGTCCCTGCAGGGGTGACTTTGGAGGCCCCAAAAGACTTCCCAACCACAATGAGGGAGGTCAGGTCATCTCTTTCCCTTGAAAATGATTCAGCCAAGCCCATCATGCCAAACCTTCTGGGCCAGCAAACAGAACAGAAATGCTCATTCAGCCTTCTATTTTTTTTTTTTTTTTAAAGAATTTATTTATTTATTTATTTGTCAGAGAGAGAGAGTGAGAGAGAGATCACAAGTAGGCAGAGAGGCAGGCAGAGGCAGAGGGAGAAGCAGGCTCCCTGCCGAGCAAGGAGCCCGATGTGGGACTCGATCCCAGGACCCTGGGATCATGACCTGAGCCAAAGGCAGCCGCTTAACCAACTGAGCCAGGCATCCCCTCATTCAGCCTTCTAAAGGGAACTTGCTGTCACTTATCCTTATTTTATATAAAATACAGGAGCCAAAATTTGAATTTCAAATAAACAATGAAAATGTTTTTGGTATAAGTGTGTTATAAATGTTACATGAGATATCCTAAAAAAATGACTTATTATTTATCTGAAGTTCAAATTTAACCAGGTGGCCTATATTTTTATTCGCGAAGTTTGGCAACTCCTTCCACAAGTCCCTGAACGTCTTACAAGCATGTTCCCTTCCATATGGTGAGAGGTAGTATGACAGAACACAACTTGCAAAATGGGAATAATGATAGAATATGCCACCTGGGGGATCGTGAGCCTCCCATCACTGAGAGCTCACTTGGTAGTTGCCGTTCCTTCTCTGTATCTTTAATCCCTCACTACTCAGCTCCTGGGGGATCAGGAGCATGGAGCCTGAGGCAGTTGCTTGGTTTGAGTTCTCGATCCACAGATAGTTAGCCATATGATTTTATCTTAAGTAATGTAATTTCTCTGTGTGATTCCAGTTTTCTCATCTATGAAATGGGGACAATAAGAGCCATCATCTTACAAAGTTGTTTGGAAACTTTAAAGGACTTAGATCAGTGTTTGGCCCTGGGGAAGAAAAAAATGTTTCTATTTTCATTATCCCTGTTGTTATTATTCCCTGTTAACTTCATGTAAAAGGCATTGCACAGGTGAGAATCATGTTGTCCCATCAAAGCTGGAAGGGAATTTGGAGTCTTGGAAGGCTTTGCAGAACCACTGTAGTTCAGACAAGAAAAAGACTTCAGGAATATATATTTAGTGTAATTCTCTTGTTTTAAAGATGAAGAGAAAACTCAAGGCAGAGAGGCCACAGGGCTGGCTCTAAGCTTCACAGGTTGTTAAGAGTAAGGTCTTGGGGTGTAAAGGCTAATATAGATCAAAAGAACCCAGAGGAATTGAGCTAATGGGTGGAGATTATTCTTTTGTTAGAATCACAAATTACAGGGTTTTAGAGTCACCAGGAATAGCCACAGCAAAATCTGCACCACGGCCAGCCTAAGGCAAAATACTGACATAGAGTCCAGTGTTCTTGGGGTCCTATTCTCAATTTTATCCTGTGTTTGCTACGTGTCTTTTGGCAAGTTCTCACCTTTTCTGGCCTTCAGCGTCCCTCTGTAAAAAAAGATAATCATCTAGCTCTGTCTGCTTCCTAGGGCTATTGCAAAACCTCTGGAAGGAATGACACCCCGGCTGCCTCCCAAAAATTTACTACCCCGCTTTACCCTTGTGGCCTCTCCCTAGCTCATCAAAGTGCTGCCTTCTTTCACGTCCTTGGCTTCTAGCCCTCAAAGGCATGGGATATCTGGGCCTCAACTGACTGCCGACCAGCAGATTCCAGTAGGTGGGGTGAGGGTGGAGATGGCTCTTTCCCACTTAGCTGGTTTACATTCCCCATCAGCCTAGATGCAAGCCATGCAAAGACAGCCTCTGAGCTCAGCTCTCAAGCAGTGCTTTCTGAATTGAACAGAGTGACCTTGCTAAAAAGCAAGTCTGGTCTTAGCAGTTACCAACTAAATGCTTCCATATAGGTGTTAAACTGGTCCCCACTCCCACCGCCATTTGTGACCTTTTAACGAGACTAATTGACCCCTAGCTTTTCTGTGCCTGGTTGCCCCCACTGAAATCCATTCTTTGCATAGCCACCGGGAGATCCCTTTAAAATAAAATCTAATTAGGACATCTGCCTGTTTAAAACCCGTCATCTACTATAGGGATTTTTTTGTTTTGTTTCTGAAGTTCATGGATAGGCTTTAGGGAATTTGCGAATACCCTGAAAGGTACACTCTGGTTCTATCTGTGTGCATATTAACTTTGATCAGATCCTCAGACTGGTCTGTGACATCTTCATCCCACCCCTCAAAAAGCTTACAAACCTCTGCTTCACAGGATAAAATTTAAGCTCCTTACTTTGTAAGACATGCAAAGCCTTCTATGATATAGTTTTAACCCACACCAGCTTTATTTTGGAGTCTCATGGTCCCAATTGTTCAAGCACATCCTGCAATTTCTCACCTCCTTGCCTTTCCTCAAGCTGGACCTTGCGCCTCAAATACTTCTTCCTATCCTTCCTGCTGAACTCCCTCCCCTGGTTAGCTCCTTCATAAACATTATAGCTCAATTCAAGAGTTCCCTCTTCCAGAAGCTTCCTCTGACCTTTTCCCTCACCCCCACACTGAAGAGACGCACCTCCCTGGGTTGTCACAGTGGAGCTGTGGCCACCTGTCTAGAAGTGCACTGTTCACCTTGCACCCCCATGACATGAGAGCTCTTTAAGGATAAGACTACATCTTACTCATTCTTTCCCTCATCTCCCACCCTAAAGCCAGTGGTCCTCGGCACCAGCGGCATCTGCAGCATCAACAGCTACATCTGAGATCTTGCTAGTAATACAGATTCTCAGGCTCTCTCCCAGGCCTGCAGGAGGTGGTATCGCTTTTTTCCCTAGCCTCACCTCCCATCTTTCCTCCACTAATTCCCTACCCTGAGCCACACTGGCCTGCTTCAACTTATCAGACCAGCAATCCCTTCCTGCCTCAGGCTCTGTGCTTGGACCCGGGAGAGGGCTATGAGGGAGTCACCTCTGTCCTTAAGGAGGGACCGTCAAGTAGAAGAGGCAGAGAGGGGCACAAAGAAACATGCAAATGACAGGAAGCAAGTAATAGAGTTGTGCACGTGGTACAGAAGCAGCAAAGACGAATTCCATTTGGGGACTTCTGTTCCGAGGTGACTTCCAACTGTTTCTACAGCTCAAACGCATAGGTTTTTCCATTTGAATATTCCAACGCTAGTGATTTCAGCGCCACTAGCCTCAGTCCCCATATGCATAAAACAGGGGTAATGGCTACCATGTCGGGCACAGGGCAGAACGGCGACGGTGTAGGTAAGGCACACCTGAGCACAGGGCAGGCCTGCAACCAGAGCTCAGCGGGGATTAGTTTTCCCTTATTCCCACGACGGATTCAAGTTTAGATCTCAGGGGGACCTAACCTTCAGTGGGAAACTAAGTCTGTCCTCAAGAAATGAGGGGGTCAAGCAGCAGGCTTGAGGGGAGGTCTAAAGAGAGAGGAAATTTCCCCTCCACATTGAGAAATGTCCCTCATGTGGGTGTGGGAGCGAATGTGAAAGTGGAACCTCCCTCCTGGCCTCTGCACTTACCAGAAGGAGCACTGGGGCTTGCAAAGCCTTACAGAAAGAGCCCCAGCTGAACAGGAACTGGGGCCACGGGTTCTGGGAAGTGGGGGGCTTCAGGGGCAGAGTCCAGCAGGCCCAGTGTTTACAAACTCCTGTAGCACCTGGACCCAGGCTGTGTTCCACTCAGAGCGAACTGCAGGGAGCTATTGGCAGAAGTCCTCCATGAATGGAAAGTTGGAGAGAGAGCCAGGATCGCTTCTCCAGGGCCCAGGGCTCCCAGCTCTCTAGGTGCACAGCCTCGCTATGGCTGCTGGGAGGAGGTGGGAGACACAGCAGGCCCGGCCGGTTAGACATTCATTCATTCATTCATTTGCTCCCCATTTCCTCATCTATGGAAAGGGGAAAGGATTCCTTCCCTGTCTATTTGGAACATGTACCATGGGGAAGGGTTGCTTTGGAGATTGGATGGGATAATAAATTCAGTCATCCATTTATTTAATGTATACTAACTAAACCTCTGCTATAATAAGAACAATAATGGACACTCGCTGAGTGCCCAGCAAGTGCCAGCCACTAGGCTTACTGCTTAATCTTAATAACCACTCTGGGAGGTAGCTTCTGTTATTTTCATCTATAGAGGGGGAAACTGAGACTCAGAGATGTGAATGTGCCTAGATCACACAGCTAGTCAGTGGTGCAACTGGGATTTGAGCACAAACAGACTGCTAACTGGTCCTGTGCTCATAGCCACAAATGGAGCCTAAGTCTTACCTCCTGCACATGGGTGGGGGATCTTCCAGGTCAGGAATTATTATCTATTAATCTGTAGTGGCTAAGCCATGGCCCAGCGTGTAGTAGCTGCTCACTAAATATGAGTGGGCAACTTAGATCTAAGAACAAATCTAAGACAACAAAGTGAAATGAAGTAGTCTGGTGGGCGAGATGGGGAAGAAAACAGACAACATGTGACATAATAGGTAGGTGCCTACGAAGGACCCTCTGGGTTTTGTGCTGGGTTGGTATGTATCAGTCAGAGTCTCAACAGCCCACTGATGGCTCTTGTGATAAATTTAGAGGAGAGCTTATTTGCAAAGGGGCAAATGTAGAAGAATCATAGGAGACAGTGTAAGAACTTAGCAGATGAACTGTTCTTACAAGGGAAGGGAGAATCCTACACAGCTGACACCTTAGGAGAAGCAGTGAGGGACACAGATCTGTGACCTTGCAAGGAGAGAATCAAAGGGACACTTTCCCCTCACTCCCCCCGGTCCTCTTCTGAGGCCCCCAATTAGCCAGATATCTACTCATGGCATCCACACAGATCAGCCTCCTGGGCATACAGCAGATGAAGAATGATGAAACATGGATCTAGAAAAACAAATAAAAGATATTCTGCACAGACAGGAAGGATGTGCAGGTGTTTTCTGG
The DNA here is from genome assembly GCA_028534135.1 of Potos flavus. Classification (NCBI taxonomy): domain Eukaryota; kingdom Metazoa; phylum Chordata; class Mammalia; order Carnivora; family Procyonidae; genus Potos; species Potos flavus. Next base: position 124,143,283 of record CM052900.1, on the reverse strand, counting down.
ATAGCAGAGCTGGGAAGGGCACCCCATTGAGGAAAAGGATGTGCAGTCATATTGTGCAGAGTGTTTGGAATAGTCTAAGTAGCTTGGTGTGGCAAAGACTCTAGGAATGGGAGAAGAGTAGTAGGAAATGAGGTTAGAGAGAGAGGCAGGGGCTAAGTTGTAGAGGGCTGAGTCAGGGGACTCTATTCTGCAGGCACTGAGGAACCACTGAAAGCAGTTAGGCAGGGGGTTTGTGTTCTGGAGCACTTCCTTTGACTACAGAGTGCTGAATGACTCAGACAAGGGAGAAGAGGTCTAGAGGCAAAGGAACCCATTGTTGACCCTACTGTGCCAGCTCTGTAAAGATGAAGCTGAGGGTCTGATCAGACAGAAGCATACCCTTCCTCAAGTAAGATGAAGACAGACCAGACCCTCAGACATCACGGGGCCTGGACTTACCTCCACATGGTACCCTTGTCTGCCCTCAAGGGTACACATGGGGCAGAGGTGGCCCAGTGCTGAAGACAGGAGTGAGGTCATGGTATCTTGGGGACAGTTCTGGATTCGGTTTCCTTTTGGGTGGAGAGAGATGAGGAGGAGACTTCGGGAGAGATTACAGATCTGTAGGGGGCAAGGCTGCCTTGGCCATGCAAGAGAAAAAGGGAAGGAGAGATGAGGTCCAGAGATTAAAAGGAGCTGTCTTTGTTCTTAGAACATGTGGTAGGCCATGTCCAGGGGAAGAAATGGATCCTGAAAGGAGAAAAGTATGTGCCTCAGACACTAGGCAACAAATGGGAGGGAAACTGGTAGATCTCTGTGATGACGATGATGATGATGATGATGATGATGATGATGACGACGACGACGATGATGATGACGATGATGGTGATGATGATGATGATGATGATGATGATGATGACTTGCCAGTGTTGAATACCATGGGGAATAGGGAGAGGCAGAGGTTGATTGGGAGAGTTTGGGAGGATCAGAAGCAAACATTGCTGATGAAATTAACAACTTGAAATGCCAGGAGGCTGGGAGAACAAGCAAGAACCTCACCTGAGGTTAGAAGAAGATGCCTATGTTTAGGGCATATCATGAAAGGGCTGATGTCTGGGAGGAGACCATTTCTTAGCTTCCAGGGATTATTTTGGTGGGTGATGTTTTTCTTCACCATTGAAGTCTAATTATGTCTGCATTTTGTGCAATAAAGTAAGTGACTGAATAATTAGATGGGAGAAAATACTCCCTTATGTTAGTACAGCACCAGAATGACACCTGCCATTAGCACAGGTTAAAGCCAAAAGGAGATGTGCACATGTCTAAATTCTCCTTTTAAATGGCAAAATTGTGGTCCAGTGAAGGAGAAATGACTTCCCCAAGTTACATACAGACACACCCACCTCCGTTCTTTCCTTTGATCTTCATAATATTTTTTTAGGCCAACGTGGAGAGGTATGATGTGGCCATCAACAAACTTTCCCTATGAAGGGCTAGATAAGAAATATTTTATATGCTTTGAGGGGCCCATATTTGATCTCTGCCACATGACATCTTCTTTTAAAAAAATGTTTAGGGGCACCTGGGTGGCTCAGTTGGTTGAGCATCAGATTCTTGATTTCGACTCAGGTCATGATCTCAGGATTGTGAGATTGAGCCCCACGTCAGCCTCTGCGCTCAGTGGGGATTCTCCTTGAGATTCTCTCCTTCTACCTCTCCCCTGCTCGCCCATGCTTTCTTTTTCCCTCCCTCTCTCTCTAAAATAAATAAATAAGTCTTTAAAAAAAAAAAAAAGTGGGGCTCCTGGGTGGCTCAGATGGTTAGGCATTTGGCTCTTGCTTTCTGCTCAGGTCATGATCTCAGGGTCGTGGTATTGAACCCCACGTTGGGCTCACGTGCTAGGTATGGAGTCTGCTTGAGATTGTCTCTCTCCCTCTCCCTCCACCCCCCTAAATAAATAAATAATAAAATAAATATTTAAACAACCCTTTAAAAAGGTAACAACTCATTCTTAGGTTGCTGGCTGTATAAGATCAGGCCACACAAAAACAGGCCTTTCCAGTGTTTTTTTTTTTTTTCCTTCTTCTTTTCTTTCAGTGTATTTTAAAAAGCGTGGCCATTGGATTTGACCTGGATTTGAATTTTGGTTCTGCCACTAACAGACTATGTGACTTTTGGCAAATTACTTAAACTTCTTTCCCTTCTTTATAAAATGACCACCATGCCTCACCATGCTGTTGAGAGGATGGAAAGAGATATTGCCTAGGTTTGACTCCTAGCTCTGCTTTCCACTTGCATTGTGACTCTCACTGACAAAACTCTCTGTGCCTCAGTTTCCTTATCTGAGAAATGAAGATAATAGTATTTCCTCCTTTATATGACTTTTGTGTGGATGAAGCAATACCAATGTAAAACTCGGTGAATAGTGCTAGCAGGTATACATTTTATGTATTATGACTAATATTACATAAACACTTAAGGTACCTGGTACAAGATAGATGCTTGGCAAATGCTAACTATGGCAGCCATTCCCCAGTGAGAAAGCTGACTCAAAGAAATTAAGGAAGGTCGGGCCATATTGCACAAGCCTGGTCTTGCCAGAGTTCAGCTGCAGTTTACTCTTGATTTCTGTCCTATAGGATGAAGCAAGCATGACTGGCTGCATGAAAGTGAGCTCTGTCTCTCTGGCCCATATGTGGGACTTCCCCCACCATCAGATAAGTCCATGTATAACCTAAATCCATTTTGATCTCAGTAGAGATCTTTGTATCCATGCACGCACTTGGCAGTCCTGGGCTGTAGACTTGGTGCTTTTGCATGTGATCTGAGCCGTGTTATCAATACTTGTGCATGTAAACTTGGGAGATCAAAGCTATCCAGGTCAGAAAGGCTAATATTTAAATTCCAGACTTGCAGGCACAGCTTTGAAATTCCATGGCGCAGAATCAAGTTCATGTACAAAATCAAGTCAAACATTGGTTTGACAGAGTTGTAGGGCTCTGGAGTGTGGGTGGGGCTTGTGATTAGGGGAAATTGCGATCCCGCCCAGAATGGAATTCTGTAAGATTTTGGCTGAGCACACTTTTTAGGTTCAAAGCTCTGTGTGACCTTAGTTGGAGCAAACACATTTTCTTGCCCGGCTTTCATACCATAGAGGAGATGTTTGTGATCTCTAGAAAGAATACATTCTGCTGCTTTGAAAAGGTAAGACCTGGGGATACCACCACATACCTAGCAAGGTATTATAACAACTAAAGATAATGGACATAAACTTACTGAAACATAGCAGGCTCTCCACATGTGGTAGCTATGTTTTCATAATTATCCATATTCCCATTGTTCCATCCCCTACACCACTGAAAAGATGTAGACCAAAGACTATATCCTTTGGAGATATCAAGTCATTTTTTGTCTGCCTACCTTGCTCAGTTCAACAAACTTCTCGGAGAGTGCCTTTTACTTGCTAGGCAGAATGTAAGGCTTATTTTAAGTGAAAAGATGAATAAGATGGACTGTTAAGGAGATTAGTATGGCCATGGGTACCAGATACACTCACTACTAGTTGAAATACAATGCAGGTGGCTTGGAAGCAGAGTGCACCCAGCACTGTAGCATCATAGGTAACAGAGTTATTCTTATTAGTAGCAGTGGATTAGCTTTCATGGAGGAGTCGGACTCCCAGCCTCTTCCCTAATGTATTATAACAAATGGCCTTAAATCCCAGAAACCTAGGTTCAAATCCTGGTTCTCCACATGTTGAACTGTATTATCTGGAGCATATAACTTAACCTCACTGAACCTCAGCTTTCTTGTCTATAGAATGGGGGCAATTATAGTGTCTACCTCATGGAAGCATTGGGAGAAATAATAAGATAATCCATGTAAGCAATTAGCATTGTTCATTGCAAAACTACCACATAGTAAATTATGTTAGCTGTCACCATTTTAAAAAGAAATTAACTTTTCATCTTAAAAACATAGTATTCTTTCTTATTTTGCTGACATATAATCATCTTACATCCATGTAATGCTTTTAATACTTTTATAATAAGTTGAAACATATGAAATTGCCAATATTTGACCTATAAAAATGGCAACCTCATAATAGCATTGCAAGCACCCTTTATTGCAATGTCTCATTTGATCTCCACAACAGCTCTGTAAGTGTGTTGGTACCTAGAGGATTTACTTCTACAATCCTTTTTGAAAAGCTTCTCCTCCCCGAATTCACATGGATGCTGAGACATCAGCACATTCAGTGGCTACTATTATTTGCCAAGGGGTAGGTAAGCACATGGCCTAGTTGGACCAAAGAATCCCTTCTGTGAGATTTTGTGGGTGGAGTGGGGTGGTGTATAGATCCTAGGGAACTTTGCTGGCCTTTCAATTACTGAAGTGCTTTGGTATTAAACTCTGGGGCAGTTGGTGACTATGTTTTCTACCATTCACTTATTCAACTGGTATTTATTGAGCACCTACTATGCTCTAGGTACTGTCTTGGGGGTTAGGGATATAGAAATTAACAAATGGACAAGATCCTTTCCCTCAATGAACTTTATTGTGCTGGTAAAGACTGGAAACAAGCAGGTAAATAAATCAGTGTGATCAATGCTGTGCTGGGACTATGTGGAAGAAGCTAGACTGTACTGAGAGAGGAGGGTGTAGCCAGCACAATAATAGAAGCAGAGAAAAGGCTGGAGGGAGCACTAGTGGGATTCAAGCATCTGGTTCTAGCAACACCTGAAGCCCTGCTCTCTTGCTGTCCTCTCAGCACCTTGCTTATTCAGATCTCCTTGGATCTCATGAACTGCCAAAACCTATCTCTAATTTTTATCCTTGAGTTGGGTTAGGGTTCTGTCATTTGCAATCACAAGGTTCCATTCTAGTCTAGCAAATCTAATGGGAGCATTTACCCTTCCCCCTGTATAAATAAAGCAAATAAGGACATGGGTGGGAAAATGGGTCTGAAACCTGAGCCACACAAACCCTTTTGGGATATGTAGCTTAAGCATAAATCAGAAATAACTAAAGTGGCCTAGAATGTTGCATGAAATTAAAAAATAATTCATCAACTTTAGTTGGGTCATTGCTGTCATCACCAACTTTGACAGCTTTTTGTGCAACAATATAGAAAGATTGATAGGATCAGAATATCTGGAAGCTGGAAAGGATTTTATGGATCATGAAATCAGACCTCAGTTTACAGATGTGGAGACAGAGGTCCAGAGCAGATACATGACATGTTCAAAGTCACTTAGCTTGAGAGCAACCAGGATAGAGTTGAACACAAGACTCCTGACTCTCCGCCCACAGTTAGGCCACAATGAACTAATTCATTCACTTATTCAAGAAACATTTTGAATGTCTGTTATGTGTCAGACCCTCTTCTAGGTGCTGGAGTCACAGTTGTCCCTGCCCTTATGGAGTTTCATTCTAATAGGGGGAAGACAGACAATAAACACTAGACAATCTGGTGGTTCATGCTAGGAAGAACATAAAACAACACATGAGAGAGTATAACTGTGTGGGAGGGAGGAGTCATGTTATTCTAAATTGAGTTGTTCGGGAAGGCTTCTCTGAAGAGGTGTCAGTTAAGTCAGGATCTGAACAGCCAGAGGAATTGGCCATGTGAAGATTTGAGAGAGGAGTATTCCAAGGAGGGGAGATAATTTGTGCAAAAGCCCTGAAGTTGGAATGAATTGACCTGTTCAAAGAACAGAAAGAAGAGTAATGTGGCTAAAACATACTGAAAAAAGTGGGGAATTGGGGGGTGATATGAACTAAAGCTGGAGAGGTCAGCAGGGTCTAGATTGTGGCCTTGGGAGTCAGGGTAAAGAACTGGTTTTTTGTTTTGTTTTGTTTTGTTTTTTATTCTAAGTGTAACAGGAAGCCATTTTGGCAGTTTTAAATGAAGAAGTAACGTGATCTAATTTCTGTTTTAAAACCTGATTCTGGGGGCAGTGTGTGGCTCAGTCAGTTAAGCATCCAACTCTTAATTTTGGCTCAGGTGATGATCTCAGGGTTGCAAGACTGAGTTGCACTGTGGAGCCTGTTTAAGATTCATTCTCTTTCTCTGTCTCTCTGACCCTCTGCTCCTCCCCACCTGCACTCTCTCTCTCCCTCCTTCCCTCCAAACAAACAAACAAACCTGACTCTGAGCACTTGTTAGAGAATAGAGAGTGGAAATAAAGAGCCAGCAGTGCAGGCAAGAATGCTGGTGTCTGGAATAGGGTGGAGCAATGGAGGGGGAAAGCAGAGGATGGAACTCAGATGTGTTATGGAGATAGACTTTGTAAGACTTGCCTATGGCTTAAGGATGGTGGATGGTGGACTCGATCTCAATCAATGGCTAAGTCCCATGTTCTTGCCTCAAGAAACTTAAGAAATAGATGGTGTTGCCATTCACTGTGGGTAACTGGGAAAGACAAAGAATTGAGGAGAAAAAATAAATCAAGAGTTCTGTTTTGTGTATCAGTCTGCATTCTTGTATAAGAGATTCATACTCTAAGGTCAACAAGTGACAAAGTAACCTAAAAAAAGAATCAATAAAAAACCTAAGAGGAAAGAGACCATTGACTATGGCTCAGTTGCTACCCAGTTGGTCATCTGGTCCCTTATCCCTCATTGATTAATCAGCGTGGAGCAGCCTGACAAGTAATCACCATTATGGCAAACCACAGGGAGGTACGCAGAGCTATCAAGAGGTCCATCCTAGCATCAAAAGTTACCAGGTGAGGGGCGCCTGGGTGGCTCAGTTGGTTAAGCGACTGCCTTCAGCTCAGGTCATGATCCTGGAGTCCCGGGATCGAGTCCCATATCGGGCTCCCGGCTCCGCGGGGAGTCTGCTTCTCCCTCTGACCTTCTCTCCTCTCATGCTCTCTCTCACTTTCTCTCTCTCAAATAAATAAATAAAATCTTAAAAAAAAAAAAAAAAGTTACCAGGTGAAATCCCACCAGGAGATGCAGAGTTGGACTGGGAGGGTCATTCCAGGCGGAAGAACACCATGTGGTCCAACAGTTCAGAGATGATAGGACCGTGGTGAACTGGAACAGAGACACAGGTGCATTTGCGATAGATGATAGGTCAGTATTTTATTTTATAGGTGAGAGGTCCGAATAAGAAAACACCCCCAGTTGAGTTGAACATGCTGGGAGGAAAAACAGACTTCATTCATTCATTCATTCATTCAACAAATCCTTATTGAGTACAGTCTTCATGCAAAACTGTTCTAGGTTCAAAGATCTAATAACAAATGGAACAAACACCCTGCCCTCAAGGAATTTACATTCTAACAAAAAAAGACTGACTATAAGTAAATACTATAACCTCGTGTCAAGGACAGATGAGTGCTATGGGGAAAAATAAGCAGTTTGTATGTTTTGTGCAGTTCAAGCATTTTGTTCTCTGCTCAATGGGGCCAGCTAATAGAGGAAGTGAGTGGGGAAACCCATCCTTGCTCTGCTCATTGATCTATGCCCAGGTGCCGGTTGCTTCTGCTCCAAGGAAACCTTCTTCTTTCTTGACATAAATTACTGGGGCTGAATATACAAAGAGGAGAGGGAAGAATGAGGTCACAGAGGTCAAAGAGCTTGGTCTTATAGAGCCTTACAAACCATTGTCAGAACCATGGGTTTTACTCTGAGTGTGATGAATTTGCCAAAACAATAGGGAATGGAGAAGCAAGAGAGGTGCCTTGTGTTTTTTCCCACCCCTACTTCATTCTCCTATCCCTGACCCTGCCCTGCTTTGACCAGTATGTTCTCTGTAGGGTGAGGAAATTGGAAACTTTCATTCTCTCTCTATAAAATGACATCTACCAAACCTCTGATTTTCTATTGATCCTTTATAGAAATCCCACCAGAATTTTGGGGTATGATGGGGAGAGGGATAAGCCTACTAACTCTTTCAAACCTAAGAACATCCAGTTTAACCCGCTCTATCCCCTAGGTGGTCTTGATGGGAAGGCTCCCCAGTAAAGGAGAGAGATGCCAAGGAACCTGGTCTCGGGTCTGTCCCTGTCTCCCTGTGTCCCCTTGGGAAAGTGAACCCCTCTCTGTGGCTGAGGGAAGAGTAGTACTGGGAGGAGGGCTGAGACTTCATTCTCTCTAAACTTCTGACCCTTCGTTCTACTATTTCTTGACCCCTCATCAGTCTTTTTCCTTCTCAAAGTTTCTCCACCTTCAGGCTTTGAAATGCGCACTCTGTTGACAAAAAGAAGTAAGAGGTTCAGGGTGGAGAGGAGAATCAGGGCTGGGCAAGTAGAAGGCATCCGGGCTGGCGTGGTCCAACACCAAGGAGGCTTGCACAGCCAGAACCTGGGGGTCCATCCTGGTGACTGCTGGGGAAAGTCCTGTCTCTCTTTGCCAAGGGGGCTCTGACAGGCTAAATCCAAACCAGATGTGCACCAGAGAGAGCAGGGCCTATTACAAAGTGTTGTGAAACGGCCCAGGGGAGGTAAATAAGCAAAAACAGGCCAGTTGCCTAGCAGCATATACAACAAAACAAGGAGCAGCCCAATTGGCATTGGCCAGGGCAAAACTACTCTCTGCAGTGGGGGAAGAAAGGACAGGGAGGGTTTGAGCCTGATGAAAACCCAGGGGGCCCGCTTCCAACAGCCCTGCCCTACTCCCTGCTCTCTGGGGTGGCAAGGCCTACCACTGGCCTGGCTGTGGAGCCTGGCTCCACAGCCTCAGGGGCTTTGCACTCGGCCAGCCTCATGAGGTCTGGTTGGGGACTCTCCCCAGTGCTGGGGAATTGGGGTATGGGAGGGACCACACCCCTCCTGAGAACCGCACTCTGGCAGCATCCACCAGGAGGGGAAGAGAGAGGACACAGCTACAGAGATCTGTCAGAAGTCTACTACATAAAAAAATAAAAAAAAAAAAGAAGTCTACTACATGTTCAATACGTGTGCTTTTACCTGCAACTTTCATCATACCTTCCTACACCATGGATTTCTTGAGCACCTGTTATGTCCCAGGTACTGTGACTGACCACAGGGATAATCAGAAAGCAACAGAAGAAACACTCTTTGCTCTACACCTATGGAAGCGAGAAACATTAAATAAGGAATCATACAATCAAATGCATGATTGTAAATCATGCTAGGAGCTACAAAGGAAGAGAACTAGTGACATGAAACAATGAAAGGAGGGGTTGGATCGAAACAGAACATGCAGGGAAGGCCTCTCTTAAGGAGGTAATCTGAGATTTCAAGAGTGAGTAGGCATTTGCCAGGCAAGAAGAGGGGGCAGGGGGTCCCGTGCTATTGGAAGGGCAGGCGGGAAGGCCTTGGGGCAGGAATGAGCCTCTGCTTAGGCGCAAATGACAAAAGAAAGAGTAGGGTTGTAGAAGAGGCTGTGAAGGGGTGGAGAGATATACAGGCCACATCACAGAGGTCCTTCCACCATAAGCTTGTGGGGTTTTGTCCCAAGTGCAGTGAGGAATCCTTGGGGTTTGTTGATGATAATGTTGGGGGAGTGCAGGAACCCTGAGATGATCAGATTCATGTTTTTAAAAGATTTTTCCTAGGTATAACTTGGCAATTTTGAAAGGGAACAAGAGAGAGGACAAGGACAGTCAGCAGGCTCTTACAATAATCTCAGCAAAAATGTCAATGGCTTGGATTGGGGGCAGGAAAAGAGGAAACAGAGGAACTCAAGGTACATTTTCTATTGACTCCAATATTACAACCAGGTATTATTAGCCCATTGAAAAAGTTTGAGTAACTTTTCCAGGTCATTCAACTCCCTTGGAGGGGAAGTTCATAAAGGACAGATGTAGCATTAGAACCCAGAACTTCTTGACTCTTAAGCTTGCGCTCTGTGCATAATAATGTAATGCCTAAGATTGGTTTTCTCCAATGATCTGCTAAGGCTACAGAACTGGCCAGAGCTGAAGATGGCTGATTCTGAGAAAGTGAGTGTGGAAGAGTCACATCAGGAAGGAAGGGTAGTGCGTGTATGATTGTGTGTGTGTATGTGATTGTGTGTGTGTGTGTGCATGTGTGAGAGTGAGAGAGGAGTGAGCAGGAGGCAAACGTGTTTGCACAGCTTCCCTGTGCTTTCCTCACCTCTGTGTGGCAGCTTTGTAAGGCACCTCTGGCTATACTGTCATAACAAGCCCTTGCCAGGCCAGTGCTTGCTTAGCCCCCAGCAATGATGGAGACAAAACTCCTTCTTGGGGGAGAGCTGAGGTGACTCCCACAGCCCAGGAACAAGTTACGAGCTTGGAGACAGCAACTTGGTGGTTACCCCGCAGATCCAGGCTTGGATCCCAGTACTACTTGTGATCTTGGGCTAGTTTATGAACTTCTTCATTTTCGGTTTGCTAATCTGCAAATGGGCATCGTAATACCTGCCTCATAGGGTTGTTTAAGGAGATATTGGGGCTTAACCTAGTGCCTGACACACAAGTAGCCCTCAATAAAGAGTGTCCATTTTTATCATGGCAGTTGAAGACCCTTATCAAAATGAAGCGAAGGGGTCTTTACTCCACATCTGCAATGGACTTCTCCCACTTCTACCATGTTCTGCTATCTGGAAGAGCACTGACCTAGGAGTTGGGAGTTCTGCTGCTGACTTGCTGTGAGGCTTTGGGTAAGGTCTCTCCCTCTCTAAGTTCCAGGTACTCTCACCTATAAAATGAGGGAGTCACACCAGATGGAATTCTAATCCAGGGCATGGAAAGAAGACCCTGCTATTTACTTGGGGCTGCTGTGGCAATGGGAGGGAAAGGAGGAACAGGACACAGAGGGGTACAGAAACATAAATGTTTTCCATTAAATGTGGATATTTCCCAAAAACACTTTTTAACATCCCCCAAAGATTCTGCAGTTTGGGCAAATCTGTCCTACACAATTGAGTTGCCCATAGTCCCACAGATGGGTTCTGTGGTCTCTTGTTTTACTTCCTGTTTCTTCCACTCAGAGACAGTTCCACATCCATGTGGTTGTAGAATCTTTGTACAGCTTGCAAGATCATCCCTTTGAGGTTTCTCACTGTTGTAGGAAGAAATAACAAATGAGCAACAGTGAAATGCTAGGATGAACTCTGTGGTGCTGGGTTGGAGTTGGTGATATCAGTAGAAATCCCATTCCAATCAATGGGTTGCACGTGAGTAGAGATGTGGGTCTGTGTAGGCTAGTGGATGTACATCCTTTTCCTGGCTGTGTCCACTGAGAGGGCCCAGAAGCAGTGACACTCCAGTAGCAATAAGTACAACTTATGTGCCCAGGTTTCTAAAAACCATTCTCCAATAAAAGAGATCAGGATTCCTTGGGGAAATATAAGATGAACCTATTCTTATAGTGGCATGAAAGAATGAATGAATGAAGCAAATGTTCAAAACGACAACAGAAAAGATGGGAACATGTTAAACGGACACAGAAGCCAACCTGAAAAGAGCTCCCAATGGCCAAGGCTATAACAATTTAAGCAACAAAATATTAACTATAACAATTGTAATAATCAACAATAATTACCTCAGGTAAAATCTGATGCTGATGAACACTTAAATTAACAGATGAAAACTTTAGGAGGAACAAGATACTTGTGTAGCCTTAAATTATACCCTCTCTCAAGTATGTATTAATTACTGTGGTGGTTTTAGCATATGTCCTAAATTCCTTCATACTCCTTTCTCCAGAGGTTGAACTTATTCCCTGCCCTTGAGTGTGGGTTAGACAGTAACTCCCTCACTCCTAATAAATAAAGTCTAGGAAGGGAAAAAGAATAGCTTTACAGTAGCGAAACCTGGCAGACAACACCTGAGCTAAGTCCTCAAGGTTGACATTACCAGTGATAAGTTATGTTGATATGGTTCATTCACTGTTGTGAAGCAATGAGACAGCAACATCTCTGTGTATTCTTCCCCCAAATCCAAAACAGCAATCTAACCATAAGAGAAACATCAGACAAACAAAAATTGAAGGACATTCCACAAAATTCCTGAGCACTATCGAGGTCAAGGTCGTGAAACACAAATAGATATAGAGAAACTGTCACAGATCAGAGGAGCTTAAGGAGCCATAAGTGACTGCATTGTGGTAATATAGATTAGATTCTGCAGTAGAAACAAGGACACAGGTGGAAAAACGGGAAATCCAAATCATGTCTGTAGACTAGTTAATAGTAATGTACCATGTTAACTTCTTAGGATTGATAAACATACTTACATAAGATGTTAACATCGGGGGAAACTTGGCGAAGGGTATATGGGAATCTCTATACCATCTTTGCAACTTCTCCGTAAATCTAAAATTGTCCCCCCAACTTCTCCCCTGCCCCCCAAAAACTTTAGGAGTATAAACTTGTCCAGGGAAAAGGCCATAATATATACATTTTCTCTATCTTCTAAGAATTCCTAGCAGGACGAAGTATTCTTGTAGGGAAGAGCTCTTCGGAAGCACAGAATATATCCTAATCACTTATCTACCCTCAGATTAACTAGTGGTGGCACCTGATAGGTGAACATGGCTCTGGGAAGCAGGAGAATGGGGTTCCAGTTAGGCTTCACAATGAATGACTATGTACACGGTAGGAAGCTCACTTAATCTCTGAATCATATATTTCTTCATCTGGAAAATTGGGACAAAATACTCCTTGCTTTATAAGGTTATCAGGATTAAATGAGACAATGAACTGTGGGAAAAGGCTTTATACATTTCAAAGCCCTGTGTAAATATTCATTGTTATGTTGACATACAGATATTGATCAATCACAAGTTCCACCTGAATGGATCGGTGTTTCCCCAGCTCTCCACCCATGACACACCTGTGCACAGAGTCAGGGGTGTAGCCTTCCCTCCCAGGATTCACCTAATTTAGTCACCTGCTCAAACACACCCTGGATATTGATATAGGTATGACTCTTTTTTTCCTAACACGGACATCATCAGCTTCATCCTCTACTTGCTTCTATTCATGTCCTGGCAAAGAGAAAAGAGGAAATCCTGGTTGTCCCATACCATCTAAGTCTTCCTTCCATAATAGCACAAGACTCTATCAAATTGTAATACGGTGAGATATTATAATAATAGTGTCTACCTTTCGTGGTAAGATTCTAAGGGCTGTGTGTGGATTAGCTCAATGTATCTAAGATTTCAGTAATTTTTGCTCCACCTTTATTAATTTTGCTATTTGAGTATCATATTATGTCATCTCCAATTTGCTTTAATATGATTCAGTGTAGATTCAGTGATTTTTCTGTAAGTCTATGTTAGTTTACTTTGATCCATTCCCTGGGATGTCCAGTTGCCCTACACAGGAAAATGCACTCCAGGGGAATTTAACCAGCATTCCATCAATGGCATTTAGTCAAGATACCACATTCCAGAGACAACATTTCAGTTACTTTTATTTCCAACACAGTTTCATTAATTACCAAATAGATGTTAGAGACTGGTTTTAACTGATAAAACTAATGTTTTAAAAAATATGTAGGCTGGCTAAAATACCATGGACACAGTGTTCATCTTTGCATGAATAATACACAAAAATCTAGTGGGCTTTTCACCATTCATTCTTTGGAATGGTGGATGAGGCTTGATTCTAAAACTCCTTGAGTCCAGCTATGATTTAGAGCACTCTAGTCATCTGCAGCTATGGTGGACATGGAGAATGAGCTACTCAGACCACTGACTGCATGGAGCATAAAGATCTTCACTTTGGTAGCACCTGAGTCATGCTCCCAAGGGCACTCCTGGCCAAAAACTGAACGCACCAGGAATAGGACAGGCTGGTTGCTAGGAGATGGGGATTCCTTCGATGACCACCACTGGCTCAGAACTCTCAACAATTTTGCCAAACCTCCCTCGGGACGTCACTGTAGTCTAAGACACTTCCACACGACTTTCCTTCCTTAATGCCCTCTTTCTCAGGGTCAGACCAGCAATGGAGTCTAACACTCCCCCAGGCTCCCCTGGCTTCCCCTCCCCCATTTTCTCTTATAGTCTTTTTCATAATAGTTTTCTCACACATTTACATGCACCTTGTGTCTGCTTCTCAGAGGACCCAGAATAACATAAAAGAATAAATAATTAAAACATTTAAACCGCTGAGAGTGGTTTAAAAAACAATTGGTAAGATAGGGATTTGAGACTGGCTCATCCACCACATAGCAGGTGAAGGGGGCCCAGTCACGATAGCTAGGTGAGACACAGAGGGTCCCCAGAACAAGGTGGTGGCTTAATTAAAAAGATTTTATCAGTGGTGACCTTGCAAAATGTCCCGGTGGAGGGGAATGTTGTAGCAAATTCAGTGATATAAACATCTATAAAACATAGGGGAACAATGCCTGAAAGATCAGGGAGTTGGCTGGTTGCTACCAAATTGTAATAACACTTTGCAGGAGGATAATGAGACAGTGAAGGCATTTAACAAGCAGTTAATGGCTAAGTGTGAGCATCATCAAGCCTCTGTGGCAGCTTCCATAGAGGCCCCCCATCACCTGTGGCTGAAGGGCAAACCAACTAAAGAGTATGCTGAAGCCCTGAGAATTGTGAAGCTCCAGTCAAGGTGTGTCTGTTATGTGAAGGACAGGGTCCTGGTATGAAAATGTGGGACCATGAAATGTGGGTGCCCCTGAGGGTACTGACTTGCTGGCTCTCAAGCTAATATACAGAGGTAAACCCAGCTGGAGAAATGCTGAGCTTAGTAAGGGAGGAAAGTGACTACACACTTAAAGACTTACAATAATTAGCTCTTATATATCAATAGGAGCTGGGGACCACTCCAAGATTGGGTTTTGAAGATAGTGAATCAAGGAAACCATACTGACTGACTAAGCAAGAATTCACTGACTTGGGACATAGGATTTAACATTCCATGAGGGACCCCTAGGGTGGGGCAAACTCACTACTGAAAAAAAAACAATGGCCAACGCTCAGGGGAGTGCCTGAATTGCCCTGGTAAATGGACTGGAAGGAGTAAAAACACTGAAGGATAAGGCATGCTGGCATTAATATAAGAAGACTGAGCAGAAGACACACCATTCTCCAAGGCCACCAGGGATGCATTGGTGAGAGAAACACAGCATCACTAAGATGTCCAGTGGTAGCCTCTTCTGCAAGCCAGAGGTCATCACAGAGATGGGCTCTTAAATAGCCATGAGGGATGGTGGTTCTCCCCACCACTCATCCACCCAAGTAATGGAGGTCATGTGGTGGTACTAACAACCAAAAGCCAGGAAACCACAATTACTCGATAACCAGCAAGGTCAGAGAGGTGAAAAAAGGAGTCTGACCCACAAGGAGGAGGATATGATTAATTGCACATGATGTCCCTAGGGGCAAAAATAGATTGTTGGTCAACAAAGGTGATGTTTAATATCTGTTACCAAGAAAAAAATGGAGGGCAGGAGTCTGCGGGCAGTCACCTTAATAAAAGTCATGGTCCTTGCTCAGCTCCCACACCTGAGCCAGATTCGGAACCCACTAGTTGAAGAGATGGCAGGGTCCCTAGGAGGAAAAATCCTGCAACACTATGACAGGTATATATTGTGATGTTTTTTCTAGTGCCTTCCTAAATAGACCTGTGACCACTGACTTGGATGGCTGTCCTCTGAGGAAAAGGGGAAATAGCCAGATATTTGGAGCACTATCAGACACAGGGAGATCTAAAGTTTTATCACAGTCTCCTATTAGAGTGGGGGCCTATAGGCAGGGTCAGCTTCTTGGACTGGCCATATGACCAGTGCTGCCATACAAAGCCCCATACTTGGAAGGGCCTGCACAAGGGTTTAATGTTCTGTGATTGCTGTCTTGAAACTCTTAATATTTTTTCTTTGATATTGTTTTATAAGTAAAGCCCAATGGGACAATAGACCTCAGCATGGCCCCACTCTCACTGCTTCTGAAAGATGGGTTCTCTACCACCTGCTTCCCTGCTTGTTCGTCCTCCAGGACCTACCCAGCTGTCCTCCAGTCACTGCTGTTTTCAGACCTGGGAGGGACCTGGGTGTGGGCAGAGGGTGGGCCAGGCCTAAGCATCCCACAGCATCTTGGGGCAGGACATGGAAGCCGCCGTCCGTACCTTTGACTAGCAGTGCTACAGTATACCTGGTGGGTGAAAGGCCAGAAGCTATGTCTTGATGAAGACAAGACTCTTGTTCACCTTGATCCTGGTACCAAGTATGTTCTGAGGCAGAGGTTTAAAGATCTTTGGAGGCTGCCTGTCTGCCATGAGCTGGGAGGGTGGGCCTTGGGAAGTTAAGATGCCTAGCTCAATGCCCTCATATGCTGCCTGTGGTCAGGACATGGAGCAGTAGTTCAGTAACTGGTGAGAGGGAAACTCATAGCCATAAGGCTAGAGTGAGGGAATGTGTACCCTTCTTTGCAAGGCTGGGTTTGCACTTACCCTATAACTATCTCCACGGTCAGGAATGCTCCATCAGTTGACTGTATCTAGGGGATCCTCTTTTTCTCCTTCCAACCTTCCTGAATCTGTCTTATGTTTGCCTCTTTTGGCCATCTTGAGGCACCCTTAGGGACAAGCCATGAAATACAAATATGTAATTGTGGTGATTCTGCATACAAGTTAGATATTCTGATATTTGCATTTAAAGCTGGCATGATGAGTGGTAAAATTCACGCTAATAATTTACAATTATCATTTTTACTTACATTAAATGGCAAATAAAAATACTGTGACAAATTAAGAGAGAGCCCACAGAAGAAAGAAAAACCTTTATATGTACCTTTAATGGCACTTTTTCTGCTTTTTGAACAAGAGGCCCTGCATTTCCATTTTGCTTTGGGCTCTGCAAATTGTATAGTCAGTCCTGCCTACAGGAGACAGGCAACAAATAAAATTCTGGCTAAAGTCTGGCTCATAGTAAGCCCACTGGGCTCCTGGACCTACCCAGTAGTGATTTTCTCAGTCCATGAGTATATAATTGGAATTTATATATTTGGCAATTGGAGTAATTCCATATTAGATCCTTAGATTGTGAGGTAAGGGTCATCATGGCAGGGAGGCCAAGAGAAAAATTCTGAAACTGCCCTCCATCCCAGCCAAGATAGTAAATCAAAAATAATGACATCCCGGGGGAGTGGGGGATTAGTCTCCCCATTACACACTTAAAAATTGCAGGAGCAGTGGTCACATGTAATTTACCAGCATAGTCTCTGCAGAAAGCTGATAGATCCTGGAGATTGAAGACTATTGCACACTTAACAAAGTCGTAGCCCCGGCTCCTGTGGCTGGGCCAAACATGGTATCCCTGCAAGAAGTGCTTAATAAGACTTCAGGGATATTGTATGCCACCACTGGTTTGGGAAATGCATTCTTTTTCATTTCAATTTAAAAACAGGGTCAGAAATGATTTGCATTCACATGAGGTGGATAATATTCATTTTCTCAGGACTATGTCACCTTTGCTGGCCTCTGTTGTAATACAACCTGAGAGAATTGGAGATTGGGACACAGGTGCATTCTATCAATCACATCATGTTGATTGGATAAAATGGACGAACAGTGGCTGGTATGCAGGAGGTCCTATTTAGACACTTGCACTCCAGAGGAAGGGAGATCTACCATACAAAAGTTCAGGGACCTGTTACTTCAGTGAAGTTTTCAGGCATCCAGTGGTTCAGGACATGCAGGGATAGTCTTTCCAAAGTAAAGACAAATTGCTGCATTTTGCATCTACTACTAATACTTAGCAGTGGTGATGATTTCCAGTTGACCCTGTACCTAGTCATCATTCCCTCAAGATTTCATGTCTAGGTCTGAAGCATTTGAATGGGCCAGTGTAGGTCAATTTATCATGGTCTAGTGCACAGCTTCTCAACCAGTAAGGTACCACGTTGGAGACAGTAGGCAGGGCCTGGGAGCTTCATTCATAAACAGTGTCATCTGGGCTCTAGCCTTCATGCTATTTAACCAAGGGTGGTGTGGCAAAGATGCTGGTAAGCCCCGTTCCAGCTGCCTTGGGTGGCAGAAGGAAATGTCTTTCTTCCTGGGGACAAAGTCATGCTCTTATTCCAATTTAAGAAGAATTTTCTGATACTTGCTAGCTCAAAAACTGTCCACTCCACTAAGGCAGTTATTAACTCAACATTATTTAAACTACTATATGCTCAATGTTCTGTCTCTAAATAAACCAAATGCCTTAGGTTAATATGTACCAGGAGTGGTTAAACCATTTCCTGAATAATTTGGACTGTGGTAGGCATGCTGTTTCTTGTTTTTGTCATTTCTGGTAATTTTACTTTGTGGCTCCCATTTTTTTTAAACCAAATTTGGATTGATGACCTAGTTGTTTAATTCTCTGCTGCAGAAGTGTGATATCTGAAGGAACAGAATCTCTGCATTGTGATTCTTCCACTGGAGTATGCCATAAGATTCATAGTAAACTTTTTCCTACTCTGTTTCCTCCACCATCCTATCGTCTGCCAGATATGTGGCCTAAGGGCAGTGCTGATCACACCACAGTCTGGATCTCCTGAGAAAGTCTGTCTGCTTTGGGCCCCATTTAAAACTGACAGCCTTCTATGTCATGCAGTATATGAGCTGGAGCAGTATTTCTGTGTGTGAAATGTTTTGCCTTGAGAACTCAAGGAAGCTGACCTGATGCAGTGCTTTGGAAAGTATTTGGGGAGATAGTGAGTTTCCAGTTGGGGATGTCAGTATGGCAGTGAATGTCCATTGATTACCGTGTCAGTAGCAATATCCTAATTAGACTGTTCTTGTATTAGCATTGGGCTTTCTTCTTATTTCCAAGTCTCATACTTTTTGCCTTCCCATCAATTCTATAAGCTAGGCCCAGGGTCATTAGCCTTTGCATGAATTTCTGAAAGGCATACCTCTCTTGGTAGAGTATTAGAAAGAAGAAAACCTTCCTCTAAGCCGAACACATCCTTTACTCTCCCTCATCCAGTTGCCTTTCGGCAGGATGCAACCAGTAAACTCTACTTGGTAGCATTAACTATGCAAATACCATTCCAGTCTATTTCTTTTCTACCGAATTCAACAAGAGTTGGTCCATTAATGGCAGGCATTTCTTCCTTTTCCTCCTGGGCACATAGCTGACTACATTTCCCAGCATTCCTTGCAGTTCTGTGGTTCCACATGACTAACTTCTAGTCAACAGAGTATGGGAAAAAAGTGAGGTGCTTCTAGGGCTAGACATAAAAACTTCTCACATCATCGGCTGTTCTGTCTTTCCCCAGCTGATCACTGAAGTCACCTAGAAGAGGGCAGATCCAGAAGACGGGAGGAGCCTGAGCTTTAGTTCTTGAATGAGTATGTAGACCGGGTCCCTCCCTGCTCCACATGCCAAGAAATGAGCTTTTATAATATTAAAACACTGATAGTCCATGCTTGTCTGTTAAGCAAGTTAATTTACTCTGACAAATACACCATTTGCACATAAGAATCCTAATTAGTCCCGGGTTACTAAACTTTATCCAGGTTTTATCAATTCAACTCCTAAGTGTCTTAATAAAAATGAGATCTAGAGTGCTTGCTTCGGCAGCACATATACTAAAAATGAGATCTAGAATTTGAAATGTATTTTCTATTCCTCTAATACCTAGCCCAGGGTATGCCTGCAGAAAATTAGAGCCAGAAGATTTTTTTAAAAATGTAATTCGGTTCTCCTTGTCCCAGTTCCCTCTCCACCAGCACACTTTCCACAAAGAGAAGGAAACTGAGGTTTAAGAGAAATAAAATAATAGAAACTAAATGAATATTCGACTGAATGCAATGTATAACTGCTGATTCTTAGTCCAGTTTTCCATATTCATTGATTCAGGAAATAAAGTTGGAAAAATGTCTCCTTTTGTCCTTCTATAGCTTTGCAATCAAAGGAACTTTATTAGTCATCGATTGCTATATAACAAGTTACCTCAAAACTTAGTAGCTCCAAATTACACATTTATTATTGCAATTTTATGTTCAGAAATCTGAGTGTAGGTTAGCTAGGCTAAAGGTCTCTCATGTTCCAAAGGAAGAGGTTGGAATATTAAAATGTAGAAACTTGGGGGACCCCAGGACTGAAACCCAGGTGGAGTTGCTCAGCTGGTGCTAAGGTCTCTGAGCTTGGAGGAGGAGCTCTGCAGGGCTGCAACCCAGGCCTCTTAGGTGGGCTGCCAGCAGCTAGTGCTGATGTCTCTGAGGGGCTGTAATGAGGTTCTCCAATTATTAGAAACTGCCAACTGGATCCAACTGGAAGGAACTGCTGCTGCCTGGGTGAAGAAACAAGGCTGGGGTGACATGGACAGGAACAGGAAACAAACAGGTTGGAGCAAGTCTCTTCCTCTGCCAGTCTTACAGTCTAGTCTCTCTAGCATCCCCTATCTGCAGAGCCTTTGCTGCTGGCAAAGGAGGCATTTGGTTTGTAGAGTCCCAGCGAAATGTCTCAAAACAGGGTACTCAAGTGGAGATGGGGGGGGAAAGGAGTAGAATCCAAGAGACAATATCTTTATAGCTTGTACATGGAGCCATCCTCAACACTGGTGGCTGTCACTTGGTATCTTTAATTGCCTTAAATGCTCTTATAATAAGTGCTGACATTTGCACCTCTCACTACAGTTTTTTTCAAGCCTGTTATCTCATTTAATCTTAAGAAAACGGTAGGAATCATTATTTGCCTATTCAAGATAATGGCACCCAGAAAAGTCAAGCACTTGCCAAATGACATACAATATGTAAATGGTAGACCTGGGTCTCTCTGAACTCAAGTCCAGTGTCTTTCACTATATCACACTGTCTTCTCAAAATTTGTATACAAAATAAATGAATCAATGACCCTATGATTATTAAATCCTTAACCAATCAGAAATTAACTCATGCAAGCATATTTAGTAATTATCACTTTAATTCTCCTTGAGTAACTTAAGTTTCCTCCACTCATTCAACAAATATTTAGAGAGTACATTTTATGCAGTGGAAGGAGAGAAAACTGTAAATAGGATATCTGTCCTCAAGGACCTCCGGTCTAATGTGAGAAACAAAAATTTCATTATACTGTGTAAGAAGTATTATTATAGAAGTGGTATAAGATGCCAGCAGCTTTTTCACCTACTCTACTTGGGGAAGGAAAAGAGGGAAGTGAGTTCAGTGAAGACTGTGAGGAGTAGATGAAAGGATCAGGGATATGTTCCAGGAAGGAGGAGCAGCCTATAAAAGGTAGTGGGAAAAATGCTTTTGTACGTGCATTAAGACTCCCTCCTGGAGAATGTGGAGAGGAGAAGAGACTGTAGAAGAAAGAGAGAGGTACCAAGCCAAGAACACCCATCTTGTATAGGTTGAATGCAGTCCTAAGGGCAGTCAGCAAATCTTGTCTCTTGAGTTGGCTCTCGAAAGGGCAGCAAAGCCAGAGTTTGCATCTGGCCTTCTCATCTGTGTGCTTAAGGGGGCAGAAGATAAAAACTTTCCATCTTCTGGGTCTCCTGGATCAAGAGGAACCTGCTCCAATTAGCCAGGACCAGCTGGTCCTGAGTCCATTGCCGAAGAAATTCTTACCTTTTTTGGTTCCAGTAGATCACTCTTTGATGTCACAGGGCATTTCTAGGGAAAACATATGCCAAACTTTCCCCCTAATATCGGGTAGTGCTCCCACAGAGAAATTAAGGAGGAGAAAGCCCCTGTTCGGAAAGCCCCAGGTGATCAAATTTCTGACCCTCTGTGTTTTCATTCTCCCTCCCTTAGTTCTGTGAAGATCCCTTTCCAAAGTCATCATAAACTCTAAATCCTCATCTGCGAATACAACACAAAGAATTCCACTCCTCCACTTTATTAGCCCAAACTCACTACCTTGCTGCCCACTGCACTGAGGTGTTGCAATGACTTTGAGCTGGAGAATAAACTTTAACTCCTTTCACAAAAGGTCCTGGAGGCTCAGTGAGCAGGAGCAGCTGAGTGTGTCTTTTGGTGGGTGGTCATGTTGCTTAAATACACCACTAATAGTGGTTCTCTCTTGGGAGTGGGATTACTGGGATTACTAGGATTCCACATTCTGCATTTTTACGTTTCTGTATTGTTCTAATTTTTTTAACCACCTGTATTATGTGTGTAGTTTAACAAACATGTGTATAAATACATACTTAAAACCATCGGAGACATTATTCTTGTCACTAAAAAGTACAAAGTATACAGGTTGCAGGAGTCGGAGGGAACTTTTGAAACCCCAGCTATGGTCAGTGGCCCAGCATCATGAGCTTCACCTGAGAACTTATTAGAAATGCAGAATCTCAGATCAGCCCTGACTGGCTGAATCAAAATCTGCATTTTAAAAGATTGCCAGGTAATGTGTATACATATTAACATTTAAAAAGCCCTGATCTAGTCCAGCTAACTTTTGGATTTTTACTGCTAAGGAAACAGAAGGGGAAGGAGGAAACATTTGTCAAAAGTTTACACAGCTTGTCAGCATCAGAACTAGGACTTTGACTTCTCTCTTTAGACTCCCAGACCAAGACTTTTTTCCTGCCTTTTGCTTGCCTTTCCATCTGTGGTTTTCCTAGAACCTCTACTTGTTTTTCTATACTTTACATGTGAATGCATTCTAGGTCTCGGGGCATCATGGAAAGGTGAAAATTAGGCTCTCAATACAGCTTGATACTGCTAAGTAAGATAGAGCACTGCAGTCTGGGAATTGGGTCCGCTAGCCTTGGATTGGGCCCCACATCACAATCTAATAGTGTGTGAGAAGAGACCCAAGGTGGTTTGAGGAACAAGTGCAGGTGGGAAAACCAATAGGGCTGGTGATATTAGCATATCTCTGGAAATTCAGGGACAGGGGCAATGTTCGGGAATCCCTTTAGTTATTGGTTCCCATTTGTATGAGTGTTGAAATGAGTCAAATGTTGACTACGGTGTTATGAAGAAGGGAATCACCTGTGATCACTCATGCGAGTGTTAGTCATCCCAGCTGTTTAGAGTTTGAATCCAGCTCTCTATATACACTTCTTCAGATCAGATTGTCTCAGCCTGTTGGCACATTTGGGGGAAGAAAGGCTGAGTCCTCAGTGTTGGCTGCAACTATTGCTCTAAAGACATCCACAGACTGGGGTATATCTGACTCAAGAAAAATCTGAGTCCAGTTCCAACCAACAGAGGAACCAGATATTTGGAGCCAAGGAGTCCTTGCCTGAGACTTTGGGGGATACTGGGGAAGCGAAAGTTATAGGCTGGGCCAAAGATCCACAAGAAACTCAAATCCTATGCATCAGAAATACTGTCTGGAAATTAACTGCAGTGTGGGGAATAAGCACCAGGGAGAAGTCAGCAGGCAAGAAGAACGATATGGTTGGTAGCTAAGAGCTAAGCTATGAAGAAAGTGTCCATGCTGATTCTACAAGTTCCTAGTTGTGAGATCTTGGGCAAGTGTCTTCTTTTCTCAAAGGCGTCATACACCAAATTAATGGATATTACTTCAAGTTAATATTATATCTTTTTGTTCAAAATAAAGCACTGATTTTTAGAAGGAT
This sequence comes from Potos flavus, assembly GCA_028534135.1. Taxonomy (NCBI): domain Eukaryota; kingdom Metazoa; phylum Chordata; class Mammalia; order Carnivora; family Procyonidae; genus Potos; species Potos flavus. The sequence goes on along the minus strand of CM052900.1, from coordinate 124,119,869 downwards.
TTGAATATAAAGTTATCCCCTGCTATGGTCTGAATGTGTCCCCTGAAAATGTGATTTTAAAATTCTAATGCCCAATGTGATGGTACTAAGAGGTAGGCGCTCTGGGAGGAGCTTAGGTCATGAAGGTGGAATCCTCATGAATGAGACTCCACAGAGCTCCCCACCCCCTTCTGTCATATGAGGACACAAAGAGAAATTTGCTACCCAGAGAGGGGAGTGGGCCCTCACCCAACATGCTAGTGCTTTGATCTCAGACTTCCAGCCTCCAGAACTGTGAGAATAAGTGTCCGTTGTTTATAAGCTACCTAATCTATGGTATTTTGTTATAGAAGACTAAGCAGACCAAGACATTTCCTCTTTTCTGTTTGATAGATTTTTTTAGGGGGTGTGAGGGGAAGAGGAGGGAGCAAACAATGCCTTGTATTCAAGCCTACAGGAGATCTTACTCAAGGTTTTAGCTAATGGGTGGCAGTGGGGGATTCAACATGATCTCAGCCCAGAGCCCAAGTTCTCTGTCACAAAGTTATAATATACATTTCCTCCAGGACTATCTTCAGGCATCACCTGCCAAAGTACTCCCTAAGCAGTGCTTCCTCCCCCCCGCCCCATATGCACAGGAGGCCTGCTAAAGCAGCCTTGCTTTGCCTTCCCTTGGGACTCCAGGCTTCCCTCCTAGAGTGTTGCCCTCATCCCATGGTTGAAGTTCCTCACCACCTCCATGCCCACATTCTAGTATGTGGGAAATGGGTAAGAAAAAATGGAAGGGAAAAAGCTTCCTTTTAAGGAAATGACTTAAAACTTCATGTATTACTTCCACATACATGTCATTGGCCATAACTTAACCACAGGACCACACCTCACTGCAAGGGGAATAGAAAATATAATTGTTACGTAGGCAGCCAAATAAATGCCCAGCTCAAACTTGGAAGGGGGTGGAGTTCTAGCATTAAAAGAAAGGAAAAATGATAGTAGTGAATAATAGTCTCTGCCATACTCAACCAAACAAACAAACAAGGGAAAAAACTTAGCCTGTCTGTCCTCCTTAAACTCGCTAGAAGAACTACATTCTCCACAACTGAAAGCTAACTGTCATAGCTACTTACGCTAACATTGAGAGGGAGCTTCTACTTTCTGCTGGGAAAAAAGCAACAGCTATTGAGCCCAGTTTATGTCCCAAGGTCCCATCAGAAAGACAAAAAATAAATAAATAAATAAATTGCAGAGGACTAAGATGTAGCTTTTGAGAAATACCCAATGCAGTTGAAAAATCCAAATTAACCCATAAGATTCGCCCTGCAAAAGAACTGTATGTTGTACTTGGGAGTGAAGTGAATAAAGAGGGCGGGTTAGGCTGAATTATGGGTAGTGTTGATAGAATATAAAGATTTCATATCAGGGTGTGCTGTATAATAAATTCTATTTTGGAAGAGATTGACAGAGGATATGGGTGGTGCCTCATTACAAGTAAAATTTATGAAAGGCAAGTGCTAATATTCATTACATGCTTATATTTATAAGCAGAAAACTAGACATCTGTCTTAGTTTGGGTTCTTCCATTAGCATCAGTGTTTATAATAGCACTTTATATGAATACCTCAATACGCATTCTATACGGAAGGCATTGTTATTAACATTTAGAGTTGAGGAAACTGAAATACAATGAAAACAAGTAACTTTCTCAAGGGCGTGTTTGTAGTGTAAGTGGTAGGACCAGATTTGAAACCCAGGTAATCAATAGCCCGTGCTCTGCAGCACTTCTCTAAATGGTTGGCATGTCTAGCTGTGGATAGAGCGTCCCTGTTTTTGTCCCTCAAAATGACCACCACCAGCTCCAGATCAAAAACTTGAAAATGCAACCAAAGGATCCAAACAGCCTAGAAATGAAGCTGTACATGACTAGTGTCTACGAATGAAAAGGCAACAGGATTTCATAAGGGCTTATACTTTGCCCACCATTGTCCTAGGCATACGAGATGTGGTCCTTGCTCTTGGGGAAACTTAAGTGTGTCCTAGGTATAATACAAGGTACACAGCCATCAACATAGAGCTGATTTATAAATAGACAAAAGACCTAAATAGACACTTCTTAAAAAAAGAAATTCAAATGGCCAGTTGGTATATGAACCGTGCTCAACATCATGAATCATCAGGGAAATACAAATTAAAACTTCAATGAGATATCACCTCGCATCTACTAGGATGGCTGCTATCAAAAAGACAAGAAATAATAGGTATTGGAAAGGATGGAAAAAAGGAACCCTTGTGCACTGTCGGTAGAAATTTAAGTTGGTACAGCCATTATATAAAATAGTATGGAGATTCCTCAAAAAATTAAAAATAGGTTAAAAATTTTAAATATCCAGCAATCCCACTTCTGGGTATATATCCAAAGGAATGGAAAATGAGCTAACAAAGAGATATCTGTACATCTGTGTTCATTGAAGCATTATTGATACTTGTCAAGATATAGAAACAACCTAAATGCTCTTCAGTGGATGAATGGATAAAGAAAATGTGGTGTACATGTATATACAATGGAATATTATTCAGCCTTAAAAAAGGAAAATTCTGTTTGCGACAACATGGATAGAGCTGGAGGACATTATGCTACAAGAAATATGCAAGACACAGAGAGAAAAATTTTGCGTGATCTTATATCCAGAGTCTAAAATGATCAAATTCATAGAAAGAGAAAGGAGGATGGTGGTTGCCAGGAGCTAAGAGGAAGAGCAAATGGAGTGATGTTGGTCAAAGGGTACAAAGTATCAGTTATTCCAGATGATTAAGTTCTGGAGATATCATATACACCATGGAGGTGATAGTTAACAATACTGTAGTGTATCCTTAAAATTTGCAAACAGCTTAAACATAAATCTCTCTCTCTCTCACACATACATACACAAATGATAACTATGTAGAGGTGATAAATATGATAATGAACTGTATTATGATCATTTCACAATGTATACATATAGCAAAACATCAAGTTGCACACCTTTAATATATATAATTTTTATATGCCAATTACATCTGAATAAAGTTGTCTTTAAAAAGCATGTAAGTTTCACAATCAGGAAAATAGCAGAGCTGCTTGTGAGTAGTGTGACTGTGGGTATGATCCTTCACCTCTGTGAATCTTTGTTTCTACATCTGTAAATAGGTATAGTCAACCTCTACTTACAATGGTCATTGTGGGGGACTGGCACCTGGAAGCTATTATTATTATAATATCTTACCTAGACAGTGTTTGATTTTAGACAATTTGTTTAGCAAATATTTTAAGCATGCTCTGTAAATGTTAGTTTCCTTCCTATTCCCTCTCGCCAGCCTGCAGATGCTTCTGATTCATGATTCACAACTTCTCTCTTACCTCTTCCTTAGAGTCATCTCTCTCTCTCAATCTCTCTCTCTCTCTCTCTCTCTATATATATATATATCCACTTTTCCTCGCTTCCAGTTTCTTCCTCCAAAACCACAGCCTTCACAGGGTCAGGAAGAAAGCACTCAACATGATACCTGGCATTCAATAATCATTTCTAACTGTCTATACTCCTCTGCTCACTAACTGCTTACTCCTGACTTTGCCTGGCTCCTTACAGCCTTCAGATATCTTTGCTCCCTTTGCAATACCTCATGACTGGGCCAAAACGTCAGGAAACAAAGGCAGAACAGGAAAATGGAAAGAGGACACTTTCCACCCCAGCCCATGACCTCCTATTTTCAAGGCCAGTGGCACTTTGACAACCAGCTTCCCTTTAACCTTGGCCAGCTGGAGCCCTATCAGCTACCCAGGGCTGGCAGCTAATGACCATGAGCAGTTGATTAAGGGGTAATTAGCAAGCCCAGTCAGGGTCATTAGCATTTCTAAGTTCCCATTTGTAAATCATAACAAATTTGAATGAGGTGCAGAAGCAGCTTGTGTGGGGAGTTCAGTCTAGAAATTCCCTATAGCTCCCACTGAAGTACCTATTGGGAATCCTTGGGAAGTCCAGTAGGCCACACAGTTCCTGTCCCCCTGACTGCCTGCTCCTTATCCCCCTACACACACACACACACACACACACACACACACACACACACACTTTCCATAGGGGAAAACAGTCACCAAGCACCAAGCCCTCTGGACCTTTCCAGCAGCACAACAGCACAGAAGTGCAAGTCCTGGTAGAAAAGACTTGGTCATATTAAAAGGACAGAAATTTTGGAGTTACACTCAGGTTGAAAACCTAGCTCCTATATTTATTAGCTTGGTGACCCTAGGCAAGTGGTTTAACCTCTGTATCGGTTTGATGATTGGAAAAATATTCTCATCCAAATGGAAGAATTTTTATTAATTTTCTAGCAAATCAAAAGTGTATTTGACAGTAAAAGGATTAGTGTTTGCCAGGAATTTGGAGGGAGGCAGGGAGAGATGAATAGGTGAAGCACAGGGGATTTTAGGGCTGTAAACTATTCTGTATGACATGTAATGGCCAATACATGACATTATGCTATGTCAAAACCCACAGAGAGTGAACCCTTATATGAGCTATGGACTTGAGTTTAAAATAATGTACTATTGGTTCATCAATTGTAACAAATGGACCATATCAATGTAAGATGCTAATGTTAAAAAGTAAACTGAGGCATATTAAAATGTTTACATTTTCTTAAGCAAACATCAATTCCAATAGACAGCACCAAACCAGATATGGTTAGGAGGGCTCCAACAACAAGAGCTAGGGGCAAGATTTTTACAGAAAAGATACAGAAGCAAAGCAAGGGAGTTATTTCATTGGTGATAGCTTTAGTGATTGCTCTATTTGGAAAAGGCTAATTGGCTCTTTGTGACTGGTTGTCTTTAGGTTTTAATATCTTAGCCTGAGGCATTTGCAGGCTTGGGTTTTGGTTTTCTTTTGTAGGCTGCTAAAGCATTAGAACCACCTCAGTCTAATAACCTCTTGGTATAATCAATTTAACATTAATAACAGGGGAAACTGTAGAGGGAAGAGGAGGTATATGGGAACTCTACTTCTCGCTTATTTTTTCTGTAAAACCTAACACTGCTCTAAAAACTTTAAGTCTATACATTTTTTTAGAGTTTTTGACTAGTTATTCCTTACCCAGAGTTGCCTAGCCCAGTACTTTTTGAACTGAAGTGTATATATGAATCACCTACAGGTGATTGTAGGACCAGAGGGGGGCCTGAGAATCTGCATTTCTAACAAGAAGTCTGCTGGTCCATGACCATACTTGGAGTTGCAAAGCTCAAGATGGGAAGCAATATAATTGTCTAAGTAAAGGGATTAGGAAATGGTAGGTGCTCAACCAAGTGGGACAATTGTTAATGTGGTTCCCTTCCCTGTCACATTTTAGGTCTGGATGAGAACACGACAGCTACTTTCACTATTAAGTAACTGAATACCTGAAACTTCAGGGGCTTAGCATTTAAATCACTGGATCCATTTAGGAGTAGGATTGCCAAGTAAAATATAGGACATTTAGTTAAATTTAAATTTCAGGCAAGCAACAAATAATTTTTAGTGTAACTATATTCCATGTAAATATGTTCCCAAAGAACCAACTTAGTAAATTGGGGAAATGCCTCTCCTCCATCACTTTGTTGTCCACACCTTCCTCCTGAACAAGTGATCAGCAAGGATCACATGAATAGAAATACTGAGTGTGTAGGGCACCTGCTACTCATCTCTAATGATCACTGCTAGCACAGCACACCTGATTTACAGTTTACCAAACGCTCTCACATCCTTTTTCTCAATGTTTCTCAACCTGTAATGTGCATACAGATCACTGGGGGTCTTGTTAAAATGCAGGTTCTGATTCAGTGGATTTGAAATTCAGCCTTTCTAACAAGCTCCAAGTGATGCTGAGGCTGCTGGTCCATGGACCACACTCTGAGTAGCAAGGGTGTAGGCTACCTTTTCTGGGAATTTGGTGATATGGGAAGTAGAGGAGAGAATAACCTCAGGGGATAGTAGATTGTATGATCCCCATTTTATGGTTGAGGAAATAAAGGCTTAGATGAAGCAGACATTCTCAGAGCTGGGGGAAGATGGGGAGACAGAAAGAAACTCACCAGGGTGTTAAGTCTGCCTCTACCATGCTCTGCTTTGTTGCCTTTGCAGGAGGGAGAAATCCTGGGTCTATACCCATTTTCAGTCTTTCACAGGGCATATGATCTTGAAAAAAAAATCACTGGCCTCACTGATTCTCTATCTCAACCCTAAGAAAAGAGGGTGCCATGAGAGACAAAGGACAGGATCTCTGAAAGGGTCTTACACTCTGTAATATGATATAAGTGCTAATTATTATTTTTATTAAATCCTGAGAATAGCTAATATAATTTTTCCACTCTTTTACAGTAAAGGAAACTGAGGCACAATGAGATTAAGTATGCCATCCAAGGTCTCAAAGCTGGTAGAGGAAAGATTTGGACTCTAGCAGTCTGGATCTATGCTCTTAATCTCTAACTATATTTCTTTTCTGTAGGTATTATCCCCCCTCTTCCCCTGTTGGTTTTATAGATAAGGAAATTGAGGTTCAGAGATATTAAGTGATTTTCCAGTGGTCACAAAACAAGACTGTAAAAACATGACCCACACAGTATCTTCTTATTCTTCCCAAAACAACTGCCTGGCTCCAAGTGGACCCCACCTCTCTGCCTTATGGGAATCCATAAAAACTTCTCAGAGGGAGACGGTCCCAGGGAAGGGAGGGGAAGAAGAGGAGGTTTTCAACTCCCTTCCAGCAAGACCAGGTGGGTGAGACCCCATCAACGACCTGGCTTACTCCTTCTGACCTCTAGGCCATCCTCCTCCAGTGAATTCACCTATACTGGGCAGACACACACTATGAGAGATGGCTTCTTGACCTGGAGGTGAACAACATCTGCTTGTATAGCAGATTCAGCCCAGAATTCTAGAACCAAAGTCTAGTTGGCTGCACGTACTCACTGCAACTATTCAAAAACAGCTTAGCGGGAAGGGCAGCATGGGTCTCGGAATTTGGAAGCCAATCTCTAGCTCTACCATTTTCTGAGTGACAATATGCAAATTTCTTCAGCTGGAGAGTCTCAGTGTCCTCCTCTACAAGACAATGGCAAAGATAAGTGTTGCTGAGATCAAATATAATCTTGGATGTGGAATCACATTGCCATCCCGAGGGCTATACCCTTATTAAATATGGTTATTATCATTGAGTCCAACCTTTTCCTGTCTCAGTAGAGAAAGGCCAAGACATCACCAGTCCCCATGACAAATGACCACACCACTCTTTGCCCTAATACACTAAAGAACTTGCTGCTCATCCTCTGTATGGGGTGCCCTTCCCTGCTTCCTCACTTGGGGAAATTCTCCTCATGCCCCAAGTCTCTGCTCAAATGCTGCTTCCTTTGTGAGGCCTCCTCTTCTTAATCAGAATTCACTACTCCTTTTTCTGCGCTTCCACAGTACATACTTTAATTATATCCTGAGTAATAAGTGATATATTTGGGATGGATATCTCAGGTTAAGTGCTATTTTTTCTACTAATTTGGAGACATTGGAAATTTGATTTCATGTCTGAGCTTCAGTCTCCCTTTCTATCAAATGGAGTTAAAAGCAAACCATTGAAAAACACTGGCAAGCTGAGGATTACACACATGGATATTTATCTGCCATGTGACTCTGGACCCAGCAGGGACTTCATGCAATCTACCATAGCCCTCACTGAGAACTGCGCCCAGAATTTGTGACCCACACCATTGAAATGGCAAAGTAAAACTGTATAATCCAATAATCCAGCTCATGAACCAACCAGAGACTTGCACTCAGAGTCCTGTCTCATGGGGTGTACCTACTTTTTTTTGCCATATCACACAGGCCTTTTGATCTTTGCTCTGGGAGACCAGCTAAACTCATGTTTTGAGTGTATAACTTTCTCTGCCTGGCAAGCAATAAACTCAGTTTTGGGTTTTTTGTTTGTTTTTGTTGTTGTTTCTGGGTTTTGTATTTTCATTCTGGCAGTGTTCATATTTATATTTGACAATACTTATCTCATGGGGTATGGTAAAGCTTAAATGAGTTTGGACATGGTTCGGTAGGTATATGGTAACTTAACAGTAAATGGTGGCTGTCAGAATTAGTAGTATTGCTATAGTATTAAGATAGTTGCACACTTCTGTTTTCCCCTAGAAGTTTTGAGTGTTTCAAGAGTAAGACCATGTCTTACTCAACCTCCACAGCCCTGGCACCAGGTTCCTGGCATTAGGATGAAAATGAACATGAAGATTATTTTTAAATGGTGAAGCACCAAACGAATGTGGCTTATGATTATTTAATAGATAGTGGTAGAATTGAATTGATTTGAATCCTTCTCTGATCAGGAGGACACAGGGCAAAGGAAACTCATTGATGCCTATACATGGAAGTTGGTCTGAAACTCAAAGAGAACCAAAACCTGCAGAGAAGGGAGTTTTAATCAACTGATTGCCCCTGTGGGGAATGGATCCACATGAGGGGAGATGAGGGGGAAGGAGCTACCTGCTGGAATTTGGAGCTACCTTGGTTTGGGTTGGTACTCACAGCTGAAGTGGTAGGGTAGGGATGAGTAGATGAATCTTGATATACCTTCCAGGTGAAATGGGCCCCCATGCTATACAACCTCTAGAACAACTCCAGTAGGGAATGGTGGCTGTGCTTGCTCATGCGTGAGCATGCTGCCAATCTTGGATTTCTCTCCCCTTCCTGTGACTGGAGAGAGAAAGAACTTATCAGAAGCCTGATGGTGGCTCATCAGATCTCAACAAGTTGGTCAGGCTACTAAAGTAGTGGTGGGATCTTGGCAGTGTACTTCATCTTTGTGCTTCAGGGCAAAAGAGATGTGTCTATCTTTAAATAGAAGGTAATAATGCCTGCCTAGTCACCTGGAAGATCCTTGAGGTTTTATATTGAAAAACATAATGTATTCAAGATAAATTTACTGGCATCTCTCATCCGTGCTAGGTACAGGATACACAAGGATGAGGCAGACACAGATTATTCTACCCTCGAGGAACTCATAATTTGATGAGGGTAGAAAGAAAGAGAGAAAGAATTACCTTACTGTGTGGTATAAAACAGAATTATCAGATGTAGAGTAATAGTCATTAACAATAATTGCATGCCAGTCATATTTCAAGCCTGTTACATTAATATCATTGTATAATAATGATATAATATTATTTTAATATTATTATTTTCACAAAACCCTAAGAGGTAGTTATTATCCATTTATACAGATAAGGAATCAAAGACTTAGATTAACTGGTCATGGGACACAAAGCTGCTGAGAGGCAGAGGGAAAGGTCAGGTGCAGGTGGGCTGACCAGAGTTCTAGAACTTAGCTACTGCTCCTCAGTGAGGGAGGCATCCCTGTTACAGAAGAGGCTCCAAGGAACCATGCCTCTCTTCTTATTCATCATACAGTCTATTAATGTTTATTGATTCTGTTCTGTGTCAGATAGTGCTAAGCCTTGGAAAATCAACAGCCAAAAAAGCAAAAACATGGTCCTTTTTCTGTGTCATAAACATTCTATAGGTAGCAACAGGTAAAAACACATAGCCACCTTGAATGCATTCCCTGTGGCAGACACTGTGCCAAGCGTGTTACAAATATTACTTAATCTTGGAGATATTCCTACCAGGTCCTGTGTAATTAGCCTCACTTAATAGATGAGGAAACAGGGGCTTAGAGAAATGAGGCAATGTGTCCAAGGTGGCATAGCAAAGAAATTACTAAGCAAAGACCTGATCTTCGCATTTGACAGGAGAGCCAGACTTCTAACTCTAGGGTCTACCTGAAAGCTGACGATCTTGCTAGGTACTGTGATAGTGAAGCATGATGTGTGTGAGGAGCCCTCATTAAGATAGGAAGATTGGAGATAGCATCTCCAAAAGATGGTGTGACATTTAATCCAAGGCTAGAATCATAAGTGCTAGTGTTTGGGCACTGCGCTAGGTATTAATTAAGTTGAGTTCCTCCATCACTTCTAAGGGCTCACGGTCTCATGCAAAATAGAAAGACAATACTGTATGCTAAGTGCCAGGACTGACCTCCTTTCTACATTCCAGATACACTGGGGAGGATCTAGGAGAGAGTGCTTAATTTGCTGGGAGGGATGGGTGGTCGACAGATGAGAATTAGAGAAGTCTTCACTGAAATAGCATTTGAGTTTTAAGGAGTGAGATTCCAGATGGAGAAGACTGGGGAGAACCTTCTAGGCAGAGGGCACCATGTAAGCAAAAGCAGGGAAAGCACCATAGTGCAGTCATCTGAGAATACTTGCATTCACAAAGAGCCTCAACTGCCAAACTGAGGAGTTTGACCCTGACCTGAGCCAAAGGCTCAGGCAATAGCCCAGGCCATAGACCCCGGAGGCCCAGAGCAAGTACCTACTGTGTGCCAGGTGTGCTGTGGGTGAAGAAATGGCCATAGTCAGCAAGGTAAGGGAGTAGAGACAGGCTGAGTGAGGGGAGATGGGCTGTCCCTCAGCATGGCAACGTCAATGCAGTCTTATGCATCAGGCAACCCTACCGAGGCTTTGAGGAAGGTAACCAGTGATTTCTGAGTGAAGCTCTGAACCTGCTTCTGAAGGGTGAGCATGGTAGGACATCACATTTCACAAAGGAGTGACTGAACTCCTGAACAGACTAGCAGCTCAGCCTGGTCAGCTGGATGCTTGCAGGATATTCTAAGAAAGGGTTCTGGCCCCCAGTCATGCTAAAAGCACATTGGAATCAGACAGACCTGTGTGAGAGATCTAACTCTCCCTCCTATTACTAATATTCTCCACGACCCTAGGCTTGCTTCTTTACTTCTGTGCACTTTGGTTTCCACACTGTAAACTGAGGATAACCATTGAAGTTACTCCGCTGAGTTGGTAGGGACAAAATGAAGTAACTCATTTACTATTGTTGTGAAATGAGATAAGTCTGGAAGGCATTTAGCACAGTATAGATGCTCAATAAATGGGGACTATGGTGAGAGAGGAAAAAAAAAGGAGAAATTTCTGTAGTAGTGAAGCAGTGAGAAGAAGGAAGAGACCAACCAGATGAAACCACTTAAATCCACACCATCAGTAAGAGTGATCTGCTTACTCCAGTCCACGAATCTTAGAGCAGGGAAACTGTCATTTCCCTGAACAGAAGATGCAAATGAGTTTCTCTGTCTGCGGGGGGACTACATTTCTCTTTCCTTCCCATTCTCATTCTCCTTCCCCGAAGAGAACTGCTTTAGGGAAAGAAACCTCAACTTTGCTGAGTACCTACTGTGCGCAGGGCTCTTTATCAAGATCTTTCTTTTATATCCTCCCAACACCTCTGATGGGATATAAATTCTGTCAGCTCTATTTTATGGAGAAAGAACCAAGACTCAAAGAGGTTGAAAGCTGCACCCAACATCTCACGTTTATTAGTGGTGGATCTTGGACTCCAACCCATGTCTGTTGAGCCAACATCAAGGCTCTGATGGGTTCTTTCAGTGCCCTTGAGGCTCTCCCTGGGCCCAGTCAGTACTCAACCTATCATAGCTTCTGCGATGACACCACTCTGTACCAATGATCTTGAAAGCACTCCATCGATAAGCACTGAATCCTTTCCCCACAGCTAGGTAGTTAAGTTTTATTAGCCCCACTTCAACCCTGAGAGGAGGCAATTGAGTTAATTATTTGAGTGAGAGCCCCTTGGTGGTAGTAGCTGGGGTAGTGATCACAGCTAGTGGCTGCTGGGCCCCAAGCAGAGCTTTTGTTTCCACTCTCTTCCCTCAGAGAAACTCCAGCACTCAATTGCTCATTAACAAGATTTGGATAATTTTCTCAACAGCCCTCCAGTGGAGCAGCTGAAGAAGAAAACCTTAAAAGCCCTTCAGTTCAGACGCACCCTCCTCCCCTTCACCTTATTCTTTCTTTCCCCACTCTTAGAGAAAGACAGACCTTCTTTGGAATTCTGGCTGGGAGTGTAACCTGCTGGGTGACTAGTTTACAACGTCCTTTCTTTAGGCTTCATTATAAAATGAGAATATAATACCACATACTTCATGAGTTGTTTCCAGGACTAAACAGATAAAGTTTCTAGTGATGCCTTGGACTGTATCTGGGGTTTAGATGGTGTCTGAAGACAGAGGGAGGGAAGAAGGAAGTAGGTAGGTTTATTGAGTATATATTAGGTGGCAGGAAATGCATGGACAATACTTATTTGATCCTTGCCAAAATCCAAGGAGATAAGTAGCATCGCCCTCATTTTATAGATGAGGAAACTGAGTCAGAGAGCTTTACTCAGAATTGTACTGCTGGTTAAAGCAATAATTCAGACCCAATCCAGGTGACTTCAAAGCCTGATCTCTTCCTCTTTCCCTTTCTTTTTCTCTCTCATTGATTCTTTTTTAGATTTAAAAAAAATTTTTTTTTTGAGAGAGTGTCCATGTGAGGGGGTTGAGAGGTGGGTGGCAGAGGCAGAGGGAGAGGGAGAATCCCGACACAGGACTTGATCTCAGGACCCTGAGTTCATGACCTGAGCCAAAATCAAGAGTCAGACGCTTCACCGATTGAGCCACTGAGGCTCCCTTCTCTTATTCACTATTATTTGCTCTCTTCCATTCCTGTTCTGTCCCAGACCATGCTATTTCTCTAAATAGGAAAAAAGAAAGGGGGAAGATTGAACAAAGATATGGCAGCCAGAGCAGTAGACAAAAGGTCTAAGCCCTGGCATTTCATGTGGACTCTGAGCCTCAGAGGGCAAAAAAGTCAGAGAGCAAGTGGGGAGGGTTAGGAAGGCAGAGTCTTTCCTCCATCAATTTACATACTGAGGGTCACGGCCAGACCCAAGGCAAAATCCAACCTCTAAAATGTCTCCAGTAAATGAGAAGAAATGCTTGAGGGTTTTTTTTTTTTTTCATTCCCCATTTTATAGGTGAGGCTCAAACCTCACCCACAGACCGGGTGCAAATCTCTAGGCCTGCCATTGTATCATTGAGACTTTGGACAAAGCCCTTCCATCCTCTGAGCCCCAGTTTCCCCATCTGTAAGATGGGCCCCATAGAAACATCCCAGTTCCCAGGATTCAGGTGAGGATTAAACTGGATTGGGCAGGTGCCATGCTCCACATTGTGCCTGGAACCTAGCAAGCACCCAGCCGGTGCACTGCTGCTAGCATTAACCCAGTAATGAAGCTCTGTCCCTGGTTGCCTCAAAACTCTTTGCTCTGACATTCAGGTCTTTTGTGAATGTGAACTTTTCCCTTTCTGTAGACTTCCCATGGTGATCTGGCCCCTTTGACTATAGAGGTGTCAAGGAATCTTTGTGAATCAGCCATCAAGTGTAGGCTGCTTGACATGACTGTGGGGTTAACTTACAAGTGACTAATTTTTGGAGGCGCGATTTTGTACCTTCCCACTGGTGGCACCATGGCTGGGTGTAATTATTGCTGATGAGTTTACTGAGGGGTTCATTAAAGTGTCGGTATTAATATCCATATGAATACTTTCAACAAAACCTTTTGTTCTTGGAGGAGGGGACGTGGGAGGTAGTTACAGGAACTGTCTTGCTCTTCCAAATTTAATTGTCTAAATACACTGCTGTCTCAGCAGCTCGGGACATTTTTTTCACTCTCTCTTTCTTCACAGGGCTCTGCCAAAAGCCTACTTTGGCAACAGGAATGATTAGTTTGTATTTCAATAAACTTGCTTCTTCAGAGTCATTTTATCCCAGCAGGGGCATGGGGAGTTGAAATGCATTTTCTTTAACCGGTTTGAGCTAGTATTTCTTAGAGATTAGTCTGGGGCAAGCATTGTGGGAGTTTGGGATGAAGGGGAGCTTAATAGCTCATAAGCAAGTCATTTTCTTTCAGCTGATACTTTGGGCGACAAGTGAATGTCAGGGTCACAGTCTCTCTAAAGATAGACCTACCCACCCCTCTTTTCAGAGTATGCTGAATTAATAATTGCTTACATTGCTCTGAGTGAGTGTTCAGCACTGTGCAAAGCTTTGCTAAATTAATCCTCACAATGATACACAGAGGGAAGAACTGTTAACAGCAGTCTCATTTTGCAGATGGGGAAACCGAGTCTCAGAGAAATTAGTTTGCCACAAGTGTACACAGAAATCAAGCGGTGGCATCAATATTAGAAACCAGGTTTATCTGATTTCCAAAGCCTAACCTCCTAAACATTACAGCATGTAGTAGTTTTGAGGTTCCTAGCACCCACCTTTCTTAGGCTTGCACAGGCTAATATAATTTTAAAACTGGAAGGGACCTAGAGGTTGTGGCTGGCATGAGAATGAGGGGGTTCTCATCATATGAGACATTCAGTTTTAAAACTGGGACAGTCCCAGTCAAACTAGAATGAGTTGGTCACTCTACTGCCTGTAAGATTGGCAAAACTATCAGAGATAAAAAGTGCAAGAGTGTCCAGACTAATATGAGTTATTCCTATTACTTCTTCCTCAATAAATCTGAGGATGATGAAACTGAGGGAGAGGGGAAGCGACTTAGCCAAGGATCCATGGCTCCTGAGTAGACAGAGCAGGAGCTGGAAAACCGATCTTGGGACTCTCATATGCCATTTTTCTTTTCTAATAAGTGAAACTGCAGGATTCAAGTCAAAGAGCATTAACTGAGCTCTTACTGTGGGGACAGCTGGGCTGCAGGTCAGCAAATGCCCAGGAGAAATAGGAAGAATCTAAGCAGTACTATCCAACAGAACTTTCCATGATGGTGAAAATATTCTAAGTTTGTCCTGTCCAATATGGTAGCCATTAACCATAGATGTCTAGTATGACTGAGAAACTGAATTTTAAATTTTGTTTATTTTTAAGTGATTTTAAGATAGCCACATGTGGTGAGTGGCTACCATATTGGAAAGCACAAGTCTAATGGATATGATTAATATTTCAGAGACATTTTCTTTCTGTTAGAGCACAGATTCTATAGTGTACTCATTCTTTTTTTTAAGTAGTCTCCACACCCAGTGTGGAGCCCAACATGGGCCTTGAACTCAGACCCCTGAGACTGAGACCTGAGCTGAGCTCAAGAGTCAGACATTTAGGGCACCTGGGTGGCTCAGTCAGTTAAGCTTCTGATTTCGGCTCGGGTTGTGATCTTGGGGTCTTGTGATGGAGTCCTGGTCTGGCTCCCTGCTCAGCGGGGAGTTTACTTCTCCCTCTCTTTCTGCCCCTCCCCCTGGTGTGCACGCTCTGTCTCTCTCTCTCTCTGTAACTCAAATAAATAAATAAAATATTAAAAAAAAAAGTCAGACGCTTAACCAACTGAGCCAACCAGGCGCCCCTATAGTGTGCTCACTCTTGAAGAAATTTTTTTTTTTAAGGGAAGGAAGACGGGAGTAGAAAGGAAGTACCATTTATGGATAGCTTATTGGATACCAGGACCAAAGTAAACATTGGTTCTTTTTTTCTGGAGGACCATGGCTGAAGTGTCTGCATTTCAAACAAACATCTAACAGGCCAAATGATGCAGAGGCTGCTGGTTCAGGAACCACACTTTGGGTAGCAAAACCCTGTCACTCTTTAAAAAAAAAACTTCCTGCTTTCCTGCCACTGTCAAGGAACACTTACTAGATATCTATGGAGAGAAGGAGAAATTACAAGTTGTAAAAGAATTAAAGTTCTGGGTGCCTGGGTGGCTCGGTTGGTTGAGCAACTGCCTTCGGGTCAGGTCATGGTCCCGGAGTCCTGGGATCGAGTCCCGCATTGGGCTCCCGGCTCCATGGGGAGTCTGCTTCTCCCTCTGACCTTCTCCTCTCTCATGTTCTCTCTCTCTCTCTCAAATGAATGAATGAAATCTTAAAAAAAAAAAAATTAAAGTTCTGAAAGAAAAAAAGCATTCTCTTGTTGACTTGAAAGAGGCCACCTTTACTATTGGAGATTTGAGATGCTCCTCCTCAGGTTCATTCAACCTCCAAGATCCAGTCACATCTCTGTTACATTAGATGGTACACAACCAACCAGGGAAGGATTTTGTGTCAAAGAGCATGTATGTTGGAAGGAGACTGATTTGCAGCAGAATCCCAGTTGGGCTCCTTACCAGCCATGTGCCCTTGAGTGAATTGCTGTTATCCATCCCTCTGAGCCTCCATCTTTGCCCTAATGAAAATGAGGGTTGTCGTTCATGGAGTTGGAATAAGAACAAAGAAATTGTGTGTGTGTGTGTGAAGTGCTTGACAGAGTTCATACTCAACAAATGAGTGTTTCCCCTTCCCTCTCTTCCTCTTCCTGACACTGCCTTTTCTCTCACCTCTTCTGAGAACTTTCATCCAAAGCCCACCCTGAGTGGCAGAGAGATGACAGTGCCCAGGGTCAGGTCGAATCCATCTGGAATTGTTCCGGTCTGCTACTTTTAGCTCTGACCTACAGCCAGACTGACAGCCACACAGGGAAGGCCAGGAACCTTGTTACAGCCCCTTTTTCCCCAGGCCGCACCACAGAGGGTTCTTCAGGCTCTCTTACCCATCTTAAATCTGCATTTTGACTCTCTTGCTTGCAAACATGGAAAAGAGAGAGAGCAAGAGTGCAAGCACATGTCTATGCTAAAATCTGAATACATTTAGTAAAAAAACATAAAAAAAAATTAGATGATTTCTTTGACAGGAAGCAGAGTTCACATCAAGGGCCCATGTTCTAATTGACTATGTTGATGTTTTTGTTTTGCTCCTTGGAAGAGTCTTAGAGGCAAGACTAGAATGTTAATCTGAATGGCACTTTCTTTATCAACCATCCCTCTTGAGGAAGACAATTGTAAACTCACTTTCAGCTGTTCACCTTCCCTATGTGCTTATCTGGGGGTTAGGGGATCTCTTCACAAGGGGCTTTCAGACCCCCTTGTTGTTGACTCTGACTGTATAAGTAATTCTAACACTCTGGTTGTCTATTACCCATTTGAGTCACCTAAGTAACCACTGAACTGTAAGCTTCTGGGTTAGCGATGTACAACTCACCCCTAGCAGTGTTTGGCATTTATTCAGAGTTCAATAAACATTTGCTAAAATGTATTGATTTTGATAATACCTACTATGGTAGATTGCAGTATTGATTACAATTCTTCAACCCATACCACCTTCCATCTCTGCCATGGCTAAGCCTCTGCCATGCCCCTACCTACCCTCCCCCCATACACACACAGAGTTTCTGACATTGTAGATCTGGGGTGAGACCAGAAAAATCTACAAAAAGAGCTTTAAAAAAAAAAGGTCCATAGCATACATTCTTCTTTTTAACACCAAAGGAAAAAGGAAAGAAGGCCTCATTCTGCATTGACCCTA
The DNA here is from genome assembly GCA_028534135.1 of Potos flavus. Lineage (NCBI taxonomy): Eukaryota > Metazoa > Chordata > Mammalia > Carnivora > Procyonidae > Potos > Potos flavus. The sequence continues at coordinate 124,102,583 of CM052900.1, read as the reverse complement.
TTTATTCTCCTTTTCTAAATGTGCAAAGGCTAGATTAAGATAAAAATTGGAGGGAGGCCACCCAGAAATTACAGCCCAGCTTTTAAAGGCTGCTTAGTTTACATCTGATTAAAGATTGCCCTGCAGCTGAAAACTGTTTCTCCCCAGTTGGGCTGGGATGCTCCTAGCCTAGGTCCTAGGCCTCACAGTTCTGGGTCTTTTGGGGGGTTCAGGGTCTAAGCTGGGGGCCTGGAGATTCTGAGCCCCTGTCATTCCCTCCCTCCCTCCTTGCCTTCCTTCTTTCCTGGCAGAGACTGTATCCTGTTGCTCTGAGCAAGGCCCAAGAGAAAGGCCAGCAGCAAGTTATTGTGCTGGGAATGAAGACAAACGAGTCCCTTTTCTGTGGGGCTCCTGGCATCCTGTTGGAGGAAGGAAAGGACAATGCTTTGAGGGAGCAGGCTCTGCTGACCCCTCCTGAACGGTCCTCCCCTCCCCTTTCCGGTGTAACGTTTGTCAGCCCCAAAGCCTCCACTTCCTGAGTAATCATTAGATGCATGCGTGAGGTATGCGGTTTCCCCATGCCCAGGGCAGATTCCTGGCGCAGCCTCAGGAAGTACAGCTCAAAGAGCCCTGGGCTGGGCCTTGAAACAGAGGAGAGTCTTGGCGGCTTCTCTCTCCTTGCCACGGTGACCACTGCCAGATCACTTCACATCCCTGGACCTCCGTTTAGCATTTTTATAAATGCCTCCTTCTGTGTGCCTGAAAGTGCCACGGGTGTCAGTGCCTCCCAGACCTCACTGTGCCCCCAGATCACCTGGGGGCTTCAGATGCCTCCACCCTAAATATGCTAAACCTGCGGTCTAGACACACAGAGCAGACATTTCATCCCTGGAAATGGTCTGAGATGATTCGAGGCATCGTGGAATAGAGAACTATCCCTCCCTGTCCCCTCACCTAGCACTTCTCATCCTCCAAAAACTGGTGGATGAGACATTGATACATACAGGGATACAAGAAATTGTAGGGAGTAGGGGTTAGGAGCAGATCTAGGGGCAGATCCACCACTAGATATGTGATCTTGAGCAGAACTTACAGCCATTAGGTGCTTCCCTTTATTCATCTATAATATAGGATTAACAATACCAACAACAACACAACAATAATAAGCTCCTAGGATTGTTGTGAGAGCAATTGATTTGATACATTCAGAGCCCTTAAAATAGTGTTTGGCAAATTTTAAACATTCTGTAAGCTCTGGAACTAGAATGACCCTTTAAAACTGTCCAAAGTTAGGCGGAGATGGCCAAGCCTTTATAGCCCTGTGTGCATCAGTCACTGGATGTTGGCTGCCACGGAAGGGGTGTGACCTTGGGTGAATTGGCTCTCTGCAGTGCCAGCATTTGGGAAGGCACCTGCCTGGGGACAGCACTCCCAGAGGCTGGAGTAGTAACAAGTTCTTCATTGAAAGCGGATCTGGATGGTGCAAACTGGCCCACCCCAAATAAATAAAAGCAAATCCGATGAAATTAAAAGAGGACAGATGGGTGCCTATAGGATGAGTCATTAGTAATGCATTTTAACCCCCAGATAGTTCCATAACATTTTCCATTTTTCAAAGCATTCTCCCATACAAATCTGATTCATGACTTTATTCCAGGTTCTTTAGACAGGTTGGGAAGCCATGTGTTGTGAAAGGAACAGCACTGGATTTGGAGCAAGAGGACACTATGAATCCCAGCTCTGCCACTGCTTAGCTGGGAGCCCTTGAGCACGTTTCTCATGTCGTCTGAGTCTACTCTGCAAAAAGGAAATGATCACACATAATTTACAGATTTGCTGTAAGGACTTAATTAAATGATAGATACCAAGCAGAGTGGCACACAGTCAGAGCTCAGAAAACACTAACAATGACAAAAACAACTACAGAGAAAGCAAAAACAATAAACATGATCATCCCAATTTTACAAGCAAACATAACAAGACTCCTAAAGGTAAGCTTCTTTCCTGAGACTTCCCGTCTATGGGTAGACGGAAGACTATAACTGACCTGCTGAGTTCAGTACTAGGCATCCCCATCACTTGTCATCTTATCTGTAGAACTCATAAGAGTTGAACAATTCAGGTATTCTGTTTATGGTTGACATTAGAAGGAGTCTTAGACATCACACGCTGTAACTTTCATAAATCCGAGGCTCCACGTGGCATAGAACTACATCAAGTAGACTATGAATAAGCATAGCCCAGCAGTAATTACGAAAAAATTCCCATTTTTTTCCTTATGTCTCTTGGGAACTGTAAGGAAGAACAATTCTCGGCAATACTTATCAAGAAACCATTCCTCCCTTACTAATTCATTGAATTACACTGTTGTTCCAGAACCATACACTCAGCAAATATAGTCACCATCTTTCAAACTTCAGCCTTCAAGATTCTATTTCCTTTCTTATCTCTCCTCAAATCATGGAGAAGGCCACTCTAAAGTGTATCTTGTTTCTAAAAAGTTATAAAGTTGTAACACCCAAGCATGCAGAATTATAACATCAGTTAAGTATGTTTCCTAGTAGAGGTCACTAAGAAATCTGCTTTACTAAGAACAAAGAAAAATGCTCAGTGAGTAATTATAGACAATTGCCATTTACTGAGTATTTGTTATGTGACAAGCTGCCCACATTAGTAGTGAGGGGAGTAGAAATGGAATGAGATCAAGAAAATTTTGCTAGAATACCTTTCAGGGAGGGCTCCATGTGTTTAGAAGGAACTTTGATAGGCTGCTTGGCATGGGGATGAGACCAAGACCTCTGAAGAGTTAATATACAGTTAAGGAGGATCAACTGAATGGCGGTAGCCCTTTGGGTTTATTGAGTAAGATGTGCAAGTTTAGATGTAAAATTTGGTCAAGAACTAAGCAGCAGTGAGAGACTGAGAGGCTCCTGGGAGGATTTAAAGTGGGAGACCAGAGCTTCAGCTGGTAAGCACAGAAGGGAGTTTAGGGGCAACAGAGAAAACAGAATCAGAAGAAAGATGTCAAAGGAGAATCTCAGGTACTGTCTGGGATGTGTAATGTAAACCCCTTCTTCCATCTCCCTGATAAAATCTCCCTGAAAATCCATGTTTGGTGTGAATGAATATCTTCTGGAGAGTAAAGAGGTACTGACAGTGCATTAAAGTTGGTCTGAGGCAAGGGCGGGGCTGCAAATGTGGACTGCTTACATTTGAGAAATATTAATAAAATGATATGCATCTCCACTACTGAGCACACCTTAGTTAGGCTCATTGTAGATGCTATCTTAGTTAATCCTCATCACTACTTCTTAGCTAAGTGGATATAACTAAGAAAACTATAGTTCAGAGAAGTTAGGCAATTTGCCTAAGGGTGTTCAGCAGTTGGTGGAAAAGCTGGGCTGAGAACAGGTGATGTCTGACTCTAAGTTGGTCTGCCTCAGGCTGGCATTTGATCAGGCAGTAGCTTTACCAAGATATATCTTCTGTATGGGAAAGTCGGTGTGTTTGACCACTTCTATCCCTGGCTCCCTGGTCTCTAGTGTCCCGGAAGAGTCTAGTGATTTCTAGGTACCTTCTTCATAGGGTTCTTGGAAGGATTAAATAACTTAATACATGTTTTTAAAGATGTTTAAAGCAGGGACACCTGGGTGGCTCAGTTGGCTAAGCAGCCAACTCTTGACTTGGCTCAGGTCATGATCTCTGGGTCCTGGGATCAAGCCCGGTGTTAGGTTCCATGCTCAGTGTGGAGTCTGCTTGAGGATTCTCTCTCTCTCCCTCTGCCCTTCTTCCCACCCCCCCAACACACTCTCTCTCTCAAATAAATAAATATATCTTTTAAAAAATGCTTAAAGCAATGACTGACAATGGAAGTGCCCAATAAATGCACATACTATTAGTAAGAGCATTATAGGCATTTCTCATTTAATTCTCACAAACTTATAAGGTGGGAACTATTATCCCAATTTTACAGATAATGAAACTGAGGCTCACAGAGGTTGACTAGTTTGCCCAGGTTCACACTGCGATTAACTCATAGAGTATGAATTCAACCCTCAAGGGGTTGCACATTTATTGTCACTACATCTACTGTCTCCAGCTCCTTTTCTCTGACTTTACCTCCCTAAATTTCTGGATTGGGGAAACTAGTCCCTAGACTGGCTCTACCTCTGAAGCCCACTTATGACTCAAGCATTCGTGCTGAATCAATGAACACACTGTGGACTTCCTAGGCTCTGCTTCACTCTGTATTCTAAGGGGCCAGAGATTGAAGTTGGCAAACCTAGTTCCTGTAACATCCCGTCTTCTGGCATGGATGTGAGCATGCAATGTTTAGTCTATTGTTTGTTTCCAGTAAGTCTGGATTTTAAGCCCTTTTACTAGAGGATTATGACTTAGGAATCCAGAACGAATGGCTTTTCCAAACCACTCCTGATCAAGTCTCCTGCATTTATCCATGCGAAGAAGTTTTATCGTGTTACCTATTCTAGCTGATGTAACCAAAAATGTCAAATATCATGGTGGCTGGGACTACGTGACAGGCAACCCAGAGGTGCTGTTGTGCATAGACGCGTGAAGCACATTCTCACCCCCCAAAAATGTGTCTTGAAGCTGGGACTGTTGGCAATGACTGCACTGAATATTCAAAGCTATTCATTACAGTTACAGTTATTGTAAATATTGACAAGAGTATTTGGAAGTATGTTTTAGTAGAGTCTGGAGTCTAGCCATTGACTCCAGGAAGGTGAATCCCAGCACTCCATCACCAGATGTGTGACCTGAGGCGAAACAATTTTATTTGTTGAGGCCTCAGTATCATCATCTATAAAAGGAAATAATAATAGTATCATTTATTTTATAAGGGTATTGTGAGACTTAATGAACGAGTGCTGTGAAATGCTTACACATGTGGTAATATCTCCATACCAATTGGCTTTTATTATTTGGAGCCAATGCCCCTCAATTCTTCTGGGGATTAAATAATTTGGTTAAAAGCAATTAGTATAATGCTTGGCAAGAATAAGTGCTCAATAATTATTTATCATCAATAGCATTGCTTTCCTGATGTTACAATTATTAAACCTAGAGTCTTTTATCATTCATTCATTCATTCATTCATTCACAAAACTGAAGTCAGACATTGCCCTCAAAACTGAAATGAGTCGAACACCATTCCTGATATCTGGAGGGTCACAAGATCATGGGGTAACCAGACCAATCATGAGAGATGGGCTTTGGGAACCTTAACAGAATGAGAGGATGTACTGGGGCCAGTGGGAGGGGGAGATTGATGGGAGCAGTTACTTCCGGATTAGGAAGGCAGGCAGCCTTGAGATGTGAACAGCAAGTACTAATGTTGGGAAACTCCAGAGGGTTTAGAATGGCTTGTGCAAAGGGACAAAAACTTGGTAAAGAGCTGAGTGAAAGAAGAGCTGGATAAAGTACAGGGTGCAGGGCCTTCTCTGCATGGGAAGGACTTGGGTTCCAACCATTGTATCCGGAGAGACATTGACTAGATTGAAGCATGAATGTGAGGTGATGGTTTCTATGTTTCAGGGCCCTGAAAGCTGCGTAAGATGGTGATCCATAGGAGAGATGATAGGACAGGGACGAGGGTGGTGACAGCAAGCATGGAGAGAAGGTAACTGTGAATGTAGGGGGCGAGACTCAGGAAGTGGGGTGGATATCCACACTCTTCACCATTGCAGGGAACACAGGAAGGCAAGAGAGTACATCTCAGGAGATAGTGATGAGTTCAGATTGGGTGTGTTAGAATGGTGATACCTGGGGGACAAGAGATGTCACCTTCATCAGTCTGGGCTGCTATAACAAATACCACAGACTGAGTGGCTTAAAAACAAACATTTATTTCTCAAAGTTCTGGAAGCTGAGAAGTCCACAATCAAGACACCAGCAGATTCTGTGTCTGCTGAGAGCCCATTTTCTGGCTCATAGATGGCCATCTTTTTATTGTGTCCTCACAAGGAAGAAAGAACCAGAGATGTCTCTGGGTCTTTTTTTATCAGGGCACTAATCCAGTTCAGGAGGGTTCCACCTTCATGACCTAATCATGTCCCAAAGGCTCTACCTCCCTAATTTCACAACCTTGTAGGGGAGGGTTTCAACATATGAATTTGGGGGTCGGGGAAGGGACACAAACATTCATAACAGATGTCCAGTAACATCCTGGAGCTGTTCTGTTTTATTTATTTATTTATTTATTTATTTATTTATTTATTTATTTATTTAATTTTTTCAGTGTTCCAAGATTCATTGTTCATGCACCACACCCAGCGCTCCATGCAATATGTGCCCTCCTCAATACCCACCACCAGGCTCACCCAACCCCCCACCTGCCTTGCCTCCAAAACCCTCAGTTTGTTTATCAGAGTCCCCAGTCTCTCATGTTTCGTCTCCTCCTCCGATTTCCCCCAATTCACCCTTCCTTTCCTTCTCCCAATGTCCTCCATGTTTTTCCTTATGCTCCACACGTAAGTGAAACCATATGATAATTGACTCTCTCTGCTTGACTTATTTCACTCAGCATAATCTCTTCCAGTCCCATCCATGTTGATACAAAAGTTGGGTATTCATCCTTTCTGATGGAGGCATAATATTCCATTGTATATATGGACCATATCTTCTTTATCCATTCGTCTGTTAAAGGGCATCTTGGTTCTTTCCACAGTTTGGTGATTGTGGCCATTGCTGCTATGAACATCGGGATACGTGTGGCCCTTCTTTTCACTACATCTGTATCTTTGGGGTAAATACCAGTAGTGCAATTGCAGGGTCATAGGGTAGCTCTATTTTTAATTTGCAAGGCTCAGGAGGAAAAGCATTCCAGACCCTGCGACCAACAATCACAGATGTCCTGAGGGGCAACAGAGAGCCTGTTTGAGGAAGTTGAGGAAGGTCTATGGAGTTAGGGAGTCGGGGGGAAGGGAGAGGCCTGAGAAAGAAGATTGGAGAGAGCAGCAGGGCCTCATCACCGGCGAAGTGCACCCCGACTTCCTCACTCTCATTCCCTCTTGTAATGCTGCTCTGCTCTGCCCGCCTTGGCAGCCCCTAAAGGTCACTGTCACACACGCTGAACCCACTCAACGGACACACCCTCAGGTGTCCCTTGCAGGAGAAAGCATTCACGGCTCGCAGTTGACGGGGCAGGGGTCACCCCACTGTGGCCCCCATCTTCTCCAGCATGCGGGGTTCAGGGCGTGCAACAAGAGGCAGGCATCACTTTAAAGGTCTTTATACTTCACTCTAAGGATGAAAAAAGGAAAAGAGAATGCCACACACAACTTGTTATTTGGAAAATTTCAAAGGTACAGGAAAGTTGCAAGAATAATACAATGAATGTATGCCCTTCAGGCAGCCCCACCACATGTTCACATTTGTCAACATGCTCTCGCTCTTGTTCTTCCTCTCCCTCTCTTTTCCTCTCCTCCTCCTCCTTCTCTCTCTCTCTCTCTTACCTGCATGTTTACCCATTTTAATTTTTTTTTGCTAAAGCGTCTGAATAATACTTGCAGGCATCATGATAGTTTGGCCCAAAATACTTTATATGGATCTCCTAAGAACAAGGAAACGGGAATATTCTCCCATATAACCACAATTCTCACACATGGGAAACTTACACTGATACAATACTATCATATAATTTACTGTCATTATAAATTATACAACATATAACCTAACCTAATATAACCTAACCTAATATAACCTAACCTAATATAACCTAACCTAATATAACACAATATAATATGATACAATATAATATAATATAATATAATATAATTTTTTAATAATATAAGATAATATAACAGTCATATCCAGGATCCAATCAAGGATCATACATTTTAATTATCATGTTTTTTAGTGTGTCTTTTCATCTAGATAATGGCTTTTTGTTTTTGTTTTTAGTCCTTTTTATAGGACAAAACTTTGTCACCAATGAAATATTTGAAGGGTATAGGCCAGTTGTTGTACAGAATGTCCCTCACTTTAGATTTTTCTAACTACTTCTACTTAATGAGATCCAGGTTAGTCAGTTTTGTTGTGAATACTACCTAGGTGATGCCGAATGCCCCTCGGGGCTTCACGTCAGGGGCCACAACATGCGCTGCCATTGGTGATAATATCTTTGATCATCTAGCTAGGGTGTTCTCCAGATTCTTCCACTGTGGAGCCTGTGTAGTTGATAAGCATCTAGTGATGATTCTGGCTTGAATCCAGTTTTATGGTGACTTTTTTTATTTAGCTTTTCTACTATACTTCTTAATTGATATTCTTCAGTAAAGAAGAGCTTTCCTTGCCACCCACCTCCAGGACATATCCACTTCTTATACTCTTGGTGCTTGGGTTACACTGTCCAAGATTCAAATTCCATTCAAATTCCAAGTCTGGTTGGCCCGGCTCAGGCAAAAGTGATGCAACTTAATTCACAGTTCCACTAAGCTTATGGGATGGGGATCAGGTCATTCCTGAAAGAAAACTTGAAATGTAATCACTAAAAGTAGCAGAAGTGGAAGCCAGGAAGACAAAAGCAATGGCTACCTGTTAGAGTAAAGAGTTCATATTGTGGGGCACCTGGGAGGCTCAGTCAGTTAAGCATCTGACTTTGCCTTGGGTCGTAATCTCAGGGTCCTGAGATTGACCTCCGCATCAGGCTCCTTGCTCAGTGGGGAGTCTGCTTTTCCCCTCTCCTTCTGCCCCTCCGCCTGCTCATGCTCGTTCATGCTCTCTCTCTCTTTCAAATAAATAAATAAATAAATAAATAAATAATCTTTTTTAAAAAAACAGCCTTCATATTGGACTTTCCATCATGTCATCCCATCACTACATGAGCTATCCTAGTCCCTAGAGTAGCAATGATTTAAAAACAGCAGAAAAAAATCCCACATCAGAATATTGGTAAGCTACCTAGGTAAAAGTGAAGCCCATGGTGGCCCAGACTCCTTCTTTCTGTGCTTCATTGAACATGGCCTTTATTCCCAAGGCTGCCTCTTGGTGCCTCATACTTCTTCTGGCTCAAGTTTCTACCACTAAATTCCTACCAAAGGCAGGTAAAAAGTAGAAGTCATATTTCTGTCCTTTAAGGATGCTTCCTGGAGGTTGGACTTAACATTTCTCCTGGCATCCCACTTGGCAGAGTTTAGTCATATGACCACGCCTAGCTACAATGAAAATCAAGGAAAAATAGTCTTCCTTTCACACAGTCATTGGCTCAGCTAAGAACTGGGGCTTCTATTACTACAGAGGAAGGGGAAACCAAACTGAGAAATGAGTAGTCTCTTCCACAGAGCTCATAGGTACGTGCCCATTTTTGCAGTAAGAAATAACAAAGCTAAGTGAAATTTAACAGCCAGGTAAAGGTCACACAGGCAGTAAATTATTGTATCTGATTTCAAACAGTGCTATGCTATTAGCTAGAGTGATTCTAATTTTGTTTCATTTGATCCACATTCCCATTCTATGTATCGTTATAGTTTTGTTAAATTTCCTTCTTTATGGGTTGTGCTGCTACCTCATGATGTAGTAACTCGGGTGTTATCAGGTCTTTCCTAGAAATGTGCTGTTCAATTTTGGCCAATGTTCCCTGGACGACCCACACGGCTAGCTGAAACTCTGATAACGTATGTGGCAGTGACAAGAGATGCAGATGACAAATAGAATGACAGTGGGTGCATGTTGGAAAGTATCCCAGCCTGGGAGCCTGGATACCCAGTTTCCAGTCCCAGCTCAGTCACTTATTAATTGTGTGAACCTGGTCAGATCATGACCCACTGTCCCTCTTCCCTCCTCCGCATGCTCCTTTTAGCTCTGATTCTCTCTCGTTTTAGGTACTACCTGCTTGCACGATGACCCAAACTGGGATGTGGATTATGAAAGTATTTAAAGCTTCCACTTTCCTATGCTGTGCAATTTTAGAATCTGTTGACTTGTAGGGTCTGTCTTGCTAATTGGGCTTGCAGTTTGATTTTATAAAATCCCATACGATTAACGGAAAATGTTCATGAACCAGAAGCTCTATGAGAGCAGGAATCATGTTTGATATTCTTACCATTATATCCCCAGCAACTTTTGCAGTCCTTTGTACATGGTGAGCTCCACAATATTGATTGACTTATTGACTGAACTAGATGATGTCGTTAGTAGAGTTATGTGACAAATTATGTCCCTCAGGCCCCTCCTCAAGAACAAGCATGATCTTGAAAGGAAGGAGTAAGGAAACTGGGATCTACACAGCACTTATTTTGCAATTCACCTCATTTACTTTTCACAGTCACTCTTCAAGGAAGATAATAGAATCCCACTTTTCTGTGGATGAGAAACAGGAGATTCAAAAGAATGAAGTAACTGGCTTAAGATTACTGAATTTCTTTAACAAGAAATGTTCAGAAATTATATGAAGAAAACTATAAGACACACTTGAAAGACACTCAAGTAGACTTGAACAAATGGAAAAACAGCTCTTGTTCTTGGTTTAGATATCTCATCATCACCAGGGTATCAGTCCACTCTTAGTTAATTTATTAACCTATGGTAATTCCAATAAAAAATACCAACAAATTGTTTTGGGGAGCAGCTAAATAAGCAGATACTAAAATTCTTCTGGAACAAGAAGCGTGCAAAAATAGCTAGGAAAACAGTGAAAGGTAAAAGCTAAGAGTCCTACCAAATATAAAACATCTGCAAAGCCACTGTAACTAAAATAGTCTAGTACTATGATATGAATAGATGAACCAATAGAATAGATTAGGAAGTCCAGAAATAGGCCCAATCATCTATGGAGTTCAGAATCAACTTGAATTATGAAGACAAAATAGACTTTTTAATAGATGGTGTTGGAACAACTAGTAAGACATGTGGAAAAAAATAAAATTAGATCTATTCCTCGCATTATATACAACAGTAAATTCCAAATGTATCAAAGATCTAAATGTAAAATAATAAAACTATACAAGTACAAGGAGAAAATATGGATGAATTCCCTATAGGTTGGGTATACAGGAAGATTTTCTATGACTCAAAATCAAGATGTGATAAAAGAAAAAATTGATAATTTTGACTACTTGAATTTTTTTTAAGTACCTTTTTTTCAGCTTTATTGAGGTACATTGACATAGTAACAATGCGCCACCCAGTTACTCCCTTCCCCCCACTCCCCAGCAACCCTCAGTGTGTTTCCTATGATTAAAAGTCTCTTACAGTTTGTCTCCCAAGGTCACAGAGATTGCTGCCTGTGTTCTCCTCTAGGATTTTGATGGATTCCTGTCTCACATTTAGGTATTTCATCCATTTTTAGTCTATTTTTGTGTATGGCATAAGAAAATGGTCCATTCTTCTGCATGTGGCTATCCAATTTTCCCAACACGATCTGTTGAAGACTACCTTTTTTTCCATTGGATATTCTTTCCTGCTTTGTCACAGATTAGTTGACCATAGAGTTGAGGGTCCATTTCTGGGTTCTTTGTTCTATTCCATTGATCTATGTGGCTGTCTTTGTGCCAATACTATACTGTCTTAATGATTATAGTTTTGTAATACAGACTGAAGTCCAGAATTGTGATGCCTCTAGCTTTCGTTTTTGTTTTCAACATTCCTTTGGCTATTCAGGGTCTTTTCTGATTCCATACAAATTTTAGGATTATTTGTTCCAGCTCTGTGAAAAAAGTTGATGGTATTTTGATAGGAATTGCTTTGAATGTGTAGATTGCTCTAGGTAGCACAGACATTTTAACAATATTTGTTCTTCCAATCCATGAGCACGAAATGTTTTTACATTTCTTTGTGTCTTCCTCAATTTCTTTCATGAGTGTTCTATAGTTTTCTGAGTACAGATCCTTTGCCTCTTTGGTTAGGTTTCTTCCTAGGTATCTAATAGTTTTTGGCACAGTTGTAAATGGGGTCGACTCCTTAATTTCTCTTTGTTCTGTTTCATTGTTACTGTATAGAAATGCAACTGATTTCTGTGCATTGAGTTTATATCCTGCCACTTTGCTGAATTCCTGTATGAGTTCTAGCAATTTTGGGGTAGAGTCTTTTGGGTTTTCCACATAGACTATCATGTCATCTGCAAAGAGTGAGAGTTTCACTTCTTCTTTCCTGATTTGGATGCCTTTTATTTATTTTTGTTTTCTGATTTCTGAGGCTAGGACTTCTAGTACTATGTTGAACAACAATGGTAATGTGATAGTGGACATCCCTGCTCCATTCCTGACCTTAGGGGAAAAGCCGTCAGTTTTTTCCTATCGAGAATGATATTCGCTCTGGGATTTTTGTATATGACTTTTATGATATTTAGATATGTTCCCTCCATCCCTACACTGTGAAGAGTTTTAATCAAGAAAGGGTGCTATATTTTGTCAAATGCTTTTTCTGCATCTATTGAGAGGATCAAATGGTTCTTATTGATGTAGTGTATCACATGGATTGATTTGTGGATATTGAACCACCTTTGCAGCCCAGGCAAAAAATCCCACTTGGTCATGGTGAATAATCCTTTTAATGTACTGTTGGATCCTATTGGCTAGTGTCTTGGTGAGAATTTTTGCATCCTTGTTCATCAGGGATATTGGTCTGTAATTCTCTTTTTTGGTGGAGTCTTTGTCTGGTTTTCGAATCAAGATAATGCTGCCCTCACAGATAGAGTTTAGAAGTTTTCCTTCCATTTTTATTTTTTGAAACAGCTTCAGGAGAATAGGTATTAATTCTTCTTTAACTGTTTGGTAGAATTCCCCTTGGAAGCCATCCGGCTCTGGATTCTTGTTTGTTGGGAGATTTTTGATTACTGCTTCAATTTCCTTGCTGGTTTTGGGTATGCTCAGGTTGTCAATTTCTTCCTGTTTCAGTTTTGGTAGTTTATGTATCTCTAGGAAGGCATCCAATTTCTTCCAGATTGCCTAATTTGTTGGCATATAGTTGCTCATAATATGTTCTTAATATGTTAACATAATATGTTCTTCTTCAGTTGTTTGTGTTTCTTTGGTATTGGTTGTGATCTCTCCTCTTTCATTCATGATTTTATTTATTTGGGTCCTTTCTCTTTTCTTTTTGGTAAGTCTGGCTAGGTGTTTATAAATCTTATTAATTATTTCAAAGAACCAGCTCCTAGTTTCGTTGATCTGTTCTACTGTTCTTTTGGTTTCTATTTCATCGATTTCTGCTCTAATCTTTATTAATTCTCTCCTCCTGGAGAACCTGCTGGGTTTAGGCTTTATTTGCTGTTCTTTCTCCAGCTCCTTTAGGTGTAAGGTTAGTTTGTGTATTTGAGACCTTTCTTGTTTCTTGAGAAAGGCTTGTATTGCTATATACTTCCCTCTTAGGACCACCTTTGCTGAATTCCAAAGGTTTTGAACAGTTGTGTTTTCATTTTCCTTTGTTTCCATGAATTTTTTAAATTATTCTTTAATTTCCTGGTTGACCCATTCACTCTTTAGTAGGATGCTCTTTAGCCTCCATGCATTTGAGTTCTTTCTGACTTTCCTTTTGTGATTGAATTCAAGTTTCAAAGCATTGTAGTCTGAAAATATGCAGGGAATGATCCCGATCTTATGGTACCAATTGAGACCTGTTTGTGACCCAGTATATGAAAATGGATCCTCCCCTAGTTGAGCCCTGAGGTGACTGCAACCACAGTCAATAGCCTGGTCACAGATTTGTAAGAGACCCTGAGCTACAGGCACCAGCCAAACCACAGCTCAAACTCTGACTCATAAAAACTGTGAGATAATAATTTTTTATTGTTTGAAGTCTCTAAATTTTGGGATAAATTGTTATGTGACAATAGATAATATACATAATAATACAAATGCACATTAAAACCACACAAAGATACCATTTCTCACACATCAGATTGACAAAAATTCAAAAGCTTGAGAAACAATTGCAAGCATACATTGCTGGTAGAAGTGCAAAATGATATACTCCTTAGAGAAATTTGTGATCTCTAACAAAATAACTGCATTTTTATGCAATCCAGCAATCCCAATTCCAGAATTTTACCCTAAAGATAGGTATCCAATAATACAAAATACATATGCACAAAGTTATTTACTGAAGAATTATTTGTAGTTGCAAAGACTACCTAAATGCCCAAACATAGAAGATTGGGCATGCCCATGGTAGAGTACTGTCGTTTCAGTAACCAACCAACTCAAAAACTAGCAGCTTAAAAGTACAACTTATTATTTATGATTCTATGAGTAAGACTGGGCTCAGCTGGGTGGTTTTTCCTGTCCCTGTGCTATAGTCTGAGTCCACTCAGCTGGCCATATTCAGCTGGGAGCTCAGCTTGTGCTGAAACAACAAGATGGGCTCTTGTTCTCCAGACCCACTCTCCACCTTAATGAATTACCATCCCTTGGCTGTCCACACTAAGCTTCTTTACAACATGGTGGATGCCTTCCGAGTATAAGAAAACAGAAGCCCATAGTCCTTTGAGGTCTGTGTTTGGAAGTTCTAGGACATCACTTATGCCACGTGGTATTGTTCAAACAATTCACAAAGCCATCCCAAATTCAAGGGGAGAGGAAGTAGACTCCAGCTTTTGCAGGAGGAGCAACAAATAATTTATGGCCATGATAATCTACCACAGATACTCGCATGTAAAAAAGTCAGGCACATCTCCATGAATGCCCATGCAGTGACTTCTAGGAAAAAAAGGGAAGTGCAAAAGTGAATAGATAGGGCAATGACCCTTGGTGTAACATAGAAGGAGAAATAAGAAAACATACATGTATCTGCTTGCTTATTTTTGGAAAAAAAAAAAAAAGAAAAGAAAAAAATGATAAACCAGAAAGCAGTAAAACTAGTTATCCACAAAAGGTTGAGGAAATGATGCAGGAAGGATGAAAGAGGAAGGACACTTCTCTGAGTACAACTTTCTGTAGAATTTTGACTTTAGAAGCATATTCATATTCTACACAGTGAAAAAATTGAATAAACAAAGAAAATGTAAAACTGAATACAAAGAGAAATAAATGCACCAAGTAATTACATATTGGAGGGGAAGAAAAAGCCATTATTGGTACAATTGAAGAAATTGGAATATAGACTTTATATATAAATATGCTATTAATGTTCAAGTTTCTGAAACCATACCTGAGATTATATTAGAAAATGTCCTTGTTCTTAGTTAATCCACCCTAAGGTACTAAGAGATATGATATATGTGATATGATATATACAATCTACTGTACAATGGCTCTAAAACATAACATATACATTATTATATAACATTACAGAGTATCCCAAATATCTGAGTGCAGTTTTAAGCTTGAATAACTCTAGAAAGTATAAATGCTACAAACTCACAAAAAATTCCATTTTAAAGTTTACTTATATTTCTTTTACATGTATTTAATTTTGTAACTTTTGAATAACTTTTTATTTTAATTTTTTGTTTCAGAACATTTTTGTTTCAGAATGTAATTTTTTGTTTTTGATTAACATTTGTTATCTTCAATCAGAGGGACTGAAACAAAAAATTAGAAGGGAGAGAATGAAATAGCAAATGTAGCAGACTATTAAAAATTGGTAAATACAGGCGAAGGATACACAGAAGTTTCCTGTCCTTTTTTGCAACTTTTCTATAAGTTTGAAATTATTTAAAAATAAAAACTTTTTGAAAGATTATACAGTGAGTGAATGAAGTATCCATGTTGCATTCCTAATATCAATTCTAATATCAAAACTCAAGTTCATTCTTCTTCATGGCACCACCTACCATTTTGAGTGACAGGGATGGATTCACACTGACCATTCTCAATCACTGGGACCAAGCAGGACCACGGTGCCTCTGGCCAGGACTGGGCAGTCAGCCTGTGGCCTTGAGCAGAGGAAGGGAAAAGGCTCCCACTGCCCTTGGCTTTGAGGGACTTACTCTCTAATCCACTGAGCTAACCAACTCCAGACCTTTCTCTGTAGAGAACCATGTAATAGGCATGTAAAAGCGATGAAGGGGATTGCTTTGGAAACTTGTGTAAATAACTCTTTGGACAGAAGAAAGATTGCCAACACCTGGTTTTTGTTTTCTGGTACTTATTAGAGCTACCCTGTGAGGCACCTCTAAGCTTTCTGGATCTTATTCATTTATCTGAGTTCATTCTTGGTTCAGGGTCAGCATTCTGGGGGCAAAAAGTTGGCAAGGATCAGAGGAAGGTCACTGACTCTGGGCTTTCGGTGAATGGTCTAGTTAGAAAAAAATAATCTGGAGGCCAAATCTGATTGTTCACCATGCTTTTCCTACTTCCCTCTCCTCACAGCCATTTATTAATCCATCCATCCATCCATCCATTCATCCATCCATCCATCCATCCATCCACTAACCTACCCGTTTACCCATTCACTTAGCCAATCATAATAATTAAGCCCAAACCATGATTGGCATTGTTGTGCTAGATGCTGGGAATATAGTGATGAGTAATGCTGGTCCATCCCCTCAGGAAGGGATGGACAATTTAGTGCAGCATGATCAATGCTGCAATAGTCATAGATACAAGGAGCACTTAGCTTGACCTATGAACTCAGTCCAGGGAAGTGTTTAGAGCTTGATCTGAAAAATAGTGGGAGTAGTGGGTTAAGCAGAGGAATAGCATGAACAAAGGCAGGGTAACCTAAACTCTTGCTACTTAAAAGTTTGGTCCATGGATTAGCAGAATCTGCATCACCTGGACCTTATTAGAGATACAGACTTGGAGCAGCTGGGTGTCACAGTCAGTTAAGCATCTGACTCTTGATTTTAGCTCAGGTCATGATCTGAGGGTCATGAGATCAAGCCCCGAGTTGGCTCTGAGCTCAGTGCAGAGTCTGCTTGGGATTCTCTCTCCCTCGGCCCCTCCCCCCAATCTCATGCAATCAATCAATCAATCAATCAATCAAATCTTAAAAAAAGAAAAGAAATGCAGACTCTTGGTCCCCACCAAGCCCTACTGAATCAGATTCTGCATATGAACAAGATCCTCAGGGAATTCCTGTGCACATTAATATCTGTGAAGCAGTAGTCTCAACACCTTTCAATCTTGGGGGGAAATTATCAGTGATTGCCAGGTGTCCTAGTTTCAATCTCCCTTCTCTCAGCCATGGCGGTCTCCCACCGCTAATTTGAAGACTCAGCTCTGAGCCCTCCTTGACCTCCGTAATTTGCTTCAAATACTAACATCCCCAGCCATTTTATGCTTTCTGGGAAATGAGAAGCTCTTTCCCCTGGAAGAGTTGCTATGCCCAGCTTTCTTCTAGCTGTAACACTGTCTGTACTTTTTAATGCAACAATTCCCCTCTGAGGACATTAGCCCAGGGAAAAAAAAAGCCCAAAAGAAAATAGTCATTTATACTCAGATGTTAGATGTTTACAACTGTGTCTTCTTCAATCCTAAACAGTTACAGGAGAAACAACCCAAGTGCCCAGCAACAGCACAGGGGTAGGGCGGGGAACTGATTGTTCCCTAAGCACACTTGGGGATAGCCAGGCTGCCTCTGGGGACGCATCACGATGCTATGGAAAGTGTTCTGGCTGAGAAGTCAGGAAACCTGGGTCTACTTTCAGTTCTGCCCCTCTTGACTGAATCCCCTTGGGTAAGCCCTGTTCAGCCTGAGAGCTTCAGGTTCTTCTTTGATCTCTAATCTTTGACATTCAATCTGTGCTCCTTGGTGCCCCAAATCCTCCCAGTATAAGCCCTCCCAGCTAGGCAAGGCTCGGAACATAAAGACCCTGGGAGGGGCAGAATGGAGACAGAGATTCCAGCAAAGCCAACAATAACCACAGGGAGAGAGAGGAAAAGAACTTGTACTGAACTCATAGTTTCTGCAGACTCTGATACTAATACAAGTTAGTGTTTACTCAGACTTGCTGTTTGCCAGAACCCTGTGTTAAGTGCTTAATATGAATTAACTCACTTAATCCTCATATCAACACTATACAGTAGGACTGGTTAATTCCCCATTTTCCAGATAAGGTTTAGAAACGTGCCCAAAATCACTCTGCTAGAGATGACAAGACCAGGGGTTGAACTCTAGTGGTCTGACCCCAGAATTCACACACTTTCACCCTTAACCCAGGGTGATCTCTGGCCTCGCAGCATCAGCATCATCTGGCAACTTGTTAGGAAGAAAATAAGTACTATCCAGACCCACTGAATCAGCAACCTGGGGGCAGGACTCAGCCATCTCAGTTTTCACAAGATTCCCCCAACCCAGGTGATTCAGACGCATGATAAATTTCTTGAATCATTGCTTTAGTCACATGTTGCCTTTGGTATTTATAACAGTCCTTAGCAGTAGGTACGATGGACCCCATTCTATTGTGAAATAACTGAGGCTGAGGAGGATCACATGCTCATGTTCAAACAGCGAGAAAATAGCAGAGCCAGGATTTGAACCGAAGTCCACTGATGCCTGAACACCAGCCCTTTCCAGGACACTGTGGCGACATTCATCACCTCTGCAAAAGTCAGTGTTTCCAGAAGCAGAGGCGTGGGAGGAAAGGGAGAATAAGGCTCTGGCCCTCGTGTGGGTGGGGTGCAGGAGGAGGGTGGGGAAAGAGGATGCTCATGGGAAAATTAGCCAACCCTTCTCTCTTTGGCCGTTGTGCCCCTAAGACGGTGGTGGCCACTTGGTTCTGCCTGGTTAGCCAAACTTGTGTGTGCGAGGCCGCTAATTTTCCTGGGCCCCACAGCACAAGACCTATTTTTAGTTCAGCCCTGATGGGACACGTCTGCTGGGTGTTGCCAAATCACAAGAACAATCACACCCCGGTAGCAGGCGGGCTCTGGCTGGCTCACAGACCAAGCCGGGCTGCCTGGGCATGTACCCAGCCTCCGCCCAAACGATGGTCCCACCTGGACTAGCCCTAGGTGGGGAGAGGACTCCAGGGGAATGCAGGCCATGGTAATGCCTTCTCTGGTCACAGGCTTCCTGCCTCCTTTTCCCTCTACAAGGCAGACAGACTTTGAGTACTTCACTATGTTTGTGTACTTGCGTTCTGACTGTTTCTGCTGACAACAACAACAAATTAGCCCAAGGAATGCCAATGCCCATTATAACAGATGGAGCTTCCCAGGAGGCAGTTTGCAAATGGAGAGAGCAAACCAGAGACCCCAGGAGGTGATTTTCTATGGACAGCAGCAGCAACACAGTGAAATGGGTAAAGGGAGCAAAACAACTGTGGCTCTTGGTCACCATCCTGCGTGGTACTTTTAGGCTAATTTTCCCCCAAAGTGATCAAAGTTTCTTTTCCTCTGTTATCTAATACCTCAAGAGGGAAGAGGAGCCAAAGATGTTTTATTATTATTAATTATGAAGATGCTAGTAATGACGATAACTGTTGTATTTGGTGTTGAGCTCTGTGCTTTGCATTCGTTAGCTCACTTAAGCCTCACAATAATAACCTCGTGAGGTGGCTAACATCAGCCTCATTTTACATATGGAGAAATAAAGGCTCAGAAAGTGTAAGTCATTTGCTCAAGATTGAGTAAGCTGGTAGGAGAGCCAGCCCTGACGACTCCAAGGCACGTCAGCTTAGCCATATGGCACACCCCCTCTAGAAAGGAGGGGACTGGTTGGGAAAGCAGAGGACAAACAGATGGACAGACAGACATGAGAGCTGCCTTCACATAGCAAATGAGTTCTTTTTTAGAGCGAGAAATAAGCAAGACCTGTTCGCTAGCCTAACCGGGGCTGTTGGGTAGAAGTTACCGGGGGCAGGTATTATTCAGGGTAAGAAGTGAGCACTGTGACTCATGTAGGAAGCTGCCTCAGATGGGGCCCCCAACCCTGGACATGTGCAAGCAGAGGCTGCAGATGATTTCTCTAGGATGGAAGAAAAGACAGACTGAACTGGGATGGACGGATGGGCGGCCCCTACCATCCCTTCCAGCTCCAAGATTTTATGGTATGTGCGTGTAAGCGTCTGCGGCCTATATGCCACACTCAGCACTTCTCCACAGCCCTCAGAGCACCCAGCCCGGGCCTGCCAGGGCAGAGGTGAGAAAATATTTGCTGGGGGATGGCTTCACCCGACATGCAATCGACTCCCTCTGCAGGGGGCCCCAGAACCAGCCCACAGGGAGTATCTTTCTCTCTGCCATGCAACAGGTCTCAACTCTAGCAAATAGTAGCCCAGAATGGAGTCCTCCTTTTCCGGTCTCTCTGACCCTGCAGTATGGTAATGGGATGAGGTCTGCTAATTTGAAGTATTCAGAACTGGGGCGTGCAAATTCCAGGGAGTGTCCTCTTCTGCTATGCTCCTGCCTGAGAAACAGACCGAATGGGAAAAGCTTGAGCACCATCTTGACTCGAGGTGGGCGACATGGGCTGGGCATGGCAGTGCAGGAGGAGAGCAAGAGACGGGGAACTCTGCATGAGGCCTGTACTGCCTACCTGCAGGGGAGAGAAAGGACCTTCACTGTTATTTTGGAGTTTTTGTTACTCTGGAAGAATCCAGTCCTAATTCTTACCAAGTTGAAAAAAAGTTGAAATTCAAAAACATCCCAGTGAGGAAATGGCTGTGAAAATAAATCTGAAAGGACTATTGAGAGGTAGGTAATTACAGAAGAGGAAGAAAGAAGAGAAGGAGGAAGAGAGAAGGAGGAGGTAGAGAGGCAAGAGGAAGGTGGAGGAGAACAGCAAAATAAGTGACGATGTTACTGACAAGAATGTGTCTCATTGACAGCCAGGCTGCGGTCCTCCTGATGTCCAAGGTAGAGGGAACTCTGTGTCCCCATGGCCTCTGTCTGGGGTCACATGCTCACCACATCTCACAGGAAGGGAAGGGTTGGGCCAACTTTCTCCCTGGCATGTCTCAAGTCCCTCCTTCCCTGTCCTCCATCCATCCTGCACACTGTTGTCCAAGACATCAATATCACTCCCTTGCTTAAAATCCTCCAAGGCCTCCCTTTTTAATTAGATAAAGACTCCTTAGCTTGACATTTATCAACACTACTATTCCTGCCTTTATACCCACGTCACACGTCACCCCCTCACACAGCTTCCATTTCAGAAGAGTAAATTAAGAGGAAATCTCTGTTCTCCAAGTGCACTGTCCCTTTGTACATGCTGGCTTCTTTACCTGGGTTGCCCTTTGCCCTCATCTCTGAGTGCTGACACTTCATCTGTCCTCCACGTCCCTGGTCAAATGCCCCCTTCTCCATGAATAATGTTCAACCCTGCCTGCTGCAGCTGGAAGCAATCTCCAAAGCCTCCAAAGCATTTTCTCCTACAGGAGCCACCTCCTACAACCCCCACACTAGAGCCCATCTGTGGCCGGAGGACTTAACAACAGAGAGAAGAAGGGGAGGAGGACAGAGTGTCTCTCTCTGGGGCTAGCAATTATGACTAGTCACTGTTAAACTCTGTCCAAGCTTCCCCAGGGCCTTTTGGTCCCAGCCTCTCCATGGGATAGTCTAAGCTCCCTCAAAGTCTGGCCTTTTCTGTCTCTTTATTCCTGCGAAGATGTCCCAGGCCAGGTAAACTAAATGACATACGCCAAGATTGCCCACCGCTGAGACTTCGCATTGCTGTGGTCTCCATATGTCATCTTCTGTGCCCCGTAAGGACCTTCCCTGTTTCTCAAGGCTGCATTCCAGTGCACCCAGCCATGTGTTCTTCCTGATCCTGTCAGTCAGATATCATCTCTTCTTCTTTTGAACAACCTCCTCTCTCACAGAGCATGTCCCATGCTCCCTCTTCCATTGCACGGATCTGAGTTTTTATACTTGCCAGAGGACAGAACTGTGGGATTATAAGGACTTGTCTTTGGACAAGATAGCCAACTTGCTCAGCCTCAGTTTCTCTGCCTATAAAATGGGGATCCCAATACATACCTCACAGAGTAGTGAGGAGATGATTCTGAAGATTAAATGAGATAAACTGGTGCTAGAAGCAAGGTTAGCATCACTTTTCTGTGGGGACTCAGCAGCAGCAGAGAGCCTGGAACACAGGAGTTGTTCACTGGGGCTGGTGCTTTGTTCAGCTTTGAGTTTGGGACTCCCGAAGGAAGCCACACTGTCTGAGGTCAGCTGAGAGTCACTGTTTGCAACCATACAGGCTAAGTGGTGTTGCTATGATCTTGTTAACACCTACACAAGATGGGCTTGACTCTGTAATGGAAGAAGAAACACTGAAACTTCCAGAAGCAGAGAGATTGCATAACTGTGTGGCTGCAGAATCAGGTAACCTCAGGCAAGAGGCTTCTCAAGTGCCCAGGTTGGGCCCATCTAAGACCCCCAGGCGCCCTCTCTCTCCCTCTCTCTCTTTAAAAAAAAAAACTTAAAAATGAAAAAAAAGAGAGGTCCCTAAGCTGACAGTTTGCAATCTTTGGATGAGATGATCTCCTCTAGGGTTGCTTTGAGATTGTATTCTATGCTTATAAAATGGTCCATAAATTTGAGGTGGTTTGACTCAAATACTTGACATCATGTGCCTTAGAAAATGTATTCTGTGAAAAAAACAAAACAAACAAACAAACAAAAAAATGTACTCTGTGATGTCTCTTTAGTGCCCACCATTACTGCTCCCATCCACCAAAGCATAAAGGTTGAGAGCACATGGGGGCTGGAATTAGATCTAGATTCAAATCCCAGCTCTGCCATTTCATAGTTCTGTGACTTTAGCAAGTGACTTAACTTCTGACCTCAGATTCTTCAGCTTGAAATAGCAGCTGAATTGAGTTTACAAAGGCTTTGTTTGTTAACTACATTAGTCCCCTAAATAACCCTTAGAGGTAGGCAATATTACCATTTCCTCCCTTTCACAGATAGAAAGGCTGAGGCAGAAAAAAGTTTAGGTTTTACAGGTAACAAAAAGGAATCTGAGATGTAAACTCAGACACTATCTTTAGGGTCTTTGCTTTTAGCCCTTTTACTGTACTGGCTGGAATCTGAGGAATGGGGATAGTAGTAGGAATGACCTCTAGGATTTTCATGAGACTAAAAAGGAAGATATATGTCAGATGATCAGCCCAATGCCCGCATATATGAAGAGCGCAATAAAAGATGCTTATGATTATGATTATTACCCATTCCGTTTTCATCCTCACTGACTCCTCCTCCTATTCTCTGTCTTTGTCCCTGTCTGTCTCTCCTTCTCTCTCCTCTTTATTCTAATTATTATAGTTAGGATTATTTTGACACCCAACTCCAAACAAACACCTTTTTATTTATTTCCAAACCATAGCTTATTCTTACTCATCTTTCTGTTCCCTGTAGTCTCTCCCCAACCTATATTGTTTAATCTTAGGGAATATTTATCAGGTAAATCCATCATTAGGTAATGTTTTAATAACAAGTTTCCCATCAGATAGTGGATATTACATATTCCCTATAACCAGCCATGCTCTATGGTAAATATTACCCTAAAAACGAAATTCATGACTCAGGACTAACTGAACAGCCAATTGGGAAGCCAGGGAGTTCTCACTTATGAAAATTATTATTGTTTGATTGATTTTTAACTCACCCACTGCCTGAGGGTCCTTTGAGTCATGCTGTATATATGTAGCATGCAAACTGGCACGGGCTGATTGGCTGGGAATGAAGTCAGGGTTGCTTAATATGCTATATTTATAATATCTACTTACAAGGGAAAAATCGCCTCTGTTTGATGCAATTGCCTATACTCAGGAATTTGCTGGCAACATGCATGCACACACACACACACACACACACACACTGACAGTGAGTTCTGCGCCTCACCTGCCCCAGCAGGCCAAGCTCCCCAGTTCCTTTCGTTCATCTCAGGAGGGAGCTAGATGGAATGTGCTCAGGCTTGGCAATCCCTCACGCCTAGTCCAAAACCTGGCACTTGGTATGTGACTTCAGACAGGTAACAAACTCTGAGCCTCAGTTTCCTCCCTCTTGGAGAGATCCTGAGGATTAAATCAAATAAAGTGTCTGGCATGTAGTCAAGTGTTCAAAACAGGGCACCGCTGACGGGCATGGAGGAACATGAGACTCAGGGAAATTCAAATCCAGGACAACAGTGGCTAAGTTTTTGAAATTGCAACTGGGGAGGTTACAAGGCTCCATGCACATTTTAGAATCATCGGTTGTCTGTTTGTTTCATATGGATAGGTCTGGAAACAATGTCTCCTCTACACAATGAGGTTGGCATTCAGGTTACTGTTCTCGAGCACTTGCTGCACACTGGGGACTAGAGCAAATAGACACAGGGCCATTTAGAGATGACTGTCCTATTATCCTTGCCACCACAGAGCTCACAAGTCACCAGGATTCTCAAAGTTAGGTGTCGTCTCCAGACCACCTGTGTCACCTGGATTCCCGGACCTCCTCCCTAGACTTACTGAATGGCAATCTCTGAAGGAGGAACCTTGCGTCCGGCATTTTCACAGGTTCCTCTGATTAAGATTACATGCACCTCGCACCAATTAGCAGCGTCCAAGATTTACTGTGCATTGACTATTCATTCCTTCATTCCACAAGTATTTGTGGGGGGTATTTCTGTGCCAGCCACACACTAAGATATTATGTGCATTGTTTCATCGAATTCTCGCAGCAGATCTATGCAGCAGGTGCTGATCACTTTATTTTTCTAGTCGGAGAGCTAAAGTAAGTACACACTGAACATGACTGGATATGTTAAGTAGCATAACAAAATTATATAAAATGCACTCTGGAAATCCCAAAAAGGGAGAAGCCACATCTAATGAAAAGATGTAGTTCTAGGAAGGCTCTACAAAGGGCCAGATCAAATGTCGTTCCAGCACAGTTTCATATCCCTTTGGGGTTGATGACGTCACTATGTCACAAAGGAGCCAACTGCTCACAGGCTCCTTAGCACAAAAGTGTGGGAACATACATAAGCCACTCCACAGAGAGGTTCATAGGTCAATAAGTATTTGTGTGTTACTCAGAAACAGTGGCTAAGCTGAACAGATGAACCTATATGCACCAAGAAGGAAGTAAGGAATTTTTCTACTTGATTATGAGGGGATGTGAGGTGTTTGTATTTATTTATTTATTTATTTACTTATTTATTTATTTATTGATGTGAGGTGTTTTGTTTTTTTTTTTAATTTTATTTATTTATTTGACACAGAGAGAGAGATCACAAGTAGGCAGAGAGGCAGGCAGAGAGAGAGAGGGGGAAGCAGGCTCCCCGCCGAGCAGAAAGCCCGATGCGGGGCTCGATCCCAGGACCCTGAGATCATGACCTGAGCCGAAGGCAGAGGCTTAACCCACTCTGCCACCCAGGCTCCCCTGATGTGAGATGTTTTTAAAACAAATTATCATTCTTCAACTATTTCGAGCCTGTGACATTCCTTTTTCTCTAAATAAAATGAAGTCAGTGTGGTATTTGTTGTTGCAGAGCTATGAACAGGATGCCCGTCAAATAGACAGGACCGAAAAGGGAGAAGAAGAATATTCAGTGCTGGCAAGGTTGTGGTGAAATGGACATTCTCAGAAACTGCCGCACTTGGAGGGGCCGTAACTTACTACACCCTTTCTGAGAGTTATTGGCAATATGTGTGAAGAACTTGAAAGAATATTCATACCTCCGAACTTTATAATTCCTACTCTGGGAAACTCTCCTAATGAAATTACAGACAGTTGGATATAGATTTATAAATCAGGATGTCGTCCCTTGCAGTGTGATTTTTTTTTTTTTAAGGGCATCGAATCAAAAACCATTTAGGGTTGCCTGAGTGGCTCAGTCGGTTGCCAGTCAGTGGCTCCAACTCTTGATTTTGGCTCAGGTCGTGCTCTCAGGGTCTTAGGATTGAGCCCCACCTTGGGCTGCATGCTTAGCAGGGAGTTTGCTTGGGATTCTCTCTCTCCCTCCCTCTCTGCACCCCCACCCCCCGCACTCTCTCTCAAATAAATCTTTTTTTTAAAAAAAGTTTAAACATTCCATAATAGAGATCAGTTAGGTAAATTATCACAAATTCACATAACAGATATGAAATAAAATGGGGGCTCCATCAGGATAGGGATCTTCATCTCTTTTGTTCACTGTGGTATCCCCAGTGCCTATCATGGTGCCCAGCACATAGCAGACACTCAGCAAATATTTGTCGAATGAGTGTAACTTCATAGTTAGGCATGAGTGCTTTGAAGTTGTACCTCCTGACCCTCACCCTAAAGCTGTGAGAACTTGGCCTCCCTACCCTCATTTGCGAAATGAGGGTAAGCATAGAACATTTTTCATAAGATTATGTTGAGGATTGAAGGCCATAATAGACACATAAGGTGGCATTAACAGAGAAGCACTAAATAAATGTTAGCTTGCTGTTATTATCCATGGAGTTGTAAGGGAACATCCTTATGGTTAGTAAAAACTAGCACCTCAAATGTATTCAGTGAGATTGAAAACTTGCAATAGGAAAGTACAGATATAGCATTTATATTTAAAAAATGAGAAGTTTGCAAAATGCAGTGATCTCTGGACCATGAAAAACACCATAGTTTTCATGAGCAGAGGAACAACATGCCCCTGAGAGACCTGTGGCTACAGACAAGTTTAATGCATCTATACATCAGTCTCTACATTCAGAACCCTGGAAGGAATCAAAGCAACCTGACAGGGTCTGGGAGTGGGAGAGAGAATCATGCTGTAATCAATTATTAGAATGACAGAGGGGCTTTGAGAACTTTATTTACATCAAACCACATGTTTAGTGTTGATTCTTGATCATCGTCTGCTTGCTGATAGGAGGTCCCCAAAATGAAATTCAGCTCTTGGCATGCTTCTAGAATTTGTAGAGAACATCTGAGAACTTCAGGGAAAGTTCTGTCATTTGCTATTTCAAGGTTTTCCCTTAAGCACTTCTTTGGTGTGCTTGGTCTGGGCCTTGACAAAGGCCCGGGCCCAGACCATTTTTTTCAAAACCTGATCTAACAACTTCAATCAGATCTTGCTAGTCTAAAGATCCGAAAAGCTAACTCATGTTTTCAGAGCTTGCCATAAAACATCCTGGGGGCTCAAGCAGCCCACAATAATCTGGCGGTAAGAACAGTGATAATTGTTTGGGGTGACGTTGTGCTTTCAGAAGTGACAGACAGACTTCATGTTATGGACTTTCGAGATGTTTCCCAGGCTACCAGACTTAAATATAATCTGGAACCCAAAGAAAGGCCTATGACACAACACCATTTTTGTGATTCCACCCCTACCACAGTACTGGTAGGCTGGTGGTCCAAAGGTGGGCTATGGAGAGGAAGAACAAGAGAGAAACCAATCCTGTACATAAAATTTAAGCATCAACTACTGAAATCAAGGGTAAGAGTCCCCTGGCTGAAAGAACAATTTATAGAGTATATCGGGAGGATTTATTAATCACAAAACAATGAAATTTTTTTTCCTATTTTAAACTGCATAAAAAAAATCAACACAGGGAGATTTGTTGAGGTGGGATCAACAGTAGTTGAAATGCAGATCTGTGGGCTCCGGGCCAAGGACTTCTTGTTCAGTGGCTCTGATGTGAACACAGTTCTTTGCATTTTTTACAATCATCCCAGGTGAAAATACTAATCCAGAAACTCTCTTTTTTAAGGAAATAAATCCTCTTTTGCTTGAGAAATTACTTTAATTGGTTTTTGGGGCTCTGCACATATAGATTTCCAGGGCTCATCTTGATGAGAAAGGTCAAAAAAAGGATGAGATTTACATGTTTCTATTTCATAACATAATAGGACTTGAGGGTTTTCCCATTATCAGTCCTTGTCGGAGTCTTAGTGTTTGAATTATAGAGATAGAAATGTGGCCGGCTCCATGGAAGCCGGCTGCAGCCAAGACTGAGGAGACAGTGAGTCACTGCCTTCAAGGAGTGGATGATGTATACCACTGACATGCTGTTTGACATTTAGCTTTAATTGTTTGTTCTCTTGTGAGATGACTTCTCTACTTCATCACTAAACCTTTAGTAAAATACTCTATGCAAGCTCTATGCTGATGGTGCACTGAAGGATGAAGGAGAGAGAAACATGGTGGGGTTTTCCAGTGGAACATACTAGAGAGAACTGGAACAACCATGAGGAGCAAAGATGGGAGAGTGAGAAGGGGATGGGAATTTCAGTGGAGGAGGAATTCATAAAACAAAGAAGCAGGGGTTTGTAGGGCAATCTCCAGAAATTTGAATGATTCTCTCTTTGGAACCCTTGGGAAGATTGCTGGAAGCTCAGGGTTTATGGAATATTATTAACACAGAATAAAATACTTTCATTGCACACATGCATCACTTATTTTTAAAAATTTGTTATAATGTGCCCTGGTGGAGTTTTCTTTGTTATCCCAATTGAGGTTCATCGAGCTTATATTTTTCAAGTCCGGAAATTTTTAGCCATTATATTTTCAAATATGTTTCTGTTTCTCCTTGCCCTAGCCTCTCCTTCTGGAATTCTATGTCAGACCATTTCAAATTGTTCCATAGGCCAATGTTTTTCAATCATTTTCTTCTATATGATTTGTTTTGGAGAGCTTCTATTGCTCTGACTTCAAGATCACTAATATTTTCTTCTACAATATGTATTATATCCTTCATCTTTCCAGAGGAGTTTTTATTCACATATATTATATTTTTTAAATCTCTAGAAGTTTCATTGTGCCTTTATTTAAATATCTTTCCATTTCTCTCCTCACTACATTCATGTTTACCTTTGAATATAACTTAATATAGTTATAACTGTAGCTATATAGTTATGTTATATAACTTATGTAAGTTATATAACTAAAATTATATAAGTATAACTTAATAGCTGCTTAAAGTCCTTATTTGCTATCTAACATCTCTATTATTTCTGGGACTGATTTTTCCCCCCAAGGATAGGTCACACCTATTTGCCTACTTCTTGGCATGTCTAGCAATTTTTTTTTTTTTTTTTTGATACTGAGTTTTGTGTTTTATGTTGAGTGTCTGGATTTTGTTGTTATCCTGTAAAGAGTATTGAGCTTTGTTCTGGCAGGCAGATAAATTACTTGCTGATTAGCTTAATCTTTTCCAGGCTTCTTTTAAAGACTTCATAGGGCAAGTATAGAGAAGCCTTTACTCTAGGGATAGTTAAACCCACTTCTAACACATGACACTTTTGTGGCTACTGAATGTTCCAGGGGATCTGCAAGGACCTTCCGCTCTTGGAGGATGGAGTCTCCCAATTCTGTAATCTCTGTGAATTTCTCAGTCTACAGTTCCCCAGTCATCCATTGCCTGGTCTCTTGGAGTTTTGCCCTAGGCATACATGGTCTAATATTCAGCAAAGACTCTGAAGTATTTTCCTATGTTGCTCTTCTCTGACGCTCTGCTCCACAGTTTTGAGTAACCTCAACCTCCCAGATCTCTCATTTCTGTCTCCTCAACTTAGTGAGATTGTTGTACTCTGCTTAGGATTCCCTTCCTGCAACAAGGTTCAGAATGTGATTCCAGGCAAAGGCCAAGTGTTTATCTCATTACTTCCCTTTTCTTGAGAATCACAATAACATACCATCTGTTGTCCAATGGCAAACAGTGTTATATAATTTTTCCCAGTTTCCTTATTGTTTATGATGGGGGAGTATGTCCAAAACCTGTCACTCCATCATGGCTTGAAATGGAAGTTCAGCTATTGTGATTTATTCATACATTAAAAAAAAAGAGTAAACCTCAAGACTGGGAGCAGGAATATTCATATTACAACAAAACAAAACAACATGTATTAAGAGTAATATCTAAAATGTGAAAGGTATCCTAGTCTGAATTAACTGAAGTGTGTTATCTAAGACAAGGAAGGTCATAGTGCCCTTAACCCCACTCTGCATACTATTGATCCTGTTCATTCTTTTATTTTATAAACATGTTTGGAGAACCATCTTTGTCTTCTCTATGCCAGACACTGAGATACCGTGTTAAATGAGATATAGCTCTTATCCTTAAGAAACTCATAGATCAGAAATAGACAACTAACATGGAAATAACAATAGATTATGATGAGTGATACAGTAGAGATAAGCCCAGGACTTTATTAGAACACAGAGAAGTACCTATTTCAACCTGAGTGGTGGTGGGGGTGTCAAGATGGACTGTCTGTAGGAGATAATAGCTTATGAGTAGAGTCCTGATGGATGAGTAAGAATGCATCAGAGGAAGGAAGTGGGAGGGGTTGGGAGTAAAGCATACACATGCAAAAGCCTATTTAATTTCTTTGGGAAATTACAAGTATTTCAGAGTGGCTGAAGTGTCAAGTGGGAAGAAGAGGAGTGGGGTGAGATGAGGCTAAAAAGAGATATAGGAGCTGAGTAATACAAGGTCTTGTTAAACATTTTAATTTTATTCTAGGAGAACTGGGGAGCTGCTGAATTGTTTATCCAGGTGACTAACATGGTCTGTTTGTATTTTAGAAAGATGTCGTGGGGTAGTTTGGGAAATGGAGCTGAATGGGTGAAGTAATGATCCACTAGGAAGACGTAGAACTAATGCAAGCCAAAGATAATTTATACCTGAACTCTTATTGGAAATGGGAACTGAGATGAGTACATGAATGAGAGATATTTAGAAGGCATTATCAACTGAGTCTGAAGACTGGTTGGATATGGGGATGAAGAAGAAGAAGGAGCCATAGATAGCACCTGGGGGTTGCCTTGGTGACCCAAGTTTTCTCTTAAGGGGTAGCAGATTTTTTGGTTTCTGTCTAGGTTGACTATTGTCTTGCCATGTATGTGATTCCAGCCTTCTGGTTGCTGGGGCCTATGTACTTCCTCTAGGTGTTTGAGATTACTTTCTGTCTGTTAAGCTTGCCTTCTGTCTCTTGTCTCTTTTAGCAGTCAGAATCTGCATAAGCCAATACTCCTGACTGCTCTCCTGATTCTGCCTGGATTACCAAGTCAGGTATATTCTTGGATCTGTCTCACTCCTATGTGTTCCCTGGACCTTGTACCTCCAGCTTGACAGTTCCTCCACATTTCTTTCTATGACTCATGGGAAACTGTGATACAGAGCCAACAAAATGATACATGGAGATCAGTACTGGAAAAGACTTAGGACATCATATGGCCCAACACACCAATAGTGCATTTGAAATACCAAAAACATAGTTTCATAATTTCATCCATACATTCACTAAACATGTGTTGATTTTACTACCCTTCCTAGACAGTTATTAATAATTATAACTCTCCCATATATAGATGTGTATCCATAGATTTTTACAGCTTTATTTAACTTTGGTTGTTTTTGTTTTTTTTTAATTTGGCAGAGTCTTAAAGTTATTTATTTATTTATTTATTTATTTTATTTTTCCAGTGTTCCAAGATTCATTGATTCATCACCCAGCGCCCCATGCAATACATGCCCCCCCCCCATTACCTTGCTTTATGGGTATTAGAAGTAAGGGATAGAAGGTTCAACCCATAAAAATTGTATATAAGAACTGATCAAGAGGCGCACCTGGGTGGCTCAGTGGGTTAAAGCCTCTGCTTTTGGCTCAGGTCATGATCTCAGGATCCTGGGATCGGGCCCCGCATCGGGCTCTCTGCTCAGCAGGGAGCCTGCTTCCCCCTCTCTCTCTGCCTGCCTCTCTGCCTACTTGTGATCTGTTAAATAAATAAAATCTTTAAAAAAAAAAAAAAAAGGACTGATCAAGAAAGACTTATGGGACCATGGCAAAGACTGCCAGTTGTCCCATAACATGGGTTCTCCTCTCCTTTTTTGGTAATAGGTTCAATTTTGGGGTACCTGGCCCATAAAAAAAAAAACTTGTGGTTATGTAGTCCCAAGAGAAAAGAGATGATACACTCAAAATGGGATAAGCCAAGGAGGATTTATTTATAAAGGGGCTATTTACTAAGATAGGGTGTGGAAGAATTGTAAGTATAGTGCAGTAATCCAGAGCTCATAGCAGCTAGGCTGTTGCCTCCCTTAGGGCATAATGGAATGAAGGAAGGGAATAGCTACCAAAGCCTAGAAAAAGAGAAGGTCAAGTAGATTCAATCACTTTGCAAGGGGCAGTCACCCTCATTTGAGGGACAAGGCCAGCCCAATGCAAACTTGAAGGAAAGGATCCAGAGAAATAAATACTCTGACCTCACTCTTCTCTTTTTCTAATTTCCTGCCAGAACCTCTGTTGTTTGAGCTAGAACCATAAAAGTCAGAGGTTATACTCTCCCATTGATATGGTCTACACAGCCCAGCGTCTTCAGGTAGAGAGCAGATGAAGAGAAGTGGGCAGTGGGTCTGGACAGGCAAATGGCAAATAGCTGGCATATGAGAGTGATGTGACTACATTTTGACCAATGGAATGGGAGCAGAGATAGTGTGTTCAGCTTTGGGGAACACCTTTAAAGGGATGGGCATGTCTTCCTCCTTCCTATAGGCTGGATTGGTGACAAAATGATTGGAATTTGAGCAGCCATCTTGGTCCTTGAGACAGAAGGTACATCCTGAGATTGATAATAGAGAGAATCTAGATTCCTGCAGATCAAGCAGCTAGTTCTGGTTGCCTACATTCACTTGAGAGAGAAATACTCTGTGTCCTTTTAAAGCCACTATTATGGGTTTTCTATCATTTGCAACTGATGCAAATCTTAACCAATTCAGAGAGCAAACAGGAAATTCTTTTGGCATTCAGACTGTATTGGTTCTTTTTTTTTTTTTTTTTTAACCTATAAGCATCTGAAATGGACTTTGTCTAGCTGAAGCAAAGGGGAAATTTATTGAAAGGATGCTGGGGGTGTCTCAGAGAATCAAAGGAAATGCTGAACTACCAAGATAGGAGAGCTCAAGGCAGTTCTGGTATCTCAGAATTCTGTATGGCCTTTCACCCTGGAGGACTGCCACACATGTGACTCACCCCCAACAACTCCAATCTCTTCAGCAATCCATTCCAAATTTCATATTTCTTTCAGAGGGAATCTGATTGGGCCATCTTGCATCAGCCTCTCAGATCTCTGCTGAGGGTGGGCAGGAAAAGTCACAGTACAGTCAGGGCCACTGATTATCTCCAAGTTTCTTAGAACTATGGGTGCCTTGTGCATCAGAACCAGGAGGTGTGGTTGAAAGTGACAAAGGGACTATCCTTAAAGCATTTATATAAGTATAGTACATCTCCATACTAAACTTATAAGCTCTTTGAGGGTGGGTTTCATACTTATTCTGGAAACAATATGGACAATAATAATGTCTGGTCCACAGTAGATACTAAATAAAGGTTCATTTCCTTTCATTCTTCACCTCAATACCTGATGTTATGAGCTTCATTACAGAGCCAAGGATAGGTAACAACTCAAAACCACAATTTTGAATAAATTCAAAATTTTTGGATAAATTCAAAAATTTTTGTAACTAAGTTCACTGAAATTCTCAATATCTACCATGTGCCAGGAACTATGTTGAATATAAGTGGCAGAAAAATATGATTAAATGCTCTTAAGAGTTCATAGTCTGGCAAGGAAGAGAAGCATGTGGACAAATCATAATAATGATGAGCAGCAAATTATGTGCCATCGCAGAATTAGCATCAGATGCCTTAAGAGAGAACAGAGAGCGACTGAGAGAGTTGGCAGAGGTGATGTTCGAGGTGGCTGTATGAGGGTGAGTAGGAATCCTACAGACATAAAATGGAGGAAGAAAATTCTAAGCAAAAGGAAGAGCATGTGCAAAACTTCTGAAGCATGAAAATGCTCAGCTGTGTTCAGGAAAAAGCCAAGACCTCCACGTGACTCGACTTCTAGGCACTGACTGGAGACGTATTTATTCCTTCAGCAGTAATTTATCAAGTGCCACTCTGTGCAGGGTTACCAGGAAGTCAAAGATAAATGAGATTCAGGCCTCACCTTCAGCGGGAGAGGCAGACGCAGTGACTATGATCACATGAGTGCTATAGCAGAAGGAAAGCAAAACCTTACGGTGCTATTGTGGCAAGGGAAGGGACGTTATCAAGGGACTCAGGAAGAGAAACCCAGAGCTGCATGCAGGAGTTATGGCCTTTAATGCCATGCTAAAGCTGCTTGGGTTTCTTTACCTTATAGATCAGGAGACCCTCTAAACTGTTCTATATGTATTTGTTAAAGTAAAAAGATTCCAATATGCTGAGGTTGCTTTAAAACTTTCTGACTTAAGAACAATAAATCCCACTTGTTTTACACTTGTGTGTCGAGAACCATGCTAGGGATTTTATATCTCTTATCTCACTTGAACTGAGATTGGTCTGCAGGTGGAGAGGGCTAACTTTGGAGGTAAGCAAGGCAGAGAAGAGAGAAATGAACACCTGAGCATGAGGTGAGGATGGTTGGGCAGGTTCATGCTCTTTTACGGGTAGGAGACAGGGGCTTGAATTCTTCCTCCACCTCAGAGAAAGGTCCCTGCTCTAATCAAAATGCCTATGATTCCTTGGGTATGTATGATAAGTCAAAGCCTAGATTACTCCAAAAGAAATATGGACAGCTGCAAACTGCTTAAACTACCAAGGGTTTATATGTCTCAAGCAATGACAGGTCCAGGAAAAAGCAGTCCAACATTACTATCAGAGATACAAGTTCCTCCATCGTTCCAAGATGACTGTTGAATCTGCATTTCTTCTATTTCTTGGAATGAAGTTCCTTTCATTCCAGAAGAAGAAAGAAGCAGAGAAGAAAGGCTTTTCCTAAAAAGGTTAAACTTTCTAATTCAGGACCAGATACACTTTCCAGAGACTTCTGCTACATTTCATTGGCCAGAACTGCACCACATGGCCACTCTCAAGTGCAGGGGAGGCTGGGAAATGGAACATTGTAACAGAATGTATTTGCTCTCCCCTGGAATTCCCAATTAGGGTTGAGTCACTAAGGCAGGGGCAAATAGGTAGCAAGTAGGCAGCATATATAATTTCACCCCATTTTTCCAACAGTTCTATAAGGTAGATAATGTTATCCACATTCTACATATGGGAAAATAGAGTCAGAGAGGAAAGTAAGTTGGCCAAAATCACCCCAAATAATGAGTTATGGAATAAAAATTTTAAAATAAGCTTGTATCATTCCAAAAGTAAGAGATTTTTTGTTTTTCTGATGCCATCCAGTCTCCCTTAGCTATGTGACCTTGAGCAAGTCACTAAATCTCCCTGAGTCTCAGTTCCAAGGTATATGAAATGAGGATAATCACCCCTGGCTCAAAAGTTCTTCAAGTTAGATGGTGAAAGCAAAAGGGTTGGAAAGGATGATATCAATAGGACCCTGATTATTATCTATACCCCTTTTGCTGAAGTGTCTCTTCTGCAGTTGACAAGCAGGATCTTTGAGGAGCACAGCTCCAACATCAGTATTTGAGCTTAGCACCAGTAAAATCTCTTGATTGGTATTTCCTATTTGGGCCCCATCACAGTTTCCCAGGAATTTCCACTGACTGGGTTTCCTTTGTCCACTCCAAGAGCTGCCTATGCAGATGAGTTATGAGCCACATTCCACAGCAGGTCAGATGAAAACAACGTGCAAACCATCCATCCTGGCTTCCTTGGCTTCTTCCCCTGTTGCTGCTCCCCAGCTAGAGTTAAATGTAGGCTATTCCTCAGACTGTGCTTCTTCTGGTGCCCCATCCCAAGAAGGAATAACCGTTGGAGCACAGAGGGAGTCATTCCAGCTACAGACCCACAATACTCCACCTATTTCATGCGTCTAGGTTGGGGCCCTTGTGCACCTCTGCTGGGAAAGCTTTGCCTTCACTGTTTCCTTTAGAGAGCTCCTATTCCCAGGTCAAGGCTCAGACTGAATCTTAGACCCTCCTCTCCTGTAACATCTTCCCCTGTGCTTCCAGGCAGATGTCTTATTTGTTTCACATTTTTGTCTCTAATAACACAAGGCTTTGTCCATACTTGTATTATAGTGTAACACACGGTAAACCCACACTGAACTAAAACTCACCATGAGTCTGACTTTGCCATCACTGGATCCCAGAACTTTTAAAAAGAACAGATAGAATAATATTGATAACAAAAAAAAATGCATGTTCATTATATTGAAGGAGGAAAGGAAGGAAGGAAGTCACAGATATAAATGGGGAAAAAAGTCCCATCTGATCCTTCCCTTCCCATTCCTACCCCTTATAATCACTTAGTTATTGTGTCTGGTATGGCACAGACATGGACCAATCAGAACAAAGACCTGGAGCAGACTGCTAAAGGCCTCCTGTGGAGACACGGGTTCATGTTTTGGTTGCCAGAATCTGGCCATCTTTCCATTTCAACACATATGGACCCATTGAATTTGTTGTCATCACTCCCTAACCACTGTATGAATATAACATAAGGAAAAACATGGAGGACATTGGGAGAGGGAAGGGAGGGATGAATTAGAGGAAATCGGAGGGGCGAAGAACCATGAGAGACTGTGAACTCAGAGCAATGGACTGAGGGTTTTGGAGGGGAGGAGGGTGGGGGGATGGGCGAGCCTGGTGGTGGGTATTGAGGAGGGCACATATTGCATGGAGCACTGGGTGTGGTACATAAACAATGAATCTTGTAACACTGAAAAAATAAAATAAAAGTATTTGGAAAAAAAAATAACATAATTTGAAACCATTTCCCTACATTAGACACTTCTAATTTTTTTACTATTACAAATAGGACTAGAATGAACACTCTTGAAAATATATTTGCAAACACATGTGCAGGTATATCTGTGATAGATTCCTAGAAATAGAATTTTGGTGAAAACTCCAAAGTTATACTCCCACTAACTAGGTATAATCATACCCATTTCCTCAGGGCCTCGCATACCTGGATATTGTTGATCTTTATAACTTTTGCAAACCTTGAATAATATGCAGTTGAGCACCTTTCTATATGTTTATAGGTTTTTCTTTTGGGCCATGAGTATCAGAATCTTGCCTGCAATGAGTTCCCCTCAGTCCTAAAATCCATCTCTACAAATACCCCTTGAATTGAAGTTTCTTCAAGACTGTGATACTGACACAAGAATTTGTCGAGAATGACTGCTTTGTTTTGGACTTTACTTGGCATCGTTGTGTTTGACAACCATACACACCATGCGCTGAAGTTCTGAGGGCAACTTCCAGCAACATTAAGTACCTATTAAGGGTCTTTCATTTGTGTGACTAATGGAAGAGTTTTATGTGGGTTTTGGGGTTTTTTTTGGTTTTGTTTTTGGTTGTCTCATCTGTACTGCTCTTGTTTTTGCTTTGTCCCAGTCTGTCTGAGTCCCTTCCGTGTGAGATGATGTCTAGCTCTGCAACATGCTGACCTAGGAAGTCACCTTCTCAATTCAGAGCCCTTGGTATTAAATACTTGTAGCCTTGTAGCCTATTATCTTTGCATGATGAGTCAATTTCCCTTCATTTCAAATTCAATAACACCTACTCTGTGCTAATCTTTGGGAATACAAAATTAGATAACACTCAGTCACTATTTCAGGGGAACCTGAAGTCCAGTAGAGATCAAAGTCATATAAGGGGAATTATCATTGTCGTACAGTCAGGTCAAGAAAGAGTGAAGCCCAGGATGTCCTGGGAGATAGGACAGTTCTTCCACTTACCAGTGATGAGATCTTGGGTAGGTAAAGTAAACTCTGTTACATAAGTTTCTGTAAAATGTAGAACACAGTAACACTTACCTTATAGGGTTATTGGGTTGTTCTGAGGACTACATGAGTAAATTCAAGTAACTCAGAGCCTGTCATGTAGTAAGTCATCAATAAGTGTTAGTTTTTAGTATTATCATTATCACTGTTTTTCTTAATTACTATTAATAATATTGTAATGACAGAACAAAAGGGATGTAACTCAATCTGGGGGCTACTGGAGAAGGTGATGGCAGAACTGAGTTTTGAAAAGCAGAGAAAGTGGGTAGAGCTTTGATCTGGAGATGAAACACCCCATTCTCATCATGTGTTGAGCTGTGACAATGGGATGGACATTTAACCTCCATGACCTCATGTACAAATGAAGATGCTCGGGCACAGAGATATTGCACAACTTGCAAGGTTACACAGCTCGTGACACACTGTATTTGTATTTCCTCTATTTCATAGATGAGAAAAATGAAGCTCTGAGTGGTGTTAGAGCCAAGATTTAAATCCACGTCTCTCAAACTCCTAAGCCTATCTTCTTCCTACAATGCTATGTTGCCATCCGAGGGAATATATGAGTCTTATTTCTTTGGGACTTTTGAATAAGACTTTGGGCATCTTTATACTTTGGTTTTCTTATTTCCAACTCGGGCATCTCTACACCTCTCCCCTCTGCACACTGCCACTCTTCCAGCCTCCAGAAGAGGCTGTAACAGTGAGTAGGCTTCCTAGGCAATATGCCTTGATTCCCTTGAAGAAATGCAGCAAGGAAATGTGAAGTATGGTGATGGTGGCCTTTTCAAGGGTGGGTGATGAATGGAGACTTCCTGACATTTCAAGCGACAACATCTGAAAGGAAGTGGAATTTTCCTGAAGCAGAGGCAGGAGTTCTCTGTCACAAGCTATTGATTTGGGGTGCACGTCTCGCATTTAATCCAGTGATTAATTTGGAAGGAGGCAGCATGCATGCTGGGCTTTCATTTAGTGAGTTTAAAAGCATACGGCTTCTGATTTATTTTGTCTTCATTTGTGCAAGGCTGTTTTATTGCTAAGGGTTGAATGACAGGCTTCCTGGCAGGCTGTAAAGACAGGTAAAATTTAAATAAAGAACATAAAATCTTTCAAGGCACTCTATTTATCTTTTGTAATTTATTAATCACACCTACTGAAATCTGGTTGACCCTCTGGGAATGGTTCAGTAAAGGAAAACTATTCAGTGTGCTCGACTTGCCAATCCCCTCGCTTTTCTATTTTTTTCTTTTTCTTTCTTTTTTTTGAAGATTTATTTATTTATTTTAGAGATTGAGAGAGAGTATGAGCAGGAGGGGCAGAGGGAGAGGGAGAGAGAATCTCAAGCAGACTTTGCACTGAGTGCAGAGCCCAGTGAGGGGCTCCATCTTATGACCCAAGATCAAGACCTGAGCTGAAATCAAGAGTTGGACGCTCAACCGACTGTGCCACCCAGGCATTCCTTTTCTTTTTCTTTTATAAGTGAGAAAACTAAGGACCCCAAGTAAGAAGTAACTTCCCCAAGTCATGCCATGAGTTAGAAATTAAATTAATTCCTGCCCTGGCCTACAAACTCAGGACCACCAAAATATGAAGAGTATGTGTAGAGCTCCAAAAATATTCTCGAAATGTTCAAAGTATTTTCATAACAAATTGATGAATTAACATAAGTATTCCCTTTCCTGCATCTCTTCAATATCACCAACCCCAACACTTCCATTGCCTTAAAGACAAACTTCAGGGCAAGGCTTACAAAATCCTTTAAGAGTTAGCCTCTGCTTATCCAGCAAACTCCATTTCTTGTTGCCCTGAACTACCTCCATTCTTGAATTCATTCATATGGAACATCTTTATCTTTTTCCAAATAGGATGTGTTTTTTCTTACTGTTGAGTCAAAACATATGCTATTCGTCTGCCTGGAATGTATCTCCCTGGATGAATGGATGGATGGATGGATGGATGGATGGATGGATGGATGGACAGACGGATAGACAACCTAGATCCTGGGTTTATAGTTCATTTCACTAGAAGCCATTGCCTCTGGAGTTAGTGCTCATTCCATCAGTAAAACTACCTTTGACCCACAACAGTTTTAATTTCTCCAGTATGACTTTATCATTTGGCTGAGATTCTCCAATTGTAACTGTTGGCCCTGAAATACCTCCACTTATTTCAGGAAGCTGCCAGACTTCTCTTGGCACAAGTCTCTCTCCTTAAAAACCCAAGAAACTCTCCTTATTTCATGTGTTAATAGCCATCAAATCTCCCTCATCTATATGCATATGAATTCCAAGAAATCAAATAAAAATTTAATTGTGAGATCCAGAATAAAAAAATTAATATTATGTAAATGAGCCTTATTACCTTGAAGTTGTGGTATAAGCTCTAAATCAGGCATTTTGAGAAGGGTTTGGGGCCATGCAGGAGGTAATATAAATGTAATGGGCTACTCAGGAGCAACTAGAGATCACAGGGTCAGAGGCAGGTGTGAGCATGGAAAATGTGCCTTAGACTGTTATTGACATCATAGAAAAGACAGAAACCTAAAATTCATGGGAACTATAGAAAGGAAATTCTCAGTAAAATTTCTAATTCCTATCCAAGCAATTTGCCCTATTGAGCCTTTGAGGAGCACAAAGATCTTCCTTGTACTTGGCTGGTCTGGACACTAAATGTTGTGGTCCTATCAGAGCCACAGGAGAACTTGGAACTTGGAAAAGAACATGGGCCCCCAGTGGGTGACAGCCGGCTCTTCTCCTAGGAGCCCCATGGAGGAAAGGGCCTCACGTCAATGTTCAGCCACAAGCTTCATCTTTGGGGTCTGACACACTTGTGGATGATGTCTCCCATAGGAGTTAGGCTTAGAGCCGGGACTTCAAAGGAGAGAAGATGGGGAAGGCATTTCAGGTGGGGAAACAGTGGGGCAAAGGTACAGAGGTGGTGGGCTCCTATTTCACTTGTAGAGTTTACAGTCTACGGGAGTGGGAAGGCATTCATCTCTGGGGCTCACATCTAGCTGATCACTTAGAAGCTGGGTGGTTTCTCTGAGCTTCGATTTCCTCACTCAGGGACTGGATTTCTGTTACCTCACAGGGAAGACAACTGGGTTCCAGTCAAAAGAGAACTTTATAACAGGCAGGAATGATTGCTAGAAGAGGCGTGTGAGCAGACATAGCCAGGTCCTTGATATCAACAGGCTTGTTGGTAGGATGACCTGTGAAGATCCCTCCCATGACCAAGAATCTGGGATCCCACGAGTCACGGATGCAGGTCCTGGTTCTGATGTCACACGCCAGCCTCATTCAAACAGTCGGTCACATGATCAACGGCGCACTGTGCTCTGGGCACTGTGATCCTTGCGGTCAGACCTGAGAGGCTATTAGACTGAATGACACCTGAATCACTACAGTTTCTTTTTTTTTTTTTTAAAGATTTTATTTCTTTATTTGACAGAGATCACAAGTAGGCAGAGAAGCAGGCAAAGAAAGAGGGGGAAGCAGTCTCCCTGCTGAGCAGAGAGCCCGATGCGGGGCTCGATCCCAGGACCCTGAGATCATGACCTGAGCCGAAGGCAGAGGCTTAACCCACTGGGCCACCCAGGAGCCCCTAATTCACTACAGTTTCAATAGCCTCTGAACCCTTTCCCTAGGAATTGAGAGGGTGCCCCTCCACACCCTTAAAATTACATCACTACAAAGACAGGACAGTTAAAACCATGTATGACGATTTGGGACGTCGCCAAGTGGGTGGGCCACGAGGCCTGGGGAAAGAGCACAGACCTCACCACTGAGGCAAACACACAGGTGGCTTCGTTGTACATTTTGGTCTGCAGTGAATCAAGGCCCCTAAATTCTACACGAGGATATTGAATCTAAGTTTCAAAAAGAGCTCATGCACCTTTCACCTTCCCTGCCTTTGAACTGCGATCATTTCCTCTTCCCGGAAGGCCTTTATAGCCTCTTCTAGGAACCTAATGCTGCACAGCGAAGCACCCCTAGATGGAACGGTTGAAACCATGAAGATATTTCTTCTGCTCACAAATCTAAATTGTAGGCTGGCTCAGAGGGAACAGCTCATCCCTGTTCCACTCCGTGTCAGCTCGGGAGGCTCAAAGGCTGGGAGCTAGAATTTTCCAAAGGTGGGTTCCTTTGGCCTCCCCCTCTATAGCTTCTCTATGTGGCTTCTCCACATGGTGACAAGAGCATGGCAGCTTCAGGGAAGCCAGACTTCTTACAGGTCTGCTCAGGGCTTCTGAGGCCTGTGTCCCGAGAGAGAAAGAGCCAAGAAGAAGCCATAGGGCCTGGCAGTCTCCTAGCCTCAGAAGTCACAGGCGGCACTTCTGCCACACCCTCTGGGTGGAAGCAGTCACGCCCCCCTCCCCCCGCCAGGAGTCAAGAGCAGGGAACACAGAGCCCCACTTCTGTGAGGCATGTCATTCCCATTGTTAGAAGAGAGGGTGGGATGGGAGTTAGACCTTGACGAGTCTGTCTTTGGAAACTCTTTTGTGCACCCACTCTTTCTATCTGAAAAACACTCTCACGCTCAAGACCCAGCTCAAATATCACCTTCTCTATAAAGCCTCCCCAGCTCCCCCAGAGCTAGTTACCCCCTCCACGGGGCCTAACAGAGCACTTAGCACCTGAAATGATATTTCTCTGTCTCTCTTGGATACTGTGGACCGTGAGCTTTTCAAGGTCTGGGGCTATAACATGTATTTCTATATCCCTAGCTTTCCACACTGGGGAGCTTCTTAGGAAACAAACGTTACTACAAGCTAGACCAGGGTTTCTCATACACCCTGAACTACCTGCATCAGAATGCCTGTGTGCTGGTTAAAAATGCACCCTCCCAGGTGTGCATCAAACCTCCTGTATCGACTCTGGGGGCTGGGCTTGGAAAGCTGAGTTTTAATTAACTCCCCAGATGATTCCAATGGATAGGAACCTTTTCAAGCTACAACATCCCCAGGGCCCAGTACAGTACCCGGCACATAGTTGCGACTCAAAAAATACCTGTTGAATGAATAAATGAGTGAGTGAATGAATAAATATTTTTAGAACCGGGCTGGGCACCCAAGAGTCCATTTGCTCTGTTGGCTAATGGGACGTCCAGTTCTGGCTCCGGAGTCAGGCAGACATCCCTCCAGATTAGGCCTAGGTGGGACTCAATGCCCCACTTCCCCTTAAATGGGCCGGTGCCTGGAGAAGGTGGCTAGGACAGAAGGGAGGGAATCTTGGCAGTCGTAAAGTCGGTGCATTATCTCACCCTCTACCAGAAGGCTCCTTTACCGTCTCCACCTCCTCCTCGTCTCCCCACCCCCAAGCATCCTGTCACATCCCAGATCAGAACCATTCTGGAAGCAGTATTTGCTAGTTTGACATTTCAAAATAGCATCAAGGAGGCTAAAGATAGCTAGGTTACAAGGGAGGTTAACCAGCTTGCCAACTGACGCTGAGGGAATTCGGTCTTCTCCATGTTGGTCCAAAGAATCCTGTGGTGTCTTTCCTCTATCCAGAGGGTTAGAAGTATTGGAGGAACAGGGAGAGGATGTTGAGCCAAGAGCAAGGGGCACAGCCTCAGTCTGAATTCAGTGAGTCGTAGGGAAGTGTGTGTGGTTCGGGGGTCTCAGAGCTCTGTTTTCCCTAGCTCTCTGAGGTGAAAACTTGCCTCCCTAAAACCCTGCTTTCTGGGCTCCTGGGGTCCCCATGCCCACCTGTGCATCTGGTTCCCCTCACACAAACACTCCCAGGAATCATTCGAGTTGGGGAAATAGTTCGTCAGTCTGAAATAGTGCAATTTTTCAAATGTCACCAGCCCTTCAGTTCCTTTTGCTTCTTCCCACCTCAGCCTACTTATGCTCCATGTTCCAAAGTCGGGACTGTGTGACTGCAGATGTGGGCAGCAGGGGCCGGAACCTGGTGACTGGGGGGGGGGAAGAGGGGAGCAAGCATCTCCTGAGAGCCCAGGGTGTACAATAATAACCCTTATGGGCACGGACCGTTTCCTGTCGGCCACTCTGCTAAACCGCTTACACATTTGGCCTTATGAAGTCTCACAACAATCCCTCTATGCATTAGGTAATGTTTCCTCCATCTGATAGAGGAGGAGCCGAGGGTCAGAGAGGCTGAGCAGTTTGTGGTGGGTGCCACAGCGAGCAAGTTGCGGAGCTGGGATTCAAACTCAGGAGCACCTGACCCACAGCCGACTTTCCTCCCGACTGTATTATATCACTATCACCTCCCTCTACAGAGGTAGACAAAGAACATCCTCGCCTGTGTGTCCTGACTTGAACCCATTCCATGCATTACACCGGCCTCAGTGAGGTGACCCTGGCCCCTTGAGATGGGCCAGCAATGACCTGGAGCCAAAGGGGTGGGCACTTGCGCTCAGTGACTCAGCAGCCCGGCCTGGCCCGGCCCGCCTGTCTGACCTTTTCCCATGTCACACATAGCTAATGAAAGGGTTATCCCTGCTTGCATCCTGCAGCCCCAGGGGTAAGCAGCAACCTGAGTCACAAGGGACAGATTGAATATCAGAGTTGAAGTGAGTCTCTCTGCCTCACCCTCCCTGAATGCGCCCGCAGCTGCCCATTCAGCAGCGACACTGCTGTGACATCCAGAACATGCTGGCAGGGAGGCAGTCAGGGATCCTGAGGGGACAGGATGCTGGTCATCTGGCTAAAAACGGGGGGGTGGGGAAGGCCTCCCAATTATGTCTGGCTGTGGGGCCAAGCTCTGTAACAGGATTCAGGTGCTGCCAAAGGCCCCCTGCCTGTTCCGAGCAAATTCAGTTAAGAGCAAGGGGAGGTTGCGCTAATGGCTTCCACATTGGGGGCCTTCTGCAGCAGAGGAGGCAAGGAGTCTGATCTGGCCTCGGAATGAGCCCTGCCCTGGGGAACGAGAATGCATCAATGAAGGGCCTCTTCTGTGAGGGAGGGTCTTACTGGCTGGACGCTGAGAGATGACGATAGGCAGGCAAACGGATGCATCCTGCCTGGAGCTTACAGTAGTGAGAAAGACCGAGAACATCCGAGAAAATTACAACACAGGGCGAAGAAGGCTGTGAGTGCAGTCGGAGCCCCGAGCAGGCCGCCTGCCTGAGATGCAGGGCTTCCGGGAAAGGACTGGTTCCCTGTGTCAGTGCCCGAGACCGGCAGGCTGTGGAGGAGAGCGGCAGGGAGCTGAGGGTGCCAGGAGTGGGAAACGAGCACCGGGGAGAAGCCTGTGGTGGGGGGACGGTGAGGAGGCTAGAGAGTAGGGTACAAAGGCACAAGGGATAAAGGGATAAGTTAGGAGACTTGAGCAGTTGGAAAAACGTCAGATCTCGAAGTCTACCAAGGAGAGCAGTTGAAGAATTATAAAAAAAAAAAAAAA
Organism: Potos flavus; assembly: GCA_028534135.1. NCBI lineage: Eukaryota > Metazoa > Chordata > Mammalia > Carnivora > Procyonidae > Potos > Potos flavus. The sequence continues at coordinate 124,057,746 of CM052900.1, read as the reverse complement.
AAGCCAGAGATGGAATGCAATCCGTCTTGAAGCACCGGTCTGGCTTCTGAGTCCAGCCGAGACAGGACAAGACTCACTCGGGGACACCCGTTAGGAAGTTGTAGCAGTGATTCGGGGCAATGACTGTGATGTTCTTGACTCGGCTGAGGGCCAAGGGCATGGAGAGGAGGGAAGGGTAAAGCTAGTTACAAGGCCAAGTCAAGGAATGATATGGTCTTTGCCTTCAAGAAGAAAACAATTTTAGTTGAAAAAATATTTTCTCCCTTAATCCACCCCAGGCTTACGTGACTGGAAGGGAGGTGAGAGGTCACTTGGTTCACTCTCCCCTTGCAAGAAGTCCAGTGGTTTTCAGCCTGGGTTTGAATTTCTTCAGTGCAGCGGGGGGAGCCTGGGGGCATGTTAGGCTGCAGGGGAAGAAATCTGGGCGGGCAGTCGGCCTGGACTAAAGCTTTCTTGGAGTTTGAGAAACCCTCCGGCCTAGGAGTGTGTGTCCTGCCGGCAGGGCCCATGGTGGCAGGCAACGTGGCAGTTGGAGGCTACAGCTTTCCTGCCAGCTGTGATAAGACGGGCTGCAGACCTCACCAGGCGGAGCCCCCCAGGAGAGGGGGTCATGCAGGCTGGCAAGGGGCTGGGAGCACCTCTCTGCCAACAGACCCGCCCACAAGGGCTTGCTGAGTGACTGCCCCGTGCCCAGCCTTGTTCTTGGAAACTGCCGTGATAACACTCTGGGTGAGAGCCAACACTCGCTGACCTTTTACGTGGGCAGAATCCACAGGAAAAGGTCATTCTTTTTGGAGGCTGTTGAAAATTTAATGACAGCAATTCCTTAGGCTTGTAGAAGTCCTTTAACGTTCTCTAAGCCCAGACAACGACATCTTCTCTTACACAAGCGAGATGTGTTTTACACCTCTAAAGCGCTTACTCGGTGACACGCTTGATCCACTGGTGAGCCTGGGAGGGAGGCAGAGATCCCCGGATCCCAGAGCCCCAGTGACCTGGGTTCAAATCCTCACCCCACCCCTTGTGACTGTGTGGCCGTGGTCCTTACTTTCCCTTTCTGAGCTTCCTCCTCTGTAAAATAGGGATAATACTCTTATTTTGAAGGCTTGATGCTGCCTCGCCCAGTGCTCAGTAAAGGCTAGTGTCCTCCCCCTTCTTTCTCTCCCATTCCTATATTCTCAGCAAGGACCTAGCTAAGGTTGCAGGACTAGAAGAACAGGATCCCGGCATCCAGCATCTTAGCCAGCTCTGGCTACTGTAACAACGTATCCTAGACTAGATGGTTTTTAAAAAGAGGCATATTTTTCCCTCATGGTTCTGGAGGCTGGGAAGTCTCAGATCAGGGTTCCTGTATGGTCAGGTCTGCTGAGGACCCTCTTCAAGGCTCACAGAAGGCCACCTTCTTGCTGGGTCCTCACAAGCCAGAGGCAGGAAGCTCTGACATATCTTCTTTTTATAAGATCACTAATCCCATTGTGGGGGCTCCAGCCTCATGACCTCATCTTGACTTAATTACTCCCAAAAGCCCTGCCTCCTAATGCTGTTACATTGAGGGTTAGGGTTTCAAAAGATGAATCTGGGGGGGACACAAACGTCAGTCCAGATAGGTGAATGCTTCGGGTGGATGGCTGGTTAAGATGGTGAGGGGGTTTCCATGCTCAGAGAAGGGCACAGGCAAGCAGCAAGAAAGGGACAGGTGCATCCATGGTTGTGGGGGACCCAAATGCTGGAGGACCTTGAAACTCCTGGGTGAAGTCCTATGAATTGATTCAGTAGAGAACAGGAGATCTGGAGGGATCAGAAGCCAAGGAGGAGTGGTAGCAGGTTGGGTCTGAAGCCGAACTGTGGGCGGGGGTGGGATAGGAAGAACCTGAATCAGAGACACACAGGAAGTTGGGCAAGAGATGGGGGAGCCTCTGATCAAGAAAGCAGCACCAGCACCGCACGGAAAGCAGAAGCTGCAAGACCCATTTCTAAGGAAAACTGGAGAGGGGGCAAACCCAGCGGGGAGGGGAGAGAGCTGAATAGAGACAAAACAATTCAGGGCATGTGGGATTCTGAGTCATTCATTCAACTACTATTTGTTGAACACCTCCTAGATATGCCTGGGCACCGAGGAGAAGACCCAGTCCTTGCTGTCAAATAAGAAAGACAGAAATACTAATAAAAGTTGAAATTTACAGAGCACCTACTCTGCACCAGCCATGACTGTGTTTAATGTGACTCTCTCCAATAAGGACCATGCGAGGGAGGCATCATTAGCATCACTACCTAACACGTAAGGAAACCGAAGTGCAGAGAGTGTAATCTCCAAAGCCATTCCACTCCTCCTTCCTCATCACGCTCTTCTTTACGGTAGCCTTGCCTTCAACCTGGCCTTGTAGGATGATGAGAACCAGTTGTGAGTCAATCCCACTGGGGGCTGAGTCTTGGCCATACCACTCCTGCTGCAGGTACTTGGACAACTTGCATGGTCTCTCAGGCTCAGTTTTCATATGTATAAAATGGTTATATAGCATGACTCAACTTGAAGGGGGACTGTAAGGCTTAGATTACATTTATGTAATTGTTTTAATGTCTTCATAGCCCTGTGGAGAACACCGTGGTTTATATGATCATTTCTAATGGACAGTGTTCAGCTCCTCCTGAACAAATCTGGACCGCTGGCTACTTAATAATCGTGGACTGAATGCATACATCTTCTTGAATAAATGAGCATCTAGAGCGGAGGTGAAAGTAGGTAAATATTAGTTTTGCTCCACTAGATAATTCCCATAAACTGATTTTGGTTGAGGTGTCAACAGGTGATAACTGTTTAAAGAATGGAGATGAGGAGGAACAGAACCAGGCCCAGCCAGCTAGCTCCCCGCCAGAGGCAGCCCTCGGACCGCCCAGAGCCCAGGGCGCACGTCCAGGTACGCAGTGGGCGCTTAGTAACTTGGTTAAAACACTGAAAGGTAATGAAAAAGTCAAGTCAGGCGGAGAGAACAAATCAGGTAGGGGAGAGACACGGAGAGGGCAGTCAGAGGCAGAAAGAGTGCTCCACGAAGAGGGCCGGGGCAGAAGGGGAGGGACCTTGCTGGCTGCGGCAGGGAGACTGGCTGCCGCACCCCAGGAGGGGTGGGGAGGGCAGAGCTCAGAGCACAGCCGCTTCCTCCCTGAGCCTGCGGACCCAAGGCAGCAGGCAGTGGGACGTGGCTGGCGGAAAGTCACGGCCTCCTCGCCACGGGGACTTTCCTGGCGTGGGGCTGGGAGGACCTGGGAGTGCTGGCCTTTAAGCTTCCTAGGTCGAACTGGGGCTGGGACCACCCCGAAGGTCTCTGATGTAGGCAAGCCACCCACTGCTAGCCCGCCCATGGGGAGTGGTCCTCTCACCTGACCTTTTAAGCCTTCAAGGTTCTAACAAAGTCCCCCCCCTTTTCCCTAGCCCAGGGATTCTCACACTTGAGTGCACCAGAATCACATGGAGGCTTTATTAATTAATTTTTTAATTTAATAAATTAAGTCAGTGATTTCATCATTGTTAACAACCACTGCTACCCTCCCTCCACTGTTTCTGATTTAGTGCGTTTAGGGTCTGGCCTGAGACTATGCATTTCTAATAAGCTCCCAGGTGATGCTGATGCTTCTGGTCCAGGGACCATCCCTTGAGAATCACTGAGCTGTCTCCCTTTGACTTAATCCACTAAGTACCTTGTTCAGCCTCCCAGGGAGCCTGGAATCCTTGACAGTTGGAGAAACAGGGGAAGGGGGCCCCGAATTTGAGCAAAGTCAGGAGGGCACCTGGGAATCCCAACTTCCAGAGGATGGGGGCAGCCGGAGGGGGCGGGGGGTGCTTTCTGCAGCCTCAGCTGCTGCCTATAGTCTCTTGGGAGGCCTGCGTGAGGGATCGAGAACAGGGCAGAGCCCTGAGAAGTGAGAGCTGAATGGGAAGCACGGTTAACCAAGTGTGGCTGCAGGGAAGGGAGAAAAAGGAAAAGACTGCATGGAGGATGCCTATTCATCAGTCCATGGCCCCCTAATCAGTGCCACTGACACTTTCATTGATTAAAAAATGTTAATTGAGCAACTACTGTATATCGGGCACTAGGCATTGTCTCAGTGTCAGGGATAATGCAGGAAATAAAATGAGATCACTGTCTTTCAGGCAAATACTTTCTAGTAGGGATATTAACAACAAACATAACAAAAGAGTAAATTATTGAGGATGTTAAAAGGTAAAGATGCTGTGGGGAAAAACAAGAGTAGGGTAAGGGAGTGCCGACGGGGATTGCATTTGAAATAAGATGGTCACAGTAGGCCTTACTGGGAAGGTGGTATTTAAACCAAGAGTTAAGGTAGTTGGCTATGTACTAGCTGGGGGAAGAATGTTTCAGGCAAGCGAAACAGCCAATGCAAAGGTCCTGAGGCAGGAACATGCCTGGTATGTTTGAGGCCCAGCAAAGATGCCAGTGTCACTGGAGTGGAGGTGGGGTGGAAGGAGGAGCTGAGTAGATGAGGTCCGAGGGGTAATGGGGCTGGCAGGAAGGTGTTTTAGGGTTGGATGGGTCATTGTTAGGGGCTTGACTTTTACCCTATGATGTTCCTGCATTTTTCTTGACTTTTCGCCCTGGTTGTTCTTAACCTCTTCCATCTACAATACGAGGCTCAAGAATAACATTAACCATTCCCTGGCTCATAGCTGGAGCTGGATTGAGGGAGAGGCAGCTTTCAGTAAGTCAGTCAACCCCTGCATCTCAGATGTGGGCTCACAGGGGTTGCAGTTAGTCACCCTTTCAGACCTTCAGACGGAAGGTTGGCAGTTCCTTCAGCATCCTCTCCGCTTCCGCCATTATTTCCCACACCTCTTCCAGGCTCTGGTCCCCCTGATGTGCTTGCTCCCTGAGCCTTCCCAGCCTTCTAGAGCAGCATTGTCCAAAATATAATAGGAGTCACATACATCATTTAAAATTTCCTGAGTGACCACATTAAAAAAATTTTTCTAAATAGCAAAAAAAGTAAAAAAAGGCAAAATTAATTTTAATAATATATTTGATTTAATCCAATATATCCAAGACATCTTCATGTAATCCATATACAAAACTAATGGCATATTTTACATTCTTTTTTGTGTACTAAGTCTTTGAAACCCAATAGCACTCGTATCGTTTTACACTCCTAGCACGCCTCAATTCAGACTAGCTGTATTTCAAGTAGCCACTAGCCACATGAGGCCACTTGGACAGCACAGTCCTAGATTGTACCCCTAGTCCTGTCTACCCCTCTCCTCCTCAGCATAACAAATTCCTCCTGTTCCCAGCTGAGCTGACACTTCCTTCAGGAAGCCTTCATTGATTTCTCTTCTTCCCCTCATTGCCCTGTGAATGAAGTGCATTGTTCACGTAGAGCACTTAGAATAGTTGCTGGCACGTAGGAAATTCAATTGAAGGGTTAGCTATCATTATTATAGCACTTACAGCAGTTGTCATAAGCTGCTTGGTTGTGTAACTCTTACTTCACGTTTCTGTCTCCCTGCCACACTGCAGGCTTCATGAGAAGAAGGACCTGTGCCTACCTTTCTCATTGCTCTATCCTCAGGACCTTGTGTCTGGCACAAAGGGGATGAATATTCAATAAAAACCGATTGAATGGAGGAATGCATGATAAGAAAGTATGCTTGGGGTCATGATGAAGCATTTTCATTGTAACATTACCGTCAATAAAATCATAATCCTGGATGATATCAGGTTCTATTTTTAGAGGTTCAGACAGTAGATCCTAAAGAGAGATAAAAGCTGGTCTCAAAACAGGGAGAAAAATAGGGTGGTGTGGTAGAAAGGCACTGACTTTGTATTTAGATAGACCTGGGTCTGAAGTCCTGTTAAATCACTTTCTATTTGTATGACCTTGGGGAATTTAGTAAACAGTTCCAACCCTCAGTTTCCCCATCCATAAAATGGGGATATGAGCATCTCTTTATGTTAGGTACTTCCTACTCGGTAAGTTTGCAAGTGGCAAGAACATGGACCCTAGAGAAACACTCGAGCAGATTACCTAACCCTTCTGTGCCTCAATACCTAACAAGGTATGTATGCATGTAAGTGTGTATTCTTTTAGTATTTAACGAGGTAGGATATCCTAAATAGAAAGGTTTGATACACAGTTGATGTCTGTATTAGTGTCTTCACTTTTCTTTAATTTTCATTCCAGAAAATTTTCATGCCCGTAATCTTTCTTTTCTCCTCCATCTCAAAGGCGGGAGAAAACTTCAAGCTGTTTACTGTTGGGGAAATTGAGTCATCCTGCGTGGTAGATACAATGTGCAGCTGGTTCAAATTAAGAAAAGCCCCTTGGGCAAAACTGGAAAATTTGCCTCTTAAGTCTTCCTACCCTTTTGCCTCTTTCTTCGTTCTTGCCTGATTCTTTCAGAAAGTCCTCCTCTTGTACCATGTTGGTTTCTGGCATTTTCTTCTCTCTGTCTTCTACAGACGGAAGTAATTCTCACCCACACGCTGAATTTTTCCGTGTGTTAAAGAGAAATCCCAAGTACCTAGAAAGGGGTGTCCGTTGCTGCCTGGCATTCTCGAAGCTCTTTAGTCACGTAAACTACAGTGCTTTTTCCATTCCTTTCTGAATTAATGGAAACTGTTGATACATTTTCCCCTAGCAGGCCCCTGAAGGGTACCCTTAGCAGTCAGCCAGGCACAGAGTAGGTGCCCGATAAAATGTGTGAAAGGCGTACGTGGATGTGTATGGGTGACTGTTTCTGATTATGTCCCTTCCAAAATGCCCAGAACACTGACAGATGTGTGCGGTGCCAGCTGTAATGGGAGGAGGCTGGCTGCTTATTTAGAAATGAAACCAAACCTGCTGAGCAGCTCACCCTCCCTGTCTGCTTCCCTTTGGTGTCCTCTGGGGACGAGGGGGAGGGGGGCTGGGAGACCAGGAGGGCTGACAAGGTGCCCTCTTCAGCACTGAGTCAGCAACACCCAGCCCTGTGGACACAGGAAGATCCCGCTCTCAGGGGCTGAGTCACATGAATAACTGGAATAGTTCTTTAGATCAGAATGAATTCCCAGAACCTCTCCAAGCCAACCAGCAGGCACATGCTCTCTCCGTACCCTAAGAGCTTTCCAGCTTTGTGACTTAGCAGAAAGGGGGAGCTGGGCCTTTTGGAAGGGAGGGGATGCAGGAGAGGAGGGCTCAGGAATCCTTGCGGGGGTTGAGGAGGTGGGGTAGGGGTCCCCTTATCTAGCGCTGCAGGTGGTTTCTGTGACTTTTCAAGTCCCCAAGAAGATGTAGAAAGACTGGCTGGCACAAATCCTGCAGAGATGGCACAGCAGTCGTGTCGGCTGGGCAAGGTGTGGACCAGAGGCCCTGGCGCCTCCCCATGAGCAGTTAAGGTGTCAGTGGGTACTAAATGCCCTGGGCGCCAGGCAGGTTATCCTCTGCTGAAATGCCATTAGAGGTCTGTGTATCTTGGATGAAATAAGATCCCTGAACTGCAGCCCCAGAAGAAGCGGTGTGGGAGAGGGGGAGACTGGCATCTGAGGCACCACGGGACTGGTACCCAGTTTCTGGGTTGCATCTTCTCAGCTGCTGGTCTCAGCTTCTGGGAGCACAGCAGCTCCCAGAAATGCATGTTCAGAGCATCACAGGAGCCCTCAGGGAGTGCCTCATGCAAAATATTGGCATGCTTCAGAGCTTATGTTGCAGTATTTCCTTCCTGAGAGTGTCTGAAAAAGATCTCAGACTTCTAAGATTTTGCTCTGCCCTCCTTGATACCACATCCACTGTGAATGGCCCATGGAGGCTGGGGTATGGCCCCCGTTTCCATATCGCTCAGGCTTACGCTTGCTCTGGGGCAGGGGTTCCCAAACTTAAGCATCCATCAGAAGCAGCTGGAAGATTGATTGACACGAATTCCTGGGCCCTGCTCTCAGAGCTTTTGGTTCCGCAGTTCTTGGATGGGGCCTGGAAATAGGCATTCCTAACAGTTTCCCAGGAGACGCCGATGCTGTTGGTTCAGGGACCACCCTTTGAAACCACTGCTCTCAGGCAAATATTTTCTTAAGTCTATTTTAAGTGTATCCCTAAATGTATTTTTAGGTCAAAGATCCATTTGAGAATCCTTGACAACCCGTTTGATAGGCCTTGCCACCACTTCCCAGAAAAAGCAATTATACAAACGCTGAAAAAATGTAAAAACTTGATTATAATTTCAGGATTTGTTAGACTTGCACAAATTCGTCCATTAACATCTAGGTTAAAAGAACTCCTAATTCAGAGTCGAAACCAGAATTCGTAAGTGAAATGCAGAATTATAAAGTACAGGACAGTGAATTTTATCAGTAAAGGCAGGAAAGCGAATTTTTATCAGTTTCATAGCAAACTGGTTGAATATTTGTTTTCTAAAACTAGACCGCCTGGTTTCAAATCCCGGCTCTGTTGTTTGCCAGCCATGCTTCAGTCACCTGACTGTAGATGTGGGTGGATAATGGAGCCTACTTCACAGAGCTTTGTAAGGATTGAGTGAATTCATAAATGCAGAGTGTGTAGAATGTACCTGGCACGTAGTATACCTACACTAATTGTTCCTAATTACTTTAGCTGAGTTGAGTCCTATTGATTCAACTTCCTGATATATTGCAAGCCCTCTCTTCCCATTCCAACATCCGTGGTCCTAGTTTAGGTCCTGACCATGTCTAGTCCGCCATTTTGTAATATCCCTCCAACTGCTCTCTTTATCCTGATTCTTACCCCTTCCCTTGTGTTTTCCACATGGCATCCAGAGGGAGCTCTCTAAAACCCATCTCATCCTGTCATTCCCCTGAGTAAAACCTTCTAAAGGCTCCCATAACTTCCAGGAGAAAGTCTGAGCTCTTGAGCATGGCATGTGGGGTCTGCCTTGATCTGGACCCAGCCTGCTATGGGCTTCATTTCTCAATGCTCTCCTCTTTCTCCCTTCAGCTTCAGATGAAGGAAGCGTAGGCTAATCCTAAGTATGTTACACTTTTTCATATTCTCTCCCATAACTCAGTGCTTACTCTGCCTCAAATGTCCTTCGGCCCTCTTTGAGGCAAACTGCTAAGGGATATTCTTCAAGACCCAGCTGGAGGGGTCTTTTTTCTGCCACTTTCCTCCAACCCCAGGTAGAACTGTTCTCTCCCTTCTTTGTCACCCATGTCATACCTTGTAGAGCATGCTTCCTCTCTACTTCAGTGCACACATATGTTCATGAGTTTATGGCAGACACTGCAAGTCATGCTCCCAATATCTGTGCTCATCTTCTGTACTATAAGTTCATTTCCCAGACTTCTCTGTAGATAGATAGGGTTCTAAATGCCGATTAAGTTCCACTAATAGATGCACATATGTAAGATTTGAAAAGTAGAAAAGAAGAAAATCTTGCTGTTTTAGGTAGTTTCTGCTGGCAAGCAGAGTTGTGGAGACATGACATTTTTCTGCATTGTATTCCAGTAACTAGTCAACAGTTTCATGATTATCCAGAGTCAGTCTTAACAGCAGCACAACAGCTTCCCAATGCTGCCTTTCTGATTCCCTAGATTAAAAGTGTATGATCTGTTACAGATTCTAGAATCTAGAACTCACTATGCAATCTGGGTCCTGCTGATTTCCACCTTCCTGATGGGACAGCGGTAGCAGCTCTCTCAGGAAGCCATCGCTGGGGCCTACAACCTACTCCTTCAGAAACTTGCTATGATTTTGTTAGCATCTAATCCCCATATTAAAATCGTTTCTGCTTGAAATATCTAGAATGGCTTCCATTTCTTGAACACTGAATAGTAGTGTCTATCTCCCTCGCCCTGCTGAGTGCTGCTATTAGTAGGCTAAGACCAAGTCTTATTTATCCTTGAGAGGCTTCTGGAAAATGAACCCCTTAAAAAAGTAGGTGGAGCCACTAACCTGAGGTAGAGAGAGGCTTGATTGCCGGTGGGCTGAGGGTAGGTCATTTATTTGTGTTCACCAAATGAGCTTTGAGGGCAAAGGTGCTCTCAGACCAGCCAACAAGTAACTCGCCGCCGCTAAAGTAACAAAGAATGGGGTTTGAACAGCAGTGTCAGCTTTGAAACAGGAGAATCAGACCCTACTTCTCACCATGGGATGGTACTCTTCTCCACAGAGACCGCTGGGCCCTGAGGAGACCCATAGAGAGGCCAGGAGAGATTGAAGGGTAAGAGACTGGGTAGTTCCAACCAGCTGGCTTGTCAGTATGCTTCAGGAAAAGCGAACAGAGTGGAGAAAACAAGTACTGGTTGGCACCCCCTCAGGGTCTGAGGCACAGTATGGCTGGAGACTAGAGGGGTTGGCTGTGTGAGGTATAGATGTGTGGAATGAGGAAACTAGTCAATGCAAAAATCTAAAAAGCATACAGTGGGAAACCCATGAGCTTTGGAAATCAGACCAACTCATGATCAAACCCAGGTCTATTGCTAATTTCTGTGGCCTGAGACAAATTCTTTAAACTCCATGAGCCTTTGTCCCCTCACTCATAAACTGGAGATTAAAACCTATCTCAAAGCATCAGCCGCCCAGCACAGGGAGGGCCTGGCACATGGTCAGCTCTCCGCAAGACTCCTTCAGATCCTGTTTCCTGATACCCCTTAAACCTTGCCGTGTTTTCTTTCTATTGTTAACACTTTGCTCTACAAAATAATTAATTTAGTGTTTTGCTTTCTAATTATGGGGCCTGAAGGTAAGGCACTAAGATTTGTGAGAAGGGTGATTTCTCAATCCATTCATTTTGTTTGAAGAGGCTGAGCACAGGAAATCAGATTCCTGGAAGTTTTTTGATTGCAGAGAGGATGGGAGGTAGGAGGGAGCCTTTCCAGGAAGACTGCGTCTGCCAGCTGGGGAGAGAGTGCAGAACTTGGCCTTGCCTTCCCTGTGTAATCATGTTGTCCATGCTCATCAGTGGGGCTATTAGCGTTTGAGTCTAAGCCAATCTTCCTGTGGCATCCCGGAGGACTCTGGGTTTAATGCAATGTCTCCTTCCATGTGCCCTTTGTAATCTACCTCAGGTTTAATGCTATGCATTTCTTCACCGAAAGGACCAGAAGTTTTCCACTTAGTGAGAGAGATGGCTATCTCAGCTATGTCACCAGCTTTTCATCAAGATATGTCACCTTTCCTTGGGGTAGAGAATACCAGAAGTTCTTTAGGAAAGAACTTCAGGAAAGTTCTTTAGGCCCTAAAACACTGGGAAAGCTGTTGATCCTTTTGATGAGTCTATGACATTTAATGTGCTCCTTAGCATCTCCTATGAAGCCAGCAGTTCATCAGGGCAGGTAAGACTAAGGGAACAGACCTCGCAAGAACTGATATAGTCCCTAGGACGGTGGTGGTGATGAACCTCCTTACATAAACAGCAATGACAGGGGAACCTAGACAGAAGTCCCTCTTTGGGAGCAGCAATCAGAATTAGGAAGGAAATTGCCATGAATGGGCACCTATTAGATGCACAGCATCCTGGCAGGGGATTTTGTAGCTCCTGCAGACTGGTTGTGAAGCAGTTAAACCGGCCTATTCTGAGCTTTTCTGCAGCCAGCGGGAATATTTGATGTTAGTACACAGGAAGCATGTCCTAGAGTGAATAATTCCTACACAGCAGGGGAGCCTTTTTGCAGGTTGAGCCCTGTCTGGAAGATGCTCTGTTCTTGTTGGAGAGCCAGGGGCATAGCTATGGCCCTCTCTCCTGCCCTGCCCTCCCCTTCTCCCTGCCCCCCCCCTCCACTGTCCAAGAGCGCACAGCACAAGCAGCTCAGCTCCCGTGGAGATGCTCAGAGTGTGGGGTAGAGATCACACAGAGCTACTTCCGTGCTTTGTGGACAATGGAGGAAAACAAACCCCCTCATTAGATGTTGATGACTGTCTATATGTGTAAGCCCCTGCACAGAAAGACTGGGAATTCTCTACCATTGCTTTAAAAAATAACCCACATGAAAAAAAAGAAAAAAATGGGGCACCTGGGTGGCTCAGTGGGTTAAAGCCTCTGCCTTTGGCTCAGGTCATGATCTCAGGGTCCTGGGATCGAGCCCGGCATCGGGCTCTCCGCTCAGCGGGAAGCCTGCTTCCCCTTCTCTCTCTGCCTGTTTCTCTGCCTACTTGTGATCTCTCTCTCTGTCAAGTAAATAAATAAATTCTTTAAAAAAAAAATAATAACCCACGTGGAAGTGACCATTGTTTTGTCTGCCTGAGCAGGATATAGACAGGGAGGGACCCAGAAAGGCTGAGGGCAGTGTAAAAACAGGGTGACCAAGAAGAGGAGTCTGGAGATCACTGGGTTCCCTGCTCCCTGGCGAGTGACTAGTACCACATCAGGTATTGGGGTATGAGATCAGATGTGTGTGAATGATCTACCTCTTTTGCAAACTGTGTATATTATCCATACAGAAGGGAAGGAGAAAGACGAAACAATAAGGAAGATGCCACTCCAATATTCTTCTACAGGAATATCTGGCCTTGAGGGTATTCTAATAAATCTTACAGTCAAAATTTTCATAAGTAGTCTCCTTTTTAGTACATGGCCTTAACAAGGGTTCTTCCCATTGTTTCATGCCAGTCATTTAAGAAGGATGTTTTATTCATTCTTTGTAGAAACAGCAGGAGATAGGGTCACTAGATTCATTTTACAGACAAATGAACTAAAGTGCAGGGGCATGAATTGAACTGCCCAAGGCAACTTAACTTACCCAATAGCAGAGCTAAAATACAAGTGCAAATAGACCTTATTATTTCTGAACCTGTGCCCTATCTAGTAAACCATGTTCATCTCCTTGATCTGTGTTCTAATTTGTAGAATGTCTTCTTAGAGAAAAAAGAAGCTGACTCCAGAGAGAAGAAATAGGACCAAACAAAACAAAACAAAACAAAGCCTAAATAAATATAAAGAATTCAATAAAAATAAAAGAAACAAAATATTTGTCAATAGAGGCATTTTGACAGAGAGGAGATAAAGATGGCAAATAAGCACATGAAAAGATTTTCAACATCATTAATTATTAGGAAAACACCAGTTAAGCCCACCATGAAAAACTTCTGCATGACAACCAGCATGGCTACAATTAAAAAGACTGATCATATCAAGTGCTGGTGAGGATATAGAGCAACTGGAACTCTCGAATATTGCTGGGGAGAATGTAGAAAAATATTACCACTTTGGAAAACTGCTGGACAGTGATTAAAAAGTTGAACATAAACCTACATACCACCCAGCCTTTACACTCCAAGATATTTATTGAAACGAAAGTGTATGTCCACACAAAGATTTGCCCATGAATATTCACAGTAGTTATACTTAGGCTGCTTTGTGTACTATGACACATAGCAGCATCCATACAATGAAATAATAGTTAGAAACTAAAAAGGACAAATGATTGACATACTCTAAATCATTAATCTCAAAGTAATTTCTCTGAATGAAAGAAGGCAGACAGAAAAGACACATACTGTAAGATTCCAATTGCAGGCAATTCCAGAAAATGCAAACCATTCCATAATGATAGAAAGCTTAACACTGGTTGCCTGGGGGTGGGGGGGAGTGCAAGAAGCGACAGATTACAAAGAGATATGAGGAAAATGGGAGGAGAGAGTGATGACTATGTTCCTTATTTGAATTGTAGTGATCTTCTCATGAGTGTAAACATATCTAAAAACTCATCGATTTGTACTGGTTATTGTATGTCAATTGTACCTCAAAAAAATCAGTGCCAAGAAGATGCAGAGGTAGGAGGGGGGATGAAAAAAGCAAAATCCAGGAAGGTAAATAACCTAAAAATAGATGTAATGGTGAGGAACCCAAGCCATAGGTCCAAATCTCAGCTCAACTTTAAACAAGGTAGTTAACTACCTCTGTAAAATGTAGATAATAATAGTACCTACTTCATAGGGTAGTTGGGACCCTTAAATGAATCATGGACATAAACCCCTAGACCACTGCCTGGCATTTAGTGAGGATTTAATAAGCATTAGCTATTATTATTGCAGAAATCATCTCATTTCATCCAAAGTCAACCCTTTCCAGCTGATGAATTCAGAGGTGAAATGCCGGGCCAGTGATTTCCAAGCCCAGCTTTTCTGATGAATGCCAATTCCTCCTCTTGAACATAGCTCCCTGTGGTTCCTTGAGATTTTGCAAGCTGAAAGCTAAATAATGTACTTAATTGCCCCATACACTCTTTGCTCAAAGGTCAGGCAAATAAAGGATAGCAAGACTCACCTAGCAAGGGTAGGGGAAGCAATAGACATTCAATGGGCTGGAGCATCATTTGGGTTCTGTTGGGACGCTCACTTTCATGGATCTGTTTGTTCCTTGAACCAGTCGTTCTAGCTGCCCTGGGTTCTACTGACTAGGCCAGTGTTAATCTGCTTTGAAATTGAAAGTGGAATTGAGGGGTTCCTTATAGGGGGTTGTACCACCTTGGTAGTTCATTTCTGTTTGAGTCATGAACGTGGACTCAGAGTTGGTTTCAGGGTTGAACATCAGCCTCTGTTTATTAGGCTTGAGCATTTCTTACAGTACAACTTTTAAGTCCTTTCTTCGCCTAGCCCTATTAATTTTACAAGGTTAGGGCAGGGAGGATGCAGGAGAGACTCAGTTTGCTGGTACTGAACACCAGAGATCATTCCAAAATTTTGCTTTGAATTTGGACCTCACTTTTGTAGCATGGATATCCCCCAACTGGGGGGACTCTGCACATAGGTCTAAATCTTTGCTTATTGGCCTTCGCTTTTGAGTTTGAAGAATAATCTCCGGGAGCTGTGAGGCAAACCTCCTTTTTCCTACCATTGTGGCTTCTCTCTCCACATCACTGCTCACTCAGATGTGCCTTTCCCACTTTCCCAGACAGAGAGGCATAGTTGAGCTACTCTGAAGCATCTCGGGCCATCAGGCTTCCTGGGTTCTTCTAAATCCTCCCCATACACAGTAGGCTGATTGGTGTACCAATTTAAGGCCGTATTCTTAAGACACCTGAATATCTGATTCCACAGCTTCAAATTGCTAACTATAGGTAGAAAGAAATTAATTCTCCAAACCGAACTGTAAACCTGCCCAGTTCTTCTGTATCTGCTATCAGATGGGCCCAAATCACTAATGTACTAGAAGAAGGTAGCCACATGTAGCAATACTTTGACATTTCTCTACCAGTCCACCTAAAGTTCCTAATTTGTGGGCAATGGTCTGAGTTCTAGCAGACAACTGATAATTAACCAACTGATTTCTTACCACCTAACAAGGATTGCCAATACCCCAGCCCTATATGGCAGAGTCCTTACAACTCCGTGCTCTATCCCAACTCAGCTTCACATTCAGGGATGTGCCGGTTACAATATTCCCCTCCCTGGGCCCGTTCCTGCATCCATCAGCACTCTTTCAGTTAGCAGTGACAAAGATCCATCTCAGACAAACTTAGGCAAAGGGATGCTTCTTGGAAGGATATAGGAGATCCCACATGATTGAAGGGGGAAAGTGTAAGACTTCTGAGTGCAGTGGCCTGGCCAGCTCTGTCCATTGCTCAAGGCCCCATGTCTGTTGAATGTTAAATGTGTAAAAGACCAAACTACAGCAAGGGCAGAGTTGCCACCTGGCCATGACAATAGCTGAAACCAGACCTGAAGAGGGGAGTTTAGAACAGACAGATTGGGGCTAGCTCCCCAGTCCATTATTCAGAACGTCCCTGCATTGTGTACAGGGACTGTCCCCAGGAAGCCCGGTTCTTACTCAGCCCTCCTTCCTCCGGGGAAGGGTTGAGTGCTGCAGCACTGGCCACAGATCTGAGTGTGGTCAGTCGCAACCGCCCTCTAACAAATGCTTAATGGGGCCCTGAGATTCCGTCCCTCTTCCAGTGGTTAAACTGGTTTTGCGTAAATGCAGGTGGTGGTGGAGGCTGTTTTTCAAACAGTGAGAGAGTGGGGAAAGGAAAAGGGGAGACAGAAAGGAGGAGGAGGAGGGGAAGAAGATGGGAAGGGAGAGGGAAACAGATATTATGAAAGAGAAACAGAGAGCCAAATGCTTTTGAGGTCCTGGTCCCAGACCACTGCCAGGCTCAGTGGAATCCCTATACTTCGGTTCCATGAGATATTCCTTATTCTGTAACAATTTGCCCTTCTTCATATAAGCTAGTTCAATTTCCTTTCTGATGCTTTCCTTTTTTTTTTTTTTTAAGATTTTACTTATGTATTTGCCAGAGAGAGCGAGAGGGAGGGAGAGAAAGAGAGCATGAGTGCACAAGCAGGGGGAGCAGAAGGCAGAAGGGGAGCCTGACGAGGGACTCTGTCCCCAAGACTCCAGGATCATGACCTGAGCCGAAGGCAGACACTTAACCAACTGAGCCACCCGGGCATCCCCCTTCTTGACACTTTCAACCAACAGATATCTCCCACTGATAAAAATATGGACACTGAGAATTCCAGTATACAGATGTGACTGTCTATGAGCAGATAGACAGTAAGCGCCATGGTTTTTACCACTCCCTCACTCCTGAAAAGTACAGCAGATCAGACAGAAATGCTTTTGGCTGCAGATAACAGAATAAAATTAGTAAAAGCTTAAGAGAGGGAGAGGGCAGATAGGCAGCTCCCAGGTCTGTTGCAAGCCCTGACAGTGTCACAAGCATTCAGCCATCCCCAGCTTCCTGGTTTTCCATCTTGGTGCTTTTGATCATAAACGGCTACCATAGCTCTTGGCATGCTGACCATTCAGTGGCAAACCGCAGGGGATATGCTTGTCCCCCATCGTATGACAGGCCTGATATGTTCCTGTCCCACCACCCACCTCCTTCAAGGCCCGTTCCATAAGCCACTGTGATTTTACGAGAGAAGCCCAGGATGGAGGTGAAAGTCTGGGACTGAATCCGAGCCCTTGTTTTTCCCAATCACTGTTTTACCTTGGAAGAGTCACTGAAGCTTCCTGCATCTCAATTTCCAACAAAAAGGAAAACAGTTATCCTTAGTGGTTGCAAAAAGCACATGAGATAACATATATAAATGCACCTAGTGTAATACCTTGGAACTTACAAGTTTCTCAAAGAAGGAATCTTCCTTTCTTCCTTCCTGCATATGCTACTTCCCCTAAGGGAGAAAGTACAAGAAAGTCAGCTCAGAAAAATCATGTGCATTGGAGTCACAGATTCTACTTCAAGTCCTGGCTCTGCCATTTATCAATTATCTGACTTTGGCAATTTAATTCTCCTTATTCACTGGCAAATATTTATTGGGCACCTACTACATGCCAGGCACTGTTCTGCCTGCTGGGGATACATGAATGAATAAGAAAGACATAGTTCCTGCTCTTTAAAGCTTATATTCTAATTTGCTCATTTGTTACATAAAAGTAACAATACTTTACCTTCTATTATTGCTGTAAATGAAACAATTCATGAAGACTATCCCATGAACAGTAGATGCTCAATAAATGCTGATTCTCTTCCCTCCTTCCCTTTCTTAGGCATGATAAGATGCTGGAAAAGGTATTGGGTTGGATGTCTGAACCCTGACATTCTCTCCTAGCCCTGCTACTCACTAGCTGTGTGATCTCAGGCGAATGCCTGAAGCTCTCTGGGTCTCAACTCTGTCCTCCATAAAATAAGAGTACTGTATGAAACAATTCATAAGATACTTTTTGTTTGCATGATATTCTGTATTTCTTAAAAGCAATCACTCATCATCATGTATCGTGGCACAGTGAGTATATTAGGCTGTGTAATAATTTAAAAACAAATTTATAACTGACATTCATCAAGGACTTATTAGGTCCAAGCCCTATGCTACGTCTCTATGCATTTTGCTTTAATCCCACAATGACTTTATGAGACAGATATCATTATCTTCATTTTACATGAGGAATCTGAGCCTCAGAGGAGTGAACTTGACCGAAGTTACCCAGCTTGCCAGAGGCAAAAGTGATATTGGTACCCTCACCTGTTGGAGTCTAGAGGCCATTCGTTTTGCCCTCCACAGCTGCCATGCGGCTATGAGGAGCTTGTTGTAAGACCATTGAAACACTGTTAGTGACTCCATAAATGAATCAGTATGTCATGTCAGGAAGGAGTGCCTCCTGCATGGTTGGTCAAGGGCAAGACACAGACCGTAAGTCTGGCCCCCTTCTGCATCCTGGTTCTTGTTCCTGCTTCCCCCAGAGCTGCCTCTCCCTGACTCCATATCTGGGGATGGGTCCTTGTGATGGATGGGAAACCAAACATTATTGTTTAGGAATGATGTTTTTCAAATTGGACATCTGCTGCTTGTTTATATGGGAGTTTGGCAAGGGTTTCAGTTCGTCATGGTGGTCAGACCTAGAGAAAATAATTAGGTGGTCATGGCAACCAACATCCCAGGCACACCACAGTGATGCTAAGGAGGGAGCACTGAATGGTGTCCAGACGTCCACTCTGCCATGAACGCTCTGGCCTCGGTTCCTAAGCAGGGCCTCTGCAACTTCAATTCTAAAATTCTCTCAAAAGGAGAATGAAATATTTAATTTGCTGCTGAAAAATCAAGGTTCTGAGATCCAAAAAGTATTTGGAG
>CM052900.1:123986957-124038721 GCA_028534135.1 Potos flavus | reverse complement strand
ATCTTTTAAAAAAGTGTTGAGGAAGATGTGGAGAAATTGGCATCCTTATACACTGTTGGTGGGAATGTAAAATCGTGCAGCTGCTATGAAAACCAGTCTGGCAGTTTTTCAAAAGGTTAACTATAGAGTTATTGTGCAACCCAGAAATTCCTCTCCTAGGTATATACCAAAGAGAAATGAAAGCATACGTCCACTTGTTCATGAACGTTCTTGTTCACAAATGTTCATAGTAGCACTATTTAAAATAGCTAAAACGTGGAACTCAAAACCTCCATCAACTGATGAATAGACAATGTCCTAGATGCATACAGTGGAGTACAAATGGGCAATAAAAGGAAATGAAGTACTGATATATGCTACAAGATAGATGACCCCAAAAACATTATGCTAAATAAAAGAAGCCAGTCACAGAAAATTATATATTGTATAATTCCATGTATATGAAATATCTGTAACCGGCAAATTCTTTTTTTTTTTTTTTAAGATTTTATTTATTTATTTGACAGAGACACAGTGAGAGAGGGAAAACAAGAAGGAGGAGTGGGAGAGGGAGAAGCAGGCTTCCCACCAAGCGGGGAGCCCAGTGCAGGGCTCGATCCCAGGCCGCTGGGATCACAACCTGAGCTAAAGGCAGGTGCTTAACGACTGAGCCACCCAGGCGCCCCAAGTAACTGGCAAATTCTTAACAGGCAAAGAGGATTAGTGGTTGCTCTGGGTTGGGGGAGATGCAGGGGTCAGAGGGTGATAGCTGAAGAGTATGAGGTTTCTTTTTGGGGTGATGAAATGTCCTAAAATCAATTGTGGTGATGGTTGCACAACTCTATGAATATACTGAAAACCATTGTGTTGCACTCTTTAAATAGGTGAATTGTATGATATGTGAGTTATGTCTCAGTAAAGTTGTTATTTGAAACAATAATAAGGTGGGCTGGAGGGGTTGGGGAAGAGTGAGAGAGAAAACAGAGGAAACAAGATCAACTGGCCAGGATTTGATCGTGGTGAAGCTGGTTGACAGGTGATGGGACTTCATTACGTGATTCTTCCTACTTTTGTAGGGACAATTTTTCTACAATAAAATAAATTTTATTTTGAAATTTTCTATAATAAAAATAAATTTAAGTAGGTTAAACAGCAAGACATATCTGACTGGCAATAAATGGCACTATTATTATTATTCTTCACAGAATCAAGTGGTGAATTTGAGAATTTAAGCATATACCCCTAAATAACCCATTGTCCCTCTGACAGTGTTTCTTTAACTTGCTTAAATTCCTTTTGCAGGAGTCAGCACTTTTCTCCCCATCATGGCTCCATGGGGGCAAAAAAAACAGCTGGTCACAGACAGGAAGCTGGCCTGTAACCCCTGACTCATTCCCTTCTTCGTCTCCTCATGGCCAATCAGTCACCCACTCTGGCCAATTTTCCTTCCAAATGACTTTATCTTTACCACCTTTCATAGCCATCACCACGTATCTAGACTAGGGCCTTGGAAGATTCTACCAAAGCTACAGCAACGGCTGGTCCTCCCACAGCCTCTCCTCATTGCCTCTCCTGAGTCTTACACCCATCTATCCTACACACTACCAGCAGACTTTTTGCATGTGTATCCTTACATGTTTGTCTCCCCTGCTTAAAAATTTATAGGCTGTCTATTTCTTATGGCATAAACTCTTAATTTTTCTATCTGGATTCCTATCATCCAATGTGACCTTGTGAATCCAAACTTATTTCTCACCATTTCATAATTTGTATGCATTGCCCTGACCTAGCACTTCCATCCACTGTGTTCATGTAGGCATACATGTGCTTCAAGTGATGTGAAGCTTTTTTATCTTTTTTAAAGATTTATGTATTTTAGAGAAAGAGAGCATGAGTGGGAGGGGCAGAGGGACAGGAAGAGAGAATCTCAAGTAGACACTGTGCTGAGCTCAGAAACTGATGCGGGGCTTGATCTCAAGACCCTGAGATCACAGCTTGAGCCGAAAACAAGTTGGATGCTTAACCAACTGCACCACCCATGTGCCCTAAGTAAGATGAATCTTAATTAGTCTTATCCAATCATGTTATTCCCTTTTTCTTCCCAGTGATTGGTTTAGGAATGAGCATGTAATGAAACGATGAGCAGTAATACATGAGAGGAGGTCTGCTGGGGAAAGTACTTCTTGGAAAAAAAAAAATATTGCTCATAAAAAGACATGGAAGAACAGACAGGGCCTTTCCTCCTGCCTCCACTCCAGACATCTGGGCACTGCGGGACAAAATGTAATGCCCGGAATTGCTGCAGCCCTCTTATCACCATGAAGAGAAAGCCACAAGAATGAGAGCAATGCCTTTGAGCTGGAGCCATAAAAGCACTGAACTGCTCAATTAAATCAATCCCAGAACTGAGCTACTTCTGCACATCTACTATATAAAATAATAAATGTCTATATTGTACAAGGAAATTTTACTTGAAATCCTAAAACTTTGTGGACCATCTCATTCTAGAGCCCCTCTGACCTGGTTAGGAGTCAGACTCTGATTTCTAAGTTTCTCTCTGCCACTTATTAGGTCTGTGAACTTGTCAAGTTCCACACCTTTTGTAGTCTAGTGCTTTTCAAATTTTAGTCTGTAGCAGAATCAGTAGGGGAGTTTGTTAAAACATAAATTCCTGAACGCCACCCCCCAGAGATTCTTATTCACTAGTTTTGTGGTAGAGCTGGAGAATTCCCATTGCTAAGCAAGTTCCCAGAGAATGCTGTTGCTTGGAGGACCACACTTTGAATACCAGTGGCCCACGCCGTAAGTGTCTGCATCCATGAAATGGACATGCGAGCGTTCTTTAGTAGGTTTTATGAGAATTAAACATGATAACACAGATACAGTTGTTGGCACAGAGCCTGGCCCACAATTATGGCTCAGAGATGGTAGCTGTTCATATTAACTAGTGAAAATGTTACTCTTGCGGTTACTCTTAGTTTGTACAAATTTCAGGTAGAGACTCATTCCTCTGGAGTTCTGGGGCCTTGTGTAGTCAGCTTTCCCAGACAAAAGAGCCCAAAGAAACCTGTTGACTGGAGATATTCACTAGGTGACTGTGGGGGGATAACATGAGTGATTTGCTGGGATTATAGAAAATCATCCGAAATACTGCTGGGTAGAGAAGCAGATGGGAGGAAAAATGGCCTTCACTTATCAGCCCTCCATTAAGATGGTTTGTAGTGTGTCTCTGGATTATCCAAATGATTAAAGAGGTGAGACCTCACAGGGTGGGGGTGGGAGTGAGACTGGCCGGCCGGCTTTAAAAGACGGAAGGCAATAAAAGATTAGTTATTAAATAAATGAAGTTCAGGAAATGATCCAATGTCTTGGGGGTGTTCAATCACAGGAGACAAGAAGCTTCTAACCTTGTAGAGTTAAAAAAAAAAAAAAAATTTCACAGAGACACACTCCACCTCCAGCATGCCATTCTCTTGCTGTTGCTTGGGGTAAGGAGAAATTAAGAAGACCAAGCTAGATTCTTAAAAATTGCTGTGAATACTTTTCCTAGAATTCTCCATAGATCTTACTTTTTTTTTCCTTCCCAGCAGTAAAGAAATGTGTCTTTTTCTGTCGTTGCTGGTATCTACCATAAACACAGCCATTTATTTAGTCCTTAATATGTGCCAGACGCCATGCTATGCATTTACCTCCACTGTTTCATTTAATCTCTTTAACAAATCTATGGTGTAGATTCTGTTTTTAAGTCTTTTACAGGTGAGTAAACAGGTTCAGAATAGTGAAGTGGTGTGTGGGTCGGCTGGCTAGGAAAAGTGATCTTTAACCTGGACCCAAAGTGCATTTTAACTTTTCAAGTAATATGTACCTCGCTTTCTCACTTTGTTTTTCCCAGGAGATCAGGTAGGTATTAATATTCCCGTTTTAGAAAGAGGGATCTGGAAATTTGGAGCACTTCTGTGACATGTCCAAATGTCACCAAGGGTAGGAAGTTGTGAAACCAGAGCTGGAGTTCAGAATACTCTCTATGCCATGTCACACTGTCTCACTCAGAATTGTTTTTTTAAAGGTAATTTACATGACATACATATTTCTAATTCCTTTCTCATTGATAAATGAGACAAAAGAGTTTCCAAAATCTTTTCTCACACCACTTTTTTTTTTTAAACAGAGTTCACCTTCATTTTACTTTTCCTTCCCTCTCTTATTTCTACTTCCATCTCCTCCTGTTTCCAGAGTTAGGTATGTCCTCCCCCATGCAGCTCTTCTTCAGACTCAGCTGTGAATTTCTATGGCTCTAGAGAGCCTGAAGTCATAGGTCTTTGTTCTTCCTTGTCCCCACCTCCTTTTAATTAGTCCTCACCTCCTGTGACTTGCAAAAGGTCAGATATTATTATCTTCATGTTAACGATGAGGACATTGAGTCCATAGAAAGGTTTAAAAGCATCCAATTTTATGACTTTAGTCAGTGTTCTTTCTGGTTTTAAAGTCTGTGTTCTTTATAAGGTTTTACTTTGTGTTGGCCAGAGGTCTGACCTTAAGAGTCATGATCGGCTCAGGATCCACTTTTGACCTAGTTGATCTTAAGCAAATTTCTTATTTTTTCTAGTCTTAGTTTCCTCTTTTGTATAACAGAATTTCTTTAAAGTTTGGCAATAATATGTGAAGACACCAAGAAAAGTAAATTATATATACATATGTATGTATAAATACATATACATATACATATATATACATACACACACATATATTTCTAAAAGTTTTATAGTTTTAGCTGTTACATTTAGATCTTTGATCCATTTTGAGTTAATTTTTGCATATGGTGTAAGGTAAGGATCCAACTTTTGGGGGGGGCATAGATATCCAATTTTCTAAACACTATTTGTTGAAAAACCTGTCTTTCCCCCATTGAATGGTCTTGGCACTCTTGTTGAAAATCATTTTCCATATATGTAAGGGTTTATTACCATATCAATGTTCCATTGATCTATATGTTTATCTTTTTGCCAGTATCTCACTGTTTTGATTACCATAGCTTTGCAATAAGTTTTAAAATCAGAAAGTGTGAGATCTCTAATTTTGTTCTTTTTTTTTTTTTTTCCAAGATTGTTTTGGCTATTCCAGGTCCCTTGAGAATTTATATGGATTTTAGAATGGGTGTTTCCATTTCTATCATTGGAATTTTAAAAGGAATTGCATTATATCTGTAGATGGCTTTGGGTAGTATTGACATCTTAACAATATTAAGTCTTCCCTTCCATTAACACAAGATGTCTTTCCATTACTTGTGTCTTTAATTCTTTCACCACTATTTGCAGTTTTCAGTGTGCAATTCTTTTGCTGTCTTGATTAAATTTATTCCTAAGTATTTTATTCTTTTTGATGCTGTTATCTTCTTAATTTTCTTTTCAGATTGTTCATTGTTAATGTACAAAAATGCAACTGATTTTTTGCATGTTGATTTTGTATTCTGTAACTTTGCTGAGTCATTTACTAGCTTTAATAGGGTATTTTTGTGGAATCTTTAGGATTTTCTCCATATAAAATTATGTCATTTGTGAACAGAGATAATTTTACATCTGCCTTTCCAATTTGGATGCCTTTTATTTCTTTTTCTTGCCTAATTACTCTGGTTGGGACTTCCACTATTATGTTGAATAGAAAGCAGGCTAAAGCAGGCATGCTTGTCCTGATCACAGAGGGAAAGCTTTCAGTCTTTCACCACTGAATACGATGTTAGCTGTAGGTTTTTCATATATGGTCCTTATTATATTAAAGTAGTTTCCTTATAGTAGTAGTTTTTTGAGTCCACATTTACATTTTTTAACGATACTTCAGCTTAAGTTAAGATACTTCAGTTAAGTAGAGAATGGACGGGGTAGAGATGAGCTGATAATAAGGAGACCTTCTTGGAAGATGTTCTAGTAGTTTAAGCAAAAGATAATATAGTCCTGAATTAGAGAATGATCAGAAAGCATGGGAGGAAGAACAGTTAGAAGAAACTTCTAAGAAGTAATGTTAGTAAATCTTAGTTATTGATTTAATATGTTAGGAAGGGAAGGGTCAAGGATGCTTTCCAGTTTTCTGATTTGGGAAGTGGGATAAAGAACTCTGGAGAGGGATAGTTTTGTGAGAAAAGATGATGAATTAGTTGAAGATCAGGTGCACAGGGACAGATAGAAGATTCAGGAGCGTAAAGAGAAAGGTATGAACTGGAGGTGGAAGATTTAAAGTATTTCCACCCAGGTGATGGTTAAAACCATATGTATGGATGAGTTAAGCAGGGATTACCAAAACAAGTGCTTGAAGGGGCCAGGCAGGTAACAACCACTGAATGAGACTTGATGCAATACTCTAGGGAAACCCCAGGGCGTGGGGCAACTGACCATACTTGCTCTGCTTAAAGGTGTTCCAATGTAATCAACCAAGCAAGAGTGCTAGTTTGTGTATAGACCCTCTCCTGTCCCATTGTTCTTGCTCATAAACCTAAAGGAATAGGTCCATAATCTTAATTGACTTTCAGGGAGCATGACTGACCAGTAGGGAAGCAATTAGAGTTAAGAGACACCCCTTGCCTTCCTCCTAACACACTTGACATCATTCCACAGAGGCAGATGTGGCTCCAGCTGCAATTGGCTCTGTTCTTTGCTCTGTTTCTTACCAGCATTACTCAGAGCAGTGGCTGCTGAGAGCTCAAATTTAGGAGCCTGGGGGTCCTTCATATGAGACAGCCAAGATATCTCAAGACCAAGGCCAGCAGACCTGGCTCCGGTTCCAGGGCCTGGAAGCATAGTTCTTCAAAATGTCATAGCAATGACCTACTGAAGGCTTGGCTTCCTTTGCATGGAATATGTGGAAAGAAGAGGTTATTTTTGTTGTTGTTTTTATGCATAAATAACACACTCTGGCTTTTCAGCACTGCAGAGAGGTCTGTGTAGCCAGAATAGGAAGACCCCCCCACTGGGGTGAGTTTCAGGAGCCTGAAGCTCTAAGGGGACTTGGGCCCAGCAGCCAGAGGTCAGCATCTCTGTTCCTGTTTCTTCTATGAATGGCAGGCCAACTAGGGCAGGAAATTGAGATAACTGGCCTCAGTTGTTGAGGCCGTTTGTCTGAAATGCTGGATTGAAGAAACTTAGCAAGTCTGTGATTTTGTCTCTTTGATGGCTATGTGAACCAGGATGGAGATTTTAGGAAGCTCTTTCCAGTGGCAGAAATAATCAGCTCCATTTAGCAACCAGCAAGCAAACACATTCATCCTTCAAAACTTGGCTCAGATGTTACCTTCTGCATCCAAATCTTTGCCTATCTCATTCCTTTGGGTCCCCATAACATTTACTTCTGTTGTGAACCTAATTAGACCACACTTTGAACTTTTCAAAGGCAGGAGAGTTCAATCTACTTCATTTATTAGCTCCAGGGCCAAGTAAGATGCCTCAGGCACACACAGCATTTGAACAATTAATGAATGACTTTATTATTCCATTAATCCACTGTTCCTTCCTCACACTGCCTACTTCCTGTGGCTTCCATATAACCTTTCTTTCTTTTAGCGATTGTATTCATTTCCTAGGGCTATCGTAAAAAGTACCACACACTAGGTAGCTTAAACAATAGGAATGCCTGGGGGCTAGAAGTATAAGATCAAGGTGTCACAGGGTTGGTTCCTTCAGAGGGCTGAAATGGAGACTGTTCCACGCCTCCCTCTTAGCTTCTAGTGGTTTGCTGGCAACATTCAGTATTCCTTGTCTTGTAGACACATTGCTCCGCCTTCATATTCACATGGCATTCTCCCTGTGTGCATGTCTAAATTTCCCCTTTTAATAAGGACACTAATCATACCGGATTTGGGACCCACTCTACTCCAATATGGCCTTCTTTTAATTTTATCTGCACCAAATTTCTTTCCAAATAAGACCATGTTCTTAGGTATTGGAGGTTAGGATCTCAAATGATGAATTTGGGGAAGACACAACTCAACTCATAACAGACATGTTTTACATCCAGTGATTTTCATAGCATCCTCCGTACTCACGGCCTTCTTGGTATCAGGGATTGTACCCTGTTCTTCTCAGAAGGCTGAGGTGTCTTAGAAGGAGCTCTACTCTAAAAGAATAAGTCACTCCTACCTTCTGACCTCAGTTTTCTCTAATGTAAACTGCAAAATTAGAGGAAACGATCTTCCAGGCCACTCCCCACTCTGAGATTCTTGCATTTTTTCTGGGAATCAATAGCCCTGGAGCCTATTGACTTTTCCCATAGTTTTTCTTCTGTCTTTAACTAGCAGCACACTTCACCATCAGTACATTTATTGCCCTTGTTACTGATCAATGGCATTTCTCATTCTTATTAAGTAATTTGAATAATCTTATATAGTTTATCAGTCTTTTTGTTATTGTTGCTGGGTGTGAAGGTGCAATCAGAATTGACTTAATAATAACCTTGATGAAGGTGTTATCCAAGAAGTCCGAAAGGCGTTCCCACTTGGGTGTACCATGATGATCTAGCCTTCCCTGGCTTCCTGTCACATTACAGAACAGCTAAGTCTGCTGTCTGTCTGCTATCTCTATGTGGCCAGAACTCATTTTGTTCACCTCTATCAGCCAGCTCTTTCCTTCATGTCCATTTCTCTAGCCACATTATATGTGTATGTCCCCCTGTGTCTCTGTGTATATGATCATTACTAATATCCATTCCTGCCTTCATGCCTTTGTTTTGATATTCTTTACTCCTGACATATGACATTTTTCCATTATCTCCTACTCATGTATCAAGATCTAGCTGAAATGCAACCTCTTCCATAAAGCCTTCTCTTACCTCCCCAGGCCAAAGAACTCAGTCTCTTCTCTGAGCTGTCATTGTACTACATGCAGACCTTTTTTTGGCATTTGATCTCTTTCTACTTTGTACCATTGTTATATGCAGAGCACTCAGCTTTGCCACTTTTCAGGTCCAACTCTGAGTAAAGAAATGAACTCTCAAGTCTGTTTATTCATTCGCCAAGTGGGAACCATGATGCCCAATATCTGGAGTAGTTATGAGAATTATTTAAAACAATAAATGTGAAGTACAGGAACACAGTAGGTGCACAATAAATATTAGTTCTCTCTCCCCCATTCCCTATGTCAGGTTTGTGTATTTGCTCATTTCTGCATCCGCTGTCACCCTCTAGAATAGACCTGGCATTTGCCAGATGCTTAATAAGGGATAGAAACGTGGATGGATGGATGACAAATTGAATAACCTGTGAGAAAATTTGAGAATACTCAATTTGGGCTATTACTTTTAGGCAAACAATGCCAGAGTTTAGTCTTCATGGTCCAAAACATGATCTAATTAGTAAATAAAGGAAAGTTTTCCTGGACCCGTGCATATAATCTTCCAAACTCCTGCCCCAAATATATTTTCCTTTACTCCTACTCAGATACTCAAAATGTTACAACTAACTGCCTCTTGGTTATTATATTTAGGCCTGCCTTTCTCCCTGGACTTGCTTATTCTGTGTATTTTCTCTTCCTTTCCTTGTCCATCAAAATTTACCTATTCTCTGTGCTAGTCACTTGGGGATCCAGTTATCACAGAAAAGTCTTTATCTGGTGGCAGGAGGGGCTTAACGGTGTGGTGGCAAGCCTCTAACATGGTCCCTAATTATCCTCGCTTTATGATACTCATGTCCTTATGTAGAACCCTTTCCTATTGAATAAGAACGACTTGGGTGATCAATAAAATATTGAGAAAGTGACAGTGTGATATCCAAGGTGAGGTCATAAAACACATTGCTGCTTCTACCTTGGGCTCTTGGATTGCTCACGCTGGAGGAGGCCAGCGACCCCGTTGTCAGGACACTCGGGCAGCCATGTGGATAGACTCATATGGGGAAAAGCTGAGGCTTCCTGCCAACAGCCAGCTCCACTTTGCCAGTTATAGGAGAGAACCACCTGAAAGGGGATCTTCTAGCCCCAATAAACTCCTCAGAGACTGTAGCCCAGACCAACATCTGATTCAATCTCATTAGAGACTTTCAATTTGAACCACCAGCCAAGGTATGCCCCAATTCCTCACCTACAAAAGCTGTGAGAGATAGTTAATAGGTACTTCTGTTTTAGGCCTCTATGTTTGGAGGGGATGTGTTGAATAGCAATAGATAACTAATACATTGAGTTATCTGGAAGCTATTGATTCCTTATACCTAAAGAGTAAGAGTATATCCTGGGATTCCAGGACATACAGGCCCAGTGAGAGAGATTAGAAGCACATAGAACTATCAAAGTCCCTCAAGGTTCTACAAATTAAGAATAGGGAATACTGGGGCACCTGGGTGGCACAATCAGTTGAGTGTCCGACTCTTGGTTTTGGCTCCGGTCATGATCTCAGGGTCATGAAATCAAGCTCCATGTCGAGCTCCGTGCTCAGCTCAAAGTCTGCTTGAAACTCTCTCACCCTCTCCCTCTGCCCCCCAATACATGCACTCCCTCCCTTTCTCATAAATAAATAAATCTTATTTTAAAAATAGGGAATACTTCCACTATCTTCTGCATGACAGATCTAGAAAAGGTAAACCTGGACAAATCTTAACACTGAGAAATTCCAGTCACAGTTATGTACTCAACAGAAATGCATTCACCAAAGACACATGCAAGAATGTTTGTAGCAGCATTATTGAAAATAACCAAAACCCAGAAACAACCCAAATGTCCATCGAGAATAAATAGATCAATAGGTAGTATATTCACCGAAACTGTACGGTATATTCACACTCTGTATGGTAGAGAGTGATTTGAGCAAAGGCACAACTACATGCAACAATATGGATGAATGTCTCAATCATTCCATAGAGTGAAAAAAGCCAGATGTAAGACTATCTATATGTGATCCTACTTCTGTAAAGTATAAAAAGGCAAAATTAATCTATAATGTAAGATAGTAGTTATTCTCAGAGAGGATAATGAAGGAGCTTCTGGGGTGCTGGTAATGTTCTGGTTCTCGATCTGAGTGCTGATGACATGGGCAGGATTCTATTTGGAAAAATGAGTGAGTTATATGCCTATGTTTCACGCACTCTTCTGTATCTATGTTACACTTCCATAAACAATTAATTTTGAAAAATTATCTTACCAAATTTTCTTTTTTTAAGTAAGTATAGCTGAGAGCAGTACAAGTTTAGAAAGGATTATTCTTCATATTAAGGAGGAGGATGGAAAATTCCTCCCCTGCCATTAACTAGTGCTCGTGCTCATTTGCCTCATAAAAAATATAACAGTTAATATTGATTAGGTACGAGCTATACCTACAGCATTAGTGAGGCAAATAAGTATGGCATTGTATTTGAATTCAAAATAATATTTCGAGACAGATTGTGTAATACTCATTTTACAAATGTGGAACAGAAGTCAAGAAAATGGAGTAACTCATGCAGAGTTTCAATGTGTATCAATGACACAGGCTACATTGAAACCTAGACCTCTGGCTTCTAAGAATTTACTTTTTTCCACAATGCTGTGATCCCACTGAAAAGAGAGAGGTAACTAGGTAAGACTGACGTTCCTCTAGTACAAAACTAAGATCTGCGCAAGTGTAAATCTATATTGCGTTTGTATATAGGTTTGTATAAACACACACCATGTCTATATGTGTGTGGGTGCATGTGAGTGTTCATGTAGTGAGTTGTGTGGCTAGGATTCTGTCTCCTTAGCACCAAGATCTAGGAGGAAACTAAAAAATATGAAGATTCACTGGGATGATTCCAAGTATTTGATTTTTGGCATTGGATAATTCAGGCATCTGAATAAGTTCACTCGGCTTTTCATCCTGATATTTACTCAGTACCGATACAGCCTCAGGCTCAGGGACCCAAGGGGTGAATTGATCAGTATTCATTCTCCTGATGCTTTCCTCGCTTCCATTATTCCTGATCTTGAACTTAGATTAATAAAACTCCCAAATTGAAACTGGGCATTTGATCACCCAGCTAAAGACTATATTTTTTCATATTTCCTTGAAGTATGGAATGTGATTAAGAGTAAGTGATACATGGAGCCTCCAGGTCACCTCCTTAAAGACAATGTCCCTTATGCAGGACCCCATTTCTTTCCTCCCTGCAGGCTGGAAATCTGATCAGACAGCTAGTTACCCAGCCACAGCCAGAAAAGAAGATGACACTCTAGAGATGGTACAGAAATAAGTTGTTGGAAATCTGGAGTGGCTTGTGGCACAGAGTCCCTTGCAAACCCAGACAGCTTTCCTTTGGATTGTTAGGGAAGAGAGAACCCTGTTGCATATAGCCCATTGTGGGGGCTCCCTGCACCCTCCCTGATGCAGAGAGTTTTACAGGAAGTGGTAATTCATGGAGACACATGAGCAAGCACCTTGATCGATGGCTAATAGCTTGGCCCTCGGAAAGCAGACAACTGGGTCCCCAGTGAGAGACTACTCTATGGGAGGCAGCCTCAGAAGGACTAATAGTGTCCCCTACATAGCTTATAACACAGTAACATGGACACCTTTTTTTTGGATCCTCACCACAAATATGTAAGGTAGGTATTGATTTTATTCCCATTTTGAGAAACCAGATCTCAAATAAGTGTCTTGCTCATGTTAATAAGTGACACAGAGCCAAATGCTTTTCATCATTCCTGGTCTCTCTGGAAAAGGAACTACATGAAACAACCCCAAGAAAGGGGTTCCTTATACAGGTCTTTTCACCATTCTTCTAGAGCAATAAAAATCAGAGTTCAAGTGTAGGCCTCATCTATAAGAAGGTATAATAACACAGGGATTTCAGAAAACTTACTTTAAATTAATTTAGCTTTCTGAGCATTTTTGCCAACCTTGGGTTCAAGTTGAAATTATAGGACTGCCTTATGCCTATCACCTAGACTTTGCCCACCCAAGTAACATTTAAATAAAATTAGTGGCCTACAGCACATTTATGTTCTTGTTGGAACCTTAACAGCAAACCTAGAAGTAGTTTTATTTTTTCCATTTTATACGGATGGAGAAACTGAGACTCAGAGAGGTTAAGGAACTTGCCCATGGTATCATAGTAAATAACTGAGACCCTCTACATCAAACATTCACTCTGTGTCTGGCACTTTTGATGTGTGCAATGAAGTATTATTTACTATTTTGAACGGTAGGTTGGCACTTAAATTGAAGCCTCCTAGCTGTAAATCTACTATTCTACTTGGCCTCTGTCCTGTAGCTTTCCCTCTTGGATCTCCTTGTCCCTAAGGCTGCCTTGGCAATCTAACCAGTAATTATGATGGCATCACTGACATGGTGCTTACTCTGTGCTAGGAACTATTCTACATGCTTCCATTTATTAATTTGTGTCCATGCCCTCCAGCCAAAGACTACCAGGAACACATCTATAATGGAACACTGGGTTGCCTGACTCATTGCAAGGAGAGAGACCACACATCCTAGGGAACCATGAAGTGTTGCAGTAGAGGATGTTAAAAAGAACCTATAGGATGAAAGTCAGGGTCAGGTGATTTTGGAGAGGGTTCGAAGGAGGCAGGGCTTGCTCTGTATAATTTTGATTGGATATCTTAATGAATCCTATCTAGAAAGAAGGAATAATAGAAAGAAGCTAAAGAAGTAATTAGTAAAGTGGTAGCATCACTCATATTAGCTGGAAGGGGGACTTTTAATATTTTTGTGGTTTGCACAGTGACTGTTTTCTTATGTGCTTGGGAAAAAAAGGCTACCTTTTTTTTGGCGGGGCCGGGGGAAGTCTTATTTATGAGATTATTTATGTTCAGCAAGAGAAACACCGCAGCCTACCTACAGATGCTAGGCCAGCACCTAACAATACCGAAGCCCTGCTTTTACTGTGAGGCCAGTTCACAGATGTTGGGGTCTGCTTTCCTTCTTCTCCTTTATTTAATCTTCACAAAAAATCTATGATTGAGACTCTATTAGTATCCTAGATGAGGAACATGAGACACAGAGGATTTAAGTAACTGGCCAAAGTCACACAGCTAACAAGTGGGGGACTAGAATGAGAACCCACGCAGTATGGCCTCAAGAAATCTCTCTTGACTGCTAGGATATCCCACCTCTCCAGCTATTTCCCCGGGGCCTCATGCTATCCGTAAACCCTTGGCTTTTGATCGCAATGGGACACTCCCACCTACTCTTAACTAGGTGCTGTGGATTCTCTAGCTCGCCTGGATACTCACGTGGCTGGAGTCTACAGATCCACGGTGGCGTAGACTTACCCTCTGGAAAACAGCTGGAATTCCTAACCTGATAACCTCCTGTGACCATTCACTCACTCCCATCCCAAACTCTCTGGGAACTTGCTCCGCCTGTTTGGTTGGACTCCCCCTCATGCCCTCACATTCCTCTGGGTGTCCTCCCCACCCTGGTGAATGAGGCTTATTTCTGGAGGGGCTAGACAAAAGTTCTGCCCAAACCCTTGTGCCTATTGTGACATCCTAAAAGAATCTGATTAAGGCCCCCAGGGTGTTAGCTGCTGCCTGCAAGCTTGGAGGCAGAGAGGTATAGAGGAAGGAGCTAGCTGAGTCCGGTAGTTAATGGTTGTATGACCTCCAGGCAAGTTACTTAACCTCTCGGAGTTTTGTCAGCTATACAACTAAGAGTGCTAGTGACCAACCCAAAGTATTGGGAAGATCAGATGAGACAGTTTTTTGTGTTTTTTTTTTTTGGTGGAAACTGAGGAAGTGATTAAGTTTCCCATCTGGGTTGATATGGAGCAGACAAGAGAGAACAAACAAGGAAGGACGAAAGAAGCTATAAACTATCCTGAGCAGGCGAAACTCTCTAGAACTATTTATCTTCCTATTGTGTACATAGCTCCTGCCAATGTGAGGATCACTGGAGAATTTCCATCTCTGATGGGCTTACGATGCAAAATGTTGACTGTAATGGAAAAAGTATTGGAGTTAGCATCAGGGTATCTGAGTTCTAGATCTGGTGCCACCATTTTCTGGCCTTGGGCAAATCACTTGACCTCCATCCTTTTTCTCCTCTCCCTCCTCAGTAGCAGAAGAGAAATTCCTATAAACCAAAGGTTGAGCACTTTACTTTTATTTAGTCCTTACCACAACCCTCACCAGTATGTAATATCATTATGCCCATTTTACAGAAGAGGAAACCCAGGATAAGAGTGGTCAAGGGGTTTGTCCAAAGATACCACAACCATGAGAGGACAGGCTGTGAACCCAGGCAGCCAGACTCTAGAGCCTGTGCTCTCAACCTCTACTGTGAGCAATGCTTCCACTTGCTTATCTGAAACCCTGGAAGAAAAATTGCCCTCCCTACTTCCTTTCAGACAGCTCTGAGGATCAGATGGGCCTATGGGTGTGCTGGGATGTGCTTTAACTGTGGGATGCACTGCAGAGACGTGATAGTGTCTCACTCCCTGTGGCTTCGGAGGGCAGCATTAGCACAAAAGTCCTGAGCATGGATGTTTTCAGAAAGGCAGATTTCAGCTCAGAGTGAGGACAGTCCTTCCACAATGAGTGCTCCTGAGTGAGATGGGCTGTGTCTGAGGCAGGAAGCACCTCCAGCAAAAGAGACGAGAAAGCAGCAGAGGGTTTCCTTCATCACCTTCAGCATAGGGCTCTACCAGGGTAGAAGTGGGATACTCTATTTACTGGGCTTTCCTTCTCTTCCTCTCTTCTTTTCATGTTAGATCCTCCCTCGCCACTGTTTCCCCTTCAGATTCTGTGAATTCTCAAGTTTCTGTGAGGTTGCTGGAGCCCCACTTGACCTGAAGGTCCTTTGCCAACTTCATCACAGCCTCTGGGGCAGGGGTGGATATGCGGGAAAACATTTTTCCTGAACTCTGGCTCAGAGTCCTTCAACATCTGTGGAAAACAAGGGAGTTTACCACACAACCCTCTCACAATCAAGTATTCAATTAATGCTTGGCTCCCCAGAACGACCTTTCTCAAGAAAAATACCACTTAAAACTTTTTTTCTCCTGCCTCTCTCCATCTTTCTGAGAGAGGGAGTTCTGAGGCCAACCACGGAGAAAGAGCCTTTGGTTTCCACCCCCCTGAAAACTGTTGTTCTGATACCCTGGCCAAAGCATGCAGAATGGACCACTGAGCGTCCCCTGGCATGACCTCCACACTCCCTGGGTGGGGACAGAGCAAGGACTGAGATGAAGAGCTAACAAGGGAGGAATAGCTCCTTTATGGATTTCTCTGTCACAGCTTCACCCTGAGAGGACAGGAGAGCCATGTTTTCCCAGGAACACCAGGAGATGATGTATGTGTGAAAGAAAGACAGGCAGACAGAGACGGAGAGACAGAGAGAGACAGAGAGGCACTATGACACTATTAAGAATTTTCCAACCCTTTGAGATCTGGAACCCTCTGATTCAAAGTGTGGTCCTTAGACCACCAGCATCACCAACAGCTATGAACTTGAGGTTGTCTGAAATGCAGAATCCCAGGCCCCACTGCAGAGGGAATCAAAATCCTCATCTCATCAAGTCCTTCGAGCAATTCTCAGGCACACTAAAGCTTAAGAAGCACCGATCTAGATAAGATTGCTTCACAGCTCCTAGGTATGTTCCATGGAAGTCCAAATCTCTTCCCAAATTGTCCGTTAATTCCCAGTGACCTCACTCTCTCAGGAGCACCCCTGGAACATCTGCTTCCCCTGCACAGGACAGTTTATAGCTGATTTTGCCCTTCTGTGCTCCCTGTCTCAGTCTGCTTCACATCAGACCAGATGGGAAACTTAATTCCTTCTTCAGTTTACACCAAAAAGCAACTAGCACAGAGTATTTGTGTATATGTGTGTAGGAAATGTTCCCAAAATTCGCTACATCGTGGGGATGGGACAAAACACCACTGAAACCACTTTATACTGAGTGATAGACCACACAGCAGTGGGAGTTCTTCCCTGGCCCCTCTCCCCAGGTGTTTTCCAGTCCACCCATGACTCTGGGTCACCTCTTCCTGACTCCCCTCCTTGGTGCCTTTCCTCTCTTCTCTCCCCATTTGTATCAGGAGCAAAACTCCCCTCACTTTCTCATACAGAGCAGGAATAACATCCCTTCTGTTGTCTTCACACTATGTTCTCAGGATCCTCCTTCTGTCCTCTATGTCGCAAAAAGACAACTCCTCACACCCATGTTCATAGCAGCACCATTCACAATGCCAAAGAGGCAGAAGCAGCCCAAGTGGCCATGGACAGATGAATGGATAAATAACATGTGGTACATGCAATATAATGGAATGTTGTTCAGCCCATCAAAAGGAAAGACATTCTGATGTACACTACTACATAGATGAACCTTGAGGATGCTATGCTAATGAAATAAACCAGTCGACAAAAGATAAATGTTGTATGATTCCACTTATATGAAATATCCAGAGTAGTCAAATTTAAGGAGACAGAAAGTAGAACAGTGGTTGCCAGAGGCTGGGGGAAGGGGAGAAGGGGGAGGAGTTATTTAATGAGGGCTAAGTTTCAATTTGCAAGATAAAACATTTCTGGAGCTGGGTTGACCACAATTAGAGCGGTGCCCAAATCTTGCCCGACCTGAATCCCAGGAGGTGCCGGTCTCCCAAAGGGATGTAGCTGAAGCCTTATAGGACAAGTGTTGACCTCACAGGAAAGGAAGATCTGGAGGGGAATCTTGCCTCAATCATTCCAGTATGTAAAATGGAAGGAAGCTCACTTCATGTTCTGGGCTCCCTCTGGAGTGTTTTTCACTTCCTCATGACCTTCCTACAGGAATCCACAAGAGTGAATGGCTAGCGGCAACGGGCCCCACTCTGTACACTGTAACCCCACTCCCTAGCCACATTTGACCAAAATGGGGGAAGGCCCCTGACTCAAAGCTGTTTCAATCAGGGCCCCATCTGTAGTAATGGGGAATCTGAACAGAGAGGAGGAGGTCAATCTCTCCTATAGTTGGCCTGATAATTTGTGGGCTTGGAACCTGTAGGAGGCTGCCACGCACCAACCATTTGAACTGAGCTCCTGAGAAAGCCGGGCTCAGAGAAGAAAGACAGAGGCAGCCAAACAGCCAAGTGGAGAAAAGGGGAGAGAGGAGAAGCACCATTCCTCAAGTTCAGGGCAGCCCTCCTCTCCCCAGTTCCTATCATTCCTGGAGACTTTCCTCATGGCTTGCTCATGAGCTTGGTTCCCTGAATCACCCCTGCATCTTAAAATGAAATTTCTCTCTTTAGCTGAAGCTAGATCCATTTGGTTTCTATTGCTTGCAACCAAAGCTACGTTGAAAAATTCCCATTCGCCATGTTGAGCCTTAGTTTTCTTTTTTTTTTTGAGCCTTAGTTTTCTTTGGCTGAAAAATCAAGATAGTTATGCTGAGTCACAGAATTATCGCAAGAACAAAATGAATATTTTTTAAAATGCCATAAAAATGGAAAGGACTATTATATCAGAAGGGAGATAACATGGATGGAGCAAAATGGCTTAGACAGAAGTTTTGTTCTGACTTTTTGAAATATTGGTTTAAAAAATAAGAAAAATAATGATAGGAGCTAATTAAGAATATATCCTAATATATCCGACACTTTTCTAAGTATTTTATACGTACTAATTCCTTTAATCTTCATGTCAACCTGGTTTTGCATGAATTCTATTCTAATCCCCCGTTTTGCAGATAAGGAAACTAAGATATAAGAGAAGTTGAATAACTGGTCAAGATCACATAATACTTGATGGCAAAGTAATATTTCTGGCTTTTATACCTGTTTCTTCATCTGTAAAATGGCACGAATGATGGATACCCGAGGGTTGTGTTTAGAGAATTAACTAAAAATGTCTTCACAATGTATATGACACACAGTAGTTGATTTGGTAAATCTCTTTCATTAGAAAATTCATCATAAATCTATTTCCTTACTGAAATGCAAACGAAGAAAATAAAACATGCAACTATGAAGAGGTAACTTTCAAATAAATAAAAGGCAATTCTGTTTACACAGGAAGAGATGGACTCACAAAACTCATAAACTCAAGTGGGGCATAGGCTTGAAAAGATGTAGACTGGATGAATGGAAGAGGGCCTAATGCAGCCTCAGACAAACAGTTTTCAACCCTCTCTTTCTAGGGGAATCAAGATACCCACATTCTACAGCCTTTTTTATCTTCTCAACTTTGAGAATGGCATGTCTCAATTGGATATGAAGTGGGAGAAGGCAAGGAAACTGAGAACGGCTACACAGTACTATTTCCTGGGGGTTCTTTGGGCATCCTCTCACATTACAGATGGGAAATGGGAGCTCCAGGAGGTAAAGAACACACCTCTAGTCCAATAACCAGGAAGTTGAAGAGTCAGATTTCAAATCCAAGTCTCTCTGACCCCTAAGGTGTCTCACCCAACCAGATATCTATTGCAGTCAAGATATCAGCTGAGGCTACAGTTATTCACAGGTTCAACTGGGGCTGGAAGATCCACTTCCAATTACTAAAAAGGCAATCTGGTGCTGGTTGTAGAAAGCAAGGCCCTGGGTTCCTCTCCATGTGGGCCTCTCCATTGGTTGGTTGAGTGTCCTCACAGCATGGCGGCTGACTTCCTCCAAAACAAGCCATCTAAGGGAAAGAGTGCCAGGGAAGCTATCCTAGCCTCTTAGGGCCCATAGAATCACTTCTACCACATTTTTTCAATTAGACTGAGACGATCTACATTCAAGGGAGGGAAATTGGGCTCTGATTTTTGAAGGGAGGAGAATTATGGACATGTTTTAAGACCACCACATTTAGCAACCTGAGAACAAATTTGCAGCTCTGAGGCTGCAAATTTGAGAGGCTGAGTTGCTAGCTTCTGTTTAAAAGGAGTCAGAGGTTTCCAATACATCTCAGGCTAAAGATCAGAATCCTCAACATGGCAGCAAGGCCATGCATGCCCTATATGCTGCGTGCCCCCAGCCTCAAACCAGGTCTTTCCCTTTGATGCTACACACCTGGGCTTCCAGTTCCACTAAAATGCAATGCTCCCTCCTGCCTGAAGGTCTCTGCAGAGATATTCCCTCAGCCCTCCATGCCCTCCCTTAACCTTCTGTTGCCTTGCCAATATTCACTCATCCTTCAGATCCTGGTTCAAGGATCCCCTCTTCATCAAATCTTCCCCCATATCTCTGACCAGAGCAGGTCCAGTCAGAAGCTTTTATAAATCCTTGAATTTTTTTTAATGGTATCTTTTTATTTGCAATTATATATTAATGTGATCGTTTGATCCATGTCTGCCTCTCCCACTAATGTTCAATCTACATTGAGACTGCATCTGATTTTTTACTCACCAATATATCCCCAGAGCTTTGGACAATACCAAGGGCATAATGTGTATTCATGTTGATTGAATGAATGAATGAATGCCCAATGATCTTCTCATAGCTGAAGATGTGCAAGCAGAAGTGGAACCACCTTTCTGTAAGTGTGCTTCAGGCACACTTGGGAGGTTCTAGCATCAGATTGGGGTTAACTGCATGAATTTTAAGGTTCTTTTCCTTCAGGATAGTCTTTGAGATTTTGTGTGTTTATGATTCTTGGGTCTGCTCATAGGCAAGCAAACTCTGCCTCCATGGGTGACTCACCTGTGGCCCAAGTCTTGGGTCTTCTAGCTCCCAGGACACACCCTCTCAAGGGGCAGCCTATCTGAGGTTCAACTGGCAGCCTGACCCACATCAAGCATAAGGAAAGCCTACGCTGGAAATCTTGGGGAGTACCTGCCTAGGGCTTGAGGAGGCTCTAGTGATTGGGCCCTCCGTAGCTCCTTTAAGAAGTTTTACAAGGTTAAGTTTTGCTCTAAAAATAAGCCCACAAGGCTTTTTAAAAAGCTTCTAAAACCATATGTCCACAACAGCCATTTTTTTGGAAGGGCCAGTGAGCCTTTAAAAGCTTCAAAAACCACTACTTGGCCTGCCTCCCACAGTGGAGAAAGTTCAATAGGCACTGTGTTGAAAACCAGACCTGCTTTTAAGTCTCCTAGAATCTGCCCCTGAAACATTCTGCTCCTATCAAAGGGGTTCAAGATGGAGATCAGTATGCGTGAGGCTTGGCCTAGAGGCCAGCTTCTTCCACAGTAAACAACTGCCCCAAATAACCACAAAACTGCAATTAGCTGCCTATAGAGGGATCGTTTCAAGTCTTTCTTTCCTGTTTCCTCTCTGCTCCCATAGGACTCTTCATATTACAGCCTGTTGTGGATTGTTCTATTAAATGCATACACACACACACACCATGATGTGCCCAAGAAAAAGATCCACCCAGATAGAGTGCCTACCAGGTGATGGGCAGCAAATGAGGAGGAGCATTTATTTGTTAAATTTTTCTCTGCCTTTCTTTCTTCCTTTCTCTCTCTGTCTCTTGCTTTCTCTTTTGTTTCTTTCCCTTTCATTTTTTCAATAAATGTATAAGTGCCTGTTATGTACCACATATTGAATATCTATATTTCAGGTGGGAAGGTGAGGGTTACAGAGTCATGGGGAGCAGTAGAATGGGTATCTCAATGAATCAGAAGTGCATTCTCCCTAAAGACATGTTACAATCTGTAGGGGGACTGGAGAGGAGTACAGGGTATGACGTACCATACTTCTGGCCCCTTGAACCCTTCTAGCTTCAGTAAGGAATCTCTACTGACCTCTTCACATAACAAGGAAACAGACCCCAAGAGGTTGAGATTGTTGCTCATGATCCTATGGGTCTATCAGCCTCCATGAACATATGTCTTGCTACTTCCCTAACAGAAGGAACATAACCACCCATAAATAGCTATAGTGCAGTAGGACAGGGCTCAGGGTCACAAGAGTGGTATCAGTGTAACGTGACAGGAGAGTGCAGAGGAAAGAAAGACACCTTCCAGCTACGAGGGTCAGAGAGAATCTTGCTATGGCTCCTTGGAGCCACGGGGAAAGTGGATTCTCTCTTCTCCAGACCAAGTTCGCTTCAGTCTCCTTCCTGTGTAAGTGAAATGTGTCCAGTTTCTTGACCAACATGAAAGCATGTATACAGATGTTCACCCAGCTTATGGTCAGACATCCTCAGTGACAGGGAGCTGACTACTTTCTAAGGCAAGACAGTTCTGGGCAATTCAGACTATTGCTGAAAGCCATTCTTTCAACCAACCACTCATGGTTCCATATTGGGCAGTGTGGAGCCACATCAAACTGGTCGACTCCCATGACTATAATGGCCCTTTACAGCCATGAAGAAACTTTTCATGTGTTCTCCAGATACTTCTCTTCACTGAATTAGACATCCCTGGTTCTTCATATTGGTATAAAGAAGCAGTGTGGTGAGTTAGGAAGTGCATGGGTTCTAGCAATAGACTACGGGGGTTTGAATCCTGGCTTCGCCACTCACTGATTGTAAATCCTTGGGCAATTTACTTCATCTCACAGAGCTGTGGTTTCATTATCAGCAAAACAATAATATCTACCAGAGAGGATTATCAAAGAGATAAATTGCAATAATCCATGTGAAACTATTATCAGAATGCCTAGAATACAGTAAGCATGTAGAAAATGCTACCTGGTGCCGAGGGGCCCTTTTAAAATCTTGAGTAATGAGGTATTTCTTTCTGGTTTGGGGACAGAAAGGAATGAGCAGAGAGTTCATTTTGAAGGATTATGGCATTGAGGCACTCAGGAGCCTGAGACAGCTGTGGACAAACTGAAATGTCTCGGGTGCTTTCTGAATGATCACCTAGAGCAGAGATTCTCAAACTTTGGCATGTGCTAGAATCTTCTGGAGGGCTTGTTAAAACAGAGTTCTGGGCCCACCTCCTCAGTTTCTGACTCAGCGGGTCTAGAGTGGGGCCCTATCATTTGCATTTCTAAGAAGTCCCCGGGGGAGGCTAATGCTGCTGGTCCGGGGACATTACTTTGAGGACCCCTGTTCTAGAGCTTAACTAGTGATCAGTAACAAGTTAACCATGATTTTCCTGAGCACTACGTCTTCTCTCAGTCAGTCCTCCTAAACAGTCCTCCAAGGCAACTATTTCACCACCTCCTCTTTCAAGATAAGGCAACTAACACTGGAGGTTTGTAGCTTGTGTTTTATGACAGAGTCAGTGGCAGAGGTGGGTTTGAAATCCTAGTCTCATTGCCCCAAAGTCTGTGCTCTTCATCTCCATTTAGCAAACGAGTAGACTGGGGCACAGAGAAGTGAAGTCTTGCTTAGGTCACACCTGTAATATGTAGTTGAGTTAGTTTTCAAATCCAGATCCATCTGACCCCAAAGTCCAAGGCCTTAACTCAAACTTCTGTAAGAAGCAGGGTGTGTTGAAGGCTGTATGCATTTCATTGTGGAGCCTGAGACCTCTTCCCCGCGCAGGAATTTTATTTTGTCCTTTCCTTTTTGCTTGGCTTCTCTAGATAATTGCCTCCTTTCTCCAGGCTCTTGATGGGGTAGATGTGGTCTTCCTGGGGATCGAATGACCACAGAAGGAAAATAACTTAGAACAGGTCGTTCTTCATTCTTCCTCACTGGTGTTTTTCCTTCAGAGCCTGGAAAGAAATGTGGGCTCTGCACACTTTAAATTGGGCCATCAATTATTTGGGTCCTGAAGATGCAGAGCTCATTAGGGCTGGGTCGGCCACAGCAGAGCACCTGGGCTGACAGAAGTAAACTTGCCTCCGCTGTTTCAGGCAGGGCTGCCCCCCCAGGGTGCAGCCTGGCCTCGCCTTGCCAGGCATTAATGCGACCAATTATTTCTGTCCTCAGTTACTGGGTCATA
This sequence comes from Potos flavus, assembly GCA_028534135.1. Taxonomy (NCBI): domain Eukaryota; kingdom Metazoa; phylum Chordata; class Mammalia; order Carnivora; family Procyonidae; genus Potos; species Potos flavus. Next base: position 124,015,056 of record CM052900.1, on the reverse strand, counting down.
AATCCTGCCTGGCACTGAGTCCCTGGTTTCCGGTGGAAGAAGTTTCGGCTTTAGGAACGACTCTACCTTCTGGCTGGAGAGTGGTGTGATGTTGTGGTTCGGACTCTTGGCCTCGAAACCAGAGGGTTGCAGGGACCTCATTATGGCCTATCAATAACCAGCTGTGTGGGGCTATCACGTGCCCGTTCTACTCCTCAACCATAAAGGCCACCCAGTGCCTCCCAAGATTGTTCAAGGGACACCGTGTTTGAGAAGAGGTCAGGCATTTCTAAGAGGCCACCGAGGACATCTAGGTTTATCTAAAGTTCCTGGCAGGGTTTCCTTAAGCAAAGGTGCACAGTGAATCCCAGGCGTCTTCCTGCTCTGGGACCTTGGCACTTACTCTTACCTATTCAGAAAGGTCTTCCTTCAACCCTTTGCATACCTGGGTTCTTCTCGCCCTTCAGTTATCTCCTCCATTGTCGCCTCTTCCAAGAAGCCTTCCCCAGCACCTGTCTAGAGACCCCCTCTTTGCTCTCTGCACCCTAGTTTCTGTCTGAAACATCGGTCTCGTCAATATGAAACACAATCTATACTTCCCTTTCCCTTTCTTTGATTGCAAGATCATTATCTAATGATTTCTCGTGCTGCCAGGTCAAATCACCTTTTTGCCATGTTCTGAATGAGAACCTGCCTGCCCCCTCCGTGAACTCCACTCCCCTGAGATGGCAAAAGCTCACTCTTTAGAAACTGTATCTAGTGACTGCTCATCTGGGCAAGTCAGGATTTTTTCCAGACTGAACAACCGAAAACAACGTACTGAAGTCACGGGGGCTGCGTATGACACCTGATGTAAGATGTTTGTATTCGCAAACCCAGCTTTGCTGTTTTTATTCATGGTCATTACATGTTATAAATTTGATCTGTTGTTTTCAAACAGGCAGGGAATACAATATGGCAAAAGACAATCCCTGCTTTGAAGGAACTCAAAGGGACAGATACACAAAGTAGCAGACAATTGCAGGGCCACTTGCCATAGAGGTAATGAAACAGCATAGAGGCTGGAGAGGTGCAGGAGGGCAGAAAGACAGCGTGAGTGAAATCAGGACTGAGAAATAGGACGGCATGTTCAGGGACTTAAAAGTAGCCCAGGGTAGCCCGAACAGGAGTGGAAGAGAGTGAGAGGACCCACAAAGAGCCCGAGTGCGTGTCCATCCCCAGGCTGATTTGGGGGTTCTGGCTATGTGCTCCTATTGTCTGTTTACTTGTCTGTAGTCCAAATCCCAGACTCCAGGTCCCCAGCAGCAAGCACAGTGCCTTCCCAGAATCAACATTCAGTTATCATTTGTTGAATAAGCTTTAAATAAAGGGTCAAGTTCTCAGGGTTCCCCAGCTATCACCAACTCCCCTACTATGAAGAAAATTTCACGTGGGAGTCTTCCTTTTCCTCTCTCCTTCCCTTTACAGAAGAAGATCAGAATTTTTTTTAAATACATTCCCATTTCCAAATGATAAACGAGTAGATGGGGGCTGAGTGAGGGGCTCTCTGGCCCGGGAAACACCCAGCTTGTTTCCAGTACTCATGGGTACTGCCGCCAAGCAGTCAGGGAACACAGGTTAGAGGACCAGCCCTATCTCTTTACCAGCTGCTTGCTGTGAACAAACGACTTACGGTCTCTGAGCTTTATTTTACTCACCTGTATAATGGGGATTCTCCCCTGAAGAGTGGGAAAACTCTGTGAGAGGGCTCTGGGAGACGTGTGTTGTAAAATGCTCTCCATGCAGACTTATTATAAGAAACTTGGCGAGCACATCCTCCTTCAACTTCCAGGCTTCCTCTCTCCTCTCCCAGCCAGCTCCTACCCAGATATGCCCATGGAAGAAATGCATTGGCTCCAAAGACAATAACAAAATGAGATTCAGTGGGATGAGGGGAGGGGAGAAGAAGCCTTTCAAATTACAAGTGAGAAATCTCCAAATGCTTTTTCTTCCTCTTTACATTCCAGCTTATATTGGGGTCACCTATTGGAAAGAACAGGGTTCTGGAATCCTGAGAAATGAGCTCTGCTGCGAAGTCACTGTGTGACCTTGGGCAAATCACTGTGCTCTCTGAACTCTTCTCTCACAAAGGGGCTGGACCAGGGCATCCCTGGAGAAGTGTGTTATGTAAGAGAGCACACTCTAGACATGTTACTTCAAATCTCAGTTCCTGTGGCCTGCTAGCCGTATGAACCAGATATGTCTTAGCTTCCCCATCTTAAAGCAAGGTTATTAGCTATAACTTAGCTAAAGTGGTTATCCCGAGGCTTAAGTGAAATAAACTATATAAGAGATTTAACAGTGTGCCTGGTTTATAGTATTTAAGAGACGGAAGTTGCTACCTTATTAAAATTATCATCATCATTAGTATTGTTACTCTCAAACTGTTGGGATTTTAAGTTGAAGGCAATCTCAGCAGGGGTGTGTTTTGAATGGTCACTTTCTCCCAGGGGGCCCACAGCAATATCCTGAAGAGAAGGTGTCCATCCCATCTGGTGCACAACCTGAGAAGGTTGTGCCCTCCTGTGTCCTTTCCCTGGAGTCTCATGTTTTTCACTATGCCCTGCCCTGTCTGGCCCAGTTCTGAGCGCTGGAGCATCTGCGCTTTGGGCCCATACTGGTCAGGCAGCCAGGAGGGAGAGGAAACCAGAATAAACATGTTTTGCAAGAGCAGGGCTAGTTTAAGTGAAAGCAATTCTAAATAAGGACAATACAAAGCCTTGGCTGACTGTTGGCAGCTTCCTCAGCACAGGGGCTTGCCATGGAAAACCAAAGGTCAGACTGATAAGCTGGGGGTGCCTGCAGGCAGGCTGGCAGGAAGCTTATGACAGGATCCCCTCACCCAGTATTTGAACCCATCACAAGCAAGGGGGTAGGGCCACAAGGGCAGGGAATTCGAAGACCCAACATGGGATCCAATCTCAGCTCTTCTGCTATGACTTAAGGCATGTCTCTTGACCTTGTGAAATGTCAGATTCTTTATCTGTATTTAAAAAAAAAGAAGAGGAAAGAAAGGAAAGGAAAGGAAAAGAAAACATAAAAGGAAAGGAAAGGAAAGAAAAAAGAAAAGAATAAAGTCTGCTCTGGGTTCCCATGAAAAATTTTAAAAGACTGTTAAGTCAAGGTGGTTATAAACTATAAAGCAATTTGCAAAACTTGGAGTTAGAAACATGTTTTAGGGGCGCCTGGGTGGCTCAGTGGGTTAAGGCCTCTGCCTTTGGCTCAGGTCACGATCTCAGGGTCCTGGGATCGAGCCCCGCATTGGGCTCTCTACTCAGCAGGGAGCCTGCTTCCGCCCCCCTCCCTCTGCCTGCCTCTCTGCCTACTTGTGATCTCTTTCTCTCTGTCAAATAAAATCTTAAAAAAAAAAAAAAAAAAAAGAACCATGTTTTAATCTCCCCTCTACTGCCTGCTAGCCATTTGATCCTGGGCAAGTCAATTTAGTTTTCTGAAACTCCCTTTCATATTTTGTGTGTTTCATATCTGTCCTGGTTCCTAATGATCCCAGGGGCCATCAGAGCAGCAAAGTATGGTATCTTGGTGTGTTAGTTTCCCGTGGATGCTGTAACAAATTAACACAAACTGGATAGCTTAAAACAACAGAAATTTATTTTCTCACCGTTCTGGAGAGCAGAAGTATGAAATCTCGTTTCACTGGTGGTTCTAGAGGAAAATGGGTTCCTTGCCTCTTCCAGCATCTGAGGGGTTCCAGCTTTCCTTGGTACATCACTCCAATCTCTACCTCCATGATCCCATTGCCTCCTCCTCTTCTAGTGGGTTTCCAGATCTTCCTCTTGTAAGGACACGTATGATTACATCGAAGGTGCACTAAGAAATCCAAGATAAGCTCTCATCTTAAAATGCTTACCTTAATCACATCTATAAAGTTTTTGCTATATAAGGTAACATGTACAGGTTCCAGATATTAAGACCTGGTATCTCTGAATTCCATTATTCAGCTACACTTAGGGATATTTAAGTAGTAGTATCCTTATTACATTGACTCACTTCTCCCTGATTATTAAGGAGATAAAGAGTCTCAGAGGGACCCCACCACTGGAAAAATCTTGTGATTGAAGCTGAGAATTAAGGACTATGGATGTGTGCAAGAAATAATAATGTTGAAATTCTTCATCTTACCCTTACCCATGTTAGTTATCTCTTTATTCCAAGCAAGTGACCCAGCAGAGACACTAATACAAGATTAAGGAAAGATTGTAAGGAAATATTTGCACAAATTTGAATCTCATCTTGGATATAGCAGAGTGGTTGTGTGGATAGAATAAAATCAGATAACCTTAGTGAAACCATGCCCCCTCCCTTATTAGCTGTGAGACTTTGGGCAAGTTTCTTAGCCTGAGAAGTTTCAGCGTTCTTATATATAAAATAAAAATTATTATAGAACCTACCACATAGAGTTTTGCAAGGAATAAATGAGATGATCCATATAAAGAAATTTCATAGTGCCTTTCATGTGATAAGTACTTGTATAATATATATGTTAGATGTCATTAACTTTAAAAAGTTTTCAAATTTAATGCATTTAATGTGTCCTTTGTATTTATCAAGAATTGACTAATTAAGGGGGAGTCATCTCTAACTAAGAGATGGTTAGTTTAGAGAGAAATAAGGGAACTAGCAATATATCTTCAGACTTACATTAAAGAATTCCAATTAATTGTTTTCCTTTCTATCTTCAATCCAGATTCCCATAAGGACCAGAATTGGATTTTGCCTCTAGGTTTTATTCCTTGATAAAGCACTTTGATCAGTTGAAGTCTCATTCTTTAGGAATTCCTTTAATAAATACTTTCTGAGCATCTTTGACCTAGAGCCTTTCTGAACTCCTTTCCACTGGGGATAGAGAGTAGGGCAAGGACTGAACAAGCCATCGAGAGTTGCTTGGACCCAGGGCTTTTTATGACATGGTTCTAAGCCATAGCTTAGGACAAGGTTGCCAACTGAAAGAATAATATTTCCATCCAGGAGAACTAGAAGAGATATCAAAACATAGGTATCAAGGCCCAAGGAACCAGAGGGCTTTAGGAAGGTGAAGGAGTTGGGTGAGAAGAAATACCTACAATATATGTTGTTGCTACCGTTAGCTCTTACATGCTTGTTCTGTGTGGAAGAGCAGGCTGCATTTAAAGGACTTCTTTTGAAAGATTGCATGTTCTACCAGGAAAACAGACAATGTACACAACAAATTTAAGATGGACTGTGAAAGATACAGTTTTAGAGGTGTTACAGGATAGGGAGAAGAAGGCAACAAGTCCAGCTCGAGGCCAAGGGAAGGGGTTGAATTTGGAACAGCATTCCAAAGAAAGCGACATGACATTTCAATGGATTTCACACTGTTTCCTGTAACCTCCAGCCCTTTCAAATACAATAGAATCAAATACAAGAGACCTCAAGAGATTATCTGGTTTGACCTCTGCTTTCAAGGGCTGTTTATCCCCATTTTATAGATAAAGTTGCTAAGGCCTAAAGAAACACAGGAAATGGTGGTAGGGAGAAAATCACATAGATCTTTCTGCTTCTTAATAGTCTCTACTTCAAGACAGGATGGATAAGGAGGAAGTAGAATTTTTTTTTTTTTCATTTTAATTGCTAGACCCTTTGTATCAGCTAAAAGTATGATCATTTGAAAGTGACAAAAATCCAAATAACGGGTTAAATAGACAGAAATGTATTCCCATCTCATGTAAAAGAAATCTAGAGATACCTGTACACAAATGTTTATAGCAACACTCTTCACAAATGTCAAAAAGTAAAAACAACCCAAATGTCCATCAATAGATGAATACATAAATAAAATATGGTTTATACATACAATGAACCATTATTTAGTCATAAAAAGGAAAAGCATATTGATACATGATGCAGTGTAGATGAATCCCCAAAACATTATACTAAGTGAAAGAAACCAGATGAAAATGGTCACATGTATTATGATTCAATTTATATGAAGGGCCCATAATAGACAAATCCATACAGAATGAAAGCAGACTAGTGGTTTCTAGAGACTTAAGGAAAGGGGAATGAAACTGCTTAGTGGGAGTTTCCTTTTGGAATGATTAATATATCTTGGAACTAGATAGAGGTGATTGTTTCACAACCTACTGACTATACTAAATGTCACTGAATTGGACACTTTGGTAAATGGCTAATTTTATGTTACGCAAATTTTATATCAGTTTAAAAAAATAAAAGAAATCCAGAGTTGGGAAATTCAGAATTGACAGGCAGCTTTATGACAACTTCAGGGATCCAGGCTCCTTCTATTTTGTAGTTCTGCCATCCATAACTTTCCTTTCTGCCTCATGGTTTGAAATGGCTGCGCAAACTCCAGTGATCACAACTGCATTCCAGCTGTCTGGAAGGAGAAAATAACAAAGAAGTAGAATGAGAAAAGGCCACTATAAATTGAGATTTGAAAAATGTACAAGAATTATCCAAGGGAAGAGGAAGAAGGAAGAGCTTTCCAGAAGAAAGATTAGAAGAGGGCAGATCTCAGGAAACTTGGACAGGGGAGTGCTGGGAGAAGTCCGGTGACTCTGGCACTGGGGGAATGAGGAGGAAAGTACTGGAGAGGGGAAGCATCAGCCCTGTCTGGCTCTGGAACTCTGTGATCTTTCCCATTCCCATCCCTTACCATACCATTCTTCTGAGCTGTAAGGAAATTGATTCAATAAAAATAATCAAATGAGAGAAAAGTCTCCGGATGGCCTTTGGTACACATAAAAGCACACATTTTATCTTCCTTTCAAGGACTTCTTGAAATTATTTACCTCTCAATGACAGCTGCCAAGGACCCTATGACTCAAGGGTCCTCTCCTACCTCCTGACAGCGTGTTTTACTGCTGCCCTTCCAGAGGTCTTCTCCATTGTCTCCTTCCTCCCATGACCTCATTCTTAGTGCCAATGAAAGCCAAGCTAAATCGTGCAGACTTACAGCTGGGGCCAGCTGCTGAGATGTGAACTGGTTATCTGTCTCCCCAGGCCACAGGGGACAGCATTTAGTAGAACAGGGAGGAGGTAGCTCTTGCTTTGGGTTGCCAGTGTCCCAAGCTCCCTCTATTTTGGCTTTGATAGGAGGTGAGATTTTACGTGCCAAAGAGCACAGCGGTGGCCAGCCCGCTCTGGCAAAACCTCTCACACCTAAAGAGAGAAAAAGTGAAACGGTTGTGCTCAGCTGGGGCTCCAGATGCTTCGGCATGCCCTGAAGATGCCATGGTATGTTGTGAAGGTGGAGAATGGCAGAGCTGAAGGAACCGAGGCCCAGAGAGGTGAGACCACTTTCTCAAGGGCAGACTTTGAACTTCACAATAACCTGGTCAGCTCAAGGATTGCAGGCCAGCTCGTTAACTGGCTTGTGGCACTAACGCAAGAGAACTCCCTCCAAATTGCTGGATTTTGACCAGGAGAGCTGAGAACAGAGGGGACACAAGAATGCAAAGATTAGTAGAGAACGAGGACTATAATACTGCTGTGTCTATGAGCTCTTTCCAGTGGGCTCTCGTCTGGGAATAACTACTGCCAATTGATTCTTAACCATGTGCTTGACTCTGAGTGCATGACATGTTTAAATTGGTTTTGTCACTGCCCCAATGCTGGAAGGTAGTCTGATTGTCTCATTTCACAAGTGAGAAACTGAGGCTCTAAGAGGTAACATAATTCACCCAAAGTCACCCAGCTATTAAGAGATAGAGCCAATATGAAAACACATGATGTATGACCTCGAGGTTCATGTCTAGTCAATCTCCTTTACTATTTCTTTTTAAACCTGACGAACCAGCACTTTCCGATTCAGGCAGATGCAGAGTCATTTGTCATAGCCTAGGAAAAGATCTGAAGAAATCAACAGATTCCGATTTGATTAAAAAGAGAAACAAGGTGGCTGAAGTTACAAGACATGCTGCTGAAGGTTGGCGGTAGACGGAGCATGGAGGAGAAGCAGGGCTTTGCATCTGCTGCCGTCTTACAGTGGTCTACGGATCTGATAGAGACTGGGTAGTTTTTATTCACCTCTGCAAATCCACTTTCTACCTCAGGCTTTCTGGGCCTGGGAGCCTGGCTTCTGTGGACCCCATCAACCCTCCGGCTCCCAGTCGGGGTCTGCAAGTGGGAGGCACTTGCAGAAGATCCAGGGACAAGAGAGAGAGAAAGGTCAAGGTATTTATTCCCTGCTCCCTCCCTCGGGGTCATCGGTTGGTGTGCCGTGGCTGTCTTCCTCCACCAAAGGCCTCAACTCCTATCGGATAGCTCTCTGCTTCATCCACAGCACAGCTCCGGCTCTCTCAGGGCCCTGTTACCAGCGGCTAGTACTTCATCACCCCTTGTTTGGGTCCCTTAGCTCCAGTCATAGCTTTGTTAATAATTCCTTCATTAAACTCTTCTCAACAAACCCCATTCGAGTGAGCCATCTGTTTCCTTTTAGGACCTAGAGTAATTCAGTGCTAGAGTTTTAAATCTGGAAGGTGTGTCAAAAGTCTTCTATTCTTGTGGTTCTCAAATCCTTATCCTTATCCCTACCCGCAGAGATCTGGTAAGAACGATTCTAAAACTGATAAAGGTCTAGAAGGCCATGGAACTGTGACTGCTCAGCCTCCCACCAAAAAGCACTCGGCTTCTCCGTTCCCCCCCACACACACACACCTGCCCCTTGAAATCCAAGGGTTGTAGGGAGCACACTCCATAACCAGCTGACCTCATCCAGTCCCCTCACTCACACCAAGAGAGGCAGTTGGCAAGGTTTCCAAAGTGTCCTTTGTTGGCCTGAGTGGGTCTGATTTATGCCCTGGGCCTTCATCAACAGTTTGCCTCAATATCTTCCAAAGTGTAAAGTCCCGTAAATCTTCCCTGGGAGCGACAACTCGGCCGCCAGCCTGCGTTATACAAACACACAGAAATGTCATTAAGGCAACAAACAGCCCCACTGGCCTCCGCAGAGGCCTTTTCTGCTGGGCTCAAGTTACCTAAAATCAATATTTGAACAAGGACAAAACCACATGTTTTCAAAACCAAATTAGAGGGGTCTAATACCAGGCCTGGAGATGTGGTTACATCACGCGCCTTCCAGTTGGTCCCCTGGGGCTGTGCTTTTGGACTTGACCAGGCTGCACAGGCACCCACCCCCTCGCAGTCGCTGGACTTACTTGTCCCGGGCGTGTGACCTCACTAGACAGGTGATGCCGAGGGACAGAACAAGCCAGACATAGGAACTTCGCAGAGCCAGAGACGGGACAGGAGTTTACAAAACGAAGGAAGCTGAGTGTGATCTTTCATGCATTTCTCAAGCATTGATTCAGGATCTGTACCAGGTTCTATGCTAAGGTCTGAGAGGCCAAGAGTGAGTGAAATCATGGATCTCTGCTCTCAGGGAGCTCACACCACAGCATGAGGGAAAGAGGAGACAATAGGTCATCTTCATGCCGAAAGCCGAGTACCAGTGATGTAGGCGAGTTAAGGGAGCTTTGGAGACACGTGACAGGTAACCCAGGGGCTCCTTGGGAGAAGGCTTCCAATGGCAGATATGCTAAAGGTGCTCTTAACCTATTTTTCTGGCTTCGTAAGCGCCAGGCTCAGGAAGGAAAGTGGACGGCCGAGAGGAGAGAAAGCCCCTGGCTTCTGCCAGGAGGGAAAGTTCTCTTCTCTCCCTGGACGAATGTTTCTCTGAGTTGAGGAGTTGATATGAGACATGCCCACCTCAGCCTTTGTGGGTCCTGTCTTTTTCGGGACAAGCCTATCCACAGACAGCCCACCACCACTACCGGCCATCCATCCTCTGCTGGGGTGTAGGAGAGGGGCGGGCAGGGCTCTGCAGCCGGGCCGGCATGTTGACACCTGCCGCAGTGTGGGGAAGCCTCACGAGGAGGGCAGTGTAAGGGCCTGTCGCCGGCACGTCCGGAGCCCTGTTGCGTCAGCAATAGAACCAGCACCTTTCTTTCTATCTGCCTCTTGCGCCCTGCGTCTCTGTCAAGAGAGGACTCTTTGTAATTGGTCCCTTCCCAAACAAATAACACGTGAAAGGGTTCATGGTATGTTATTAGATGAAACTGTAGGATACAAAATTGGTTTTTTTTTTTCCAGATTATGTTCAGAAAATAGATAAAACATGCCAATATCTAAACAATGATTGTATTTATTTACACGTGGTACACAGGGTTTTCTTTTCTTAAAAAGATACTTTCCAGTTTTGTTTCTTTTTTTAATGAGTATGTGCTATTTTTTTATCCGGGGGGGAGGGGAATAAGTAAATGTAATAAAATGGTCTTTTTACCTTTGATAAAAATGTGAGTGAAAGTTGTAAATCCTGGGTGCCTGGGTGGCTCAGTGGGTTAAAGCCTCTGCCTTCGGCTCAGGTCAGGATCTCAGGGTCCTGGGATCGAGCCCCGCATCAGGCTCTCTGCTCAGCAGGGCGCCTGCTTCCCCCTCTCTCTCTGCCTGCCTCTCTGCCTACTTGTGATCTCTCTCTCTCTCTGTCAAAAATGTCAAATAAATAAATAAAATCTTTAAAAAAAAAAGTTGTAAATCCTGACAAAGACATGGCGGGGGCAGTGGGGGGTGGGGGGGTCAAACAGTTAGAGGTAGCTGTGAGAAGAGGCACAGCGCATGCTCATTCTCTTTTAACTTGTTAAGCAACTTTGTGTCCAGGCTGCAGTGCTGGAGTAACAGTAGTTACTACTTCCTTAGGATAGTATTCCAGGCCCTCCACATTTCACAGGAGCCAGCAATCTGGGCTCATCACTTGCGCTCCTGACACGTCTTTCCTTGGCAAGCCAGCTCTAGCGTGTCTCTGTGCCTACGGACACACTCCACTGGAAGTGCCTTCCTCAGTCCTCACCAACGTTACCTAGACCGTGTGCAGATGGGCACAGCAGACACCCTTTTCCTCTCCCACTCTGCCCCTCAGCCACCAAGACCCTCGATTTGCGTCTGACGTCATCTCGGATCAGCCCTTTCTCAGCAAACGGCTGGACCTCCCAGACTGTAGCGCTCTGTGAGAGGCAGCTTCGGAAGTGGTTCTCAGTGATCCCTATACTAGCTGGCCAGGGCTGCCAGAACAAAGTCCCTCAGCAATGGAGTGGTTTCAGCAACAGAAAGCTAGTGTCCAACAGTTCTGGAAACTAGAAGTCTGAGATCAAGGTGTTGGCAGAGTTGGTTCCTTCTGAGAGCTGTGAAGGATAGTCTGTCTGCTCCAGGCCTCTCCCCCGTAGGTGGCTGTCTTAATGTTCGCATGGTGTTCTCCCTGTGTGCATACTGGTCTCCAAATTTCCCTTTCCTAAGGGCACCAGTCATCCTGGATGGGGGCTCACCTTAGTGACCTCATTTTAATTTGATTACCTCTATAACGACCCTATCTCCAAATAAAGTCACATTTTGAAGTACTAAGTGTTAAGACTTCAACATATGAATTTTGGGATGACACAATTCAACCCATAACACCCCACTGGTATTTACATCCTGATGCAATCTGCTCCCCTCGAGTGTTGGCTGGACCTACAGATTTGTTTCTAAAGAACAGAATTCAGGAAAAAGATAGGGTGTCACTTTCAACATAAAGTTACAAAGGAGTGTGACTTTTGGGGGCTCCCAGTGGCTCAGTAGGTTAAGCGTCTAACTTTTGATTTCGGCTCAGGGCATGATCTCAGGGTAGTGAGAGGGAGCCCCACATCAGGCTCCATGCTGGGTGTGGGGTCTACTTAAGATTCTCTCTCTCCCTCTGCCCCTCTCCTCGCTCTCACGCACTCTCTCCCTCTTTAAAAAAAAGAAAGGAAAAGAAACCCCCCCCACACACACACACGCACACACACAAAACACACAAAAAAACAAAGGAGTATGACTTTTGTTTTGTCATTCTCTCTCTGGTCCTTCTCACTTGCTTAGATGAAGGAAGATGCCATGTTGTCAGCTGCTCAACAGAGAGGTCAATGGCAACAAACTGAAGGCAGCCTCCAGCCAATAGTTAGCAAGGAACTGAATTCCGCCAACAACAAGGGGAGTTAGATTGGAATCCACTTCTTTCTGAGTTGAGCCTCAAGCTAATTAACTCCAGCCAACACCTGACTGCAAGTTTGTGAGAGATCCTGGAATGGTGGACTAGCTAAGCCATCCTTGGATAAGTCATGGCTAGACAAGTACTGTTGTTTCAAGCCACTAATTGGGGGGGGGGGAGGTAATTTGTTATGCAGCAATAGCCAATTGATACATTTTCCCTCCCCTCAGACTGGGCCTCTCTCTTTCTGCCTCCACTCTGCACCCTTTTTGACCTCCCTAAATGTAAATATGACTTTGAAATTCCCCCAATTAAAAATCTGCTATGGCTCCCCATTACTTTCAGGATAAAATCCAAATTATTTAGCATTTCTAAAGGCCCCGTCTTTACATGCAGACTCTGAAAGTCTATGTTAGAATATCATTTGCTCTGAAAAAGTCAGAGTCGGGTTCTAGTTCCGGCTCTGCTAGTTATTATTGGTGTGACCTCTGTGCTCAGTCCCCTTATCTGCAAAGTCAGGACACAAATTTCTTATTGAACAAGCACTTATTGAGAGCTCACTCCATACAGGATCTGTGCTAGGTACAAAGGACACAATAAGAAATAAGAAATGGTCCCTGCCTCCAAGGAATAGAAACAATCAATTTTTTAACAACTGTAAGTGTGATAAGTACCATGATGAAAGAAGCACAAGGGACTAAAATTTAATATGCACTGAACAGTTACTGTGCACATGGCACTTTAGATGAACTTATCATGTAACTGCCACAACAGTCCAATGAGATACGAACTACAACCTCTCCTTACAGATGAACAAAGTGAGGCTCAGAGAAGTCAACTAACTTGTCTAACATCACCACATATGTAGTAAGTGGAAAGACTAGATTCAAACCGTGGTTTCTATCACTCCAAAGCTCTCTGTTTCCTACTATTCTCTGTTCTTTGTAGATGGATGCCACAGATAGGGTCTCAAGAGGCAGACACTGAGATGGATTTGGAGGTACAAGGTGTTTATTGGTGATGGACATTTGTGCAAGGAAGGAGGAGGACTGGGCAGAGGAAGAAGGTGAACCTCAATACAGAGCAACCTGGCAAAGGGCTCTGGAGCTAATTGCCCAACAGCAAGGTATGAGGCTAAAAAGAAGATCCTTTATGTCACTGCCTTACTCAGTACTGGTGACTACAGGGCTGTGATTCTAGGCAAAGTGGTTTTCTATAGCTTGGGCTACCCTGGGGGAGCTGACAGCTGGAGATGACCTGCTTACCATACTCCTTTCTTGCAGGGGATCTGGGCAGTGGGTTCCTGTGTCCGTCACAATGAGTGGGCACATAACTCTTATAGAAGGGCATGGGAAGGACATCTAAAGGGAGGTGACGCCAAATCCTAAAGGAGTTTGCCTAAAGGGAGGGCAAGGGGCATTTAGAGCTGAGAGCTAAAATCAGGAAAGAAAAAAAAGGGTTAGGAATTCTCATGGAGGGGGAAAGACAGGAAGCAAACTCAAGGAATGACTGCACCAGCATCTCACCTCCACGGACTTTCTTTGACCATCATAGTCCTGGCAAGATAAAGGCTTATCTTTCCCATCGTAACCCCTCCTCATTGAGGGGGTCTCCATGAGGGTCTCCTAAGTTCTCCCTAGGAATTTTCTATAATACACAACTCAGGCTTCATGAATGTTGTGCCTAAAAATGCAGCAAGTTGGGCAGACAGAGGAGCAAATCTAGTGCAATCAGGGGGTGCACTATAAGCAGGAGAGCCTAGGAACATGGGACCCCGAGTTAGGAGACCCTAGGAAGTCTGTGATCAGCATCAAGTAGGACCCTGCAAATAATTGAATCTCCATCAGTATTTGAGCCCACGGCCCTGGTATGTGAGAGAATAAGCAAACATGGGGAGCAAGCAGGAGCATGACCAGCCCTCCCGTGCCAGGGGCCATGGCCAAACTAGGGGTATTTCATTTATTTATGCATCTGCACATCCTGCCTCTCATTTGGTTCACCCATCCAACCATTCATCCATTCTCCTGTACATTAAATATTCACATGAAAGATAGTGTTTGACTTCCCTCTCATTTCCTTCTTTTTCCTGCCACAAATCCTTTGCAGAGAAGAGATCATTAGTAAGACAGAATAAAGACATAAAGTTTGTGTCAGCACAAAAATACATCAAAGGTTTATTAAGAAGTTGGTCAGTGCTAGGAAGAGAAGTGCTGATTTAGCTTGTTGATGTTGCACTCTGAAGACTTGAAAGGCCTGACAGACTTAATGCTGCCCCTTTGGGTTGAGGCTAAGACTCCAGGCAGGGGAGGGGGAAGTACGGGTGGGAAATGGGTATGAAAAAAGACAAGGGGAAGGCAAGGGAGGAAGAAAGGCCCCAAATCCCAAATGTCTGTGTGAACTGGATTCTGGCGTGGGAGACAGTGACACAGGAAAATAAATGTTTCAGATCATCTTTATGTACACCCGGCCATGGAAAGGATTTTCACTGTGATGATGAGAAATACCCACAAGCTCTTCCAGACATTTTGTTCAAACTATAACCAATATTGCCTAGGCACTGAGGACACCAGCATGGATTAAGATACAGTGCCTGCTCCAGATCACTCACATCCTGAGGGAGGTGGCAGATAAGCAGAGCAGTGTAATGGAGGACAGATTGGCACCTATTCCAGATGTGGACTTTCAGGAGGACTTCCCAGAGGAGGTGTGATGGCTGAGAAGCTGAGTTTCGAAAGACGTGTTGGAGTCATGGTCAAAGTAACCATTCCAGACAGTAGGATCAGCTTGAGAAGAGTTAAGGGCAAGAAATATTGATGGTAGTTGGTGTGTTAGAGAAAAGGTATGAGTGGGAAGGAGACAGATGCTAGCTAGGCCTAGAGCTAGATCATGAAGGACCATGTATGCCAGGATGAGAGTTTAAACTTCATTCTGAACGCTATTGGGAGCCATTTGAAGAGCATCCCATACAACTGTGATCTTAAGTAACTGAGATGGAACTGCTGGAATTTCTTGGATGCTTCCAACAGCTTACCTCTGGGTCCTAGGCTCTGATGTCTGGCCTCAAATCCATGCAGGCTTTGGCTTTATTCTCTGCCTTGGGAGCAGGGACTGACACCCCTGGCCCAGACCATGGGCTCATTTCCATGGTATTGGGCCATTGGGTGGAGCTTCTCTGGGTGGGGCCTTCCAGAAATGAGCTGCAGGCCCATGATGTCAGAGGGGTGAGACATGGGGAATGGATGGGGCGTAACAGCTGCTATCACTGTCCCCCGTTTCCCTCCTGAGAAATTACAAATCACCCCCTAGGACCATTGATCAAGGAGTCCTTGCACTTCTAGAGAAATTCAACCTTTTACATGTAAAACCCAATTACTTCTGGAGACATAGATTTGTAAAAAAAACCCCAAGCTTTATAGTCAAGTTGACTGGATTCGAGTCCTGGCCTTATTTGTTTGTTTGTTTGTTTTTTAAGATTTTATTAATTTGACACAGAGAGAGAGAGCACAAGCAGGGGAAGCTACAGAGGGAGAGAGAAAAGCAGGCTCCCCGCTGAGCAAGGGGCTCAATATGGCGATATGGGACTCGATCCCAGGATCCTGGGATCATGACCCGAGCCGAAAGCAGATGCTCAACTGACTGAGCCACCCAGGCGTCCCAAAGTCTTGGCCTTGTTGCAAGCTGTGAGACCTTACACAAGTTAATTACTTTCTCTGAGCCTCAGTTCTTTATCTATAAAGAGATAATGTTTCACAGAGTTATTAAGACCATCAAAGAACAAAATAGTTACAAATTGTTGGCAGTGTATATTTAGTTCTGCTTGTGGTGTTTTACTTATTGTTCAACCTGGGCCCACTCAGTTCAGCTTTCTGCCCTAGTAATAGAATTAGGAAAGTATTATGTGAAAATATGAGTTCCATTGACCAAACTAAAACATTTGGCTCATCTTGAATTTGTGTTAGTAAAACGTACCAAGTCAGGCACCCTGGATTTATGAAGTTGGAATATATAGAACCTAGAACTCAGTGTAGTAAGACCTGAGCTCCTATCTCTGTCCATGCTCTTGCTTAAGTCCCCTCTCTGAAAAATAAGGTCCCTTCCAGTCTTGATGGTCTCCAGAACAAGCTAATAAATTATTAGATTCCAGTAAGTCACACTTTGAGGGCAACAAGAGTTGAAGCACCAAAGGGTGTCTTTCTTTTTTCTTTTCTTTTCCATTTTTTTTTTAATGTAAGTTCTGTGAGTTTCCATGCAGACTTGCTGCTAAGGAAGAAAACATTCTTCCTAAGGAAAAGAGTTAAAAAGTTCACGCTCCAAGAATGATTCATAAAATATTCCAAGAATGTCAGAGAGAAATATGGCATACCCCAGGGGAACCCCCCTGAAGTGAGAGAGGAGAGCAGCTGGAGTTGCCACAGGCTGAGCCCGGTGAAGTTTCCAGTCTGGATCCAAGCATATTAATATGGTGCAATGCCAAGGTGGGACTTCTCTTCCTTTGTTTCTCTCCTGTCTTCTGTATACAGGGGTCCTTTCCAGGGCACACTCATTGACAGTCTCCAACTTCTGCTTACTAGATAAAGGGACTACCTTTAGAATCAAACATCTGGATTCCAAACCCAGCTCTGCCAATTAGTGTGTGATTTTTGGCAAGTGACCTCCTCTCTCTGAACTTCAATTTCTTCATCTGCCAAACGAGGATACAAATATTTATTCTCCAAAATTTTTTTAAAGGACTCAATGAAATAATGTAATAATGCCTTCGGCCTAGCATCCTAGGAGGGGCTCCATCAATGGCAGCTAATGTTTTGGAAGAGGGCAGCTGGGCGGAGTGGCTGTGTGCTGCATGCATGGCTTAGGCCCTCTCTGAATCATCCTGCATCCCAATGGAAATATACAAATTATGAGACTAGCTTTGCAACCACAGAGCAGAGGTCTCTAAGGTGCAGGGAGGGGAAGCAGAGACTTTTTGCAGCAATATAAAGGGCAGAAGAGAGCTTCCGAGAGGCCAAGTGGCCAGCAGAGCAAGCCTGGCTACTGAGCCTGAATGGACATGCATCTGAGCCATATTGGGAGGGTAGGGCCTAAGGGGTGTGGTAAGCTCTGTGGGATTCAGCCAGTAATCACTCAATAACTCTCTACTGAGGATCTACTGCATGTCAGCCACTGGTTCTGAAAACTAGGGATATAGTGGAGAACAAGTCATTGTCCTTGATTTCCTGGAGCTGACATTCTATTGAAGGAACAAAAATAAATAACTGATATCTTGCAGGTGGCCACTTTATATAGTCCTTCCCTCATTCAGACAAGTCAACCCCAAGTTTCTGAAGGGAGACGGAAGGCTGGGTAGGGCATGGAGTCAGCAGCCTCCGTCCCTGAGTGGGCAGCAGGAAGAGTTCACAGTTACTCAGGTTGGAAGCACAGCTTCTGACAGCAGACAGCCCAAGAAGGAAACCTCACTCCACCAGTTACAAACTGTGGGCCCTGGTCATATTACTTAACCTCCTGAACTTTAGTCTCTGGCTCTGTAAAAGAGATTAAAACACATAAAACACCACTCTGGGGTCGCTAGATTAAATAAGATGATAGATAACGATTAAGTGAGATGATAGATACAAGTACTTAGCAAAGCACCTAGCTCAGAGTAAATGCTCAGCGAAGGTGAGTCATTAGATTGCTACTATCCTGTGAATAAGCGTGGCCAGAATGTGCAGGCTCATATGGATGGGACCCAAGAAAAAGAGCGACTGGGTAGATGACAAAGACTCCATGACTAGGGCAGGAGCCTAGTCCTAGATCCAGAGATGAGTGGGCAAAGACAAAGAGCCCTCAGGGTGGGTGTGAAGGTGGAAGAAAACAGGATCCAGTGGTCAATGCCAAGTATGGAACCTGGGCCCATTTGGCAGCAGAGCAAACATAAAGAACTCACAGACAACCTGGGGTACAAAGAGAGAACAGAGATTCAAGCCAAAGAGTAGCTAGTAATAGCTCATCTTGACTGAACACTTCTGGGTGCCAAGCCTTTGGAAGTGTTTGATAGGCATGAAGCCATTTAATAATTCAGCAGCTCTCCGTGGTGGGCATGACTGTACTTCATTTTACAAATGAGGAAACTAACACTCAAAGAGATTATGACTTACCTAAAGTCAACCAGCCAGGAAATGGTCTTGAGCTTGGATTCGAACCCAGATGTATCTAATAAGAAAACTGATATTCTCAGACATAGGCCATTCTCTTTCTCCCCACACCCACCTGGCCTCCTTGAGTCAGGTTGGTTACCTTCATTTAAGTCACAAACATTTATTAAGTTTCACCTGTGGTAGCCTTTTGCCACAGCGTGACCTGCGTTGGAGTCCTCAGTCACTTGTATTAATATAGAGAGGAGGATAACACAAAAGAGTCATGCCTCAGGTGTCAGACAGATCTGGGTGACTAGTGAGGTGACACTGCACAGCTTTTACAGCCCAATTCCTCAAAACCTACATTCAAGGACACATAGCTAACACATTTCAGCACGTTGAATTGTACTGAAAATGGTATTGCAGAATGAATCTGGGTCTCTGAGTCAGAAATGTTGGTCACAATGGGACGCCTGGGTGGTTCAGTTGGTTAAGCGGCCTCCTTCGGCTCAGGTCATGATCCCAGGGTCCTAGGATCGAGTCCCACATCGGGCTCCTTGCTCTGCGGGGAGCCTGCATCCCCCTCTCTCTCTGCCTGCCTCTCTGCCTACTTGTGATCTCTCTCTCTCTCTCTGACAAATAAATAAATAAAATCTTTAAAAAAAAAAAAGAAAGAAATGTTGGTCACAAGTCTTGATACAAGTCATTTGGCTTGCCAGATCCTCAGTTTCCTTCATTGCAAAACTAGTGCTTAAGACTAGAAGCCTGAAAATACCTTTCTGAGATGGGAGATAGCCAAAGGACCTTCGGTCTTGAATTCAAATCCTTGAGCTCAAATCCCACACCTACTGCAAACCTACTCTGTAACTTTTGGTGATTCAGCCTCCTAACCATACCTTACCTTAACCCTTGGTTTCTTTGTTAAATAGAAAAAATTGATTCATTCAATATTCAACATGTCCCTCAAGTGGTGGCTGATTTCTCTCCCACATCCTTGAATCACTGGTACTAGGATTTGAGATCAATTGGATGTCCTCCTTCTTGCATCCAACCAATTGCCCCTTCCCCCTCCAACAGTTCCAGCATGGAACCTCATCAAACACCTGACAGCTGGGGAAATGAGTGCCCAAGTTCTAAACAGGATACTGGAGGGCATAGTACTACAGTAGTTCTTGCTTTATATAATAAATTCCACTCAACTGCACAGCTTCTCTCAGATCCTGCCTTTTTTCTTCCCAGGGAAACTTACAAGAGGAAGATTAGTGGATGAACTCGTCACTGCCACTTTAGTTGGTCTCCTCGAGAGAACAGATTTGCATCATTTCTCTCTCCTAACCCATTTTATATCCCCCTCACCTTCTAGCACTCTACTGATCTGGGTGGGAGAACAGGGATAATCCAGACTCTCATCCATGAGAAATCTGAGTCTCTGGTCATCATGTCCTTCTTGTTCATTTACTATCAAAATTGGGCATGGGGGCAGCAAAAGATGCCCTCAGTGAGTCCCTTGGGTATCAGACCTATCCCTCCCTGCCTCTATTATATAATAGCAACCCCACCTCCTGCTGGTGATCAGAATTAATGAACTCTGACTAAAATGATGACTTCTTTCCTTGCATGCTTGTCTTTTGACATAAGAAGCCCAAGGTGACCATAGTCACTCGATTAGTGATAGCTTAAAGTTTAATGGGATTCTTGGAGTGTAACCTGATGGAAGTTTTCTTCTTTTGGGACCCAGGACCTCAAAATTCACAAAGTCTGGAGCAGTGGGGATAAAAAGCACAAATTCTGCAAGTGGACCGTTTAAAGGTCATGGTAAACAAGACACTCCTACTTCTACTTCTTGAATCCTAGACCCATGAACTCTACCTACTGGGGACAGCACCATATAATAGTCATTGATTTAGCATGCTTAGTGCATTCTGGAAGATAGTGCCCATCTTTACAAAGTACCATTTCAAGGCTGGTATTCTAGATGATTCTTCAAAAGGCCATTCTATCACTCTATCAGGTGGCAGCTTCGGGTCATACGATACGTGATAGGACAATTGACTCTGCCTTACCTCCTTGGCTATAAAGTAGGTTTGTTGGTGTAATATGATATCAAGCAGACTGACTTATTGATGGATCAAACATTCTATAAATCTTTGGATGCCTGTTCTGGTCAACGACCTGCAAGCAGAAAAGGCAAACCTGTATCAGATTATGTGCCACCAAGTGACCCCTGTTATTTGGGGGTCCTATCATCTCCAGTAGTATCAGGGAGCCCAATTCGCTGATACCATCTTCTATTGTTAGCTTACACCCATATAGGACAGGTAACTAGGTTTCTCAACAATGTTCGTCCTCCTCTGTCCAGATAGTTCCTATTGTGTTGGTAAACAGGGTATCACCTCACAAAAAATAATCGACTGGTAGGTTTTCTGGTCTTTCTTCTGTGTTCATTCTAATGTACTCACTTCTTTTCAATCCCCTCTTCCACCATCTGCCATGGCCATTCCGTCGATTCTACTTTACCCCATGTTGGCTAATTCTTTTATTGAAGTTTCTGGGATCTACTGTATTGTCTTCTGAGCAAATTTCCAGAGTGTTAAATCCTATATCACAAGATAGTATTCTTATACCAATACACTGTCGTTTATCTCACCTTATGTCCTGTTTTCCTTGATCCATCACACTTTGGATTCACGTCCAAATGTACCCTCCCAGCTCTTGCTGCTTTGTACTGTCTAGGTCCTTCACCTTCTTTGGGGTATAGCCGCTCTCCTCCTTTAGTGGGCCCAGCACTTCCTCTGCTTGGTTATGATAGGACTTGACATAATTACTGGTCTGGTGGTCATGAGGATAAGTGGAGATGAATCCTTGGCAGGGGCATTTTGTCTTGCAAGGCATAGGCCTCTCCATCATCGCCAAACAAAGACAGCACTCTTTTAGCAAGGAGGAGTGCGCAATTCTACAGGCCAAGAGGGTTAAAGAGAGTCTTAAGGTTTTCACATGCAATCAACATAGCTATTCCCACCCCAAGTCTCAGGATCCTTTTCTTTCCTAATCAAGGCCTTGGCCTTGGTTGAGTTGGCTCACTGTGATTGAGGATCCAGTCTTCTCTGGAGCTCTGCTACTTTTATAACTAAGTTCTGGGCCTGAGCCTCACTTTTTTCCTGTCCTCCAGCTATAGTAAATGAGCTTCTCCCTGTATGTTGCCAAGGAGAACCTCTGACTTTTACATTTTACTATGAACTGATGATTAAACACTCCAGTCCTTCATATATTTTCTCATATGTTTTTCTAATGCATTAATTGTACTCAACCATCCAATTCCATTGTCTTTCTAATTGTTCTTTTCCCTAAACCTCTTAAATGGCTGAGATATTGCAATGGCTAATGCATTCCTCTCTATTGGTCTCCCTTTCTCCCTAAGCACCCCTAACCGAAGTGTTAACAATTGTGTGGCCGAAGCATTCCAGGGGCTATCAGGGCTCCACATACCACTAGTGATAGCTTCTCTTTGCCCAGCAGGATGCTTATTCTGAGTTATCCCCCACAGAAACCTCTGCCTCAACCAGTCGCTGGATGTGGACTGCTCCTAGAGAAGGAACAAAATGTGGTCAAGTTAGCTCCTGCAGTCGAGGGCAGTTTTAGGGGAGGGGTGCAGAAGTGAGCCCTCAGCAGCTTCCAGAAGCTGGAGGAATGAGTACCTTGATCCTGATCCGGGCCACACAACTCAACATTCTCTATGATCCCGTGAAATAGAGGACCACTCTTACCCCCAACATCCACACTGTAATTGTCAGCTCAAATGTCATCTTACCAGTGAGGCCTCTCCCTGGCCCTCTCTATTCCCCTTACCCGGTTTCATTTTTCTCCCAGCACTTATCTGCACCTGAAATTCTTGTATATTATCCATCTCCTACTATCAGATTGTATACTCCAGACCTATGGTACCCCATTCCCTAGAAGAGGGCCTGGTACAAAGTAGGTCCCCAACAAACATAAATAAAATGCCAATATTGATACATACCTATTACAAACACGTCACTGAAATTGCTTTGAGGACTAAAATAAATCTGCTGAGAAGGAATCAAGCTCAATAGTAGACACTCAAATAAATAATGTAAAAATGTAAATGTACATAAAGAAATGTTTGTAAACGTATGTCTGTAAGTGGTGTTGGGACAAGGAAAATGACCTTTTTCTTTGCAGAAAGACACTACCATTTGAGCAAAGCAGCCAAGGACAGAGTCTAAACTTCTTACTCAGGGCTTAAAGGCAGACTTTTGACTTCCGTAAGGTAGGGAGATTTAGGACTCACTTTTATTTCTTCTAGCACCAGCATTTAATTGCAGACCTAACAGAGGCTCAGGCCTATAAAAGATTCACCTTGTTTCTCTGAATGTATACATTATTTACTATACAGTCTATAAAATATTTACCCATTTCTCAGCCGACTGCACCCTGCTCAGTCTTAACTACCTCATTGCTGTTCGAAGCTGATCAAATAGGCGGCTGGCACCTCTCCAGAAAGGGACCGAGCAAGCAGCTGGAAGGGGACCATATTTTATGCATTTGTCAGAGCACATAGCAATCAAGGGTGTTGAAAGCCTTTCTGAAAGTACTAAGGACGGGTGCGGTCCTTAATCCCTTCCCACCTCCACCCACCCACTCCAAAACATGACGGCCTTTCCCAGGCCCAGTACATTCATCCATTAGGGATACATTTCCAGAGCACCAATTGTGTCCTATGTGTCTTGAGGAGATAGATGGGAATAATGCACATTCCTATGTCCTTGTTGGAGAAAACAAACCCAATGACAAAGAGTCATAGGAGAAGATCTCCCAGGTATTGAGCTCTCTCTCCATGCAGCTGGAATGTATAAAACACAGGGCCCTGGAAGCCAGTTTGGGGTTGAAATTCTTGGTCTTAGTCCACCACTCACAAGCATATAACCCTGGGCAAGTTCCCTAAACGCTTGTTGCCTCAGTTTCCCCAGGACATTATGGTAGTCCCAAATTCATGGGATTACTGAGCCCGTGGTGCCCAGCTCTTGGAAAACACTTAGTAAAGGTTAGAGATGAGCAGGAAGAGGAAGAAAATTCTCAGGACAGTTCTATGTGGTAAATATGTTATGACCATCTTTTGACAGATGAGACACTGAAATTTAGAAAGTTAAGAACTGTGCCAAAATCCACTTATAAATGGAAATCCAGGATTCAAGCTTATGTCTGCCTAATTTCAAAGACTCTACTTATAATCACTGTTTACACACACATACACATACATGCCCTCATACACATATACATGAAAATGTGGCATGATCATGATGTATACGACAGTTTCAGTAATACTCCCAACCAACCCTCAATGAGATTAGATATCCCTGTTATTTGCCTTTATAGCATCTCTTTCACAGCAGCAGTTGTGCTTGTAAAAATGTATCAATCTGATCATTGTTTGCTGCTATCTGAGTCCTTCCTTAAACAATATGCAGACAGGGGCTGGGTTCATCATGTGTTCCCAGTGTCTGGGTGAATGAATGTTTCACATGCACTGTCATTTCTTCTTTGCAACAATGAAAGAAAGGAAGTAATATTTTTTCTTTCCATCCTATTGCTAGTGGAACTGAAGCTCAAAGAAATGAAATAACTCATCCAAGAACACATAGCGAAAAAATGGGAGAACTAAGATTTTAACCTAGCTCTGTCTAATTCTGAAGCCCATGCCCCTTCCGTTGAGCTCTGCTCCCTCCTTGAGAAGGGAGGAAGCCAGAGGACAAGGGTAGAGGAACAAACTTCTACATTTGAAGGACCACTGTGGCAGGCATTATGTGGAGACTCTTTGCCAACAGGGTCTTTTTTCCTCTTCATGACAAGTTAGTGTTCAAAACAACATTTTTGCTAAAACAATTTTTTTTTTTTTTTTTCAAACTCAGTTGCCAGCCTTGCCTGGAATAAATTGGCAAGGAGGAAAGGAGGCTAGCACTGAGCAGGAAGGGAATGGGGAAACAGACAAGGCTACAAAGCCCTTCAAAGCAGCTCTTCCCTCCAATACTTCATGTCCAAAGAATAAGGCCAGCTCAGGTGGGGCTCAAGCAAATGCCAGTGTCCGGAGCTCCAACCAGGGTGAGGAAGAGAAGTCAAATGTTTGACTCCACTGTTTTGACTCTGACTTATGCCATACTACCTCCTTGCAATACTAATGCTGCTTCTCCTTTTCTTTAAAAAAGAAAACACCACTCTTTTAATCTAAATTATATTAACATTAATGGGTCAAAAATTTGTTTTCTGGAGCAAATTTTATTGAGCCAGTTTATATTTTTGGTTGAATGTTTATATAGCACAGTTCACTATTTATGATTTTCCCATTTAAATTTTATTAGAATCAAATATTTCTTTGTAAATTCTAAAATGGAAATTTTTTTAAAAGATTTTTTAAATTTATTTGACGGAGAGAAACACAACGAGAAAGAGGGAACATAAGCAGAGGGAGTGGGAGAAGCAGGCTTCCCACTGAGCAGGGAGCCCAATGCAGGGCTTGATCCCAGGACTCTGGGATCATGACCTGAGCTGAAGGCAGACTTTAAACGACTGAGCCACCCTGGAGCTCCTAAAATGGATATTTTATTAATTAATCATTTTTTCATGTCAAACTGAGTTGATTATAGCTTCCTGCCACTGCCAGTTTTTTTTTTGTAAAAATTACTTCCATAAAATTCAGTTTTAAAATCTGTTCTTGTTTAAGAAGAATTGACATTTCTGTTAATTTGTAGCCAATATCACATTATACTACGTGTGGTTTTATCCATTATCAACTTTGTTTTGTGCCAAATATTTCTACCAGTAGTGTTCATTAAGAATCAGATTCAGGATATTTTGCAAGGGGCAGGCTAACTTCTATCTTCTCCGCCTCTCTAGAAATGGAAATAGGGCTGTGCCTTTTTTGAGGTAAAAATGTTGAGGACTCTCAGAAACAAACTGAGGGTTTTGAAGCGGAGGGGGGTGGGGGGGGTGAGCCTGGTGGTGGGTATTGAGAAGGGCATGTATTGCATGGAGCACTGGGTGTGGTGCATGAACAATGAATCTTGGAACACTGAAAAAATAAAATTAAATTAAAAAAAAAAAATGTTGAGACCCCAGAAGACAAATGAACTAGCCTATGGTTTCAAATTGTATAAAAGACCAGACCTTTCCAAATCCCCCGTCCACCATTGTCTTTGTTCCATGAAATAACCCATAGAATAATGCCATTTTTACAAAGTAACTAGAGGCAGGGAGTTCTCTGATCCAAGAAGAGTGAAATTACACGAAATATAAAGTGATTTATTCATGGTTGATAGCATTCAGGGAATTTCGTCTCCCCACCACCCATCCCCCTCATCTGCATCCCAAGTAAAATAATCCTTCAAAGATGCCTGGGTAATATATCCTTCAAAGAAGATCCCACGGTCCTTGTACTTGGTATTTCAGAGTGTGAAAGGAAGGCACCTATGTTGGTCATTTCCAACATTATATCAGTGTTTTCTCTTACCCCTGGTTTCTCATCAGGGGGCTGTCTCCCATATCTATTCAATGGCTATCTAAATTGGGGTCCCTAGGTAAGAAATTAAATGTTTCTGGTGTGATTTCTATTTGCTTAAATCCAAATCAATAAAATCATACTGAACTTCATTTCATGAACTTGGCATGACACTTAGTGTTCTGTGATAGAAGAGTAATTTTATAAGACCATCTTAAGTGACCACCTGCTCTGGTTTGTCCGGGACTAGAGGGTTTCCCAGGATGCAGGTCTTTCTGTTTAAAATCACACACAGGGTTAGGCAAATCTGAATGGTTGCTTACTCTACTCGTTCACCACTGTATTACTAGCCCCAGGCCAGCTCTTGGAATGTGATGAGCCTCGGCTATCCCCACTAGATGTCTCAATGCCTCAACTTCCTTCCTTATAGAATGGAAACGAAGGGAGCTAATGTTTGTCCTGTTATTTACAGGGTTATTATTCTGTATAGTAATGTTGAGAGAGGATTGTTATTGTTAATTTTTTATTATGTCTAGCCAAGTCAAAGGAAATTTAAATAATCTCTGAAAAATGCAATCTAGAGTATTATCTTCTTAATGCTGGAACCATGTCTTATTGTAGTGAAGCACACATCACAGTGCCTGGCAGAAAGACGATGCTCAAAACCCTGGTTAGATAAATAAAACAACGAATAAGTGGACAGTCAGAGGAGTAACTATGTAAATGAGTATATAGTAATTAAATTAACTAATTTTGTAGGATTCTTTTCAGAGCTAGGATTTTCTTTAATCCAACCCCTGCACTTTTCAGAGCCCACATTCAAACAATAAATTCTTGGCAGGGTCAAGTTTAAAACTGGGTCATTTCATAGCAAAATATAGTAAAAAAAAACCCACTAATTTTACTCATTTTCTCCAATGACTTTTCCCTAGCACACAAAACTTGGGTTCAGCTTATAGTTTACAGCTCTTCTTCCAACAAAGCTGGAAGGCTTCTCTAACAACAGAGCAGTTTGGTTTGAGTCTCAGCACAGGCCTGGTCTCTGCTCTCACTCAGTTATTGGTGAGCTTCAGAGAAAGTTCTGAGAAGCTGGAAGGGGTTGTCCAGCAGCCTAGGTCACTAAAAGTCATTACTATCAGCATCAAGAAATTGTAACTTCCTTGTTCTAGAAACCTAAGCAAATCAGGCTGGAACTCTCAATCTGCTTTCATCCTTTTTTCTACTCTGCCTTTCCAGATCCTAGCTCCTTCTAAGCCCCAATCAAATTTCTCTTCTTATCTCTTTGGGTACTGTCATAGTTGAAATTCCATTAAGACAAAGACTTGCTTTATTCATCTCTCAGTTCTGGCACTTAGCAAACTACCTTGCATAGAGTAGGAGCTCAACTGATATAATAATGAATGAATGAATGAATGAATGAATGATTTTTTTCTTAAAGTTCCAGAAGTACCCAAAATTATAGCATCTGTGCCTACCTAAAAGTGTGGTTTCAACAGATGTTGAATAAATGTGTGAAATAATGAATGAATGATTGATATGAGTAACTTTCACAAATGGACTATTGATTGTGTGCGAGACACTGGCTAACATTTTATGTTACCTTATTTCATCCTTTCAGCATCCCTGCTTTATCTTTTTCTCCTTAGCACTTAGCACTATGTAACACACCGTATATTTTCCTTATTTACCTTGTCTACTATTCATTTCCTCCACAAGAATTTAGCCTCCACAAGGGCTGAAATCTTTGTCTGTTTTGTTCACTGCTGCTTCCTCTTCCTGGAAGAGGACATGGCATCAAGTATATGTTCAGTAAGCATTCATGGCATGAATATCGAATAAATATTATGATCCCTACTTTGCAAAGAAAAATTTAAATTTAGAGATGCTAAAAAAAAAAAAAAAAAAAAAAAAAATTCCTGATATTGTGGCAGGCACTCCAAGTTCAGCAGGATTTCGCTGAAAACTGGTGACTACACTGTGAGGTATTACCATTCTAGCAAGGTGGACACTGAGATTCAGGCAGATGAGATCACCATGTTGAGTTAGCAGTTCATCTGATAAGAAGGGGCTGGGTCACTATTCAAACCCTAGGTCATATGGCCTCAAAATTCTTGCTCTTCGGAAAAAATATCCAGTGGAAAAAAGACAGTCTCTTCAATAAGTGGTGCTGGGAAAATTGGACAGCTATATGTAGAAGAATGAAACTTGACCATTCTCTTACACCATACACAAAGATAAACTCGAAATGGATAAAAGACCTCAATGTGAGGCAGGAATCTATCAAAATCTTAGAAGAGAACATAGGCAGTACCCTCTTCAACATCAGCCACAGCAACTTCTTTCAGGACATGTCTCTAAAGGCAAAGGAAATAAAAGCGAAAATGAACTTTTGGGATTTCATCAAGATAAAAAGCTTCTGCACAGCAAAGGAAACAGTCAACAAAACAAACAGGCAACCCA
>CM052900.1:123812096-123986457 GCA_028534135.1 Potos flavus | reverse complement strand
TCAGAAGAGCTGAGAGGGATCTTGGAGACCATTTAGTTCCATGCTCTTGCTTTAAGATGAGAAACCAAGGCCCAGAGAGATGAAGGTCACTTGTTGAGGTAAAAGTGGGGTCAGAATCCATCTCTGGATTTTCAATCTTTTTGCTCATCCCTGACATTTCACCAGAAGTGTTTCACCTCCAAACTTGAAATTGTATTTATTTACTCAGTACATTTGCTTATCACTAGCTATGGGACAATTCATGGTTTACTCACTGAGAACACAAAGGTTTATTCCGCAGGAACTCTTATACTGCTTCTGGGAAGATAGATGCACACACAGTTATAGTTAGTATGTTGGAGGTTTACATAGATGAAATGGATTTACAGAGTGAACAATTAACTAAGCCTGTGGAACAAGGGAGCATTTCACCAAGAAGTAAGAGTTGAATTCTCAAGTAAGAGGAGAGGCTTGCTATCCAGATCATGGAGAGAGGGGTTTTGTGTGAAGAGAGAAGTATTTGCATGAAAGAATTGGGGCAGAGAGGAATATGCACGTCCTTCAGGGTGTGTCATCACAGAGGACAGAGAGGAGAGTGAGATGAACAGAGAGTGGAAAATGAGGTGCTGGATGAAGGCTGCGTATGTCATATCAAGGAGTAGGGACGCTCTTCACAAGGAGGAGGGACTCTCTTCACTGAGTTAACTCACATATGGACTTTGTCCAGTGAATATGATTACCCCCAGCTGTAGAGATGGGGCAGCTAGAAGGGTCACAGAATAACTGCTCGTGTCAGCCAGTATGTATGTGCGTACGCGTGTGTGTGCGCGCACGCATGCGTGTGTGTGTGTGCGCGCGCACGCATGCGTGTGTGTGTGTGTGTGTGTGTGTGTGTGTGTGTGTGAGAGAGAGAGAGAGAGAAAATGATCATGAGCCTAGACCAAGACTCAGGTATTCTGAATCCAAACCCTAAGTTCATTAGACATCACTATGTTGTCTCCGAGAGCAATGACTTGTGAAAGGGAAAAGCCAAGTCCTGATCATTGGTCATTTCAAAGATGTGTAACATGGAGAGTGCAGAGGCCCCATATGCTTCTGTCTCCGAGGAAACACCAACCTGGCCTCTGCCTACCTCCCAGAGCTTTTCTTCTGTTGGTCTACAGAGGTTAGTTTTTCTTTCCAACATTCTGAAAAACAAAACAACCACACTTTTCTCTGCCTATGACCCTCAAGGGATTTATGTTGACAGAAAGGGAAGTAAATTGCAGTGAGAAGAAGGGGCTGCTCTCTCTAGCTCTGCCCTCAAAAGAAGAGCTCAAACAATAATAGAAAAATCCTTCAGATTCATATTTTCTCTCTCTCTCTCTCTCTTTCTTTCTCTCTCTCTCTTTCTCTCATTATCTTGTCTCTGGACTCCTTCCTAAGAGCCAATACTTTAGGCCTGCCCTTTCTCCACGATTTTAGGGTGCAAACAAATTTTGTCTATCACTTCTGCTAAAAAAATGCATTTATTCTATATTCCATTTCCTCTGTGATATACTTTCTTCTCACTGTGATTATAGAAATGAGAGACAAAGAATCCCAGATGAGAAAAGCTTTAAATAATATAGCACTGTATGTTAACTATACTGGAATTAAAATAAAAACTTAATAAATAAAATAAATTTCCTGGAAAAAAAAAAGAGCGTTTATAGCAACTCGGTCCAGGGGCTCCTAGGTGGCTCAGTCGGTTAAGTGTCTGACTCTTAATTTTGTCTCAGGTCATGATCTCAGGATTATGAGATCAATCCTCGTATTGAGACCCACATCGGGCTCTGCACTGGGCATGGAGCCTGTTTAAGATTCTCTCTCTGCCTCTCCCTCTGCACCCTCCTGTGTGTGCTCTCTCTGTAATAAAAATCAGTAAATCAGTAAATCAATCAATCAATCAATCAATTAGCCACTCAGTCCAACTGTAGCATCTTTTGTGGCTCTTGTATCTATAGCCTCTAGAACAACCATTGTGGCCAATTCACTGAAAACTTTGTGCCTAATGCACAGTAGACACTCACTAATTTTTAGTTAATTTGCCAAATGCTTGATCTCTTCTTTAGCATCTCGGGTAACAACTGGGGAAAAAAAAAATTAGAACAGCCATCATGTACAGTTGAATAAATGTCTAAAAATGTAGAAAATACAATTAAGTCAATAATAATTACCAAGTCAGTCAAGGTCTAGTGAGAAAAACAGAACCCAGACCAAGTAATTTAAGGGAGGAAATTGAATATGAGAAACTCATTTCATGTGTCTTGGGGAGCTAAAGGTGCAAACAGGGGATGGAGAAGTAACCGGGAATTAGCAGGAACCCACTGTCACCCTGAAGGATGGCAGGACAAAGGAAAGAAGATGTGTTAACAGAGCTAAGACACAGAGCTGCCTAGAGGGAGGGGTTGCCAAGGGAAAGGGGAACCACCGAGAACTCACAGGAACTCTGTCCAGGCTGCCTGAGCAAGCAGCGAGGAATAGAGAAATCCCTTGTCTTCTCTCTTTCTCCCACCGCTAACCTTTGTCTGTCGCCTCGTACTGGCCAATCCTAACAGAGTGACCAAGAGCCAAAATGCATGAGAAGTGGGAAATGTAGTTTGCAGGGTTTACCTTGCTACAATACAAAAAAAGATCATAGGAAGTGGTGAATGGGTCTGAGATCAAACAAACAAAAAAGACAGAAACATAACTATAATTTCACTTTAAAGAGAGAGCCATGGTTGACATTCCAGCATATTTACTTTTTCTCATCTTCTTATATTTTTTATTTGCATAATTGAGATCATACAGGTTTTGCAAGTTGATGTCCTTCTGCTTCCACTGCATATTGTTTCTTATGTATTTTGCCCCATCATTCAAAATTGTATAAACTTGATTTTTATGGATGTATAATATTGCATTTTTATGGCTTTACTATGATTTATGCCATTTCTTTATTGTTTTGATATTGAAAATTAAAAATATATCCATCAAAGCAATTTTTAAAAGAAGAACAAAGTTGAAGGACTTTAGCAAATTTCAATACTCATTATAAAGTTATGATAATTAAGGCAGCACGGTATTGGTGCTAAGTTAGAAAAATAGACCAACTAAAACAGAATATAGAGTCCAGAAATAGATCCCCACATATAGGGTCCTTTGATTTATAACCCTGAAATGCAGTAGGAAAAAGACAAATTTTTCCATAACTGGTGCAGGGAAAATTGAATATCCATGTGGAAAAAATGAACCTTGTTCTCCACCTCACAGCATGCACAAAAACTAATTCAAAGTGCATTAAAAACCTAATGTGAGGATTAAAACAATCAAGCTTCTAGCAAAATTTATTGAAGAATATCTTCCTGACTTTGATAGATGAAAGAACACAAAAGAACTCAGCTTAAAAGAAAAAAAATAATAAAATGGATTATATTAATGTTAAGAATTTCTGTTCATCAAAAAGTGGCCAGGCAAGCCACAGACTAGAAGACATTATGTGTAATACATACATCCAACAGGTATTATTCATACCTATGATATGTAAAGAACTTCTAAAAATCAATAAGAAAAATACAAACAACGTGATTTTTTCAAAGGCAAAAATACTTGAATGAGTACTGCACAAAAGAGGCTGTTCAAATGGCCAAACTCATGAAAAAGTGTTTGATTTCATTAGCTATAGGAGAAATTCAAGATAAGCCACAAATCACTATAAACTCACCAGAACAGCCAAAATTAATCAGAGTAGCATATCAAGTGCTATCAAGGATATGGGACAACTAGAACTTTCATACATTAGTGGTGTCATTGTAAACTAGTTAAAACACTTTGGAAAACTGTTTTTTGGCATAAATTAAGACAGTGAAGCAGGAATTTACTGGCATTTACTTAAGA
Source organism: Potos flavus (assembly GCA_028534135.1). NCBI lineage: Eukaryota > Metazoa > Chordata > Mammalia > Carnivora > Procyonidae > Potos > Potos flavus. The sequence goes on along the minus strand of CM052900.1, from coordinate 123,982,581 downwards.
GAAATGAAGGTATATATCCACTAAAGACACGTAAAAAAATATTTATAACAGCTTATTCGTAACAGTTGTAACTGGAAACAACACAAATGTCCATCAAGAGGAGAATGGATTGGCAAATTGTGAAGAATGTCTTCAGTAGAATAGGACATAGTAATAAGAACGAACAAACAATTGATGTATACATACAAAAAAATGGATGAACTTTACAAACACTAAGCAAAATGAAAAGCAGTCACCAAATACACTTACTAAATGGTTCTATTTATATGACATTCTTGAAGAGGCAAAATGATGTTGATGGAAATTGGATTAGTGATTACCTCTGCGTATGGGATATTGACAAGGAAGAGGCAAGCAGGAAATGGCTGGGGCATTGGAAATGTTTATAGTTTGGTCTGAGTGGCAGTTACATGGGTTTACATACATGAGAAAAAAATTGTTGAACTGAACACTTAAGATGTGTGCAACTTTACTGTGAATATATTGTGCCTTTGAAAAGAATCAGAATATTCCCTAGGATAAGTAATATGGCAATGCTCATCTTTGTGCAGAGATCTTAACCCACATAAACTGTCTACATAGATTAGAGAAGCCATGTGGTATGGTGTTAAGCATGCTAATTCTGAAGTCAGACTGCCTCCATTTAAGTTCCAACTCTGTATATTTCTAGAGTTGACATGCCAGGTGTGAGCATGGCATGTCAATTCTATTTTCTTACTTTTATGCTCATCAATAATGGAAATAATAGTATCTACTTCAGGGGGTTTAATGAGATGTAGCTTACACTTAAAATATTGCACGTATATGGTGTTTGCTGTATATTAGGGTTGTCCAGAAACAAAGCCATAGAAGATGGATTGATTGATTGATTGATTGTAAGGAATCGCCTCATGCAGTTGTGGTAGCCAACAACCCCTAAGATCTGCAGTCCACGAATTTGAGCCCCAGAAGGGCCAATGGGATAGTTTCTGCCCAAACACTAGGAGGCTCAAGACCCAGGAAAAACAGATGTTTCAGTTCCAGTCCAAAGGCAGGGGTAAAAATGATGCCCCAACTCAAAGGCGTTTAGGTAGGAGAAGCTTTCTGTAATTTAGGGGAGGGTCAGGCTTTTGTTCTATTCAGGCCTTCAACTGATTGGATGCGGCCCACCTACACGAGGGAGGAAAATCCTCTTTCCTCTGCCTGTTAATTTAATTGTTACTCTCATCCAAAAACATCCTCACAGAAACACCCAGAATAGTGTTTATCAAATATCTGAGCACCTGATGGCCCAGTCAGGTTGATGCACAAAATTAACTACGACAGTTGCATTAGCTATTATTATTAGTGAAATTCCTGGATTAAAGAACATTGACATTTTGAAAATTCTTACATACACATCATGAAATTTCTTTCAAATGATTTGTACCAGTTTACATTTGAATCACAGGTCTGAGAGAGGACCTGGCAGCCGATTTAATGAAGTAGGCTGTGTTCAGGTTTTACTGAATATTAGTGGGAATGAACAAATCATTTGGTTTGGCAACAAGCACCAATAATGGCAGCTTTAAGGGAAGCACAGAATGACCCTGAAGAAAGCTCAGTGTCGTGACTTAAAACTCAACTGCTTTGTAAGCTCCCCATTTTAAAGATTCCTTCTTGAAATTACTGACACCACTCCAGTGCTTGTCCTTCTTTCTGAGCCCTGCTCCTTGTTTTGCTTCCCCCATCCCTCTCCAACTTTGGCTACTGCTGACTGTCCGTCCTCTTATTTTGTCCTGGCACTCTTAATATTTCCACAACTGCTGTCAAGCAACTTTCTTAGATGGTGGGAAAGGGGGTTCCAGACGGAGGAATGAGCACAAGCAAAGACACAGAGAACATACACCCACCCCCGCGCCCAGCAATTCCAATGCTGGGTATTTACCTAAGAGAAATGAAGACATATGAGCGTAGTGATGGTAAGAGGGTTGGTGGCCCTGAAATTTGGGGTGCATGGGATGGAGCGTCATCTCTCACCTTCATCACTCGCCAAATTCCTGTGTCCTGCTCTACTCTCTTTTGTTTCTGAGCCTTTGCACGTGCTCTTTCTTCTGCCGGTCCCACCATCCTCAATTGTTATTGGTTGACTGGCTCCTACCGTCCGTAGGACTCATCTTGAGGGCTACCATGTCCATATCCCCTTAAATCAGGACGACGGAGAGAAAAATACATCCTGAGTGTGGCTCTTCAAACCTGCAAATCCTAATCAGGGATTTTGCCTGATTCCTCTGTCTTTGGACTTCAAAATCTGGCCCCAAACAATCTGTCACACCAGCTTCACCTCTCAACGCTTACTCTTCATGCTCCAAGCTCCAAGTACATTGGATGTCCTTCAGACCCTTCAGACCCTTGAACTTGACACCCACATGTGCCTTTGCACATGTGTTCATTCCACCAGAAACACTCCTCTCTCTGCCACTCACTTCTGTAGGTGAGTGAATAGGGCTTCTGTCCACAACCAAGTCTCTGAAATGTCACCTTCCCAGGAGATCATTCTACGGGCCCTAGACTGGATTAGCTCCTTCCCCACTCAGTATACTCATAAGGCCTCCTGGCCTCTCCTTAAGCACTCATTATGCTTTATGGGTTATTCACCACATTCATCTGTTTCTCACTAGACTAGAAGGCCCATAAAGGTAAAAATGGTGTTCATTTTGTTTACCCTTCACTTCCAAAGCCAAGTACCTTGTCTCTAGCAGCTTTTATCTATACTATTTACATGACAGGTAATTGGTAAGTGTCTGCTAAGTAAGTAAGTGGTACGGGTGTGAGTGGCCATGCACGCGAGTGTGCGGTTGCACAGCTAGGCCCCTTGAGAGATTGCGAATGGCAGATGTGCTGGCTAGCCCGCATGTACCCTCTCCCTCAGATGCTGTTTTCTGCCCTTCTCCGCCCTGCTCTCTGCTTCTGGAGGTCGACTCTGCAGGCTCTGTCGCATTTGCAATCTGGCTTCCAGCTGGATTCAGCCAACAAGAAGCATCGATGGAGAATTAGCGAAGGAGGGGCATTTCTTCCCTGCTCCTTGCTTTGGTGCCTTTTTGCTGGAGGCAGCTATGACCCCCTAGGACTGCAGCTCCTGGTGAGAGGCTGCTTCTCCTGGGCTCCTGTTCTTCCCAGACTCTAATACACGATTTCTTCCTTTTACCCCTTTGGCCCTAGGGGAGAGAAGGGCTTCTCACTCACTATTCTCAGGGTACCCCAATCCCATTTGCTCCCTTTGCTCTGCCCACATTCTGTAAGTAGTCCTTTCATCACGATCTCTTCTTTTAAAGCATCTCAATGAGTCCTGGTCCCTGCAGGGACCCTGACAATGCACTTGACCAATACAGATCTTTTTCCTCCCCTCTCCCAGCTGCCCGCTCTAGTTTATAGGGGGTTCCCTTGGTTGTCTCGCACTTACCATTGAGCTTGCTGATCTCTCTTCCCTACTGGATGGCTAGTGCCTTGAGGGCAGAGAAAACCTCTTATTCACCTCTGCATTCCCAGGGCCTAAGACAGCACCTGATCTATACTAAGTACTTATTAATTAATTGTTCGTCCTGCCTCAGCAGTAAAATGAAGCAATGGGGCTGAACTATCTCCAAAATCACTTTTAAGTCTTCCTAAGCAAATGAGGTAAAGAAAATGTTTTTAGGTTTCCCCCCCTGCAGGAGTTGCCCAGGAAGATGCAAAGAGCCTTGCCTTTTCTGGGAGATATAAAAGCTGTCTCCAGAGGAGGAGATGCCTTAAGAAGCCCATACTGAGCAATTTGTGTTGGAGAAAAGACTTACCGCAAAATATCACAGTTCAGATCACATTTAATAGACCAATAAATGGCTGCTTAACAAGGACATTTGGTTACTGTTACATTAAGTTTCCTAAGGGACTTTGTTCTGTTCTACTAGAAGGCTGTAAAGGGCTATAAAGCACAGGCCTTCCAAATTTGATTTTTTTTTTTTTTTAAATCAGTCCTTTTTGGAAATTGTCTTCTTAAGTGACAGTATGAAAACAAATCTCAAAAGTTTTCTTTTCCAGGCACTTCCTTCACGTATTTTGGAGAAAGTTTGGCCTGACTTACAAGGAAACCCCTTAATTGTCCCTTAAAAGTAGAATTGCGTCATTGTGGATAAGACATGGGGTTCAAATAGCTCCCTGGGGGCTGGACTCTTGGAAACTCAGCAGGATTTTAATTGTAAGCAGACAATTTGTTTTGGATTGTATGCAGAGCATGAAAATATAACTGCTATAGGATCTAACAACATACAAGAGGATTAAAATCTAGTATTTCTCTGCTGCTTTACTTCATGATCCTAGGCATCTTTGCAATGGTGATGAAGGTCACCATCAAAGGTTCTTCGGTCCTTTTGAAAATCTGAAATGTATTAGTTATTAGCTCCTAGCACCTTGGGAAGCAAGCTCAGTCTCATTCACTCCTGTATCACCAGGACCTGACATCATTGCCTAGATCACCATGCTTGATACACGTACATATCATTGATTCTCAGGCACACATCTTTTCATAATTTAACAGCTCCAAAATCAGAATGTCTCATAGAAGCGATTGCATATCATAGATTAATTGGCTTTTCCTTTCTCAGTGGTACATAAAATCATGACGCCTGCCATGATTGATGGTGTCTTAGATCCAGTCACATGAGGAATGCTGAGCACCTGTGCTGAGCTAGAATCCATGTCAAGTCCTCCAATGGATCACTCAGGACACCAAGTGATAATAACTCTTTAAGGTAGGTATTAGCATCTCCACTTGACAGATAAGGCTCAGAGTAGCACAATTGCCTGGACTCACAATTTCAGCTTGGGAAAAATAGAGTTGGCCTCAAACTCAAATCTCATTCCAAAGCCCATAATCTTCCCATTGTACTATGCTGTCCCAGTGGACACTTCAGATAAACATATTTTAGAAACCAGAAGTTAAACTCTGTGATGCTTCATTGCGGTTTTAACTTTCTCTATCCTGGTTGTCCTTGATCCAAGCAATGAATACCATCCCAAAAAGCTCTCAAGAGTGATCTATACATATGAATTTGTTTGTATTCTTGGTGACAGAGTGGCAGAAACCCATTTAAATTAAGCCACGTGGAATTGACTGGAAGCATCCATGGATAGGTCACAGCTCCAAGGCGAGGTTAGGGTTGGGTATAGTTGGGGTTCAGGAGCCATTGGCCGCAGAGACTCCAGTGCTGATGGGACACTATCTTGTCCCTGTTTCTGAGTACAGCTTCATTTTTCTCCTGCACTGGAGGCCCAATTCTCTATAAAGCAAAACCATGGCCCTTCACAGCTCCAGAGTGCTGCATCTTAGAATGTTGGGTATATAAAACAGGTTGATGCAACCTTTTCTAACCCAGATCTTAAAACCCCTGAGAATGGACTGACTGGTTCAGGTATCCACCCTGCTCTCTACTGAGCTGGGGCCTCAGGTGCAGTCACACAGAATGAAGCTGACAGGCCCCACAGCGACTATGTGACAGGACCTGGGGGAGCCAGGGGGCAAGTCCCAGAAAACAGCAGTGGTAGGCAAAACATCCCTAAATGTCTGTTCTACAAAGCTATTGGAGATGTGCAGAAATCATGCTTATAGGATACCAGTTACAAAAGTATTTGTAACTGGGGAGATGGGTGGGAAGTGGAATCCAAGAATGACCCTGAAGGATGGCTATGAGAAGTGTGTGTGTGGGGGGGTCTTTCCGGGTGGGGAAGTAGCCCATATGATAACATGAATGCATAACTGTAAATTAAAATTAGCGGCATGGGAGAAAATACATATGAAGATATGATCGAGGACACTTGATCTTGAGGAATGAAGGACAGTTTCTCTGAAAATGTGATATTCGAGCTGTGAGCAGAAGGATGAGGAGGAGGACAAAGTGGAGACCAGCAATGTTGGAGGGAACGACTTCAGGCAGAAGCAAAACATATGCACAAGACCCTGTAGTGGGAGGACCCTGGTGAGTTTGTGGAACTAGATCAACCAGCTACTCCTGATCTTCTTATGGGTCTCAGCTGAGACCCTCAAGAGCCCTTGATGCTAGCTACCCTGATCAGATCACTTAGATGCTTAAAACTTAAGGTACTCACTAGCAACTGGAACAGCACTTCCCAGCCGCGTCAGGGCACAAATGACTTACGGAGTGCTTGAGATACTGATCCCTCCTCTTCTGGACCAAACATCCTCCTTCATTTACTGCAGTATGCCGTACAAAACCAAAACTACATCAATTTCCTATGTGTGCCACAATGAGACAAAAGCTAGAAAGCACTGAAGAGAATAAAATGAAAATATCTAGGGACGCCTGGGTGGCTCAGTCATTAGGCGTCTGCCTTTGGCTCAGGTCAGAATCCCAGGGTTCTGGGATTGAACCCCATATTGGGCTCCCTGCTCAGCGAGAAGCCTGCTTCTCCCTCTCCCACTCCCCCTGCTTGTGTTCCTTCTCTCACTGTGTCTCTCTCCATCAAATAAATAAATAAAATCTTAAAAAAAAATGAAAATATCTAGCTTACAATGCAGGTCTCCCCTAATTTCCCTGCTGGACACATCCCTCACCATTTTCCAATTCATCCTCCAGATAGAAGAGAAGCATGGTAGGCTCAATGGTAAGCTAGGACAATGGAATTCACTTGCACCCTCAGTTGCTTTGAGAGTAGAATTTTTAGGGGCCTCCATGAGCACCCTCTTCTTTCTGCACCCACTTTCTCTGCAACTTCTTCCTTATGCACATGAGCCCTAACACAATTCTTTAATATTTTCCCCCAGCACTCCTTCCACATTGCCCCATCCAAAAAAATTGTCTCATACTTCTGTGCCCTTGTACTTTCCCCCTCTTCCTGGATTGCCCTAATCTTAATCCCTGGAAGCCCCAGTGCTGAGCGATATGAATAAGCATTGTGGAAAAGTAATTAAATATGATTGCATTTGTAAGCAAAGGAGATTAGGAAGCCCCGGGTTCAAGAGAGTTAAATGGTGCCTTGACCACAGGATTTCCCAGAGCTCTGGGCATGGTGAATTGCCCTGTGAATTTCTAGGAAGGGTAGGTGTCTGGTGTCCTGGGCTTCCCAAAACTGCTTACACACAGAGCCATGCTTGGTGGTACATCTGTGGGATGAGGAAATATGCCCAAGGTCATGTGGATGGGAATATAGGAAATATGGGGTTTGTGTTTAGGATAGAGAGAAGTCAAGGATGTGGAGGAGGAGGTATGATAGGGAAGCAGAGGAGAAATATGAGGAAGAGGAGGACAGACATCCACAAGAAGGAAGTGTCCCTTCCCAAATCCTCAGGTCGACCAGATTGCCCCCATCTACAAGTAATTATTTTTTCCCTTGGCAGAGTCCCCAGAGTTGGGCTGTGTGTTCAGGGTAAAAATAAGCAAACAAAGCCACCTTCTGCTGCTAATCAGGGACCCGGTTAATAACGGTCCTTAGAGGGTGAGGACTGTACCTCCCTTCTCCCGTCAAGGTTCCAGCTACAGGAAGAAGGATCGTCAACACTTGCCGTTGGGTTGTGATGATGCTTTTGGCAGCAGCCTTTCCTTCCTTATCTCAAACAATAGCTCTCCTTGCACTGTTCACAGTGAGGAATGAGATGCGAAAGGCAGGTGGCTGTTGGCATCATTACTTGATTATTCTACCGGGACTGTTTTGAGCATCAAGTCAAAGTTAGTGCTTTAACCACCAGAACCAACAATATACAGAGATGAATAAGAATGTTATTAATCAGTTACCATATACTAAGCATCTTTCCTATATCAGGAACGTTGCAAGACAATGGGCATAACAAGTATTCAAAGAATGGTAGCAAGGTTGTTAAGATTATGCCTGTTTTTGGCCTTATAACTGCATGATCTGCTTCATCAACTGGGGCTACAAATAAGGTCACATTTTCACGCTCAGTGGTTCTAGCTTCTGACACTGCGGCATGAGATCATCATCACGGTCTGGTCCTGGCTGGTTACCTTCACCCTCACTTCCTGACTCAGTGACATTCTAGCTGTTTTAGACACTTTTGAAGCTGCAGAGCTTTAAGGAAGGGCGGTACTACTCTTCCAGTGTTATTCTCAGCCAAGGTTGCTGCACATTTGTGCTCCTAACTGTGCTCAAAGTGTTCCCACCAGCGGAATCACAGGCCACACACTTGACGGAAATGACCCTTGCTTTTCGCCGCCTAAATACTGATATTGAACCTGGTTAATCGGTTCAGAGATTTCCTCATGGGGAATCCCTTTTCAGTAACCCTTGCTGTCCTTTTTGCCAGTAGACTTCAGTTGGGGCCATCTCTGATCGTTGGAAAGATGTAATAAATTCGAACATCTTAAAGGGAGTCCAGATCCCCATGCCTTTGGGGTCTTTTTGCAAATTTTCCTACCTCCACCTAAGTGACGCTCTTTGAGTAGCAAGGGAGGGCAGCCTTCCAAAGGCAAAAATAAAGTGCTTTGCTCTAGAATTCCCTCTGGCAGTGGGTGCCCCATTTACCTTTTGCCTGCATAACTAAAAAGGGCCATCAAGTGAAAAGGAACTTCCAGATCAAAGGAAGATAACTCCACTAGCTTACAGGCTTTGTCTAATTTTTAAATGGCAGCTTCTTAAAAAAAATATTTTCAGACCCACCTACTCAGGGGGTCCACTATTTAGACCACTGTCCTTTCTCTGTCTGGTTTGCTGGCTTTTCCCCTTTCTCCCATGCTCTGAATGGGAGTTTACAACCCTCTGCTTCTCTCCTTCTCTTGGCATCTTACCTCCAGCGTCCAGGATGTTGGTGACTCTACAGTCTCTGGTCCCTTACCAGAGCTTTGTTGGGGATCTGTCTAGTGTCTGGCACTTAAATGGAGCCCAGTATATTTTCTATTGAATAAACTCCCATCTCTAAATCCCAAAGGATATCTTCATTTGTATACCCCTTTCATCAGAAATTAAACCCGCCCGAAACTGAGCATAACTTCCCATAGGGTTGGAAGTTTCTTTCTCTTAGTCGTGGGGCCACCAGCTTCTCCATGACACTTCGAGTCTAGGGGGCCTATCTTGTTCAATCCTTCCCCTCCACTGGTTGCTCTCCTATGACCCATTTCCCCATCTGTAAAATGGGGATAGTATACCATTTCAGAGGTCTCTTGTGGGGGTTAAATGAGTTCAGATAGAACTGTCAGCACAGTGCCTAGTGTATAGAAGGCAATAAATGCTATTATTATTTTTCTATTCAGAAACCAAAATGACTACATAAGGTATGACTGGGAACTCATCATAGTCACTCTAAAGGTGCCCACACAGATTGTGGCTGGCATGTCAAGAATGATGACGGCATTCATGTGCTAAGGGGGTAATTATAAAAGGTTTCTTATTCGCACAATGAGGCTTTCTGGGGAGAGCAGGGTGGCTTCCAAGCCCATCCAAAAATGGCTTGAGAGAGCAGCTTCAGGAGAGTTGGCTGGGGTTTTTATGGTGGTCAAGTGGGGCTGGGGTGAGAGTTTCCATGCATGGCTTAAACTTCCCACGGGTGCCAAAGGAGGGAGTACTGGGCTTTCTTATCAGCTTCCCCGGTTTGGGGAAAGAAGGAGCAGAGGGAGGGCGAAGCTTAAAAACTGTCAGCAGCCAAATACTTTTTAAAAATAATAATGGCGAGCCTGGTGGTGGGTACTGAGGAGGGCATGTATTGCATGGAGCACTGGGTGTGGTACATGAACAATGAATCTAGGAACACTGAAAAATAAAAGTACTTGGGGGAAAAAATAATAATGAAAAGGGGATCAGACTCTTTATTACAGAGCTAATAGGGCAAGCCTTAGCCAATCAGCTATTAAATCTTTTCAATTTTTAATTTGAATTACCTCTAATATGTGCCTCTTCCCTCCCCCTCCCAGGATGCTGAACAAACAAAGGCTCCAATCACTTCTTAACCTCAAGTAGCACAAACCCTACTTTCTGGTTCCCTTACCTCAAGCCCCTACCTCCTCTTGCCCTCTCTGACTGTCCTCAACTATCTTTTTGATACTGTAATAACTCAGATGTGAGTATTCCTTCCCACTGTAGGTTCAAAGTGGTTCTCTCATGTGACTTTTTAAAACATAGTCCAGAAATTCTTTGATACTCTTCCCCAAAAGAGGTGGGGTGTGTGTTCCTTCTCCAGGGCTCTATTTGAACCAGCGAGGTGCCGCAGAAGTGCTACTGTGGACTTCCCAGGCTAGGTCAGTAAAGGCCATGCAGCTCTACCTGATTTTCTTGGGATGCTTGTCCTGAGATAAGCCAGCCACTGTGTAAGAAGGCTGACTCCCTGAGACTAACACGCTCTAGAGCCTATATAGGGGCTCCTGTTACTAGCCCGGCTGAGCTGCTGGTAAGCAGCCAGCATCAATGGTACCCATGAGAATGAGCCATCTTGACATCCAGCCCAATGGAGCCTGTGGATGCGGACAGCCGCAGCAGATAGCTAACTGTAACCATGCAAGAGACCCCAGATAAAAACTTCCCAGCAAACCCTTCCCAAAGTCCCAACCCACATGGTGAGTAAATGAGATAGATGCTGTTTTACATCACTAATTTTAGAATAATTTGTTACGCGGTAGTAATGACTGGAAACTCTCATTTTGGCATTAGAGATTAGGCTTGTCTAAGTATAATTTCTTAAAAATATAAGCAATTATAAAGTGAACACATGTACAAGATTAATCGAAATCCTTAATGAAGAAACCAACGGATTAGTAAAAATCATTAAAAAAACAAAACAAAACAAAACCCATGTAAGGTGGAAAGTATTTATGTGTGCCGAAGAAAGAATGTCCGAATAAGACAAAACTGGTTAATGTCTGGCAGGGCACTAAAACCATAATCTTTGGGGTTATTTTTCTCCCAAACAAAAATCATTTTCATCTGGCTCGAAAAAAGAGTCTATATGTTGGTATGTTTCTTCACAGAATCTGGGCCTTAAATAATAGTACATGATGTACTAAACAATAGAGAATTGAATCATCCTAGGGTAAGCCTGTTGGACAATGTCCCGGTATGATACTGAAAGAACCCACAGCTAATGTTTGGTGTAAGTTGTCAGGAACTTTGCTTAATGCGACCTATGCTAGATCTCACACTTTTGAGGTGGAAATAACAAGGCACCAGTGGAGGAGTACTGAGCCTTCGGTGTCTGTGACAGACCATGGAAAGAGACAGAAAGGGAGGGTTCTGTCCTGGCACCTTCAAACCACATCGTGTTGTCACCCGCCTCTTTCTGTATTGTGGCTGTCATTTAGCAAAATCTATGGTTTGCAGACAGTATGTGGTTAGAGAGCGACCGGGTATTTTTCCTTTGGAAAGAAAGGGACTCTTAGTAGTGAAGATTGTGTTGGGGAATGTCCTGAATATCAGGTTTTCAGATTCTCTTCAAGTCTCTATCACCGTGTGATAGATTTCATTTAAGTAGGAGATGTGCATATAGAAAAAAAGGACATGCTCTGGACTCGAGTCCTTTTTTCCAAGATACCTCTTACCAGCTGAATCACAACCTCCCTGACACCTGGTTTCCTGATCTGCAAAATGGGGCTAGTAATACTTATTTTCCTTACTCAGAGAGAGAGAGCTTTGGAAATGGTATAGCTCTGTTCCCAAGTAAAGGGTTATTATTGTTATTATTACCTATTTGAGGACACACATGGTGGAAAAGGAGGAAACCCATTCCAGCAGATCGCTAGGTCAAAGCAGCCCCACCCAACTGGCCGGTCCCGAAGTTTTCAGTGTAGCTGACTATGACCCATGGAATTGCTCGGCTGAGCAGGTTGTTTTGACATCCCCTGGCAGGGGCAGCTCAGGAAATCCCCTCTTCACCCCAGAGGTGACTCATAAAATAGACTCAGAAAAACCAAAAGTGAGCTGGGGGGAGTCTCTTGAGCCTTGAACACATTGGGTCGAGAGGAAAAACTGGGCCTCCACGGAAGGGAGGAAGTGATACTGCAGGCTTTGGATTCACAGAGAATAGGGTTCAAGTTAAACTCTGGCTCTGCTGCTGAATGGCCATGTGATGGCTGGGAAGTTTCTTACCCTCTCTGAGGCTCCATGTTCTCACCCATACAGTAAAGCTAATAATACCCAGTTCGCAGAGTTGGAGGGAGATTTGAAATTAAAGATGGGAAAAAATTAGAGAGCTCTTCACAGAGTAGGTAACCAGGGAAAAAACCAAATCCCCCCCACCCCTGACCCCTGGGCAGCAGAATAGATAAATCCATGGTGGTGTATGAACACAACATACTGCACAGGGAAAGGAATTAACCAAAGCTATATACGCATCCAAGTGACTGAGTTTTTGTAATATAATAAATACAAATGTGTGCATGTGCAAACTGTCCATTTTTTTCATACCGTCCATCAAATGAAGGGAGCTCACTTTGCAATTTGGAGAGCTTGGAAAGTGGTTAATTGGGATGGGGCTAGAGGAGGAGGGGAGGAGGAACACACAGGTAAGCACCAACGTCCTAGTTCTCAGGTTCCATGGCAGGTGCAACAATAGATTATTTTACTGTTAATGATGATGATGAGCATTACTCATATTAAAATGATAAGAGTATATTATGAACTAAGAATTACAATGGATTCAATGTTGTGTAACAATAACACAGAAGAGACATTCAATAACTATACCTTCCCGTCTCGGGTTGCCTCTCCGAAGTTGTTCTTCTTTTGCAAATGTTAAAAAAAAAGGGAAAGAAAAAAGAAAAGAAAAAAAAAGTAAAGGAAGAAAAGAGCAAAGCATTTTCTTTGATGTAATTTGTTTTCTTCACATTGTATACACAGTCCTTTGTCCCACATGTCTTTAATTAAAGCTGAAAATTATTGGTATAGCTCTGTTTAGTAATTTCCCTCTTTGGAAACTGCGTTACTGAAATAGTCATTTGCTTCTCTTCTCTGTCCTGAGTCCTTTTAAACTTCTATTTGCTGCTCACGCTTCTAATATATTAAGGAGGGGGAAATGCAGTAAGATATTAAGTAATTGAGAAGAGAATGGCATCATACAGACCAGAGAACATCAAGACCTTGGACCTGCGCAGAAGGTTTTCACAGTCTCACACCAGACTCAGACACAGGCGTCTGGTGCCTCTCCATTGCAGTCAAACCGAAAGTCGTGGTGTCTGCCCAACACATTATAATTGTTCAACCCCTGTGCCGGACCCTTCTGGAACACCTTTGCCCCATTTTTTTTTTCCTCTCAGAAAATTCCTACTCTTCTTTCAGAACCACGCTAAATGTGACTTGCTCTGTGAAGATTTCCTGAACACCCCCAGGAGGGTTTGTTGCTACCTCTTCTATGCTTTCATATTCCTTGAAAAATACTACTATTTTAGCTTTTAATACACAGTTACCATAACTATGATATCGCATGTGCCCCCTCCAACACTCCTGAGGAGGAACTATACCTACTGTACCTCGGAAGGGTCTGGAACATCACAGACAGGCAAATAAAAGCTCGCATGCATGAGTGGGGGAGAGATTGTTACATTGTTTCATACCCCCCTTGTCACTGGCTGTTCTGACTGGGGTGCTGCCTGGGAGTGCTGACATCCAACATCCAGGCTGGGAGGTTTCTCAGAGAAGGGCGTTTTATGTGGAGCCTTGGAGGATCAGAAATAAGGGAAAGAGGATATCTTCTTTGCGACACCATCAGTCCCTAGTCGTTATTCTCTTTTGATCTGCACCCAGAAGAGCCATCCCCATCCTGTAACAGAGCTCCCGTGAGTCCCAATAAGGCAGAAGTTGAGTCTCTTGTGAGAGAGTCTCACAGGAAACACACAAGCCCTTGTAGACACAACTTTGGGTGGCCTGGGAACAATTTCCAGAGGTGGAAAGTTATAGGATGTTCTTATGTTGCTCCTATTTGGTGACCCATATTTCCTCTTCTGAAAATGTGCATCCATGGAAGGGAAGCCGACACAACTGCTTAATAGGTGAGGTCAGTCAGAAATCAAACGCCGGTGGAGCCCTTGCTAGTTGGTTATGTCCTACCACTCAGGGTTAAGGGTGCGCATGAGCAAGTACTACGGGCTATCAAGAAAAAACGGTGGGGTGTAGTGACCAATGAACAGGATTGGAAATTAGGCCTGGGCTCAAACCCATGTGTCATATACCAACTTAAATATCCCTGGACAAGTTGTTTAACTTCCTAGATTATTTACTTCATCATTGTAGAAATGGGCAGAAAATAACATTTACTTCATAGGACTCTTGTAAGATTAAATGAGATGTAAAAACAATGAGCATATCAGAGGTACTCAGTAAATGGTGGTGATGATTATTATTCAAATGCACAGAGTCTGTTTTTTATAAGAAAGAATAAGATGAGCAGCAGACAATGTTCCCTATCTCCGAGAAGGGTTAAATGAAGAAGCATTTAGTAAAAATAGAATAGTGTTTAGCATATGGCTCAATATTTGATGAATACCTGAATCAAGAAAAGAGGATACCTTAAAAGAGAGATAGTCCATCTAGAATTCTTAATATTTTTTTCTAGAAGTGTAATCAGAGACTCTCTTTTAACAATCTTAAACAACTTTGAATCATTTGACCTGGGGGAGAAAAAAAAAATATATATATATATATATATAATCTAAAATTCTAATAAAGTTGTAGTGACCTTCTGGATTATATTTTTAAAAATGGAGTGTTTGGATCTCCAGGTTTAAAATCCTTGATCTAAATAAATATAAAATATGGGTTAGAGGAGATGGGAACTATACTGGCAGATTATTTTTTCCTTGGTTTTAAATAAGTAAGTCAATCATTCATTTTAAAAACTCTTGCTAAGCGAGGCAGGCAGAGTGTTAAGTGTAAATTAATAAACTCTTTTGGCAGAAGAAACAGGAAACAATGGCAAATATTTAATCTTTCCTCTTCAAAGTTGGAGTGGTTTAGTCTCTGCCCTTTTTGAACATGCTATAGATTTTAATCCCCTTTTGGCCTTTTCTTTTGATTACAGCTAATGGAATTGTCCCCCAACTTATGTCCTCATTTTCCATTCCTCAACCTGTCTGGACTTTTGCCTCCAAAGGTTAACATCACTATGAAGTAATGTAATTCATCATTACTATTTAGACAGATTTATTCAGAGTTCTCTCCCTGCAGATGTCTGTAAGCGCGGTGAATCTGACATCCAGCATTGCCCAGTAGGGTTGAATATTATAGAGACAGTATCTAAGCCCCAAACTGAAAAAATAAGACAAAACAAAACAAAACAAAATAACCCTCAAAACCCCCACAACTACAGATTTAATCAGAATTAAATGACAATGTGTTTCAAGTGACTGCCCCGATTAGGGTAGAAAATTCTCCTGAAAGCAGGAGAATTGCAGGTTGATCTGGCTACACATAGAGATGAGCTCTGGTGAACTTACTTTCCATTCTTGGCCTTACATTGATCAGGGCATTGAAGTTAGCCTTACCCAAGAGTTCTGGGTTGGATAAAATGTACAAGGTCATGGAGTCACAGATATTAAGGTTTAGAGAGATATCTCAAGAACAGCAGTATTTCTCACTGACCCTCCCTGTGAGCAATTTTTCCACGGAAGCCGAGGTAGCTACCACCATCAATCAGTTGGAAATTCCTTAGGAGTAGAAACCTCTTTGCTATTTCTGGTATTCTAGGAAATGCATTTGGGGAATACCCTGGTCACAGCACCACACTTGAGTCCTTCTTTTCAAGGGGACCTCGTAGGCTGTTCCATCCTGAGGATGCAGAGCTTTCCCATATCCGAGAGTCAATACCTGTCTATTCCATTGGAACCGATGTTCCTCTTTGGGGGAAAAACACATCTAATCCCTCTTCCACTTGACAGACATTCAGCAAACTGTTTAATTAATTGCTTCATTTACTATATATTTAGCATTAACTGGGTCGTAGGCACTATGCCAGACACTTGGGGTAAGCAGGAGAGAGCCCACTTCTCACAGAGCTTCTGTCTCGGCAGGGAAGAGAGTTGATGGCAACTGTGATTCTTCTGGTCTACAGGCTAACCACCATAAACCCTCTCATAAACCCTTGTGTGCAGTTCCTTCACCATCCTGCTCACCCTCTTCCACATTTTCTCTAATTGGCCTAGAACCCTCTCAAACGGTGGGGCCTTAACTGAAAAACCAGGAGACAGGCAGGGGACAATAAGACTTGTTGCTACTGTCCTAGATTAATGACTTTTCCCTAGGCATCTCTGAGGTCCTCATCATTATCAGGCTTCCATTTGAGTCTCATAGCTGCTCTACTAAGAGGTAGAGGCTGAGGGCAATACCTAGCCAATCTGAACGATCTGGGATGGGTGTCAGAATCATTCTGACCTGGGGCATTCCCATTGTAGGGTTACTTATAAATCGAGACTGTGGACTTCTGGATCAAAGAGCTCTCTTTAAGTCTCAGCTCTGCCACTTACTAGCTTAAGCAAGCTGGGCCAACATTATGGGCATGTGACCTGTGCAGTTATGGGGATGAGGGCAGAAATGCCCAGAAGGACTCTGAACTTTATTTAATGTTCTGCTATTGCTATTTTGAAATTCTCTATTTTTTTTAAGATTTTATTTATTTATTTGAAAGAGAATGAGAGCAAGAGCATGTCAGAGAGAGCACGAGCCCAGTGGAGGGGCAGAGGGAGAGGGAGAAGTAGGCTCCCTGCTGACCAGGGAGCCCAACATGGGGCTTGATCCCAGTACCCCAGATTCATGACCTGAGCTGAAGGAAGATGCTTAGCCAACTGCCATTTTGAAATAGCATTTCAGGTGCTCTGCCATTTTGAAATTCATAATAATTTCTCAACATGGGGCCCTGCATTTTTATTTTACACTAGGCACTGCAAATTATGTAGCTGGTCCTATAAATAAGTTATTTAACCACTCTGAGCTTTAATGTCCTCATCTAGGATACCAGGGTGATGATACCTATTCCCCAGGTTCCTGTGAGCTTTAGATGAGACAGTGTGTACACATGTCTATCCCACAGTAAGCACCCCCTCACACACACACACACACACCAACCAATACGAGTCAATGGTATTTGTTATTTAGACTGTCTGGCATCAACTATTCTGAATTTAGAATATATGCTAACAAAACGAGCTCTTCTAACTTCTCTCTGCCATCAATTAACCTTTTTGGTACTTATTCTATTCTCCTAAATCAATAATACGTATGTGGGAAAGGGAAATGACCTTTTTTTTTTTTTTTTCTTTATTGGGCATCAATTTCTTTGGTTGCAAGGGACAGATACTATTTCTAGGTAACTTATGACAAGAGAATTTTTGGAATGATAATGTGACTTCAAACAAATAAGAGTGATAGTAAGATTGGAGAATAAGGCTTGAAAATGAATAGGATCCATGACAGCTCTGGTCCCAGGTAGAAGAGCTGTGGCCGAGGTGGAATGCACGAACACCTACCATTTTCAGTCTCTGTCACTCTGCTGAAGACTCAAGTTCCAGAGAGTACACGCCCATGGCCTAGCTTGGGTCACATGCTCCTGGCCAGGCAGGTGAAGGGCAGAGCATCTGATTACAGCAGCATAGGTTGGGAGTGGAGGGGACTCCCCAAAAGGAAAATGATATGCTGGTAAGAACGGAGAAATAGGTGCAGTAAAATAAAAACAAAAATAAATTTTCTCCAAGGGGTCGTCTGCTCTGTACCTGGCCCTCTGCTAGGGGCTTTGGTATACTTTTCACTTTACCTTACATACAATGCCTAGCATACAACAAGCACTCTGTAGATATTTGTTGAATAAATGAATAATTGAGTGAACTTATTTAACCCTCACACAACTCTTGGAGTTAGATTATATTAGTTCCATTTTACCGAGGAAGAAATTGAGGCTCCGAGAACGTGAAGAGTTTGCTCAAAAATCACACGACCAGTAAGTGGGAGAGTTGAGATTAAGACCCAGTTCTGTCTGACTCCAAAGCTTGTCTCTGTGTGGCTGCATGCTGCTGGCCTCCCTTGAGGAGTGAGAGCCTGTTCGAACCCTAAGAACCTTCTGTGGTGCTGCCCCAAGTCACAGGGGCTCCACGCATTGTTGTTCATTGACAGATTCTAGAAAGCTTATCTAAGCTGGGAAAAGTTCAGTTTGTGATTTTCCACTAATTTCAGAAAGGAAGTGATGCAAACTGTGTGACCTTGGACAAGATATCTCAGTTTCTTCAACATTAAAGGCTATGATAATGGTATCTCCTGTAAGGCTATTGTATGATAGGTGAGGGGATGTTTGTAAAGCCTTGAGGACAGCTCCTAGTACAGAAAGCCCCCAGACAGGACACTTTATATCTAGAGTCTTAAAAGAGTATAGAGAAGCAGGAAGTGAGTGCTGGAGGAGGCATCAGTTTTCACTATCATATTTCATCACTGTTAAGACTACCAACTAAACTATTAATTTACATATCTCTTAGAAAGTAAAAGCATCACCAATTAAGCTGTAAGATGCTTTCTAATCACTTCAAGTTTAGTTTTATTTTATTAATACTGAAAAATCTTTTAGACATAAGTAGACATGATTTAGATATATTTTGAATGAAAATCTTTTAGACTTACTTAGACATACATTTTTTTTCTTTTTTTTCTTTTTTTTTTAAAAGATTTTATTGATTGATTTGACAGAGACAGAGATCACAAGTAGGCAGAGAGAGAGGGGGAGGCAGGCTCCCCGCTGAGCAGAGAGCCCGATGCGGGGCTCGATCCCAGGATCCTGAGATCATGACCTGAGCCGAAGGCAGAGGCTTTAACCCACTGAGCCACCCAGGCGCCCTAGACATACATTTTTTAAATCACATATCACCCTTGGGTATATGTAAAAAGGAAAATACAAGCAAAATACATTGGTGAAAGTATTACCAAGACTTCTTCACACTTGGAATGGTTCACCTCTTCCACAGCACTTCTTGGCTGAGTTGTTGATGTGTTTCGCACACAATATTGTCAACTGAGCCCTTGAGACAGTCTCGGAATGCAGCATTTCTTCAAAGAATGCTGTTGTCTTGGGAAGATTCTGCCAGCCCGCCTGTACTGGTTTGCAAATTCTGGTGTTGGTGCCATTTTTTTATTCCACTAGAAGGCATGAATAGAAGTTTTCCAGAAAATAACTGCAATTCACGTTTTTTTCCTCCAAAGGTCCATAGGTGGTTTGTTGACTAAAATATCAATGGCTGCTATTGCCAGTCATTTTACCCCAGAATAATAACCAAGGGCCTCCAGGCAGGAAATGCGACTATGGCATTGCTGAAACCTGGCCATCTGATGTCATCGGTTATAAGGCATGCCTTGATTTCTGGGATGTTAAGTGTTAAATGAGAGTGTGGACCTTGGAATACGTGAAATGCGGCAGTAGGAAAAGTCTGGGATTTAGAGGTTCTCAGACCTTTGTTTTATTCCTCCTTTGCCACAACTAGCTTGCTGCTGCAGAAAACTTCCAAGTATTGGGAGAGACCTCAGGAATAATCTTATTGAATCCTCTTACTTCACAGGTAAGAAAACTGAAGTTTCAGAGAAGGGTGTGACTTAGACCATCCAAGGACACTTGGCCTGACTGCACTTCCTCCGTCTTGCACACTCGGCCGCCCTGGTTCCTGTGGGGGAAGGGTAGTTTCAGAAGTGTAAGCATCATTGGCAGTTGGGTGCTGCCCTGTCATAGAAGCTCCTCGATTCTCTCTAATGGCTCATTGGCTATTCTGGGCATTTCCAACCGCTTTAGTCCTTCTTGGCCAGTAACTCCCAAATCAAGTGTCCTCTCTTCTTGAATGCCTTTTCCAAGAGCCACTTTCATTCCTCGCTCCCACCCCCAACTCCCCAGGCAGATAATTGCCCTAGGTTTAGTGGTTTGGGTTGGTATTTTTCTCATTGAAGTCATCATATTGTTAAATATGAATTGATTTGCTTTTTAAAAACTCATTTTTATGGAAAATTTTAAACATACACAAAATAAACAAAACAGTTTAGCAAACCTCTTTGTAGCCATCATCCAGCTTCCACAGTTACAAACATCATGTTATTCTTGATTTTCTACACCTTGCATCACTCTCTACGCTAATTGGTTATTTTTTAATACTTTTTTTCATTTAACATGAAGTTTACATGTAATGAAATGCACAATTACAAATGGGTATGCTTGTGTAACCCACACATCTATCAAGATTTTGAACATTTCTGTTGTTTTAGAGCAATTTCTCAGGTCCTTTCATGGTCAGTCTTTCTCCTAACCTCCACCTCTGTACCCTCCAGACAAGCCCATGCCATTTATTTTCCTTTATAAATTATTTCACATCCTGTTAGCTTAGGACGTCACAGAAGTGCGATCATATGGTGGGTGCTCTTCTATGGCCAGCTCCTTTCACTTGACATACTTTCTACGAGATTCATTCATGTCATTACATGTATCAGTCTTTCATTCTTTTTTATGACTGAGTAGTATTCCATTGCACAGTTTCACCACAGTTTGTTTATCCATCCTCGTGTTAATGGACATTTGGGTCGTTTCCAGTTTGGAGCTATTAACAATATAGCTTCTATGAGCATTCACATATAAATCTTTTTTGTAAATGTGTATTTCCATTTATCTTGGGTTAATACACAGGCATGAATTGCTGGGTCATAGTGTAAATATACGATTTTACAAAATGATTGAACTATTTTATGTTCCCACCAGGAATATAGGAGAGGTCGGCTGCTCTACATTATCTCCAATATTTGTTGTCAATCTCTTCGATTTTAGCCCTTCTAGATGTTAGGTAGTGGTATCTCACTGTGGTTTGAATTTGCATTTCTCTGGTAGCTAATAATGTTGGGCAACTTTTCATGGATTTATTGGCCATTTATGTGCCTTCTTTTATGAAGTGTCCAAGCTTTTTGCCTATTTTTAGAAATTGGATTGTTTGGGTTTTTTTTTGTTAAAAAATAAAAATGTTTTACTAATATTTCTTCCCACTCTATGCTTGCCTATTCATTTTCTTAGTGTTGTTTAATGATGTTTGTTTTATCAGACTTTTATTTTGTGGTTATTGCTTTCCATGTCCTATACTATTTGCTTACATTCCATTTCTATCACTAGGCTATGAATTCCTAGAGGAAAATAATATGAACATTTTTCATCTTGTGCCCCCAGCCTCCAGGACAGATCCTGACCCATGAATATAAAAGTAGGGAGGAGGAGATATATATTCCTTTTTCTGTCTGTTATCTCTTTGGGGAATCATCCTCAACCCTCATTATTCAGTTTTTCTGGTTTACATGAAGATTATCTCTTTCTAATCCATCCCTAGGGACGGATACTTGACCAAAACTGGGCCAATTAAAGCTTTGTCCAGCAGTCTTGCAAGAAATAGGAGCATGGAGAGAGACTCACCCACCTCCTATCAAGATTCATAAGGATGTCGTAAGGCTAAAGCAATTGCTGGCCATCTTTGCTACCACATGAATTGATGTTACTTGAGTATGAAGTCAACACAGGAATTGAGACACAAAAAATGGAGAATAAAGATCCTTGAAGATATAATTTATATCCCTGGATCCAGCCTTTCCTGAAGTTCACCTACCTTCTCAACTGCCAAAATATATGAGACAGTAAAGTGCCTTTTTTTGTTTGTGTATTTGTTTTTTGTTTAATCAAGTCTGAGTTATATTTTTATTTCTTACAACCAAAACGTTCCTGTCTGGTATACTCCTTAATAATGTTACACCCTTACTGCCAAGTCCCTATAACATTTTCCACAGCTCCAGAAGTCCTTTGGGAGTGGAAGAAGTTGGAGTAGACACAAATACTTGTAAGTTCTAAAAGTGCATAAACCATAAAACAGGAATCCTTATACTTTTTTTTTAAAGATTTTATTTTTATTTGAAAGAGAGAGAGACACACACACACACACACACAAGCAGGGGGAGGGGTAGAGAGAGAAGCAGACTCCCCATTGAGCAGGGAACCTGACATGGGACTCCATCCCAGGACCCTGAGATCACGACTTGAGCCTGAAGGCAGCCACTCAACCGACTGAGCCACCCAGGCACCCCTGGAGTCCTGATTCTATGTGTTATGGAGCAGTGTTGAAAGTCACAAATTTTTCATCACGATATAAACTGAAAATAAAATTAATTGCCAGACTGCTCTCATGAGAAGACCTGCAGTTATCGTATCTGAGTGTACCTTTCTTCCCACTATCATTTAATTTCTACATATTGTCATCAGTAATATTTGATAAGTGGATTAAAAACAAGAATCCTCTAAAAGAGCAAGTTAATTCCCTTTCTTTCAGTAGTGGAACATTTGTCCAATGAATTTTGTAAAGAATTTGTCATGTCAAATTAATAAAGTAGAGTTGTTCTTGTTACAGTCATACGTATGTGTTTATATCTGTGTATAGCATCTGTAGATAGCTATATTTGTGTGTGTATGTATCCATGTGGTCTGTGTGTCTATATATAAGTGTATTTGTTTATAGCTGTGGCATAAAGTGAGTATGAGACCATAGGTGTATGTGTGTTTGTGTCCGAGGGTACATGTGTTTGTGTGATTTGTGTGTGTCTATATCTCCATGTGACTATATTTGTGTCTTTGGGTATATGTCTGTGCACCCTATTGTGGTTTCATTTGCATTTGTGTATGTCTGTTTATGCACGTGTGGTATGTGATATGAATTTGTGTGTGTGCATGTCTGTATGTGTCTGAGTGCTCTGTGTGTAGCGTGGATAGATGTCTACAGGTGTGTTTGTGCAATTATGTGCACGTGCTTGTCCTGTGTCTGAGTCTGTGGGTCTGTGTTGTGTGGCTGTATGTGTACGTGTGTTTGCATGCGTGCGTGGTGGCGGCCGGGAGGAGAACAAAGCTACCAACATTCTGTTTTATACATTGTGCGAATTAGGAAAAGTTGACCTCTCTGGTGGGGCAGAGCAGCATCTCAGGCACAGAGTTTGGCTAGCAGAGTGGAGACTGGATTTCAGCCAGTCCCCTCATCTTGTGTCTTGGAGAAAAGAACAACTTGGCAGGGAAGGGGAACATTTTGGAAGGCCCAGAAATTCATTCTGTCTCTCCTTTGCTCTGTAGGAAACTTCCCATGGAATCTACTCTGAAAACTACCCAAACCAATGCTCTCTAATGCTTTCCAAATGGCATGATTCTAGAGAAGTTCATGGCACACTTCCTCCAACCGAAGTCCGCATACTGTGTAAGCTCCAGGGGCTTCCATTCTTGACTCGGCCCCTGAGACCACGAGCGAGCTCATTCAGCAGGCTGCCTCCCACCTCTCTTTTGGCCTTGTCATCATCTCATGGCCCTGGACTCTCTTCTTCCACCTGTTGCCTTGTTGCAGAAAAACACTGGCGGGAGTTTAGGGTTGCGTATTGTTGTCATGGCTCATCACATAATTTGTACTTTTATTAAAATGACTCATGGCCAGGAGGCTGTGGGGTTGTGATCGGGTGGTGTTAGGGGAGAAAGATACAGATGGTGTGGAACTGGTTTCGATGGTGAGTGAGGGCTTGGAACTGGGAAGTGGGTGAGCAGCTCAAACCTAGAGGGGAAAATTGGGGCTGTGGGTTGAAGCCAGTGAGATTACCAGGACTTGCTTCATCGGAAGCCTTTAGATCCAGCATGAGCTTCTCTGCCCACTTTCGCTCCTCAGCAGAAACTCCCTCTTTGGCAGCTTGACATGTGGTCTTGTGATCGGTGACCTTGGGCAAGTTGCTTCACCATTGTAAGCCTTCCCTTCTTCAGCAGCAATCCCTACCCCGACACGTGGGAGTTCGGGAGGAGTCACTGAGACTGCACGAGGAGGTACAGAACACAGTACTCAGCGGAAAGTTAACGCAATCTTTCCTCTCCCTTCGTACTCCATACCCCCTCTTCTTCTCACTGGCCTTGGGGTGCCCACAGCACTTCATCTCTGCTTTTATGATAGCAGCAGCCCTGGCCTTGCACTTAGCAAGTGCTCAGTATTCAGTAGATGTTTGCTGAGTGAAGAGATGAAGGCAGGCAGCCAGAGGACAGGTAATAAGTAGTCAGTAAAGAAAAAAGTAAGTTGGAGCGTTCTCCTGTCTTTGGAAATGAGCTACAAGGCATCCTTCAGAGACGAGGGCTGAACGAACTCACGATTTTGTGTATAAAGTATGGCTCTAGGTGGTGGTCAGAGTGGAGAGCTAGGCAGGCCATTCTAGAAAGTGGTTTCCCCTTATTGACCATCTGTTTTAGCTCCAGTGAACTATGACAGTTATTTGCCTCCTGAGATGACAGTGTTGATTCGGAAAAAAAGAGAGTGTGTTTGCAGTGGCATCTGTTCCTGCCAGAGGATCAAGTTTAAGGGAGGTTTAAGGAGTCTAAGTTGAAAAAGAAAGAAAGGAAGAAAGGAAGAAAGACAGGAGAGAACATGTTTCATTAGCAGTGAGGGACCCAGTTGGCAGGTAAGGGCTGTCGCTGCCATAATCACATACTAATTACATACCTGCTCTTATGGAGCACTGTGCTAGTTGCTGAGGCTATAAAGTAGAAGGCATGGTTCTTGCCTTCCAGAAGCTTCTAATCCATGGAATGGAAATGGATGGAAGACTGGGAACTGTGGAGCACTTACTACCTGTTTAGCACTGGGACAAATTATAATTTTTTTTAGGAAATCAATATTATTATTCTGCAAGGAAAATAAAGTACAGAGAGGCTAAGAAACTTCTTGTAGGTCACCCAGCAAACACGCGGAATGAGGAGAAGCGCCCAGGTCTGTCTGGCTTTAGCAGACAATGCTGCTCCCAGGACTGTGAGCAAGGACATCAGGGCAAGCCTGTAAAAAAGAGAGTTCACCCTACAAGGTGTCCTAGGTTCAGTGCCACATGAGCAATAGATAAGGATGCTTGTAGGAGTCTAGAAGAGATGTATTGAGGCCTCAAATGGAAGTGACAATTTGGCAGAGGAATAGGCCCTCCACTAGACACTGAAGGCAGAATATGAACCCAATAAGAGAAGAAGGGAGGGGGTGGTTTTCAAGGCAGAAGGAGGCATAGCATGTGCAAAGGTGGGAGGTAGGAAAATTTCCACCTTCGGGATTTGTGGAGTAGTGGAGAGGGCACACCCTGCTCCAAACTTAGTAAGTCTTAGACCAGCCACCTGATCTCCCTGAGCCTCAGTTTCCCTAACTGTACAATGGTTGTGAGAATAGCCACTTCATAGGATTGTTGAAGACCTGAGATTATGTATCTAAAGCCCCCCTGTTTCCTCAAAATCATCAATCTATGTTAGACCTTAATCTAAATCAGTTCCTTCTCTCCTAGTATCCTGTTTCCCTTTCTACTTGCAATTGAGTCAATTATATAACCGCATGCTTATTTATTGAATGTCTGTTTCATGACTGTAAGTTCTGTGAGGATAGGGACAGCACCTGTTCTTCTCGACACTCGTCTCTTTAGTGCCTAGAACAGTAGGCACTCAATAAATCTTTGTTAAATGAATGGATGCATGAATGTATGAATAAATACATGAATTCATAAGTAAATGAATAACTCTATCTATTTCTGTGCTGTGACTCTAAGAATCTCAGGGAAAATTTGTCTTTTCTCTGGTGAGGGGGCGGGTTGCTAATGGAAGGAAAGGCCTTCAGAGAATGCCATTAGAGAGTCACAGGGCCCCCACGAGTCATCAGAGGGAGCCCCAGGTCTCCTGTGTGTGTCCTGGTGCTCAACATAAGTGTTCTTGAGCAGGAAGGAAATTACACAAACTTCCAGTTCAGCTGGCTCCAGGATTTCACAACCCATTTCTTTTTGTCTTGGTTAAATCCACGGTGCTGCTTTTTCCATTGTGACTTGTGAAGTGCCTAGTGCACAATGACTCTGCATGGTCCCCATGTCGTCTGGCAATAACTCGGAGGGGTGTCTAGACTTTCCAATAATCAAGTCTTCTGAGCCAGTGCAACGCAATAACCCCTTATGTAGAGTTGGAGAGGAGGAAACAGGATATAAACAGATGCGCTAATAATAACTAGGCATTTGATACATTCTATGCATTCCATGATAGAAGAATAAGGACTGGGAACTGAAGGATACAGAAGAGGATACATGGCTTTGCCTGAGGTGAGGCAATATACACACAGTTGGCTAATATTTACAGCTTTTGAAATATGATTATACATATAATCTCATCTTAGTCTCACTGCAGCCATGGAAAAGGGGGGTGGGTGGATAACATTTGTATTGTTACCTGTTCCTCATATACAGGGAAACTGAGGCAACTAGGGGTGGGGCAGGATATAGATCTGGTTTCACCAGAAGATATAAACTCACTGCCCAGTCTCATAACTCTCAATTTAGGGATCTTCTTTTGGACCACACTGTCATGCACCACCCTTTACATTGGTCAACACTGTGGGGGATGTCTGCCGTGTCACAATCCCCCACCTTTTAGAATGTAGTTCTAATGCATTTTTGTGATGGAACATCAATATCAAGAAAATCAGAGGCCACCTTACCCCCATGCCTGCTTTAGCAAATAAAGTTTTTCTGAAACGTAGTCACACACACACCTTTACTATTATCTATGGCTGTTTTTGCACAGTGAAGGTAGAGTTGAGTTGTTGAAACAGAAATGGTATGACTCACAATGTCTAAAATATTTAATGTTTGGTCCTGTACGGAAAAAGTTTGCCAACCCCTAGAATAAATGAATGGAATGGAAGTAGATAGAAAAAACGGACTCATTCATTCATAAGAGGCTGTGGGTCATAATTGAAACTGAGAATGAGAATTGGTCTCAGAATCGCACCTCTGGCACTTGGCTGGATGACCTTGAACAAGGTATTTATACTCTCTGGGCATCTATCATCTTACAGAGTAGCTGTAGGATTTGCACCAGGTAACGTGTATGTATCAGTTATGATTAGGTTTGGCCCCATGTGATAGAAGACACAGGATGAAGGTGTCCTGCGTAAGACAGCAGTTTCTTTCTTTCACGTGGAAGTGAGCCGTGGGTGTTGGTCTGGTGGGGCATGGTGTCAGCAACCCCAGCCTTCTCACCCTGTTGCTTTGCTGAGCATGGCTTTTATTCCTGAGGTTCTCCCATAGGCCGAAATAGCTACTGGAGCTCTAGCCATAGTGCTATTATTGCTATTACTCTAATAATAGTTCGATGACAAGAGGAAACAAACCAAAAGTCAAATACAAAAAGCCCAGAAACAGAGACATACATAAAGTCTAGACAGCGAATCCACATTAATTCAAGTCTAGCCAAAATGAGACCTCCTGCCATAGCTCATGAGGCAACAAGTGTGTTTTGTGTATTCTATTCCTGGGATACACTGAGGAAGATCTAGAAGCCATGTGTTCAGTGTAGTCAGCATCTAACACTTTACAAACTATTTCCATAACTATTACTTTATTTGCTCTTCACAGTACTCTAGAAAGGTTAAGATGAACGGGTCTTAATTGGGGAGGGTATGTGCTATCGTAAGTGCTGTGAAATGTGTAAGCCTGATGATTCACAGACATGTACCCTGGGGTAAATAATACATTATATATTAATAAAAAATAAATTAAAAAAATAAAATAATAAAATACAAAAAAAGATGAACGTGTCTTAATATTATTATTCCTATTGTCCACTGTAATTCAACCAGGTGGTAAGTAATCAGATCCCAGATCCCAGATCCCTCCTATCATCCCGAAGAGTCCATGGTTAGATCTTTCGATATTTATTGGAAATGAAAGGGGAGCAGCACTGGTGTAGAAGAAAGAAAATGACCCCAAAACAGGACCCCTAGTAGATGTGGCTAATCATAGGGCCTCACCTTCCCTGAGTCAGTATCCTCACCTGTATGACGAAGATAAGAGCATCTATCGATTTTTGGGGGTTGTTAGGACAGCAGACAGCGACTGTAATGCACATGGTAAATAGGCCTGTTCAGTGAGATCACGGCTATTACCTGGGCTTACCTCTCATATCTGCTGTGTCCTTGAAAACTCACTTCCCTTTACTGGGCCTCAGTTTACTTTTCTAGGAAAGCAAAGGTTTTAGATCCCGCCACTTGCTAAACTATCTTCCAAATCCAGTCCCATCAGCTTGGGAACCTGCCTTTTCAAGGGAAACAGCTTAGATTGGAGCCCAGGTTGGAAATCTTCCTCTGGTCCCTTAGTAGCTCGCTGTGTGTTTCAGAACAAGCTAAAAACGTTTCTGACTCTTTGTGTGTGGTAGTCAGATACTACCTAGTTTATAGGAAAGGCAAGCATCATGAGGATTAAATGAGGTGGGTGTGTCCACGGCCCACAGATTGTAACGTGGGCAAAGGCAGGACATACCTGCTTTGTAGATTTGAAGACTGTGACAGCACTTCAGATGGCTGGCCACAGGATTAGATGGATAAATTCGTGTAAAGTATCAGAAACAAGACCTGGCACAAAGTAAGCATTCAGTAAATATTATTTTTATTAATTACGTCCGCCTAAAACAGTCCTGGAGTTCAGCAAATAGTCTAGAAGTGGTTATAGGATACACACTCTACACACACACACACACACACACACACACACACACACACGCAACAGAGGCTGCAGAAAGTTTTTGCTCGGCGCCTTTATAGTCGAGAAGTAGTTATAGGATACACACTCGACACACACACAGGCACACACGTACACACGCACGCAACTGAGGCTGCAGAAAATCTTTGCTCGGTGCCTTTAAAAGTACCAAAGGTGGGAGGAGCCGCGCGGCGAGGCTGCCGTCCACGCCCCCAGCCGGCGGAACGAGACAGCGGGCGACGGGGGCGGGAGCGCGGGCCAATCGCCGGAGCGGTTCAAAGGGCCAATCAGGGCGCGTTTTACAGGGGCCGCGTCCGGTGGGGGCGGGGCCTGGGGCGGGGCACAACCGCAGCCGCCTTCGGGGACCGCCCTACCCCGCGCAGTGCAGCTCGGTGCGGCAACCTGCAGAGCCCCGCTAGCTAAAATGTAATTATCAGATTGGACAAGTAAGTGACCCTCCTCCCAGTCCCACGTGTGCAGCAGGGACTTTTGCAGGCGCGCAGGCTCGTAGCGCCCACGTTCTCCAACCCGAGAGCCCCCAGCCTCCCTCCCCTTTCCCTCAGTCGCCGCCTCTTCCTCCTCGCCCTCCTCCTCCGGCCGCTAAGTCTCGTGCCAGCCCAGCCTCGGCCCCCGGGACGAAGTAGAGTTCCCTGTGTTCTTTCCTGGGTGAGGCGTCCGGCCGCCCAAGGGAAGGGTCGGCCTTTCCTGCATCCCCAAGGCTGTCTATGAGGTGTCGGGAACCCGGGGTTCTCTGCCATCCCTGACCAATTAACTGTGTTCACTCCAGCTTTCCGTCACCCCTTCCCATCCCCCGGACCCTTATTTTAGGATATTTTTTCCCAGGCAGTTTTGAGCTTTTAATAAAAAATCTGGCTACGTAAGAGATTTTTAAAGGCCAGTGCTGCTTGTAATTTTAAACGCTTTCAGCAGCTTGTGGTAATGTTTGAGGTGCATTTTAGTTTAGATGGTATAATGCTGTTTGGTTACAGTTACCCAGGGTAGGAAAGGCCTAGGGTTATCTTTCCATTTTAATTCATTTCCCTTCTTTTAAGGATTGACAAGATGCAAAATGGTGAATTTCCCTAATCATTGGCTATTTTCCACGAAAGCACTTCTCATGTCTTAACTAATTTCGTCCCTAAGTTAAAGGGTCAGTCATTACCAAGATATGGAAGGGCATTAGGTTAATTTTTTAAAATAGGAGATCTGGAGGGAGGAAGTGATTACAATTTTGAATTGCAAATTAGTAAGAGAGAAGGCACCTCTTCTCTAGGTTTGTGACTGTTACACAGATGGTACAGTTTTGCTTTGTTTTGCTTGCTTTTCTCCTTTTTTAAATGATCCACCAAATGTATATCCTGATTTTTTTTTTTTTTTTTTTTTTTTACTTTTTATGTTGCGGGCTGGGTCTTGCAGCCTTCTGACTGCCTCCTGGTCTTCTGGGAGTCTCCTGTTAATGAGGCCCTCTGCCTGGCTCTTGGTGGGATCAGCTGAGGAGGAGCTGCATGTGGGAGGCCCAGAGGACTGTTGATTAAGGATGATGGGGGAACAGACCAGAGAGGGTGAGAAGGGCCTGGAGATTGATTTTGAGGGGAAGGGAACTTGGGAGCCTCCCTTGCTGGATTTGGAAATCAAACATGTGTATTGGGAGAAGGGAATAACCCCGAGGGTGGAGATCTGTGTCTTTCTGGATGAAATTAAGAAGTTTACTGGGAGGAGACTGGGCCTTCTTCCAGGCTGTGTTAATTTTTGCTGTGGGCCTTGTCTTTTCCTGGAATCTGGTTCCGTTTCCTTAACCTTTCCCTTAGTTCAAGTCACAGTCAATTACCAGCTGGTTTTGAAAACAGTTTGAGGTAATGGATCTTGCCCAGCCAGAGTGGGGACCCTTGGCCTCCTGCCAGGGGATTTGAAATAATCATTTTACCAGAATGTAGTACAATTATTTAACCTCCCCTGCCCATCCCTTTATAAGAAGAAATACAGGATCAACCCTGGTGGTGGTGTAAGGGGTCATCCAAAGCAGTTCTTTCATTAATTCATTTGTTTACTAATCTTGTGGCACATATTCTGGGCCTAGTACTGTGGTAGGCTCTGGGAAAGTAAAGATGAGCAAGACTTGGTCTCCACTTTTAGTCTTTCACTCAGTCTGCTTCTATCTAATCTGATGAGGAAGATTATACGGTACCAAGATGAGTGCTGTGGCAGGGTATGTGGGAAATTCTCAGGAATTGGGAGAAGGGCAAATGGCCCAATGTGGGGTTTTGCAGAACACTTCCCAGAGGAGATAATGCCTTGAGCAGAATTTCAAAGCCTCAGTATGAGTGGGCCGGGGAATGACAAAAGGGAAGGGGATTATTTGACTTGGGAACAGCATGTGCAAAACGATATAACCTGGCCCATTGTTGACTAGTGTGCCTGAATAGGATAGGATGTGATGGGAAATCACCAGAAAGGAGGCTGAGGAAGGTGAAAAGGTCAGATCAGGGAAGGTCAGGTGAGAGAGTTTGAAATACATCTCCAGAGTAGTCAGGAGCTGTCTGAAGTGACATGGATTTGTGTTTTAGAAAGTTAATTCTGGCTGCAGGGTGAAAAGGGAATTGGAGAGGCAAAGACTGGAGAGAGGCTTTTATAATACAGGTGAGAGATGGGTTAGGGTAATAGTACTGGGACTGGAGAGAGAGAGAGATGAGAATACCGTTGACCCTAGAATATGGGCTTGAATACAGGTCCACTTATATGTGGATTTTTTACAGTAGATGTATTTACTCTTCCTTAGGATTTTCTTAACATTTTCTTTTCTCTAGCTAACTTTATAATAATACAGTATATGTATAACATACAAAATATGTGTTAATTGACTGCTCATGTTTTTGATAAGGTTTCTCATCAACAGTAGGCTATTAGAAAGTTAAGTTTTGGGGGGAGTCAAAAGTTATACACAGATTTTTGACGTTGCAGGAGGTCATTGCCTCTAGCCCCTGCATCGTTCGAAGGTTGACTGTAGAATGGTTAGGAATTAACTACTGATTGAAGGTAAGGGATGGAGAAAGAATGTAGCAGTTACTGTGCCGGCAGGGAAAAGCCATTCCCAGCTGGGGCTTTTTTCAACAGCTTTATTGAGGTGTGCTTGACATACAGTAAACTGTATATATTTTAAGTGTCTAACACGAGATGTTTTGACATATGTAGGTATCTGTGAAACCATCATCACAATTAAGATAAAGAACACTTTTAATATCCATAAAGATTTCTCGTGCTCCTTTGTAATCCCTCCCTCCCTGGTTATTCCACACCCACCACCCCTCAGCGACCAGTGATCTGCTTTTTGCCACTAGAGATTATTTAATATTATTTTAGGGTTTTATCTGTGGGGTCATACAATATATATCTTTGTTGCATGGGGGCTTTTACTTAGCATTATCATCATCTTAGGGCCCCATGGTGAGTGTGCACACATAGTTCATTCTTTTTATACATCGTATGGGTCTATTGTAGTTTATTTACCTGTTGATGGGTATTTGGATTATTTGCTGCTTTTTTGCTACTGTCAGTAAAGCTGCTATGACTATTCATACACATGTCTTTGTGTGGACGTATGCTTTCATTTCTCTTGGTTAAATACCTAAGAAGTGGAATGGCTAGTTCATATGGTAGGTATATGTTTAAATTTTTAAGAAACTGTATTTCAAAGTGATGTGACATTTTAATTCACTTCAGTGGTTCATGAAACTTCTGATTGCTCCAGTACTTGGTGTGGTCCCTTTTTTTAAAAAAATTTTAGCCATTCTAATAACATGGAGTCCTCTTTTTGGGGTTTTAATGTACATTCGCCTCATGACTAATATTTTCAAGCTTCTTGTCATGTGCTTACTTGCCCATATATATTTCATATATTTTCTTGGTGAGGTATTTATGAAATCTTTTGTCTATTTGTTTAAAAAAAAAGAAGGGCTGTTTGTTTTCTTACTGAGTTTTGAGAACTTTTTAATGTAGTCATTACAAGTTCTTTATCTCACCTGTAATTTGCAAATATTTTCTCCCATGTTGTGGCGTGGCTTTTCATTTTCTTAACAGTATCTTTTCACAAGCAGAGTCCTCAATTTTGGTGAACCTAATTTGTCAGTTTATAATTTTGATGATGTCTGTTTTATCAGTTCTTTCATGGATCATGGTTTTGGTAATTGTATCTAAGAAGTCATGACTAGCCCGAGCTCTCACATATTTTCTTCTGTTTTTTGAAGATGCTTCATTGTTTTGGTTTTACATTAAATCCACAATCCATTTTGAGTTATTTTAAGTTAGTCCCTAACACTAGATATGGAACAAAGTTAATATTTTCCCTTATGTCATTATTCCAGCCCCATTTGCTGAAAAGCTTATCCTTTCTTCATTGAATTGCCTTTGTGCCTTTGGCTAAAATCAATTGACTACGTATACATATGGGCCCATTTCTGGATATTTGATTTTGTTGTGGTGATCTTTTCATCTATTTTAATGCCAGTATCATAATCTTGATGACTGTAGCTTTGTAATAAGTATTGAAGTCAGATAGAATAGATCCTTCATCTTCAAACGTTGTTTGGTGATTCTAAGTCCATTACATTTCCATATTAATTTTACAGTCATTTTGTCACTTTCAGAAAAAAGGCCTCGTTTGTTTATTTATTTATTTATTTATTTATTTATAAAAAGGCCTTGTTTAGATTTTAATTGGAATTTCATTGAATCTATACATTAATTTGGGGGCAAGTTGACATCTTAAAGATTGAGTGTTCTGATCCATGGACAGTATATCTGTTTATTTACTTAGGTCTTCCTTAATTTTTCTCAGCAATGTCTTGTAGCTTTCAGTAGCCAGGTTTTGCACATCTTTGTCAGATTATCTGTAGGTATTTCATATTTCTTGATGCCATTGTAAATGAAATCTTTTAAAATTTAACTTCCAGTTTGTTGCTGTTTGTGTATTGATTACGTACGTTTCCTGCAGTCTTTCTCAACTACTTATCAATTCTAAAAGCTTTTTTTAGATGCCATCAGATTATCTATGTAGGTGATCATGTTATATGTAAATAAATGACAGTTTATGTCTTCCTTTCAGTGCGGATGCCTTGTATTTCGTTTTCTTGATATAGTGCACTGGCTAGAACCACTACTTATTGTTGCAAGAAGTGATGAGGGCAGACACCTTGTCTTGTTTTCGATCTTAGGGAGAAACATATTTTCATTATTAACTATGGTGTATGATATTAATTGAACATTATTTGTGGAAGTCTTTTAGGAAGGTTTAGGAAGTTCCTGTCTATTCCTTATTTGCTGAGACATATTGTATTTTTTTTTTAAATGAAGACTAAATGTTGTATATTGTTAGTTGCTTTTTTTCTATTAAGATCTTTTTAACCTCAATATGATGAATTACATTCATTGATTTTTTTAATATTATTTATTTATTTATTGAATGTAAAACCTTGTATTCCTGAAATAAATACCACTTGGTCAGGACCTTTTATCCTTTTTATATTTAGTTGCCTTCTATTTGCTAAAATTTTAAGAATTTCTGAATCTGTGTTAATGATGAATATTGATATCGTTTTCTTTCCTTATATTGTCTTTTAAGTTTTGTTATCAAATAATTCTGGCCTCATAAAATAAGTTGGAAAATATTTCCTCCAACTCAATTTTTTGGAAGAGTTTATATAGAATTGGTATTATTTCTTCCTTAAATGTTTGATGGAATTCACCTATGAAGCCATCTAGACCAGGAGTTAGTTTATTTTTTTGTGAAGAGGGAGTACTCAATTGATTTAATAATATAAGACTCTTTAGGTCATCTGTTTCTTCTTGAGTAAGGTTTGATAGTTTTTGTATTTTAAGGAATTTGTACGTATCTAAATTGCTCATAAGTCCCTCATTATCATTTTAATATCTGTAGAATCTGTGATTTCATCTCCCTCATTCCTAATGTTGTTATCTTTTCTCTTTATTTTCCTGATCATTTTGTCCAGAAATTTATTAATTTTATTGGTCTTCTCAAAAAAATAGCTTTTGGTTTTATTTATTTTCTATATATATATATTTTAAACTTACTGATTTCTCCTCTGAAATTTATTATTTTGTTTCTTCTAACTTTGGGTTCCTTTTACTCTTCTCTAATTTCTTAAGGTGAATAATTAAGATTATTTATTTGAGATGACTTTTCTAATAGGCATTTGATGCTATAAATTTATTGCTTCAAGTGCATCCTACAACTTTTGCTACATGTTTATTTTCATTCGGTTAAAATACTTTCTATTTTTTAAATGTCTTTTTTGATCCATGTGTTAGGTAGAAGTGTGTTACTCAGTTTCTAAATGTTTGAAGACTTTACACTCATCTTTTTATTATTGATTTATAATTCTGTTCTGGTCACAGAAGGTACTTTGGTATGATTTGAATCCTTTTATCTTCTTGAGACTTGTTTTATGGCCCAGAATGTGGTCTGTCTTGGTAAATGTTTGATGTGTACTTGAGAAGAATGTGTGTTCTGCTCTTGTTGGGTAGAGTGCTTTTTATATATCAATTATGTCAACCATATTATATTACATCCTTGCTGATTTTGTGTCTACTTACTTTATCAGTTATTCATATAATAATATTAGAATCTCTGAGGATAATTGTGGATATATGCATTTCTCTTTGCAGTTCTATCAGATTTTGCTTTATGTATTCTAATGCACTGTTATTAGGTGTGTTAATATTTAGGATTGTTAGGTTATCTTGTTGAATCATCCCCTTTATTATTTCTTAATTTCTGATGATATTCTTTGCTCTGAAATCTACTTTGTCATTATACCTGGTAATATTTTTGCTCTGAAATCTACTTGGTATAGTAATGATTTAGGTTTCTTTTGAATGTTGTTTAATGATGTATCTTTTTCTTCTTTTTACCTTTAACCTGTGTGTTTCTTATGTTTAAAGTGGGTTTCCCGTAGGCAGCATATAGTTATACTGGGTAACTAAGTAAGGCCTGATAATCTCTGCGTTTTAATTGGGGGTATTTAGGCTATATTTAATATAATTATTCATATGGTTTGTTTTAAATACACCATCTAGCTTTTTTTTTCTTTTCTATTTGTTCCATCTGTTCTTTGTTCTTTTTATGCTCTTTTCTGCCTTCTTTTGGATTAGTTTTTTATAATTTCATTTTTTTCCTCCTTTATTGGCTTATTAGACATAACTTCTTCTTTTGGTATTATTTTAATGGTTGCTTTAGGGCTTATAGTATACATCTTTAATTTATCAGAGTCAACTTTCAAGTGAGATTATAGCACTTAACATATAATATAGGGACCCTATAACAGTATGTTTATAATTCTTGCCTGCTAGCCTTTGTGCTACTGTTGTTTTATGTTGTACGTTTTACTTATACATAAGTTTAAGCCCCATGATATGTGGTTATTATTTTCGTTTTAAGCAGTCAGTTATCTTTTTAAGACATTCAAGTAATTTTTAGAAAGTCTTTATGTGTACCCACATAGTTACCCTTGTGCTCTTCATTCCATTTTATAGATCCAGATTTCCATGTGCTGACATTTTCCCCTCTGCTTCTTGTGGGGATTTCTGCTGGCAATGCATTTTTTCATCTTTTCTATGTCTGAATTAGTCTTTATTAAAGCTTTAGTTTTGAAAGTTTTTTTTTTCACAAGGTACAAAATTTTAGAAAGTTTTTTCTTTCAGTATTTGAAAAATCTTACTCTACTGTCTTATCGTTTACATTATTATTCTGATGAGAAATCTGTTGCTTTTCTCACATGTTTCTTTCTTTTGTGCATACTGTTGCCTGCCCTCCCCCTAAGCTACTTTTAAGATTTTCTTTATCGTTGGTTTTGAACAGTTTGAATCTGATGTTTTTTGGGTTACTTTCCTTCATATTTCTTGTGCTTGGGGTTCATTGACATTCTTGAATCTGTGGGTTTATAGTTTTCATCAAATTTGGAAGCTTTGTGCCCATTATATTTTCAAATATTGCTCCTGACCCCTTCTTTGTTCTTTCCTTCAGGGATTCCCTTTTTACATATATTATGCCATTTGAAGTTTTTCCACAGCTCACTGATGGCTGTTTATTTTTTAAAAATCTTTTTTTCTCTCTTGTTAGTGGATAGTGTCTGTTACTGTATTTTGAAGGTCACTAATCCTTTCTTCTGTATTGTCCCATCCTACACAGTCAGTTTTTCATTGCAGACATCTTAGTTGTCATTTTTAGCATTTCAGCCAGAGTCTTTTTTATCTTCCATGTCTGAACTTTCAAATTCAATCTCTTCTCTAGGTTTCTGAACATATGAAATACAGGTATCTTAGCTGTTTTAATATCTGTGTCTACTAATTCTATCAAATGTGTCATTTCTAGGTCAGTGCCCATTGATTTTTCTCATTTGGGATAGTCTTTTCCTGCATATTTTTGTGCCTGGTAAATTTTGATTGAATAGCTGACATTGTGTATTTTACCTTGTTTGGTCCTAGATATTTTTGTAATTTTATAAATACACTTGACCTGTTCTGGGACATGTGTGAGGTATTAGGAAACCATTGGATTCTTCTGAGTCTTGCTTTAAGCTTTGTTAGGTGGGACCAGGGCTAATTCTTCTTCTCTGCTGAAGTAAAACCCTTCTGTGTACTGTACCCAGTGCCCTACCAATGACAAGGTTTTCCACTCTGGCTGGTGTGAATAGGTACTATTCATGGCGCTGTGTGAAGTCACCGATTGTTCACTCTGGGAGCTTCTGGCCCAGATGGTTTCCTCACATGCATGCAGTGGTTGGTACTCTACTGAATACCTGAGCAGCACCCTTTGCAGTTCTCTGGAATTCTCCCTCTGTGCAACTCTCTCCTTTCTTGTACTCTGCCCCAAGAAATCTAACCTCCTGTTTTCTGCAAACTCTCAGCTCTGTCTCCTCCACTCAGGGAGACTGGAGGGCTTGGCCCAATTTCTGCTTCTGTGCCATGGTCCCATGCATTAAGCTTGAGCCAATTCAGGACACTTCATTTTCCCCCACCTTGCTGGGATTGCTGTACTTTGTTGCCTAATGTCCAGTGTCCTGAGAACCCTTGTTTCCTATATTTTGTTTGCTTTTTTTTAAAAGTTGTTTTTAGCGGGAGGGTAAATACGGTTCCTGTACTCCATCTTGGCTAGCAGTAGAGGTCTTCAACTGGAATTTCTGAAGAAAATTTAAAGAAGGGACTATTTGAGGGTATGAGGAAGGGATTTTGAAGTATCCAGGCATCAGCAATAATAGGACCACTTACTTCTTGAGGCCTGAAAGGGCACAATCAAGGAAGTAGATCCAAAGGAAACAAGACACCCAATTAGGATAATTTTCAGTAACGGATCTATTTAGAGAGAATGAGGGCCTCCTGAATCATCCCTAGGGCTAATAACAATAGGATTGTTCTATCCTTCTATTTCAAGGGGCAAGATGGGCACGTATTGCATGGAGCACTGAGTGTGGTACATGAACAATGAATCTTGTAACACTGAAAAAATAAAATAAAAGTATTTGGGAAAAATAAAAATAAAAAAAAAAAAATAAAGGGGCAAGGTGAGGACTTGTTACCAGAACTCCAAACGAGTAAGTATGTGCAGAGGGCTGCCTTGAGAGGATTCATTACCTTAGTTCAAGAAGTGCAGGTAGTTCAGTTCATTTCCCAGCAAAGGGAGTCCTGACCTCACTCTCCTTCCTCCTTGAAGCTAGTGCTCTCCATTGGCCAAACCCAACTAAAGGACAGATGATTGGCGTGCCTGGAAATCCAGACTATAGTCCCCAGGACACAGGGTAGGCAGAAAAGGATTTGTGTATATAGTGCAGGGAGTGGGGGAAGCTGAGAATAACTGCACAGGAGTCATGATAACCTCCAGATTCCTGGCTAAGTAGCACGGTGGTTGGTGGTGCCACTGACTGAGAGAGAGGAGAGAAGGAATGGTATGTCTCGGAGAAGTAGGTTTGACATGTGAGGGAGAAATGATGAGATTTCCTTCCCAAACGAGGCATACTTTTCCCAGGAGACTTCTATAACAACCCCCCCATCATCTTAAATTATTGAGGAGGTCCTTATCAACATGCAGGAAGCACGAGTTCAAACAGCGGGTACATATACAGCAATGTATGTGTGGGGTGGGTTTAGGGAGATTAGGGAAATGAGGTAGAAATCATTCAGGCTCAATGTATTACCAGTCCCTTGGCCATGTAGATTTGGGCCTCTGGTTGCAGACCACGCTGACGGCTGAGTAGCTTGCGTTCTGCTCAACTAGCCACGGGATGGAGAGTTTAAAAAAGGACTCAGTTGCTGGTGGGTTGTGGGGGATGAAGGCTGAGAGGAAGATGCTCTATAAAATTAAGAGTGATTTCAACAGACCAATCTCGGTGTTGTAGTTCACCAAATTCTGGGATTATAGAATTCCTCGCCAACTTTGATGTTCGAATGAGGCTACTGTTAGAATGTGTGGAAGTATCGTGTGGCCTGGAGGAAGGGGCATTGGACTGAAGTCCCTCTCTGGTTTTTACTGGCTCTGTGAGGGCGGCCAAGTAACCCAAGTGCACAGAACCTTAGTTACCTTATTTCCAAGTGTGGACCCCTCTAGGGTTGTTGGGAGGAAGAGCAAGCCTGTGTCCTAAGTCACTGGTACCATGCCTGGCACAGAGTAAGCGCTTCTAAGAAATTTATTGATCCAAGATGAAGCTTGGCTCAAAATACGTTCAGGAAACATTCGGATTCATGTGAAGATACATACTGATAAAACACAGGTCACACTAATTTTAGGGACCTAGGAAGAGAAGACCAAGGTACTTGACAAGGGCTCCCTCAGAACCCTCCATCATACACAGTTCGTGAAGATATTCGAGCTCCCCTTCTCTTTTCTCCTGAACAGCTTATTCTGATATTAGTGTCAGAGATTGGATATTGGGCTGAACGGGCCACTGATTTGTCCCAGTATATGTTGCATCCGGGGACTTCTTCAGGCAGGTGGAGACCTGCATGCTTACTGTGTGCTCTTAGTCCACTTACCTCAGCTCCTCACAATGTCAGATGGGAACATGAGCGTCTGAAGATCATTCTCGTGAAATGTATGAAGTGTGCCTCATCCCTTTTATTTTAGAAGAAGCCAGGGCATGGGGGAGTGGTTATAGGAACTAGAAATCTATAGCATGGAAGAAAGAAGATCAATTGGAGGTCACAAGAATCATCTTAAAGCATTTGAAGGGCTAGCTCGCCTAAAAGGGATTAGGTGGCTTGGATGATCCTGTGGGACAAGAACGAGGCGTGGAGGTTGGGAACCATGCAAAGCAGAGTTCCGCTCAGTGTTAGGAATATCTTCCTTCTTATTATTACAGTAATAGTTGCTCCTTGTAAAAATGGTGGCAGCGGAGAGAGGCATTTAGAGATTGCTCTCTAAGTTTCCACGACCTTTCTTTTCCCTGGGTGTCCCTGTGGGAAGCAGAAGTTTGTGTGTTCTTCCTGAATCTCATCTGTTAGGTCTTTACAGGATTTGCTGGCTGTCCTGCTGTAGCATGGGTCAGGATCACCGGAGGGCTTCTGTGGCCCTGGCCTTGGAGCTGCACTCCCAGAGTCTCGGAATCCGTATCTGGGCTGGAGCCTGAGAATTTGCATTTCTAATACCTTCCCTGGGGATGCTGATGTTGTTCTGCTGGAGACCACAGTTTGAGAACCACTGATAGTCTTCTTTAAAAAAAAAAAAAAAGTACAAATGGGGTCATACTGGTCTCAGAGAACTTGCTCTTTTATGTAATAGCATATCATTGGCGTTTTTCTTTAGCTCCTTTTCATTGGTTTTAATAGCTGCTTATGTATAAGTTTTAGCAAGTCCCCTATTCATAAACAGTTAATTTGTTTCCAGAGTTTTTATGAGTGTGCTCTTGTCTTGACAAAAATATGTTATAGTGTACATTTTTTATATCTATCTTTTGCCAATCCATAACTTCTTAGAAGTTAAACTGTTGGGTAAAAGGGTTGATTTTCAAAAATGGACAGATAGTGCCAGATTGTTCTAGAAAGGCTGAACCCATTACTCTATCACTAAAAGTATGTGAAACTGCTTATTTCCCCACATTCTTGCCCAAACTGGGTAGTATCAATATTTTCAATTTTTGCCGACTTGTTACATGTAAAATTATATTGTTTTATATTACATTTCCTCCATTATTTGTGAGGCTAAAGGTTCATACATATTCATTGTATTTCTTTTTCTGTGAAGTGCACGTTTGTATTCTTCGCATTACAGGAAGAAGGAACAGTATGAACAAAGGTGCCAAGCCTTCATTTGAGAGACTGCTAACAGCTCCTAGGGTTGGAGTATAGAGGGTTGAGATTGGGAGGGGTGGGTAGGGAGATAGGAGGGTGAGGTTAGGGAGGCAGGCAGGAGCCAGAGCTTTGAGATCCTTGGGCTTATTTTGGGAAGAAGCAGCATTGTTGTAGTCAGCAATTTGAGCTTGTCCTGTAGCTCTTGATAATTTCATCTGGTCCTGTTTGTGAAAGGCACTGTCAGTTCCCCAAGTGTAAAGTTTAATCTTCAAATAACTCGTTCTTATGCCTTTCACCTTGGACCTTAAATCCACTTGGTCATGCTTCATAAATAGGTAAACACAAGAAGAGGCCAAAGACCTCAGCCAGCTTCTGGCTGAGCCTGGTCTCTGAGGAATGAGTTTTGGAAGATTGTGTGGAGAAGAGATTTTGTTGTTCTAGCTAATACTGCCCTGAGCCTTTCCTGAGTTTGCTGACATCTGACAGCAGTCACTGAGGTTGGTGGGTTCTTCTGTTGTTTTAATTTGAGTGATTTTTCTCGGAAAAGCCATGGATTCTGGCCAATATGCTAATGATAACGGCCTTGCTTTGAAAGTCTGGTTAGTTCTGTAGAAAATCATTTCATAGTTAATTATGTCAGCAAATCAACAGCAGTCTCTTGGAGAAGAAAGTGACAGAGGGAGAGAAACTACACGTATATTTAAATTATTCAGAACTCAGAGGTCAGGAATTCATGTTCCAAAAAGAAGAGTCCGGGTAATAATAAATCACTAAGTGTGCGTACAGTTTTCCCTGTTATGGGCTTAGCCCATAATTGGTGATTGGTAATTGGCATATTGGGGTTAAAATATTATAACTTAGGATTTAGAATCAGGATGCCAGTCCTCACTGTCTTTCTTTCTTTTTTTGCCATTTTTCTGCTTCCAGGGTCCTGGGAGTATGAGACCATCGGATTTATATCCTGGCTTTTAGTGAACTCAGTGTAAATTGGATTTGTAGAAGATAGACGGACTCCGATGAGACCCCTTGTCTGGGGAGTCTCTCTGTCTTCCTTCTCCCCTCCATATACATGCCTGGTCAAGGAGGGAGATTGTCCGGGGGGAGGAGCGGGGTACCTCACACAGAAGAGAGGCTTGCCGATAGTGCTTCTGGAACTCTCCAGGGACTGAGTCCTTAGAGGCTTTTTATTTTACAAGATATTTGACTATTTTATACATTAAAAATCTTCCCCTCCCCCACAACCCAGTACTTCCCCTGTTACTATATTAAGCTACACTGTGCCTATCAGCAGGTACAAGGAAGTAGCAGGCAGAACATTCTCAGTTAATATCTAATGTTTCTTACAGTAGCATGTATAGTGACATAAAATCATCTTTATGAATCAGAACAGGGAGAAGCCATTTCTAATGATTGAGTGTCCAAGAAGGTTTCACAGGATAAGCACACTTGGAAAGGCATTCTGAGTTTGCCCAGGATAAAGGCAACTTGGTTCATATGGAAAGCCAAGTCATTTCAGGGACAGTAGTAGCAAGAGCCCTGTTCTGGCTTAGACAAACCTGGATTTGAATACAGCTTCCTTCCTCTCCTGGCTTTGTGACCCTCAACTGGAGACTGATCCTCGCAGAATTTCAGCATCCCCATCTGTAAATGGGAGAAACAGCGCATGCGTCACTGGGTGTTATAAATGTGGCAGCCGTTCTCCCTTTCTCTGCAAAGAGAATAGCTTGGTAGGGCATTGTAAGGAGTTTGGGAGGCATAACAAATAAGGAGTTGCTTTATTGGAATACAAGGATTGAAAAGAAGA
This sequence comes from Potos flavus, assembly GCA_028534135.1. Classification (NCBI taxonomy): domain Eukaryota; kingdom Metazoa; phylum Chordata; class Mammalia; order Carnivora; family Procyonidae; genus Potos; species Potos flavus. The sequence goes on along the minus strand of CM052900.1, from coordinate 123,940,010 downwards.
GGGAGCCGGCAGTGTTGTACTGAAGAAGACGTGGGAGATGCAAAGTTTCATCTGCTCTTAAGGCACTGTTTGTTCTTGGAGTTTGGGGCTGTCTTCTTGTGAGTCAGATTTTCCATCCATGATTTCTTTAGGACCTATGCTGCGCATTTGTCCTCAACGTGGTTGGATTTGGTATTCGTGTCAGCTGTTGTGTCTTGCCTGTGCGGCTGGTGGAGGGTGGTGGTTTCGACCCAGATGCAGAACTGGCTTCATTTTCATTCTGTGGCTGCCATGCTGTGAGGCAGGCACGGTGGCTGGGTGAGTTCTGACTTCCCCGCCTTCTGGAACCCAACTTTGAATTAAAAGAACAGCCAGCCTTTCTACTGTTAATACTGTACACCTCCTTGACTCACCTCGTGCTTGTATTTGAACATGGACGCATAGTCAAGATCCTCGGCATCCTGAAAAATACTGCGTTTCTGATCTAGGGGTTGGAACAGTGATGAAGGCAGTCAACTGGTACTTCCTTTTCCAGCCATCATCTCTGCATTCTGTGGGGAAAGGTGGTCCTGGAATAGGACGCTTGGCCCTGGGAGTGTGGCTAGGATTCTGGTGGCAGCATGAAGCCACTTTATTGTCAAATGTAGCTCTCTAGGTGCATTTGGTGTAGCTTGAAGTATAAAAACTAGGAATAATTTGTCATCGCCATTTGATTTTCAAAAATCAGATCCTTACATTAAGTTGTCAACTCTAAAATCAGAGATCCTATATTTTTTGCTTCTTAGTCCTACTGTCCCAGCACAGAGGAGGCACTTAATATTCGCTTTATTCACTGGAATTTGAGATGTTAGATACAGTGAGAACACTCCGGTCTAGACTATGTGTATTGCAGGCGTCCAGAGGCGATTTGGTGTTGGAAGGGACATAATAATGGCCCTAGTAATTGCTGCTGTTGACAGAGCATGTGCCGTACATCAGGTTAGTTTTGCTAATGACTTCAGTTATATAATCTCAGTTAATCAAAAAACACTGTGACGTTGGAACTGTAGGAGACAGCTTTTTACATTAAGAGAAAAAGTAACTGAGTGACCTGTATTATTTTCTCCCCTGTGTATTCTTGGTAAAACCAGTAGACAACAAGTTATTATTGCCAGATTAGCTCTTTACTTCCCATACCAAGCTTTCTTGCCATCTTACATACAGCGTGTGTGATTTGTTTAAAGTGCTGTTTAGTTATTTCTGTTAGAAGGCTGAAGTGGACGGGCATACTCATTGCTTATCCTTTTCTTTCCAAACTTACCAACTGTCTGCTTGCAGTATGACTAACTAACTAAATAGTGTGGGACTCTGGTACCTGAGCTCCCAGCAAAGTCCAAAGATCAAAGTGGAAAGAGAATACTGAGTTCCCTCTCAGATCCCTGGGACACTGTTTCTGTGCATACTGTCACCTAATTGTTCCTGGAGGAGAGGCTTTTTAAGAAATAGGACTGAAGGTAAGCTCACCCGCTCTGGAGGATTGTAGTCTTAGGAAACAATATTATTTTTATTAAGTTATGTAGGGGAAAAGGAGGAAGGAAAAATAAGAGAACAACCCCCAAGTGGTGGGTTTTGGGTTTTCAGCACAGTATTTGTAGCATTGATCCCCTTCTTAGAGTTGCTGAAATAGTTTTGCAGAGAACAGCCTCCCAAGTCCATGTCCCTCTTCCTTTTTCATGCTGCATTTGAGCAACTTGCACGTTTGTTGAAGAATCAGCCATGAAGTCTGTGGTTTCCTGTGGCACATTACTAATAATATTTATACAAGCTATTATTTAATGAACCGTGTAAATATTTATCATAGGAACAGTATTTTGATCATGAATAGGGGCTAAAAATGAGTCCCGTCTGATGTGGGAAACAAAGGCAGAAGAAAAAATGTTACATTTCCTCACTATCTGCAGCCCACTGGCAAGTCCTTGAAACAGGCAGAGTGGCATTCCTCTAGGGACATAGCTGCCTCTATGTTGATACTTTGCTAAGGGCAAAAGGCAATCTTAGCCCAACCCTCAGGACCCTGTAAAGCCTACTTTAACATATAAAAATTCCTTTAGAAACTTCTTTATCTCTACCCGCCAAGATACATGTTGGCAATCATCCTCTAAGCAGGTGACCCCCTGATATACATCTGAAGGGTCTCATGACTGAGCGTTTACTAAACAATAATAAATGACCTTTCCCAACAATAGCTAGCTAGGTTGGGATCTTGGAAACCTTGTTTCCAAACTTGAAAGTTTGACCCCAGTGCAGACTTGAAAGCATATAATGGGCCACTCCTCTTGACCCCAGTGCAGCTCTTTCTGCTCACGGGTCCTGTCCCGTGGTGCTTTGATAAAACAACCTTTTCTACCAAAGACGTCTCAAGAATTCTTTCTTGGCCATTGGCTTTGAACCCTAATGTCTTTCCTACATCACCATCCATGCTGGGGACTTGGATGGGAGGCTGTTTTTGCCCTTTGAAGGATCTTGCATACTGAGAAGTTAGGTGGCCCAGGACTTGCGTCCAGCACAACTTGAATTTTTCTTTATTATTTTCTTTCTCGTAGTCCCCACAGTCCATGTCCTCATATCTGTCTGCCTGTCACCATCCCCATAGCCCTACCAGTAATTTCTCTTTTTAGAGTATTCATCTTTTTAGAGTATTCATCTTTGCCTAAAAAGAATTGCTATAGAACCAAAGTTCTGACCCTCACCGTTCACCAATTGGGCTTTGCAGCCTTTCCAACTTAGCCTCGAATCCCAGCTCCTCGGGTTTTGTACTGTGTGACCTTAAACAGCTTTACTGCTGAGAACCTCAGTCTCCTTAACTGGAGAATGGGCTCGTACTGCCTACCTCACAGGGAGTGATGGAATCACAAAATCACGTGGGTAATTTGCAGGGCAGAGCTTAATAATTGCTAGTTGTTGCTACATTCCTTGTTGATAATTGTTACTGCAGAAGTTAACAAAGAATTCGGTTTTCAGGTTTAGGTTGGTGTTGTGGAGGGAGCCCTACACTTGCCGTAGAGGCTGGGGTTCAAATCTTGGTGCTGCCGTTTGCTGTTTGTGGGCCTTGGGTGAATTTCCCCATCCCCCTGAAGGGATAAAGTGGTGATAGGTTTACCAACTTGGTTGTTTCATTTGAAAGAGATTAAGGCATGTGTGTAAGTGCCAGACACACAGACGGATCCTACATTATTTTTTTTTTTTTCTTAGCAAATTAGAAAATGGAATGTTTTCCATTTTGCAGTTGTTTTATTTGTTGAGGAGAAGGGGAACTGGATATAGTTTGGAGTCCAGGACACAGCAGAGTACTTGTGACCGAGGAACAAAGAGCACAGAGGGGAAGACAAGAGATCTGAGTTGCAGAAAATTCTCTGGCAGAGTTTTTAAAACTCTCAAGGTCAAGTTTCAGGGAAGCCGCCCAAGGGCTTGAACTTCCTTGCTTCCCCGCTTTCAGGGTCCAGGTGTGGAAACAATCACAAAGAGATCACTTAAAACTATAGTAATGGGAAACATGGTGAACCTGAAATATTTAATTAGGATCTATTTCTTAGAAAAACATGAACTTGGAGGTGCGTGTCAACAGTGCTGGGAGGTATGGTGCCCTGGTCCCTGTGGGTTTGACCAGCCCTGACTGATGCCTTGGTAATGTGGTCTAGAAATGGGGTGCGGGGTGGAGGTTGTCAGAGAGAGGCAGCCTGGCATTGGGGAAGGGTCAGGCTTCAGAGATGGGTGGCTTGAGTTCAGAGGTAGCCAATCTTAGACAAAGGAGGCAGGGTCCTTGGCAAATAGGCGTTTAATAAATGGAGGAGAATCAGGCGGTATAGCACCCTGAGAATGGTTGGGGACTTCAGAGCCAGAGGGAATGGGATGGCTGTCAACTCTATTCCTTACTAGTTATTTAACATACTGGAGCAAGCTGTTTTACTTGTATGGGACTCAATTTTCCTCATCCATAAAATGGGGATGATATTTTCCTGAATTATCTTCAGGAGTTGAGGTCAGGATTAAAAGTGGTATGGCAATATAAGCAAGCTATTGAAGAGAGCATTGGAGATACAGAAAACATAGTATCTTTTATTATTCCCTAAGGATAGGTTTTAAAGGTATCCATGGAGTCACAAAGACTCATGGAGTTCCTGCTATGTGCCAGGTTCCAGGTTGGCAAAGGGGCTAGCTGTGATCCCAGCAACAAGGGAGATAATTGTTTAATAGTAAAGCACCACTCTTCATATAAGGTAGGGGCTCTCCTGAAGGGTGAGCTCTTTCCTGTTTAGCGAAGACATGGGTCCAAAACTCAGAACTGGGGTAAGCCCTGGGTGAGCTGCAGAGTAGAAATCTGCCTCTGGATTTTGCTGGAAATAAATCGGGTGTCTGGGTGGTTGGGTGATAAGATGTTGCGCTCCCTGCCGAGGAAGATAGAGTTAGAAGCAAGGCACCTAGGCTTGAGGAGCTGGGCCAGCCCCCTGGGGGAATCTGTCTTGTCACTGGGGCTAGAAGGAGTGGGGAGAAGCCTGGGTGATGCCTGGTCAGTTTGTATGGATTCTTCATTTCCTATTCATTTCCTTGTTTCTCTTAGAATAGTCTTGGAGAGTTCTAGCCAAGGGCGGAGGGTTGTTGGCATGCTAGGATCAATGTTAGGAGCAGCACCCCTGGGCCTTCACACTTGAGACAGTGAGATGCTAAAAGAGGGAATTCCAAGTGAAGAAGATGTGAGTGTGGGAGGGGGAGGAGCTGGCTTGGTCAGTCTTGCTCCTATTTGCAGGTAAAGAATGTTGAGGAAGCTCTGAGCCAGTGCACCGTCATCCTGTTTTGTCCTTTAAGGGATCCTTAGCTCTTAGCAGGGGTGCCTGGTTTCTGGCACAAGCTGCATTTCTTTGAATATCCATCATGGAGTTGCAAGGTGCATTGTTATTTCATATACCACTAAGAGAGACAATGTTACCAATTAATTGTAAGATGTCATTGATTGTGGGAGTCACTGATTTCAGAGAAGCAAAATGTGGAAAAAAAAAAAGAGTGTCCTAGAATTAATAAAATGTGATTGTAGGCATCCAGTAAATATTTGTTAATTGGATGAATGAAGCATACAGAGATTAAAATCAAAGGCAAACACTAGTGCCTATAAGTACAAAATTAAGAATTCAGACGATTAAAGCAGGAGCCTTTTCATCCTTGTTTTCTGTTGATTTCACCAAGCTAGTTGTTCATTCAGTACGCATTTATTGAAAATTGATTCTATCCCAGACACTGCTAGGAGCTAGGGATACAGAAATCACTAAATTCCTTTGTTTTTCAGGTTCAGGCCAGTAAGGGAGTCAGACTTGGAACCAAAAGTAAATCACATTTGGGAATGGTTAGGATTTAAAAGAAAGTAGGGACGCGGTACTCTCCTGGCACCAAGGGACGGAGAAAGGCAAGGAAATCTTTCCTGAAGGGGAGATGGTTGAGTTGGAACTGAAAATGTAAGTCCGAGGTCGCCAGGCACACAAGAGAGGAAGGAGTTAGGAAGGGACTGGCAAGTCCAAAGCAGTGGGGCAGACGCACCTGGGAACCTGTGAGGAGCCCCAGGAGGTCTGGAGGAGCCGCACGAGGTCTGAAGGTTCGTGTGAGAATGGGCAGGATTGTGTTCGACAACCGCAAGAGAGGGAAGCTCCTGGTGCGCCTGGGGCCTGGGATGCCATGCCTGGGGCATTAGGCTGTGTTCAGCCATCCTGAGTCCTGAGAAAGGACCCGGCAGAGGGACCAGAGGGAAGGCTCTGGGGAGGTGGGGAGGGTGGGGCCAGGCCCAGCCTGGTTTCTCAGGGAGCAGCTCTACTTTGACTTGCTTTATTTAAATTTTCTCTGAGTCCTGGCTTGAAGAAAACGAAGGAACGCGTAGCTTGACAACCGGGGCTGTGGGTTCTGTGTAGCTCCTGCAAGAAACCTTGTAAGCGAGGGAGGCAGGATGATGGGAAAGCGCAGAGGCTGGAGCCCAGGAGTTGTTCCCCGAGGCCCAGCTGAGGGTGGCACACGGGCTCACCACGGCCTCCCCGTTTCCCTCTCCACCTGCCAAGGAGCCTGCAAGCCAAAGGGGGCAAACACCGTTGGGGAATCATTGGGATTAAGTCAGAAACCATCACTTTTAATGAAGCTGTTTTTGACCGGGATAAATATCCAGGAAGCAGTAACTGAACATCTGTGGGCTGGCTTTGTTTTAGAATCCCCAAGTGTGACTTTGCCAAGGAAACATTACCTTTTTAAAATGGAAGGGCTCAGAGCACTTTCTTGGTGGAAATGAGACTCCGGGTGCTAAGGCTGCCCCGAGCTCACCTGGGGAGTTGTAGCCCATTCATCGGAGTGCTTGTCTTGGGGGTTTGTTCTTACTCAGTGGAAGGCCGATCTGGGAAATGAAAGCCTCTGTGAGATTTCTGTGTCACCAGGCTAATCTGACCAGAGAGACTTAGAGCGGCAATGAAGGCTAAGGAATTCCTGAGTGTTCTCTGGTCCGATTTCCTTGTAACTCACAAGGGGTCTGTAAAGAAAACAGATTGTCTAACAAATTCCTGATCCTGTCTCCTGCGAGGCTCCTTCCCCATTCCCAGTCACTTCATGACTCAGCTGCAGTATATTTGCCTCTTCTCCAAAACGACCCCGCAAGCTGTTAAGAACGAATGGAAGGGCCTGGGACTTGGCAGTGCGCTGAGGGGAGACCGTGGGTCCAGGCTGCTCGTGACTGATGCCGCCACCTCTCTTCGCTTCTCTGAGACCTGTTTCCCCATCAGTATAATGTGCATCATGTACATTTACTCTTCTTATGTGTGTGGACCTTGCTGTAAGAGAAATACCATGTATCTCTTGGAGTCTCCCCCTGATAACCTGTAAATTAGAGATTTCAGTGTACTGTCCTTCCAGGGTCCCAGCAAGGAATAAAGGGGGTGCATGTACTTTTCACCATGTTGAGCATGTAACAGGTTCTTAGTAGATCATTGTTGGAATGAACAGTTAACAGGGTAGATGAGGTTCCTTTGTAGTACTGTGGCCACTGCCCTCCTCCTGAGTCAAATTCAGTGAGAGTAAATGCATGTCTGTTACCTCTAGATTGGCTGGAGTCCACAGCCCCATATTTTCCTGTATAGTACTTTTCACCCAGTATCATGACGTTGCTTAAATTATTATGCAGCACACAACTGCTGAACATCCGACTTCCTTCCAAGAATGGAAACTCCACGTCTGAGGCCTTGCCTGTCTTGTTTACCCACCACCTAGCTCGGTGTCCCCGTTAGCATACTGTTAGCACGCAGTGTTTTTGTTGGGTGGAATAAGTAAATGGCTACCAGTTGGCCAGCTGTGCCCCTTTTATTTCCACTTGAAGGTGTTTGGTGCCTGATTATGCAGACCCACTTGGTCTTCATGTGGTTTTTGTCCTTGATCCCGGCAGGTGGAGGGACCACAATGCCTGGCAGAGATCAGGAACCCAGGAGCTACTATGTGGGTGTGGATGTGGGAACAGGCAGTGTGCGTGCGGCTCTGGTGGACCAGAGGGGCATCCTTCTGGCTTTCGCAGACCAGCCGATCAACCAATGGGAGCCTCAGTTCAACCACCATGAGCAGTCCTCCGAGGACATCTGGGCCGCATGCTGCGTTGTCACAAAGGTATGGCCACAGCTGTGGCGTTCTGTCCTTGCGTCTGCTCCCCTGCTTCCGCCTGCTGAGCATGTCTGTTGTGCACACCTGGCTCCGGGGACAGTGTTGGGATGCTTTAGATGCAGGTCCTGACTTTCGGGTGCTCACAGTCTAGGGGCAGAGACCAGCACACGGCTAAACTATGACTCAGTACGTGCAGGGGGCTCAGTGGCTATGGTGGGAGCTGAGGAAAGGGTAACCCAGAGGGGTTCAGGTGGACAGGACCCATGCAGGTGTGGAACATGCAGAGGTTCCGGTCCCTTGTGAGCAAATGTGGAAGAGGTCACTGATAATCATAGCTGACACCCATGCCTTCATGCACGTCCGGTGCTATGTAAGCCGTGTTAGCATGCATCATGTGTGTGAATTCTCACAACGACCCTAGGAAGGTAGTCTTATTACAACCCCTGTGGTATTGGGGAGGAAGCAAGTGCAGAAAGGTTAGGTGACTTACCCAAGTTCATGCAGTTAGAAGGCAGGTGAGAGTGACTCCAGCGCTGCACCGTGAGTCGCTGGACCGTCCTGCCTTCCAGGTGGACGGCTGGGAGGAGCCTCATTTCATTCAGAGGCAACTGCATGTGCAAAGGCCTGAGTGGCAGGTACATGTGGCATGTTTTGAGAAATCAAGGACATCGAATTGTGCCAGACACACGTTGATGTGGAATGGCCTTGGATTGTAGTCCACCCGCTGGCTCGGGAAAGGAAGTGACGCTCCCTTGTCTCACTTGACTGTTTGGTTTTAGAACCTGGTGATCAAGAGGGACAGAGATACTTTTGTCTTTTGTTTCTTGTGGAGGGAAAAATAAAGTCCTGGTTTCTCTTTTCTCCCTGTTCCTAGTTTTGTTCCTTAAATATTCATGAAGGGCTTGGTAATTTGCAGATGGACAATTCACCATTCTGTCTGTATTGATCAGTCTGTTTAAACTTTAATGAGCTCTGGGCTGCTGTTAGTGCCCCCAGAGAAGAAGGCAGAGAGAGGAGGTTGGGGGTGGGCAGAGCCGGAGCATTCTATAGGAATAAAAGTGGGAGCATATCTCTTCTGCCTGTTTAATCTTCTTCCTCCCTCCCCGCTCTCAGCCCCTGCCTTGGTGAGAATCATCTACTCTTTGCCCTTGGGTCTCCTTTGTTCTTCTAACGTATAGCCTTGCTTGCCATTAAGGAAATTGTCAAGAAGAAAATATAATCCCCTGATGAAAAGCTACTTTAAAAAAGGTCTGCTCTGAGTAAAGCTTGGTTTAATGGTAGATTTTTAATCATCTCCCGGGGGCGGCCAGATCGTCATCCGTGTGAGCCTCGTGAGCCCCAGGAGTGCTGTGGGCATTTGTCCTAAGTGAGGCTGTCTCATCGAGGCTACTGGGGTAAAGCTGCTGGGTCTTAGCCTGTTCCCTCACATGGAGTATGGCTGTGCGGTCGTGTGCCAGAAGGCATAGCAGGGGCGTGCCCCATCTACTCGCAGCTCGTTTCTGGTGTGAAGCTTAGAGAAGGAAGCATTTTTATATCAAGGAAGTAGCTCACCGTGGAGGATAGATTCTGGAGTCTGACTGCCCGGATGGACAGCCCATTGCCAACATTGACGAGCTCATCATCTCGGACAAGTTACTTCAGGTTTCTTGCCTGAGTTTCCTTATGTGTAAAATGGGAATGATAATCGTAGCTTGTCTCCAAAGGGTGCGGATCTGGTGCCGTAACAGTGCCTGGAAATGGGGAAGCATTGCCTCTTCCTGTGGCCATGAGGATGGAAACAGTAACAGAAATGGGCATCTTGCAGAGGAGAATGAACTTCTAAGATAAAACCCTGAAATGTCAAAGTCGACTAGGGAGGCGCCTTTTGGAAACCTTCCCTCCCTCCCTGTCTGGTTAGGGCTCTCCGTGTGGGAGGCTTGACAAGCGCTGGCATAGGGCAGAGGGCCAGGTAGCATCCATCCTGTCCTGTCTCTTCTTTTTCAAAGACTTCAGGAAGAGCTTGAGAGCAGCGGTACTACCTCCCTTTCCCTGGGTCGTTCCCACTGCCTGAGATGGTTTTCCTCTTAGTCAAGTTAATCAGAACAACAGCAACAAAAATAAGAGGGTGGAGATGATGACCGCTCACCTTTGTTGGGCACTCCTTATGTTCCAGGTACCATGCTGAATACTTTATCTGTCGCTTCATTTTGTCAACATGACAGCCTCTTGGGAGAGTTTTTATTATTCTGCCTGTTCCGGAGCTGGAAGAAATGAGCTTTGAAGGGTGAAGTAACCGGCCCAAGGTCACATGATTAATACGAGCGAGGGGTGAGCCGCTGCTGCCCCCCCTCATGCTCTGCCCTTTGCCCCTCTCTCCAGCCTCATTTCACTCCCCATGCTCCCTGCTTGGAAGTCATATTAAGCCCCCTGAAGTTTTCGGAATTTGCCACTGTGTAGGGGACCCTGTGCTCACCCTCATCGTTGTAGTAACCATACTGCATTGCAGGTGCCTTTCCCTGACTGTCTGCTCCTGTGGAAACTGTGTGCCCACTGAGCAGGGGTCATGTCTTGTCTATCTATAGCTCCCTAGAGTTCCTTGCCTCTGGTATGCCCAGTTCATGTTTGTTGAGTACATGAATGGATGAGATGTCTGTTATTTTCATCATCTGGCATGTTCGCTTACCTTCTTCATTCACCTGCCCACCTCCTGCAATCTTCAGCATTACTTGCTCCTGGGAGCCTTCATTGATGACCTCTGACCCCTGCCCTCCCTTGCCAACCTGAGAGGAAATAGAGGGTGAGAAAGCCCTTTCTGCCACCCCAGGGCCCACTGTCTTTACCTGTCCTCACCACATAGCATTTGATCTGGTCCTTACTGGATTGCACTGTAATCGGTGACTTGCTTGGTTTCCTCAAAACCATGAGCTGAACTCCTGAAGACAATCACCCTATGTTCCCAGCATCTAATGCATTGCCTGGCACAGCGTTGCTGCTCAATCAGTGGTCGCTACATTAATGTTACTTAGAGCTAAAAACAAACAAAATTCTGGCATCCTCATCTTAAGTGTTGCAGTAACTGTGTGAGACAGATTGCCATTCTTTCTGTTCGACACAGGAGAACGTTGAGGCTCTGAAACTAACAGGTGCTAGAGACAGGACAAGACTCCAAGCAAGATGGCTCCAAATCCTATTCTCTGTTCAACTACTCCCACTGCCCTGAAAATTGGAGGGTCTTTATTAGGTTGGTACTCACGTATTTAAAAAGTGCTGTGGGAACACATAAGTCTTAGAGATCTACACTGTCCCTGATTTTAATGACTTCTATCTCTTTTTGAACCTACAATCTTAACCATTTCAAGAAGGTGAAAACATTGCAAGTTCGTGTCTAATCAGTACCAGCTTCTATTAGGAAAAAGGAAAAAGATAAGCCGGAGGTGTCATTCAACCAGGAGGCATTTGTCCAGTATCCTCTAGTTCTCACATAGTTCTCTGAGCACCTACTATGTGCTATGGTTTTTGCTAAACCCTGGAGTGTGTACAGAAGAGGTATATAACAACTTCTCTGCCCCTGAGGATGAAATAGTTCAGTTGCATGGAAAAACCCAGCACCTATGAGGCCAGTGAAGTACTGTTTTGTTCTAAGTTGTACTGGCTATATGAGTAATGGTTGGAGGGAGGAGGAGCAGAGGGAGTAACCCATGTGGGATTGAGCAATAACGTTAACCCCTTACAGTCATAGAACCTGTGTGGTTTACAAAGCACATTCATAGCCATTTGATTGTCATACAAGGTGGAGGGGGGCAGGGTGGTGGTTCCCATTTTACAGCTGAAAAGAGAAATGGAGACCCAGAGAGTTAGGTGACTTTCCCTAAGCCACTTGGGAAATCAGTGATAAGCCTCAACTCAAGTCAGATCTTTGCCTTCTTTCCATGTCCAGCGCCACATACCTTTGTCGCTTGTCTGGATTCATGCAAGAACCTAACTGATGTCACATATCCACTTCGACTTTCCAATCTCTTCTCCTTCTTGGAGCCGGAATGATTTTTTTTTTTTTTTTTTTTTTAATGTAACCTGATCATGTCACTCTTTTGCTCACCATCCCTCCATAGCATCACACTGCTATTTGGATTCGAGTCAGAATCCTTTAACTAGGTTTCACGCCCTGCCTGGTTTGGTTTCCACCTACTTTCCTGGCTCATCTCATGATGCTTCTCTCTGTTGCCTGCGTTTCGGCCACACTCTCCTTCTGTCCTTTCCCCAAGCGTGCAGTGAATGCTCCCTCTAGTCAGAGGACCTTCGCATACGTTCTTTCTCCTTCCTACAGACTCTTTCCGCCTTCTGCCAACGTATCTAACTCCTCTTCATCCTTGGATTCACACCACCTAATACAGTAGTCACTGGGCATATGTGGCTGTTTAAATTTAAGCTAATTGAAGCAAAAAAATTTAAAGTTTGGTTCCTTGGATGCACTGGCCACATTTCAGATGCTTGGGAGCCAGGCCTGGCTGGTGGCTACTGTATGGGGCAGCACAGATACAGAGCAGAACATTTCCATCACTGCAGGAAGTTCTGCTGGATGGTGCTGCACCAAATCTTAGCTCACAAGTCCAGTTCTTCAAGGAAGAAGCCGTTTTCTGCCCAATATCACCTCCAAACTAAGTTCCATTTTACTTACTGAGTGTCGTCACAGTATCTTATACTTCTCCTTTATAGAACTTCACATGGTTGTGAATCATCCATTTTTTGATGAATAATAATCGTCATTTTATAATCAAATAATAAAATAAGTAATCTTTAATTTTTTTTTGAGGTGATCTCTATCTTATCTCCTAGATTTGATGTTTCAGGGGGTAGGAACTATAATTTGCTCACCCAGGTCCTAACATCCAGTAGACTCAAGTATCAAAAGAATGAATGAGTAAAGAAATCGGGACCTCTCTACTCCCAGTCAATGGAGAAGGCTTGAGGAAGGGTATATGGCTAACAGGGACTCTGGAGAACTCTAAGAGATGATATTCAGAGCTGGAGGAATGGCACAGACAGAAGTGCTGACAAGAGGTTGGGAAGGAGCCAGCCTGGGTTGGGGCAGATGGGTTCCAACTGGAGGAGGAGGGGAGACTGCACTGCATGAGGGGGCAAACCTGGGAAGCTGGTTCTGAGGCCTATAGGGTATCTTCTAGAATCATCCTGAGTTTCAGATTGATCAGTAGCAGATTTAGGATGGCTTGCAAGGAACAAAAACTAAATTCAAGGATGCTAGTCAGGAGGCAGTTTCTTCTAATGAAGTTCTGGAGGCCGAGATTCCTTTGAACTATCAGCTTTGGGAGACTAGGACACTGTCTGTCTTGTTTTTTAGCATATGTACTCCATGATGGCACATACAGGTGCTTAATAATTCCTTTTTTCTTTTTAAAGGTTTATTTATTTATTTGAGAGAGAGACAGAGAGAGAGAGAGAGAGAGAGAGCATAGCAGGGGGAGGGGCAAAGGGAGAGGGAGGGAATCTTAAGCAGACTCCCTGCTTAGCACAGAGCCTGATGTGGAACTTGATCTCACAATCCTGACATCATGACCTGAGCCAAAATCAAGAGTTGGACACAACCTACTGAGCCACCCGGGCACCTCAGTAATTTCTCTTTAATGATGAATGGCTGGATGAGAATGTTGGCAGAGGAATAAATAAGAGTGACAGGACTGGAAGGAAGATCTAATAGGACTTGGTGAAAGTGGAGAGGAAGGAGACGAAGGTAGTTTCAGAATTTCCCTTCTTAGAAGAATGTTGGTGTCCCTGACATAAATGGAAGTGTTTGGTCTCCATTTCCCTGTTTATCTTCAAGGGACAACCACACCTAAGCTAAGGTGCTGTGTAGGTCATGGTCCAGGGTTGGATTTATGCATTGTACTAGTCACTAGAGTAAATTTCGTTAAATAGAGTGTCTCCAGGGGCCTTGCAGGTAACATACTCCCTATACAAGCTGTATTAACCTGTATTAAGCTGTTTGCTGTTCCCACCTCAGGATCTTTGCACTGGCTGTTCTCCTGCCTGCAGCAGTTTCCCACCAGATTTCCTTAAGGTCAGCTCCTCAGGTCCTTTATGTGTTAACTCAAATCTCATCTTCTCAGCAACTACCTCCCTCTTTTCTGGCACTTCTCATCCCCTTATCATTTTCTAGTATACTCTTATGTTTTATTTATATTAGGTGTTGTCTATTCCCAATAAAATGTAGTCTCCAAAGAAGCAAGGATTTTTTTTTTTAATATTCTCTTCTTTGTTTCCTAAATACTCAGAGGAGTGCTCAGCCTGACCCTAGAAGAGGTTTGATTATATTTGCTGACTGATTGAACGTGTGAGTAATTGAATTGTGTAGGCAACAGGGAGTGATGAGCCCGAGGGAACCAGGGATTTCATAACTCCACACACCCTCAAGGATGACAAAGGCATTCAAGTCAAAATTGAAAAGAATACAGTATCAGCCACAAAACTCATTTACAAGCTGGACTCTGCGAGGCCCTGGGCTTCGACCCTTGCTCCAAATAGAGCTAAAGAAAAAGCCAGGTATGCCTCTGACCCCCTAGTTCTCAGTTTGGAGGGTTTCAAAGGAATACTGTCTCCCCACCCAATATGGCAGAGCCTGCTGATTTAAAACACATGCAGGATTGAACTGGTTCCCACTGTCAGAACAAAGCAATGCACAATCCCTTCCCCAAATATTTGTTTGCTGCCCCATAGCTACGAGTTGACAGATGTTAGACATGGACCAGGTTACCAAATGAAGTTGCAGAAATCTTCTCTGGAAATTCTTTAGAAGAGCAATGTGCTTTCTCTCTAGCTGTGGAGATTCCCTTGATGCCAAGACGTTGGGGTGATTTTACTGGACTGCTTTCTTCTTCCATTAATGAGAGCATTACAAGGAATCATCAGGTCAGCAGGTCAAGTCCCAGGTGCCTTCTGGGTAGTGTGGCCTTGACGGCCGTCCTTCTGGGATGGTTTAGATGGGGGTGGGGTTGGGGAGTAGGGTGGTCCTACTCCTGGATAAGCCTGATCATAAGACATTTTCATGTAAGGCTGGGGGTGTGGCCGTCTAACTGAATCAGATTTAAATGCATGTCACAATTATTCTTTTAGTTCTTTGTGATCGATTTCTGTTGTAGAGATGGAGAGGCTGAGCCTTCGTGAGTGAAAGGCCATGAGTAGAATATGGAACTCTAGGTCTTGAGAGGGGTTCATAAAATAGATTGAAGAGAGTATTTTCTTCGCACCTACTGGGAGGTTAGTCCCACCATAATTCTTGAGAAGGTTCGAGTTTATTCAGTCTTCTTGATCACTCTCCCCTCTGCCTGTCATCTGCACGTGTGCTGACGCGACGCGGAGTGTGCTATGCTTTGTGCCTAAGAAAGATTTCATGAACGCAAGTGTAGATTGGTCAGTGTTGTAAAGGTTTTTAGGGCATTCACCTCATGCTGTGGGGCAAAGATATTGCCAGCAGTCGCAGACGGGTCACTAGCAGATGCTCCCCCCTGGAATCCTAAATTACAAGTCAGGGATTCTAAGACAGGGAAAAAGAAGAATTTGTATTTTAAATGAATATGGACACTTTTGAGTTAACTTTTGTGGGATTAAAGGTTATTATCATTTTTTGTTTTTTAGAGAGAAAGAGAGCGTGCGTGCACTTTTGCATGTGCAAGCGGGGGCGAGGGGCAGAGGGAGAGAGAGAAGCTTAAGCAGGCTCCACTTTCAGCATGGAGCCCCATGTACCCATCTCACTATCGCCAAACAAAAATTAAAAAATAGAAATAATCTATTATTTTACAACTTTAAAAATTATGTAACAAAGTAAAAAGTCTCCAGTTTCCTCCAACTGCAGTTTCTGCTCTCAGAGGCAATCACTACTGTTAACAATTTGTTGTATACAAATTTGTCCCTACCTTACGATTTTTTAACTTTATGATGGTGCGAAAGGGATAGGCATTCCATGGAAACTGTACTTGGAATTTTGGGTTTCGATTTTTTTTTCCTGGGCTAGCGATATGCGATATGATGCTCTCTCCTAGTGCTGGGCAGTGGTAAGGAGCTGCAGCTCCCAGTGAGCCCTGTAATCATGAGGGTAAAGAACCGACACACTTACACCATTCTGTACCCATGTAAATGTTCAGTTTTTCACTCGCAGTACAGTATTCAACAAACTACATGAGATATTCAACACGTTAGTGTAAAATAGGCTCTGTGATAGATGACTATGCCCAACTGAAGCTAATGTAGGTGTTTTGAGCACATTTAAGGTAGGCTAGGCAAAGCTATGATGTTTGACTGGTTAGGTATATTCAATGCATTTTGACTTAATGCTATTTTCAACTTACAATGGGTTTATCCGATGTAACCACATCCTAAGTGGAGGAAGATCTGTATATTTTTTTAACCTTACTAACACGTCATGGATGTCTTTCCATTTCATCGTTAGCTGAACCTCTTAAAAATATTTAATAGTTTGAGGTATCATTTATATACCATAAAATCCATCCATTTAAATATATAATTCAGTGATACTATTGAATTTACACATTCATACAATTATTACTATAATCACATTTTAGGATACTTCTGCTACTTTAAAAAAGTTCCTTTGTGGCTGTTTATGGTCGTTCCTCAGCCCCAGTCATAGATAATTGTTTATCTCGTTTCTGTCTTTATAGTTAATCTTTTTTAGAAATTTCATATAAATGGAATCCTACAACATGCATTCTTTTGTGTCTGACTTCTTTCATTTAGCATAATGTTTTTAAGGTTCATTCATGTTGTTGAACTTAACAGTTGGTGCCTTTTTCTTGCTGAGTACTAGTCCATTGTATGGGTATATCACACTGATTAGCCATTTGATTAAACTATGATGGACGTTTTTTTTTTTTTTTTTTTTAAAGATTTTATTTATTTATTTGACAGAGAGAGAGAGATCACAAGTAGGCAGAGAGGCAGGCAGAGAGAGAGGGGGAAGCAGGCTCCCTGCTGAGCAGAGAGCCCGACGCGGGGCTCGATCCCAGGATCCTGAGATCATGACCTGAGCCGAAGGCAGAGGCCTTAACCCACTGAGCCACCCAGGCGCCCCTATGATGGACGTTTGATTTGTTTCCAGTTTGGGAGTATTAGGAATAGTGCTGCTATGAATATTTACATACAAGTGTTTATGTTGACATATGTTTTTATTTTTCTTGGGTAAATGCTTAAGAAGTAAAATTGCTGGGTTGTATTTGTATGATAAGTTATATTTAAACATTGCCAAACTGTTTTCCCAAAGTGGCTATATTTTCCATTCCCACCAGCAGTGTGTGAGGCTTCCCTTGTCTCCTGAATTTTCTAACACTTAGTACTGT
Source organism: Potos flavus (assembly GCA_028534135.1). Taxonomy (NCBI): domain Eukaryota; kingdom Metazoa; phylum Chordata; class Mammalia; order Carnivora; family Procyonidae; genus Potos; species Potos flavus. Next base: position 123,923,040 of record CM052900.1, on the reverse strand, counting down.
CAGTATTTTCCAATTGTGATTTAGTTTGCAATTTCTTAATAACTGATGGTGTTGAGTATAATTCCATGTACTTATTGGACATTTGTATGTCTTCTTGGGTGATGTATATATTTAAGTCTTTTGTCCATTTTGTAATGTAATTATTTTTCTCTTACTATTTCAGTTATAAGAGTTCTTTATGTATTCTATATGTAGGTCTATTATCAGATGTATGAATTGCAAATATTTTCTCTAATCTATAACTTATCCATTTTCTTATGGTTGCATTTGAAGACCAAAATTAAAACATTTTGATAAAGTCAAATATATCCATTTTTTTTCTTTTATGAGTCTTGCTTTTAAAGAAATCTTTGTCTAACTTATGTCAGAAAATTTTCACCTCCAAGTCTTTTAGTTTTATTTTTTACATTTGGAGATATGATACATTTTGAATTAATTTTTGTGTGCATGTGAGATAAAAGTCTAGAAGTATATATTTTTTTTTCTTTGCATGTGGACATTTAGTTGTTCCAGCCCTATTATTAAACAGACTGTCCTTTGCCATTGAGTTGTCTTAGTACCTTTAGAAAAAAAAAAAAAATCATCAACCATAAATGTTTGAGCTTATTTCTCATATTTTTGTTTTGTTCCATTTTATCTGTAAATTTATCCTATGCCAATGCCACACTGATTTAGTAATAATAGTTTTATATAAAGTTGAAATCAAGTAGCTTAAGGTCTCCAACTTTGTTCTTTCTTTTCAAAAATGCTTAGGCTCTTCTACATTCTTTACATTTCTACATAAATGTTAAGAGAAGCTTGTCAATTTGTAACAATAACAAAAAACCCTCCAAATATCCGAAAACCTGCTGTAATTTTTATAGGGGTTGTATAGAATCTGTAGATTAATTTGAGGACATTGCCATTTTCACAATGTTGAATTTTCCATTTCATGAAGATAGCATATTTTTCCAATTTGTAGCTTCTTTTGTAGCAATGTTTTATACTTATCAGAGCACTGGTTTTGAACTTCTTTTGATAAATTCATTCCTCAGGGTTTTTTTTTTTTTTTTTTTTACACTATTCTGAATGGAATTCTTTCCTTAATTTCAATTTTGACATGTTAGTTGTTTGTATATAGAAATACAATTAATTTTAATATGCAAATCTTGTATCCTGTGATCCTACTAAACTTGCTGATTACTTACACTAGCTTTTTTTTTGGTAGATACCTTAGGATTTTCTGCATATGAGATTATGTTTTCTGCAAAAAAAGATGCTTGAACTTCTTTCTGTCCAATCTGTGTGCTTTAAATTTCTTTTCTTGCTTTATTGCATTGGCTGGAAACATTAAGTGCAGGTTGAATAGAAGTGGTGAAACAGACATTTTTCATTGTTTATAATGGGAGGGAATCATTCATTTTATCATGAAGTTTAATGTTAGCTGTAGATTTTTGTAGTTGCTTTTTATTAGATTGTAGACTTTCTCTTGTCTCTGAGTTTATTGATTTGTTTTGTTTTTCTCTCTTTTTCTACATCTGTTGAGATGACCATTTGTGCTTTATTCTATTAACATGTGTAATACATTAATTGATATATGGATATAAAATCAACCTTGCATTCCTGGGATAACCCACATGGTCATATTATGTAATACATGTTTTGTAGTTAATATTTTGTTAAGGATTTTTACACCTATTTTCATGGCAGATATTGGCCTGTAGTGTTCTTTTCTTTTGATGTCTTTGTTTGGCTTTGGTATGTGAGTAATGCTGGTCATGTAGAATTTGTTGGAAAATGTTCCCTCCTTCACCGTATCCTAAACAAGTTTGTGAAGGAATGGAATTATTTCTTTGTTGAATGCTTAACAGAATTTCCCAGGGGGAGCCATCTGGTCCTAGAGTTTTTTGTTTTATTTTGTATTTGTGGGAATGTTTTAAATATAATTTTGATTTTTCAAGAATAAATCCTTCTCAAAAATTAAATGCTTTGCTTTTTCAAGAATAAGTGAATAAATGTGGTTTTATTCATGTTCCCTTGCCCCCAAATGTTTGTTTTTGATGATTTTGTCCAGCTTGATACTTTTATTTTACTAAAAGAATTTGCCACCCCCTTCAGTACCACACTCAGAAGTTACTTCTCTACCTCTTTTTAATGGCTATACAATATTCCATTTTGCAGATGTACCATAATCTAATAAAAATAGTTTTTCCAACTTTTAAATATATTCTTAAGTAGTACTGCAGTTAAATTTAATCCACATATAACTTACGCTAATAAATCACTAAGGTAGGTTCCTAGAAGTGAGTTGACTGGGCAAAAGTTTTGCATGTTTTTAATTTTAATAAATACTCTGAAGTTATTCTCCAAAATTTGTACCAAATTATTATACTGTTAGAATAATATGAGGGAAGATCCCCTTCTATCTGCCACCACTGTATACTGTTAATCTTATACATATTAGCCAATGCGAAAGGCAAAGATTGGTGTGTTTTTATTTGCATTAATTTATTTAACTGAAGTTGGGAATCTTTTTATATGCTCTTTGACTATTTCTTTTTATTTTATGAAGTGACTTGCCATGTCCTTTGCTTGATTTCCAGTTAGAATGGTTGTCTTTGTCTTATTAATTTATAGGATCTTCTGTTATTTTACTTATATTCAACTTTTATCTGTTTTCTGTTGTATTTATTCAATTTAGCCATTCATCTTTTTTCTAGTTATAACTGTTTTAAGTCTTTTAAAAGCCTGTCTTGTAATTCATGTTTTTGTTCATTTGTTTTTAAAACAGCAAGTTGTACAAGGGATTGATGTAAACCAAATCCGAGGGCTTGGGTTTGATGCCACGTGTTCTCTGGTGGTTTTGGATAAGCAGTTTCGTCCTTTACCAGTAAACCATGAAGGTAGGAGTATTCCACTCTCTTTCCCTGGTGGTGGGAGACTGGCTGGGCCCCAGGTGGAGCACGAGGTCATGTGTCTCTTATTGCCAAGGGTGAGATTTAGTGGTGGAGCACTAAGGCCAGAATCATGTCCTGGAGGTTATATGCTTAGAGAACAGTTGGTGGGAGTGGTGGCATGGGGGCTGGATTAGGGAGAGAGTTGGCTCACTAATGTGCAAAAGCCATAGTGGAGAACTCAGTGAAGAAAGGACATGGGATCATTAGCTCAGAGTGAGCAGCCTTGAAGTGGGCAAGTGGTCTGGGTGTTTCCTGGGAAGTTAGTGTCAGTGCCTGTAGTTGCTTTGTGTATTATGCTCCTGTAGCATCTTTATTTGAACAGGCGAGCCAAGTCCATTTAAAGGAAATAGAATAAGGCAGACAGGACCATACAGTACATAGAAGCTGAAAACAGATTGGCCTCTCTTTTTCAGTAGCCAAACCAAAGGACATTCCCACTTAATGATATTGTCCTGATAGAGACTTGTGAGTACAGTAATGAGCTGTTTCCAATGTATGTGCCACTTGGGTTTATCATTAGAAATTTTTCATGGGTCAAGATCTGTCTCTCTTGGGAAATTTTAGCAAGTAGCACTAGCACTGAGGTTGCAAACCCAAAAGCCCATAGTGGTTGGGTAGGTAACGAAAATGAGTGAAGTGGACCAGGTTGGAAAAAAAACCCCAAAAAAACAACAATAGCACATGTGTGGAGATAAATTTTTCAACCAATTTTTAACCTTTTCATGAGCAGAAGACATTTGGGAGTGGTAGAGACCACGGCACACTGGAAATTGCATGTTCCATCTAAGGAGTGTGGCTCTAGGCCTCGTCAGTGAGTTGTTGCCGAGATAGCCATTGCAAATGTGTTTTAGGCCAAGGCTGTGTTTGAGAGTCCAGCTGTGGATACCATGGTACGCTGGGACACCTTGGAACTGGAGTCAGGAAGGCCCCGGATCTCAGCTCTGTTGATGCTGAGCCATGACACCTTGAGCGAGCCACTTTCCCTCTGTATTTTCTGAAAGAATTGGAATAATGAACTTTGCTTTGCTCTGAGGATTGAGAGCCTGACACCTGACTGCTCAGAAACATTTCTTCTATCCGATCACGAATTCCTAAAAAGAGAATGTGTCTCACTCACTTTTATGGAACTAATTCATAGAGTGGTGATTTATATAAATTACATGTGCTGGAAAAAGTACGCAAGTGGATGAATGGTTAGAACACAGTGGTCATGATGTCCATCTTTCTACACACACACACACACACACACACACAAACACACTTTTCCCCCTTTTTGCCACATTTGTTAGTACTTCCCATGTGCCAAGCCTTCTCATTAAGTGTTGGGGTGTCAAAGACAAACATGAATGTTCCCTGTTCTCAGTGGCTGATCCCTGGCTCCCCTGGCATCAGTGTGGCCCAGGAGGGCAGAACAGCCCCAGTCTGGGCCGCTTCAGAAAGCACAGACCGAAGAAATGGGCCTGGACTAGCAGACCTCAGCTTGCAGCAACAACAAGCACTCTTCAGTTATGAGATTTTGGCCAGCCACGGAGCTGGCCCCTTGGGGAGACTGTCAGCGCTTCCTTGATTGACTTGCTTTTAGTAGCGACCAGGCGATGGTCTCTCAGGGATGCTGCTGGATGAGTTCTCATTTGGGGTGGGACTTTAGATGTTAACGGTTCTGGGTTCCAAGGATGCTAACCTCTGATCTGCTAAAATGCATGGTTTTTAATTCTGGCTTTATATTAGAATCAACTTGGGATCTTTTAAAATCCCCAATTCATGAGCCTTACCCCCGAGATTTGTATTCACTCGGCTTGTGGAGAGAGCAGGGCATCAGGATTGTCAAAGTTTCCTCCATAGTTCTGGTATGTGGAGAATCACTGGCTGCAGCTGAATGGGGAGCTAAGATACCAGGAGCAAGAACACTTGAAGTGGAAGAGAAGACTTCCTTGTTAAGCCTATTTACATATGCACCCTCTCTGGGTGCCATCTTTTTTCTCATTGTAGGTGGAATTGCCTCTTGTTAACAGGCCTTCTATTAAAAGGGTGGTTAGATTGCAACCCTAATTACAAGTGTTGAAATAATTTTATTCCACCAAAAAGGTTAAAATGTACCCATTCATCAAATGCATCCAGCGTCAGGTGCCCCTTACCAGCTTCTTGCCTTTCAACAGGTTCTATTAAGGTTAGATTTTATCTGAAATGGATTATCTTGTGCTAGAAAATGAAATTTGAATTTTAAAAGTGACTCAAAGGTTGTTTCAGGGCTTCTTACGCCTGCATGGCAGTGAACAGCTCTTGGTTAACTAGAGTAGTTGTGAGGAGCAGGCAGTGGGGTCAGGAAATTAACCATCACCATTAAAGGCAAACGCACAACACAGGCAAAAACATAAAGATGGTAACAAAAAAAAAAGAAAAATAAAGAAAAGAAAAGGGAAAAAACCCCAAGTAAATTAAGTACAATAGTTTAAGAATGCTAATCATTACTGCACGATGAAGTATTCTCATTTTAGCCTTTTCTTGTTTGATCTTCCTTCCTTTGAAGATCAGGCAGCCCCCAGGTTGGACTGTGGTGCCAAGGCTGCCTTCTCCCCGCTCTGCAGCCCCTTAACTCCCAGGACAACTCTGCTTGGGTCATCCCAGCCGCAAGAGCTCTTGGGAGCAAGAAGGGTGGTAATTCAGGGCCGGGAAAGGAGTTACCACTTAGGCTTCTCTGCAATAGAAACCTAATATTGAGATGTTTTTGCTAATTCATAGTAATTTCCCACAAGCATGCTTGGCATACCTCCTGTGAGATATGCAGAATGTTAATTGAGTGAATACATGGATAAATAGTCTGCCCATGGGGCCACTGACTGTATAACCCAAATTCCGCTCTAGCCGTTGCTTCTAATTCTCTTAAAACATAACACTTTCTAAGGCCAGTGCTTTGTTTCACGTGCTGACTCTCTTGTGTTAGAGCCTGCTTCCTTACCCTGTCTTCACCTGGCTAACCAGTGGCCCGTTGTTTTCAGAACCCAGTGAAAGCTTCCATGTCTTCTGTGCTCTCTGTGCTCCTGGGGCTCAGCCGTGCACGGCCTTCTCCGTGCTCCATGTCCCACTTCTGTTCTGACTGTTGACATACCTGGTAGACTGGGTTTGCCCATCCCGCCACATGCTCCATGCAGGGAGGACTGTGGCATATTCTTGCTGGCATCCCTGTGCCCAGCAGGTAACAGGTAACAGGTGCTCAGTGAGAGCTTAAATGAGCTTTCAGTGGAGTCCTTCATTTGTGATTTTCTATAAGAACTGAAAAATGATTAACTTCCTGTTTTTTGTCTGCAGTGTGAATTATGAATTAATAATCTTCCTATATATATAATAAGCTACTTGATTCTCACAACCGCGCTGTGTTTTGAGAGCCTCTTCCTGTCGAGGCAGTAGGAGCTGCCGGTTGACAGGTGTTCCAGTTGAAAGTTCAGCGACAGGTGTTTCTGTCTTGAAGCAGCTGCAGCTGCATTTGTACGATATTTAAGAAGCAATATTGACATTGTCCCCCCATTTTTTTTAAAGATTTATTTATTTGAGAGAGAGAGAAAGAGAGAGTGAGAGCATGTGGAGGGGAGAGGCAGAGGCAGAGGAAAAGAGAGAGAGAATCTTAAGCAGACTCTGTGCTGAGCATGGAGCCCGGAGTCGGACTTGATCCCATGACCCTGCAGTCATGACCTGAGTCGAAACCAAGAGTCAGATGCTTAACCAGCTGAACCACCCAGGTGTTCCGACATTGTCCCTCTTAACACGTGTACACACACACGTGCATACACATGCATGTGTGCACGTGTGTGTGCGTGTCTACATACCCACTGTCTGATTCTGTGATGTTTCTGGGATGAGACCTGGACATCGTTTTGTTTTTAAAACTATCCTGGGTGCTTCTAATGTGCAAGGAGGGTTGAGAACCAAAGCTTTAAGCAGTGATGCTATACAGAATAATCACTTAGCTATTTTTTTTTTTAAGATTTTATTTATTTATTTGAGAGAGAGAGGGTGAGAGAGAACATGAGAGGGGAGAAGGTCAGAGGGAGAAGCAGACTCCCCATGGAGCTGGGAGCCTGATGCGGGACTCGATCCCAGAACTCCGGGATCATGACCTGAGCCGAAGGCAGTCAGTTAACCAACTGAGCCACCCAGGCGCCCCAATCACTTAGCTATTTAAAAACAAATCAAGTCTCCCTCTCCCCTGTCCCTCCTCCCTGCTTGTGTGCTTGCTCTCTCTTGCTCACTCTCAAATAAATAAAATATTAAAAAAGAAACAAAATACATCTTAGATATGTTTCTGGAAGGTTTCAGGTACTTTCTCTTATTTTCAAAGTATTACTATTGTTTGAGGAGCTTCTGTGGGACCTGAACACCTTACCCCCCCGCCAGCAGGCAAAGTAGAGACTGAGTCCTTGCCTCATCATGGTGCTGATGACCTGACTTCTATATTTTCTTAGGTTGGCTTTTTGTTCTTTCAGTTTTAAAGATTCTTTTTCAGAGACATGGTAAATAAGGAAAATAAAATCCACAGCCTCCTATGTACCCACTACTGAGGATAAACCGATGAAAATTTGCCATCTTTGCACAGACATTTTTTAATGGAAGAACTGCTTGAAGCTTCGGCTCATGCCTTCCCCCTCTGCCCGGCTGGTGACCATGCGGCTGTAGTGGGTGTTCGCAAACATCGTTTCTGTGCTTTCCCAACATGTGTGTACCCGCAACAACAAACAGTATATATGGTGTTTAAAACTATCCCAGCTGGTATCATTATTCATGTTGATCTGTGTAGCTTGAGTTTAAGTTTGTTGTACCAATTTATTTATCTGTTCTCTGCACAGATCTTTTTCAAAGCATGCTGCATGCTTTTCCAAGCTGTGAGATAGGAGGCATGTCTTAAATCTCGGAGTCCGTTTGTCATGGAAAACGACCTAGATCAGAGAGTTGTTTTGAGGATTAAATGAGATGATGCATATAAAACGTTTAGCACAGGGCTTGGGACACGCGCACACACACACAGCTTTATAAATATTTGTTGTTAGCAAAGACATATAATTACTGCGGCTATTCTCCAATTGCAAAATAATATGTGAAATGCCTGGTTCGATTACTGTTGGGGCCCCTTTTATCTTTCCCCTTTATTATCTCCCAGTTTAGTCATTGCTGCTCTCTGCATTTTGCCATTTGAGGAAGCAGAGGACTGTAGAAGGAATATTGGCTTGCCCATTAGTACGTGAGGAATTAATCAAGGCTATGGAAGGGAGAAGGGGACAGTACAATCCCGTGTGGGCTACAGAATGGTAGAGGTAGGGTGTGAGGTGTCTGCCTATGCTGCTTTTCCACCTGGTTTTAAATTCTGTTCCTTCTTTTTTCATCTTCTTGAGAACCTACTATGTGATAGGTACTTGCCTTTACGTGCATTGCCTTGTTCGGTGAACGGAAAAGTATCAATTAACCCTTATATGCTATTAGGTGTTGTTATCCCTGTTTTATAGGTAAGTTACACTTAGGCTAAGAAAAATTTAATGACTCTTTCAATATATCTCCACCTGTAACTGAAATAGTGCACATTCCCCATGAGGTCTGCCTGATCCCCAAACTGAAAAAAATTCCATTGCTTCCCACTCCACCAAACCGAGAGAGGAGGATAAAACACCTAAGTTAACTAATCTTAATCAAAGTGACTAGAAGAAGTGGAACTATAAGCAGATAAAAGCCATTGTATGGAGGTAGTCGGTGTGTTATATTTGATATATTATTCTGTTGAAGTGTCTGTCCAAACAGATCTTAAAAAGCCTACGTATTGTTTTAGGATAGGCTCTTTTCCTGGATATAGACCCAGAAAAGGTTTTCTGGAACAGAAGGGCTAGGAAAGGAGGGGAAGAAGTTGGGAGAGAATGAGCGAGAATCTAATTAGTTGATAGAGCTCCACTGGTTTTAGTGTCGACATTTAACCCAGGGTGACACTTAAAGGACACATGGCCGGAAGGGAAATCTAAGGATTGGGTGGAGTGTACTAACTTGTATTGGTGGTGGCCCTCTCCCTTGCTGTGGTTGGTGTATGAAATTATGGTAGCTGTGCAGATTGGTGCCCTTGGGATTTGGGAAGACTTGAATTAGAAGACTAAGATTGTGCGTGCATTCTCCCCCCCCGTCTCGTTTCTGCTAGGGGATCCCCACCGAAACATCGTTATGTGGCTGGACCACCGGGCGGTCAGTCAGGTCCGCAGGATCAATGAGACCAAGCACAGCGTCCTGCGGTGCGTTGGTGGCGTCATGTCCGTAGAGATGCAGGCCCCAAAGCTTCTGTGGCTCAAAGAGGTGAGTGCCGCAAGTGGAGTGAGCATGCTTATCGCAGCTGGAGATGCCATTTATTGCGGACCCGTCTGTACCAGGCGCTGTGCTAAAGTCTGTTACGGTTGATTTTTCCCAGCAGCTCTCTGAGCAAGGTTGATCCCAATTTATTGATTAGGTTGCAGTTAAATCATTCCTGTTTTTAGATGCTAACCGTAGGCAGGCACGGTGATAAGTGTTTGACACTTATCTCAAAGATACTGAGATATTTGACACTAATCTCAAAGATTATCTCTTTGAATCCTAGCAGCCACCTTATGAAAGTAAGGGCTGTTGTCTTTTTTGGGGGGGTGATAGTTGTCTGTAGACAAGAAAACTAAAGCTCATAGAGATTAACCAATTCACCCCAAATGGTAAGTATGTGGCAGAGCCAGGGTAGGAATCTGAGGCTGGCCGACTCCAAAATCCATTCTCCTACTATCCAGGACTCTCCTGGAGTTGAGAGAGGCTGATTACCATTCCAGAGAGAAAGTGGCAAAGCTGGGCTTTAAGTCCACATCTTCTGACCAGAACCTTCTTTGTCTGTGCACTTGTATCCCCTGAGGAGAAATCTGACCTTGGTGGCATGTTGGGGTTTCTCATGTCACCTGAACTTGAGTTTCCATGCCCTTGAGTGATATGATGGTCTCTGGACGGAGCCCTTACAGTTGGTTCCAGTTTCCAGATGTTCGGATCCATTATGAAGTGTGGATAACGGTGATGTCAGCTTCACAGTGCCCAGTAGGGATGGATGTGCACGAAAGTTCAAGTCCTCTGGGAACCTCAGGGACTTGAAAATCCCTAGGTGGTCTGATGAGGAGAGAATCCATCTAATGAATAAGACCTGGCATGGTTCATTTGCTGGCTTTGGGGTTTCAGGTGGGCTGAGTCTTCGGTTACTCAAAATGTATATGGGAGTGGGGAGTGTAAGGGTGCTGACAACATGTGCCCAGATTGCCACCAGGAGCAGAAGAGATGGAAGCAAAGAGGGCATCAGTAATCAAGGGAGGTTTGGCTTCTTATCTCTTTAGCATATTGAGCTGTTGTGCAAGCTTTAATTTGCCAAAAGTCTTCTATATTTATTAAGAGTTTGAAAACAGAGCGTTTTAGGAGTCAGGGGTTTCTAACTCTGTTGGCACTGCCTTGTGTGACTTTGAGCAAAGCAGTTCTCATCCCAGGTCTCACTTTTTCCATCTATAATGTGAGAGAGCTGGTCTGGGCCAGTTTGAAAACCTGATACCAACATATCCTGAAATATAGAACATATATCAGTTTGAAAACCTGATACCAACATATCAGAATATAGAACTGCTCCTCACTGCCCCCACCCTGTGCTTTGCATTCTGTAGACGTTAATTGATTTAGCTTTAGCAAGCTCGGCCTGACAGACAGCATGGGAAACCTAGGCTGCCGGAGATAGCAGTATGATTTTCCTAAACAGATGGTAGAGCCAGAATTTAAACCCATGTCTGCTGGCCTCCAAATCCCAGCTCACCCCATCATATCATGCTGCACTGAAATCCCTCTTTAAAAGCATATGTCAGTTAGGGTATGACCAGGAACAGGGGCAGTGGTGTTTTTAAACCAGCCTAAACATGGGTGCAAGGAAACAGATGGGTTGAACACATCACCCCCTTCTTGGCCTTGGGTAAGGAAGAGCTGTACTGAATTAAAGGATGAGGATCAGGCAGGCGGCCATTGGTACATCATCAGGGCCTTACTGAGTACCTGCTTCATGGCCCGCTTTGGGCTGTGTATCCCAGGATGTCTGATTACACATCTGGTGTGAACCTCTCTGGAGGCTCAGCACTGTGCACTTGAGATCAAACTGTACTAACTAAAGCACATAGAAAATAACTAGGCTCTAGAGCACTTGGCAGTCAGTGACTGTGGCCTCCTGAGGCTGACCGTCCATCCATCTATCTAATCAGTTCCATTTCAGAGTTTTCTGAGAAAGTCCTGAGACTTTCGTGTATTTACCTGATGTTTGAACCTCAAATCTGTTTTTAAAATTTCTTAAATTTATTTATTTATTATTTATTATTTATTTATTATTAAATTTATTTATTTTTTATTTATTTATTTTTGTTAAGCCAGTATAGGAATCCATGCTGAGAATTTCTTTGATTTTATCATGATTGCAAATTCAAAATAAAAGATATTGTCTAATACAAGTTTTAGCATTTGTCCTTAAAGCCCAGATGGCTTATGACCCTTTTTTGACTTTAAGGTGTAAATGAATCATCTGGGAATCTTGTTAAATTGTAGATTTCTGATTTAGTAGTCCTGGGGTAGGGACTGAGAATTGGCATTTCCGACAAGCTCCCAGGTGATGCTGATGTGGCTGGCCCACAGACTTATAGAACCACTTCTAGTTCTAGAAGCTCTGCCCTTTATATCTTGAAGAGCATCCATTGGTGGAGAATCAGGAGACAGTACCTTCTTTCGAATGGGGCAATGGGAAACTGGGGACCAGGAAGTTAGATAGCTTTCAAAGAGTTGTTCAGCAGCACATCAAAGTCAGAAACATGACTCTGCTAAGCTCATGGGGCTGTCATTTGTTTACTCCCTTATTCACTCTTTAATTCACCAAATATTAATGGAGGATCTGCTAGGACCCAGCAGTGTCATGGGCACTGGGAACACAAGCACGAAGAGGACCGGACTCAGGCTTACCCTTAAGGGGCCCAGCGTCCTCTGGGGCAGTGGTGGGGAAGCAAAGGTGCCGGACAGGGCAGGGGTGGATGTCGGGTGAAGGAAAGAGACATGGTACCAGAACTGTCAGAAGATGTTCTAAGCACCTTGATAAAGGAATATGCAGAGTGCTTTCGGAGAACATAATTAGCTTCCGGAGAACATACTTTGCTTCTGAGAGGAGTTCTTGAAGATGAGTCTCAAGTTAGGATTGGAGGTTTTGCCTGTTAGAGAAGACAGGGAGGAAATGCTAGAGAAAGACTATGGCTCATTTTTGGTAAGGTCCGTAGGTCCTGGGCTGAGAGTCCTGAATGCTTCCCTGAAGGTAGTAGGAGCTGAGGCCAGGTAAGTAGCCTGGGCTTATTTGGTGATAGGAGGTTTTTAAGCAAGGGGAAGGGAATGTCTTTGATACCTTTGACAGGGATAAAGAGACTGGATTAGGGGTGAGGAAATATGTGTGTGTGGGAGTTAAGAACTACTTTTCATACTTTCCTGATTATAGCGCTTTGTTGGCTTTGCTTTGCTCTTAGGATAAATTCCTAAGTTTGTAACACGGCCCAGAAGATGGTATGTGATGTCATTTTTACCTCCCCCTTTCTGCTTACTGTGTGCCACTCACCTTGCTCACTCTCTCCACCGGGACTCCGTCAGGGTGTCTCAGACGCGCTCTGTTCTTTGCCACCTTCCGTCTTGACTAGGGGTTGGCAGACTCTGGCGTGGGGGCCACATCTGGCCTGCTGCTTGTTGTGGATGTTTTGGGAGCAAAGAATGGGTTTTACTTCCAATGGCGGAAAAAGGATTCAAAAGGAGAATAATATTTTGTGACTTGTGAAAATTAGGTGAAATTCAAATTTGTAGGGCCACAAAGTTTTCCTGAAACACAGCCACACTCATTCATTTATGTATTGTCTGTGGTTGTTTTTGCATCACAATGACAGAGCTCAGTAGTTGCGATATAGACTATGTGCCTGCAAGGCTGCAAATATTGACTCTGTGGACCGTTAGAGAAAAGTTTGCTGACCTCTTGGTCTTGGTGATATGATGCTGTGCCTTCTGCCCCTGAATATTCTTCCCTCTACTCAACGCTGATCCTAACTCATCATTCAAGTTTCAGCTTTATTATGTCTTCAGAAAAGCCTTGCCTGACCCTCCAATAAATTAGAGATCTCTTTCTATTGCACTCTTATTACTTCATTGTATCTTTCATAAATTGCAGTGATGTATCATTTTGTACGATGATTTGCATGGTACTTGGGTCTTCCAACCATTGTAATCCATGGGGGGATGGAGAGCCTATCCGTTTTGTTCATGGCTGTTTCCCTACCCCTAATCAAATGCCTGGCATATGGTAGGTAGTCAGTAAGTAGTTTTGAATAATTTGAGGGGCTCAGTAAGGGGGCTTTTGCAGTCCCCCCAGGGGAGAAGTCCTGAGGCCTGAAGTAGGCACTGTGGGGTGGAGAGGAGATAGGTTCCAGAATTTTTAGAGAATACTCTCAGCAGAACATGGAGGTTGATTGGCTATGAGGAGCGAGCAAGATGGCAGAGTCAGAGCTGACCACTCACTTTAGTACTGCTGTTGTTCGTGGGCTCCTTGTCCTTAGCCTGGAACCCGATGACATGGGAGTCAGGCAGAATCTGGAGTTCAGACTTCCCAGAAGACCCGAGTGATAGACTAGGACCACCGCAGCTCTTGGGCAAAGTCATGCAGGTCCTGGGTTTGCAACGTGGAATTTTAATCACGTCCTTTACATTTAAAGTTTGTGTGTTTCAGGTTGATGTATGTCTCCTTCATAAGAATTGTCAGATAAAAGGAAAAATGCCATTTGAATTTTTCATAACCCCCAGCAGTCTGGCTTTTCCATTTGGTCTCAATGATTCTGACTCTCATCTTAATGAAGGCCAAATGTAAATTAAGTTCTGTCAGGCCGGAACAGCTGGAGTCTCCTATCTTTATAAACATGAAACATTGCAGGGTAACAAGGTGCAGACTGGGGAAGGTCAAGAGAGTTAAGGGCTGATGCAGATCCTGACAGCTCAGTGTTAATGGAAGATAATTAACTGGTGTGTAGGGGCTGTGTGGAGATCTTCCAATCCGACTTTTAACTCATTTCCTCTTTTTGCCATTGTCAGCAGAGCAGAAAGCTAATCATTTCATCGTTGGAGATTTTCGTTGTTCATTCCCAACTGGAACCAACTGGCTGGAATGTCAGAGGATTTTGTTGATGGGTTTAGACGATCTATCTGCCCCTCCCATCTCTCCCCAGTTCATGCCTCTCTGCTCTGTCCCCCTGATAGTGTGCTGGGGAAATGAAGAAATGATTCTCTGGTTCTAATGTGCCTTTTCCTGTATATGTAGATTCTTTGGAGGGAGTTGGGATGCCTAGAGAGGTAGTTTGATAACTTCCTATTAGCTGTGGAAGATGTGAGTGGAGTGCTCTTTGTGAGGTGAGGAACTATGGAAAAAAACAAAACAAAAACTCCGTTAGAGGTCAGGAAAGCCTGGTTCTAGTCCTTTCTGTGAAGTAAGACGCTTGTCCCAGCTCATTTTTATTCCTTGTCTGGCCTTATTCTTTCCTTCTTCTTGACTATATAATAATATCTATTATTTTATCTTAGATTTCTTTTTGTTTCAAACTTTGTGGAAGATAAACAATGTTAAATTTCCTTTCTTTGAAATATACCATTTCTTTTTTAATGGCAGTTATGGTGGGAACTACGGTCTTTCTCTGTTAGTTACTCTGGCTTTAAATTGCACATATAGGGCTATTATTGTTCACCCACATTCATCAGACCTTTGCAGTAGAGCTGATATAAGATATTGGGGAAGTTTCGGGGATAAACCACAGTTCTGTAACAGAAGTAAAGTAAAGGATTTGAAGCCAGATTCACTTGGATTTAAATCTCTCTCTGTCATTTACCTATTCTGGGACCTCAGACAACTTAATCAGCCTCTCTGAGTCTCAGTATTTAGCTGTAAAATGAGAATAGAATAGTAGTGTGAGCCTTGTGGAACTATTATAATTGAGTCAGATATTCGTAAAGCCCTGTATGCAGAAGTAGATATTCAGATAGTAGTTCTGTCTTCACTTCTGTTGCATTTAAAAATGTTTGTGTTCTACTAATTGGCATGTCAGTAATATCCTATCACCCACTGAGAGAATTTTAAACACTAGAATATCTTATTTCATGTAGTTGGCTGTAATGAGTAGTATTTTTCCTGTTTGACTAATAGCTAAGGAAAGCATCTAAAAACCACCGTGAGGTTGTCAGAGACAATCAAAGAAAATATCCAGTACAATAGTACAAAATGTATTTTCAGAGTCATTCATTTATGTGAGTCATCCACATCCTATGTGTAATCCCTATACCAGGAGGCAGCTGGCTTTGAACTTGGAAGCAGATTCACCTATTACCTTCTACTGTTGCCCCTGAAATTCACCATTGCCTCCAGCCTCAGCATTATTTTATTTCACAAAAATTATTTTATTGAATCTTCACACTCGTCTTCTGGGATTGATATGGTCTCTTTTTGCGGGTAAGGAAACTGAAACTCAGAAACATTAAATGACTTACAGTCTTGTACTGGGTGAGCAAACCCACTCTGGGAGCCATACCACAGCTCCACGCCCATCCCCGTCCTGAGGGGGCCTCTGTAATCCACTGTCGGGGTCCAGAGGTGGTCTTTTCCTTCAGGAGATTACAGTTTGAGGGGAGAAGAAAGATACAGCTCAGGGGCACCTGGGTGACTCAGTGGGTTAAAGCCTTTGCCTTCCGTTCAGATCATGATCTCAGGGTCCTGGGATTGAGCCCCGCATCTGGCTCTCTGCTCGGTGGGGAGCCTGCTTCCCCCCATCTCTCTCTGCCTGCCTCTCTGCCTACTTGTGATGTCTCTCTCTCTGTCAAATAAAAAAAAAAAAAAAAAAAAGAAAGATACAGCTCACCTGAGCAATTGGATCAGAGGAAGGGAACAATGAAGACAGTGGCCAACGTGTATATCGTGCTGATTATATATCTAGCATTTTCCAAGCATTTTATCTGTGTTAAACTCCTCTAATCCTCACTTCTACCCTATGAAGTAAGTATCAGATGATAAAACAGGCTCAGAGATGTTAAGCGGCTTGCCCAAGGTCATTCAGCTAATAAATGGCAAGACTGGGATTGGAACCTTGGCATTTCAGATCTAGAATCTGGGCTTATTACCATTTCTCCCTCCCACATTCTTCAAGTGTTTGCCTTGCGGGGTTTGGATAAATTAGTTCGGAGAAGAAATTTGTAAGTGATAACTTCAGGAGGATCTGAGGCCAGGAACAATGGGTGGTGGGTTCATTTTTTTTTTTTTTTCCCTTTAACAAATGTTGTTGATTGTCTCCTATGTGATAGGCACCATCTCGGGCATTAGAGATTCTAAAGTAAGCAAGACAGGTGAGGGCCTTGGGTAGGCTTCTAAGAACTTAGATTCTAGTATAGAGAGGCAGAAAGTAGACAAAGAGACAAATACACACACACACATAAACACACAAAGTGTATTTTCTGGAAAATGCTATGAAGGAAAAATACAGATGAACAGATTTGGCATGGCTAGCATGTTCTTTCTTGGGAGGTTTTGTTTGACCTGAATGATGATGATTTCAGCAAGAGAGGGCAGCACATTCATGAGGGGAGGAAAGTACCTGTGAGATCAGCAGAGGAGGTCAGCAGGGCTGGGAGGGTGTCAGCAAGGCAGAGAGTAGTGGGAAGTGGGTTGGAGCAGTGGGTAGGGACCAGCTCCTGCATGGCCTTGAGGGCATGGGCAGGAATTTGGATTTTATTCTAACAGTAAGGGGAAAAGGGTCAGTGGATTTTAATCATAAGTGTGACATGATCTCTGGTTTGTGACTTAGAAGTAATGGGTAGGTAATAAATATTTGGATAACAACAATAAAGTTTACATTATAATGTTAAAAGGAAAAATTATAAACCTGAATGTGCAGTCTTATGAATACATTTGTTTTAAGAAATTATCAGTACAGAGGGATGTCTGGGTGGCTCAGTCTGTTAAGTGCCTGCCTTCAGCTCAGGTCATGATCCAGGGGTCCTAGGATGGAGCCCAGAGTTGGGCTTCCTGCTCAGCGGAAAGTCTGCTTCTCCCTCTCCTTCTGCCCCTCCCCCCTACTCTTGCGCAAGCTCTCTCTCTCTCCCTCTCTCAAATAACTAAAATCTTTAAAAAGTTATCAGTATAGAAAAAACTGGCTATGTATACAAAAAAACGTTACTAATGGGCTGCAAAAGTTTGCTACTGTTATAGCATAGTGTTCACGCTCTTATTACTTCTTGATAGTTTTCCATGAAAAAAATGATCTCGTAGTCCTAGCTAACCTTTCGGGTTTATACTACATTATTTAGCATAGGATTTTTTTTTTCTACTTGGGCTTGTTTTCCTTAAAAGCACCAACACAGTATTATTATTCCATTATACAGATGAGGAAAACAAGACCCAGAAGGCTTAAATAGCTTCCCCAAAGCTACACAACAAATGCGGGTGGCGCCAGGATTCTCACCAAATCCTGCCCGCCTCCATTTCCTGGGCTCTCTCCATCGGCCCTACTGGCTGCTCTCAAACAGCACTCGTTGTTTGCGACATGTTAGGGCTGCCGGCTGGCAGCCCACAGGCTGAATCTGGTCCGCAGATGGGTTTTGTTTGACCTACCCTGTGCTTGAAAAAAAACAAACAAAACAAAACAAAAAAAACCAACAACTTTTTTTTTTTAATTAGTTTTCAACATTTAAAAACTAAGAATTTCACATAAAAATCCAGATTTTCTGCTTCTTTAGAAGAAATAACAAAAGGATTTGGCAGTCGGGGGCCCACATTCCCATGTGGAAGGAATTGGCTGGTGCTGAGCAGGGGCTGCCCCTTTTAGAAGGGGCAAGTGTCCCCCTACCCAGCTTGCTCAGCTCATTTCCTTTCCCAGCACTACCCTCTAGGCGTTTGGATTGGAGACCTAGGCTGCGGGAATTTGTTCAAGGAATCCATCATTCATTACTTTTCCTATAACAAAATGCTTAGAGAAGTGGAAAGCTTTTCCAGACGGGGAACTTCTCGGTCAGTGGCTCTAGGGATGCCATACCCACATTCTCCCACACCTCTGAGTCTTTGCTCAGGTTTTTCCTTTGTGTGGCAAACATACAGTTTCGTCCTTCACTTGGGAAAACTTATACTAATTCTTCAAGACTCCAGGAAGCCTTCCTTGACTTTCTCCATTGATTATTGATTAGGCTCCTGCCCTTCGTCCCCCATGGCATGCCTCCCTTACCTCTACCTTGGAATTTATTACAGTATTGTGCCTCATTTATCTCTGTGTCCCTCATGTCTAGGGCACTGCTTAGCATCTAACAATAACCACTCAGTAGATATTTTAACCGATGGATGGATGAACAGATGGATGAATTTTCCAAATCATTTATCATGCCATTTTTGATTGTTGTGTACAACGGACCAGTAGTTCCATTCTAAAGGATATATCTCCTGCACACCAAATATAAGTTCCTTTTCTCTTCCCCATTGTGGAAAGGGAAGTCTGGAGTATTACCACTCCTTTCCACCCCAGAGCTGCAGTCCTGTTACCTTGAGTCCCAGCTTGTTTTGTATGTGTAGTGAAGGCCCCAGATGGAGGCAGTAACTCCTCCTGGCCTCTCTTCTGTGGCTGTGTCTAGAGGAGTATAACCCTTGAAGATGCTTCCTCTACCCTGCGAGAGAATCCAAGGTGTATATACTGAATCCAACAGCCTCTCTTTGGAATGTTTATACCAGGGGCCCTGTTACGTTCGGACCAGAGTCCTCCCAGCCTTTGAGCAGTGCGGACTGTGTTGTCAGCTGTTGCAAGGGCATCTTTTGTGGATTTTGTCTCCGGGGGGTCTGCCCATGAACTGGGCTTATAACTAAATATATGAATATTGAGGCTGGTGCCTTCATTTACCTGGACAGCGAATCCTTTCCTTATCATCCTTGCATTTGCATATTTGATTTATGCCAAGTACGTATGCTATTCTTTTAGTTTTATAGTCCCAACAAAGTAATTTTAAAAAGGGGACACCCCCCCCCATAAAGGACTTGGTCAGATAACTAGTAACATCTAATAAATGTCAGCTTTTATTATATTATATTTTGTAATTTACCTTATGGCTTATGGGAGACTTTGATGTATATTTTCTTTATTTGATATATGACATGATCTTGTGGGACAAATATTACTATTTGCCACATTTTACAGGTGAATACACAAGCCTCAAAGAAATGAAGTGATTGTCTACAGGGATTAAGATTGGGTCTTTAGTGAATGTTCTCGTGATTCTAAATCATGTCCTTTTTTTTTTCTTTCCTATTACACCACGTTCCTTCTCCTTTGGGTTGATGGATTTTTAGCTCAGTAAGAGCAGGGACCAAATCTCTCTATCCATACTTGGCAGTTGTCTCCTCGGAGCCAAACGCAGTGATGTGTATTAAAATCATATGCAATAAATACCTGCTAAGTGAATTCACATTGCCTGGTCAGAGCCACATGTATGGCTGTAGCAGGAAGGCCCATGTGTCCAACAGTTCTGCTGCCTGTCTTCCTGACCACTGTGCAGGGATGTCAGCTATATCCAGACATTTTTTAGTGTAACGAGAGAGGCAAGAGCAAGATTGCTAAATTCAGCTGCCTTTATGCCTACATAGGATGATTCAATGTAGAACAAAAATTGAACAACATTCTTTTCATATAGTAGCTAAAATGCACCTATGGGAGGGAATATTAGCTTTAGAAAAGATAGGAAGAAAGACAATGCATTTAATGTGTGTCCTGATAGAGGAACTCGTTAGATCAGTCAACCTCCTGAAGGTGAACGGTCACCTTGGAAATCTGGAGACTCAGGGTAGATAGATGTTGATCAAGGTAAGAGAGGAGGCAGGCCAGAAGTCAGGAAAAATGCTAGTTGGGATTCTTCTGGAAAGATAAGTCAGTCTCATTTCTCTGAATATATGGCTTGGTTTTACTCTTTTTTGTTGTTCAAAATGAGAAAGCTGTTCTGCTCTTGAAGGGACATACTCTCATCAGTGAAACAAACTTTCGGCTGGTTACTTGTGCTTGGTGATGGGGAGACAAAGTGGAAGCCAAGAGCGTCCTTTATCTCAAGTTGTTCCCAAGTCTAAGACCAAGTGTAAGAGGCCGTAAAAGCTATTTCCCCCAACACTTTCTTTAAACATACAGAAAAGTTGGGAGAATGTTATCGTAAATACTCAGAACCATCACCTGGATTCTGCCGGTAATATTTTACTTGCTTTATCAGGTATATGTCCATCTACCTGCCCTTCTATCCATCCATCAATCTTCAAGTGTTTGCAGTAAATTGAGACATTGTTACACTTATAAAAAGCAGTTCGAAATGTTAAAGACCATTTACTTTATTGAGATACTTACTAAATTCTATTTAAGATAGTGACCCTATTTGATTGCTCTCTACAAACATCATCAACACTTGCACTAGAACTTATTAGATATCTACCATGTGCTTTTAAGTTTGCTCTGCGATTTAATGCTTATGAAAGTCCTGGGAGGTAGATGTTATCACTTACTTTGCAGGTAGAGAAGGTGAGGATAGAGGAAGTGAAGTAGATTACCACTTACTGACTGTAGCCTCGGTCAGGGCTGGAATGCAAACCTGGGTTTTCTAACTCCAGGAAATGGATTTAAAAAGAAGTTGCAGGGGTTAGCTGGTCAAACTCCAGCCTTTATCAGGCACAGTCCCCGGTCTTCTCTACAGATGAAACATCTGGGTAGAGAGAGCTAGTTCTCATAGTTCAGGTTGCAAATCCCAGATAAAAATTTGCCTGACTGACTTTTTGAAGTTAGATATGAATTCTAGAATAAAAAGTTGTCTGAGCTGTCCCAATTAAAGGATCATGCCTGAGACCCTCCACGACACAAATTCCAGCCCATTCCTCCTTGTCCATGTCCAGCACGTTAGTTACCTCTTGAAGAGCTGGCTTCTTCCTCCCCTTGGCATTCACCTCAAAGTGTTTATAGTTAAAAAAAAAAAAAAAGAGTAAATTATTTAACTAGTTCCTTACCTCTTCTGAACCCGGGGGTCCTGGAGACGCCTCTGCAGCTAAGACCTCCCTCAAGGATTATCTCTGTGCATCAAGCTGTGGCCACTCTGCAGGCTGAATGATAAAGTCATTCAGGGATAACCTTCAAACCCCATGTCTCCCAAATCCTTCCTGTATGGAGAGCCTATGGATTAGGTAAAACTTGTGAGCGACCTCAGTAATAAACAGTCTGATCTCAACTCTCCAGCCCCCTCAATACCCATCCCTACACCCTCTTAAAAAGCTGCCTTAGTTTGCCTTCCAAGCTTTGTAATCTCAACAGTCAGTGTCTTCTGGCTCAGAAAATGCAAGACTAGGGAGTGTTCAGAGGGAATGAGCGAGCTGCCTGAGTAAGTGGCTCTGCCCTCCCTGGCCTCTGCCTCTCATTCGGGCTTTGCCAGAAGGTCTGAACTGCGGCACAGACATTTTGTCCCAGTCGTGCTACGTGCGTGGCCTATTGGAGCTTGCCCAAGTAAAGCAAAGCGAGCAATTAGGAAATAAGATCTTTTTGCCAATTAATTATTCATAATATTTTTAGTAATAAGGATTTTATCTTCCCCAATAAAATTATTATCACTTCATCGATTAGTGAAAATTATGGGTCACGGACTCACACCAGTCCATGGTCTGGTATTTGAAGCAACTGGTCTCCGTGAGCTCTGAGATTCTCCCACAAGCCTGGCACTCTGTAGATCTAAGATAGATGAGAAGAGTATTGGGACCCGAGTGAACCCTAGTGCAGTTGTCTTGGCGTGAGGCCATGTGGTCTGGCTTTGGCTGGGGGTCAGAGACCAGCCCATGGACCTGAGAAAGACGGTGAATCACTGTGCAAGTATTTATGGAGCACCTCCCTGGTCCTGGGAAGCGGCAACCGGACAGTAGTGTATTGGCTTTGGAATTCAAGTGGCTGGGGTTTCAACCAGGCTTTTCACTTACTCTTTGCATGATCTTGGGCAATTCTCTTCACTCCGGGCCTTAGGTTCCTGTCTATAAAATGGTGTTAATGGCAGTATTCTTTCTCTGTGTATTAGAGGGGAGGGTATTTGGTGAGTTGTAGAATGCTGGTATAATGATATATTTTCAAGTGATGACTATGATGGAAGTAGTTGGTTTGGGGAAAGAAAATTAGGTCTGTTTTTCATAGCTTTTCTGTTTTTCATAGTTTTTCTCAGCTCTAGATGCAGCTGAGAAAGCCGAGAGTGAAGGGAAGAATTCACATTATTGTGAGGGCAGGCAATTAACAAAGAAAGTGTGCTTAATCTTTAGGGACAACTTGGGGTGCGGGTATTACTGTCCCGACTGACCCAGTGGCGACAGGCTGAGAGGGTTCATGTCCTGCAGCTCATGAGTGGTCACGCTGGGATCTAACTCGAAGTTGCTCGAGCACGTGCTCAGAAGAGCTCACAGGCCAGGGATCGGGGAGAGTGGAAGAGCCTGGGAGAGAGCCAGTCCATCCTCGGATGTCCCAGAGCAGTCTCACTTACCCTATTACTGGTAACTTATGGGGTCTTGTCTTCAGCAACAAACATGTTCAGGATGCTGGCTATGAGAATGAGTACACCTTTGGAAGTGGTCTAAGAACAGTGTCTGCTCCTCAGTTCCCACCAGAATCAATCAGGGACGTTCATTCATTCGGCAAATATTTATTGAAAATGAACTTTATTCCAGGAACTCTGTAAAGTTCTGGGAATATAGCAGTGAACCTAAGAGGCCCTGTCCCCCAGCTGCTTCTGTTCTAGCAAAGGGACAGAAATGAAGAAATGAAGTCACGGCCCCTGCAGGTGGGATGGATTTGAGGTCACTGTGGAGCTACACCCCCGTTAGGGGAGAGCAGTCAGGAGGAGATGGCCTGTAGGTGGGGGCCGATAGTGGAGGGGAGCTAAGTAAGCCCTCCAGTGGGGTGGCTTGCAAAAGGCAGGCTGGTAGGTGCAATGGCACTGGGCAAGGTCTGCCGATCTGAGGAGACGAGACCTCCGTGGGGCTGCAGGTCCCGTATGTAGGAAGGCAGTGAAGTGAGTCAGTCAGAAAGCACCTTTTGAGTCCCATCTGTGTGTTTAATGCTATTCCTGATGGGAGTTTCCCGTTTGCACGTGGATAGAGCTACTATACCTCAGCCACAGGCAGAGAAAGGCTGGGAACTGTCTGTCCCCTCTTTTCTGGTGCTCCCATCTCAAGAGCCTAAAGCTGAAGCCCAGGGCTCACGTGGCTGCCGTGTCCTCCCTGAGCAGAGGAGAAGTGTCCTCATTTCAGTCCCATCAGGACCAGACTAGACAGCACCCCAGAGAATGAAGCGGTGATTGAACCCCTCTTGTCCAGAAGGGTGGGACTGAACGCCAGGCAGGGGCTCTTGCCACCTCTCCCTTGGTGGGCGTGTGACTCAGAGGCGGTGACATCAGCCATGACTTCATTCGCCCAGAGGAGAGACAGTGTGCAGACCGACAGCAGGCTCTGGCTCCTGCCCTTCGTTCTCTGTGGTATGTCTCGTCGGAGACACTGCCATGGTCCTGCCGTTGTTTTCCACACCTCTTCATTTTTCTGTTTCTTTTCTGTCTTATTTTATTCATTTCTCATGTTTAACCTTTCATTTACTTTGCCCCATCTCCCCTTTCTTTTTGTCCATCTTTTGCTTTGTCTTTTTCTTCCTTCCCTCCTTTTCTTGTGCTTTCTCCTCCTTCTGTGTCAGAAATGCATATGGAAAGAGGTCCTCCCGCCTCCTGGGTCTTCTCTCCTCCAGACTGCCCACATGGCATTCTGTCTGAATTTTCTAAAACTGCCTTCACAAACCACTCCCCACTAGGACTGACGGTGGCTCCCATTCCCTTCCAACCTCAGTGTCTAATACGAATTCAGATTTCCTCTTACTATACTTCAGCATACTTCTCTTAGGCTAAACTTCTCAGGATTCCTTTTCCATGGCTGGAGATACAATTGATGCTTCTTCCTGTACTTTTCTTAGGCATTTGGCACTAGCTGGACCACCCTTCACCCCATGTCTCCTGGTCTGTGCCTTCCCTCCATGCTGAGGTCAGACACTACCTCCTGCACAACACTTTTCCTTGGCTGCTTGCCCACAGCCATCTCTTTCTTTCATGACCATGCAGTATCCTTAGTTTATAACAGGTATGATTAAACTTGGATTATTATTTTTTTAAGATTTTATTTATTTATTTGAAAGAGAGAGCATGAGCAGGGGGAGGGGCAGAGAGAGAGGGAGAGGCAGACTCCCTACTGAGCAGGAAACCTGACTCGGGGCTCGATCCCAGAAGATCCCAGGACCTGGAGATCATGACCTCAGTCGAAGGCAGATGCTTAACTGACTGGGCCACCCAGGCGCCCCTAAACTTGGATTATTCTGTACTGTGTACATGACTGCCAGGTGTTTCATACGCAGACTCTGTTCCATTTACCCAATAGACAACATGAGAATAGGGGCCAGTATATGCCTGTCTTTCATGCATGGTCTTAGCACAGACTTGACCGCAAACTGGGACTGATAGACAAATTGTAGCATGGTCAATAAATATTTCATTTGAGAAATATTTATTTCATGCTAACTGTAGTGATACAGATGAGAAAATTATGGTCCTTCCCTTAGAGGAGGAAACAGTCTAGTTGGAGACAGACAGGCCCCCATATAATCTGAGAAGAGTAAGGACTGCGGAGGAAACTAACCGATATTGGGGATGTACCAAGATGGGCTCATTAACGTCTATCAACTCATCGAGTTGGATCCTACTAACAGTACTGTGAACTGAACATTGCTGTAGATCACATGAGACCCGTGCAGAGTAGGCAACTCACTGGCCAGAAGGGACACAACTAACAAGGAGAAGAACCAAGGTTTGAAGCAGAATGGGTCAGTCTCTAAGGCTCCTGCTCCTTCCTGAAGATGGAAACAGGTCACGCCTCTGACATTCTAATAAGAACAGTCATTTGAGAAGTGCTTACTCTGTGCCCCATGCTCTAAACACTTCATGTACATTTGCTCCTTTGTTCCCTCAACAACTCAATGGTGTAGGTAGCAGCATTGTTCTCTGTAGTTATTATAGGACAAGGAGATTGAAGTGAAGAGTGGTTAAGTAGCTTTCCCAAAGTCCCATGGCTACGAAGTCTTAGAGCCAGGATATGCACCCTTGCCTTCTGGGTCTGGGGAAGAGGCAGCAGAATGTTCGAGGTGCCTCTGTGGACAGCAGCATATCGCATTTTCACAACTGCCACTGCATCAGTCCATTTGGAGAATCAGGGGGTGGAGGTCTGATAGGTAAAGGTGTTGAGAGGTGAGGCGTGAGAGGAAGCTGGAGCCGGGTCACAGAAATCATACAGTGTTCAGTGCCCTCTACAAAGACCTTCACAAAAGACACAAGAAATGTTCTATGGAAGAGATGTTTCCTGCAAAGCTGAGCTAGTCCGCATCCATTATAAGAGGTTCTGAAGTTACAATCTTTTCCTACTAGTCGAGTTGTGAAGGGATTTCTCCGTTGTGGACCTTGTCTGTGCCTTGCAGGAAATGACAGTGGACTCTGGAGCAGTGGGTTATACCTGCCCGAATAAGGCCCAGAGAAACGCCAAATGGAAGAGTAGAGCATACCTGTCCTTTACGGGTTGGGGATAAGTAAAGTTCGGGTCGAAGGAAATTTGGGAAAAAAAGAGGAGGGGGCATCCATGTCAGAGCCAGCCTGGACCTGACGCCAGGTTGTCCTCAGGTGTCCCAGAACATGGGCCATTTGATGGAGTGCTGTTCCCGCCTCTGTCCCCTCTGCAGTGGTGCTTGGCCGCCGTTCAGCACGGGGTTGCACTGACCCAGGAATCCAAGCCAGGAAGTGAATGAATCCATTTTCCAATTAAAATGAAACTTCTCCAAAGACCTACTCACCCCAAGAAGAGAAATTTATCTTCCTGGCAGTCTGGCTTGGCTAGAATGTCTCTGCTCCTAAGACAGACGGTGAAAAGCCATTAACTTGAATGAGGAAAGAGAGACTGGGACAGTTCTTATTCACAGTCTCATTCATTTATTCATTCATTCCTTAGTCCCATTTCCACAAACTCCTCTTTAGCTTGTACATCTCTGCTCACTAATTTATTCATCCATTCAGCTAACATTATTCATCATCTATAAAGTGGATACAATCCTAGGTCCTAGGAATAGAGAGATTGAGAAAAACAGTCTCCCTCCACCCCCTGCCCCTCACCTTAGAGCTTTCAGTCTAGTGA
Source organism: Potos flavus (assembly GCA_028534135.1). Classification (NCBI taxonomy): domain Eukaryota; kingdom Metazoa; phylum Chordata; class Mammalia; order Carnivora; family Procyonidae; genus Potos; species Potos flavus. The sequence goes on along the minus strand of CM052900.1, from coordinate 123,896,763 downwards.
AGGAGACAGACTCATGAATAGGTATGACAGGAGGTGCCATATGGGGATATTCACAGAGTATTACGGGGGCATAGCCTGGGAGCACCTTACTCAGCTTAGGGGAATCAGAGAAGAGTGTGTAGAGTGGGTAATACCTGAGTTGAGTACAGAATGATGAGTACATGTTGGCCGGGTTGAAGAGGGGAGGGTATTCCAGTTAGAATACACTAGGAATAAAGATATTATGGTAAGAAAAAGCACGGTGCATATGGGTGATTCTAGTATAGTATCTCAGAGTGATCAGAGATGAAGCTGGTGAGTAAGACATGGATTGTGTATGCCGTGTTAGTGAATTTTATTTTTAACTCCAAAGGTGATAGAAGACTTTGAAGGGTACAAAGTATACTAGATTGAAAACTCCCTGTAGGTGACAGCTGTGTCTGTTGTTTGCTCGTTTCCGTAGCACTGAGCACAGTACCTGACGTGTAGACGATACCAAATAAATACTTAATGAAGGAATGAGTGAATGATTTATATAGTCAAATGTACATGTTACATAGGCGATTGTGTTCTAATTGGCTGTGTAGGTGGTGGGAATCGAAAGGGGTGAGATTTGAAAGTTAGTTGCTCTTATCAGTTGGGGTGGTAACAGACCACCTCAAAACTTAATGGAGTGAAAAACCAACCATTTATTTACTTCATAATTATGCAGTTTGCTGATTTGGGATGAGCTAAGATAGATGATCTTTCTGGTCTCCACTTAGTCAAGAGTAGAGTAGGTTTCCCGGGTAGGGTTTTGGTGTTGGCTTTGCTCAGCTCTCTTGCATGTCTGGAGCCTTAGCTGGCTGGTTCATTTCTGCTGCATGGGTTCTCTTGTCATCCAGTAGGCCAGCCTGAGCTGCCTCACTAGGCAGCACTCCACTCCAAGAAGATAAGAGCAAGGTATTTTGAAGCCTCTGTTCAGAAGTAGCAAAGTGGCACCTCTACTCCCTTCCACTGGTCAAAGTAACTTGTAAGGGCAGACCAAGTGAAGTAGTAGAGAAACAGATTCACCTCTTGATGGAAAGAGCTACAGGGTTATATTGCAGAAGGCATTAATACAGGGAAAAGAAGAGTTGTGGCCACTTGTAGAGTATGCCGTAGGTATGGTAGCTGTAATCTAGGCAGTGGAATGTGATGGCCTGAAAATAGGAGAGTGATCTAAGATGTAGTGTGATGGGTAATTTTATGTGTCAACTTGACTGGGCATTAGAGTGCCCAGACATTTGTTCAAACATCATTTTGGGTGCATCCAAGAGGGTATTTCTGGATGCAATTAACATTTGACCTAGCAGACCAAGTAAAGCAGATTGCCCTCCCCAAGGTGACCTCATCCAATCAGCCGAAGACCTGAGTAGAACAAAAAGGCTGAGCAAGAGGGAACCTCTCCTTCCTAACTTCCTTGAGCTGGGACATTGGCCTTTTCCTGTCTTTGGAGTTGGACTGGTTCTTTTTGGGTCTTGAATGTTGGCCTTCAGACTAGAAATTACACCATCAGTTCTCTTGGGTCTCAAGCCTTTGGACTCAGATTTGAACTTCTGGGTCTCCAGCTTGTCTACTGCAGATTTTGGGACTTCTCAGCCTCCCTAATTGTGTGAGCCAATCCTTATAATAATTTTCTTCATATACATATGTATAAGATTTCATATATATGAAGGATATATACATATATATATATATTATATTTTATGTATATATATAAAATATAATCATCTCCTTTTGGTTCTCTTTCTTTGGAGAACCCTGACTAATACTAATAGAGGGTGAAGTTGTGGGGACCGCTTCATGAATTAATTGGGAGCTTAAATTAGATGGATGATTGGATGTACAAAATGAGAGAGAAGGACAAATAGAAGATGACCCTTTGGGTAACTGGATCAACTTACATAGAAATCAAGGCAGAAGAAAACATTTTGGGAAAAACCACAGAGTGTGCCTTGCACATGTTGAGTTAGGGGTGCAGTGGAACATCCAGGAAGTGTCTCAGAGGAGAGCGTGAAGTTTGAGATTTGGCAAGTCATCTGACTTGTAGTTGGTTGGAACGGTGAGAGTAATGGAGATTCCCCAGGCAGCATGTGAACAGTGAGAGGAACATTTGGGTGAGGGAGGAACTTTGGGGAGCATGCACAATTAAAGGGCAACTAAGGAAATGGTGCTCAAGAAGTCGACAGAGAAGCAATGAGAAGGGCATGAAGGGATCCAGGAGAATGAATTATTAGGGAATAATCTTCACCTCTTCGCTGATCCCAGATCTGTTTTCTTTGATGTCTGTTCCAAGACCTTCTTACCCATTCCAAGGCCTTCTCTTCATATTAGGACCCCATCCATGCCTCCCTCCCACTGACAGTACCACACACAAGGAATTGTGTTGTCTAGATCACCATTGCATCCCTCCTTTCCTCCTGGTCCTTCTGCATCTTATTATGCTTTTGAGAGGTGGGCACCTGAACTAGTTCTGGGCTTGTCATTAGCGAGCTACATTTTAGTCTGCCTTTCACTTATCTGAGTGTAACCTTAGGACAGTGTGCTCCCTTCTGGGTTTTAGTTTCTCACCCTGCAAGGTGAGGTTGATCATTTGTTGCCTTCCCTGACCTATAGAATTATACAGAGCAGATGAGATCATGCATGTCAAAGTGCTTTGAAACACATGGAACTCTGTAGCAGTAACGAGGGTGAAACTTGTTGACTTATCAGGCACTCTACATTATTTCATTTATTTCTCACAGCATCCTTTGAGATAGATACTAGTAATATGGCACTTGAGGAAACTGGGGCTTAGAGAATTAATTTGCCTAAAGCTACACAGCTGGGAAGTGGTGAGGCCAGTAATCAAACTCAGGTCTGCCTGACTCCAGTGTTCTTAGAGCCCACGTTCCACAGCCTTGTTTTCCTAATGCATGTGGTCGTATCGTATTCCTGGCAAAGTCAGCTTTGCTAAATATGATCAGTTTTCATGAAAATGGTAACTTTTTTATGGTTGGAAAATCAGCTCTAGTGTGGGTTATAAGTTTGCCTTTCTGTACAACCGTAGGCCTCTAGGGAGAGGGTGGGGGAAGATGGGTACAAATATAGTTCCTAAAAATTAATTTAAATTATACAATGGAATTATTTCATTTCCCAAATAAGTTTTATGATGGTACAGTTAAATAAATCCTTCTCTAATGGGGGCAGTCCTTTCAATTCAGATTTTTGTTTCTTGGGTTTCATTCTCAGGAGTGGCACAGATGCTTATTTGACTTGACCTCTAGGCTTCTGCTCACATCTCTTCCCCATGAAGCCTTTTCTGGCTACTCCAGCCCCAAAGCCCTTTCCCTCCTCTGAACCTTGTCTGAGATTACTCATTAGAGGCAAATATATGGCCTACACAAAATATTACGATAAAGTTATGAGGCTGACTCACCAAACCTTGGTATCAGGCTCATTACATTATTGTCATACATCATCTTATTAATTACCTTTCCTTTTGTGCACATCTTTCTCCAGCCTTGCTGTCATGTTCTTTTGAAAGGGCCCGACTTTAAATTTCTTTATACCTCCCGAAACTTTTTGCATTTTTTTTTTTTTTTTTCCCATTTGTGAGCTGGCTTTTGCCTTCTGGGAGTATGTCATTTTGAGGTGGATTTAGGCACATGTATATATAATTGGGATACAGCGAGGGCCTGGAGGGATTCACTGAAAGGATGACATTTGAGTTGGATTTGAATCAAAGGTAGAAGTTTGGTTATGGGAGAAGGTGGGGAAGGCAATCCAAGGAGAGGCACGAGCCTCCACACAGGCGTGGAAATGTGAAATGAACATAATGCATTCAGGTGAAGGAAATGAGGTGAGTGCCGGGTGGAGCGTGCTAGGAGATGAGCCCGGAAAGATTCATCTTTATAATGGCCAAGCTGGAGCCAGGGTGTTGAGTGTCCTGAGAGCCATGCCAAGGAGTTCAGCGATTCTAGGCCATGAGGAACTGTTGGATCATTTTAAACAAAAGAATGTAATGGTAGGTTTTCAGTTTTTAGAAAGACACCTCTAGTAGTGCAAACCTCTCCGCATATCTGCCTGTCTGACCTGAAACATGTCTGATGTCCGGTCTTTTCTTTGTGGATGGGAGTTTGAAACATACAATTGTTTCATTGATTTTGGGAGGTTTCTGGCTGCAGAGTATGACCCGCTCTATGTTTTCAGCATCATTTTTCTTTTCAGAATGACATTGAGGATTACGTTTCCTACCGAAACATCTTTCTTCTCTGGGCTATCAGCCTGTGCCCTAATTTGGAGTCTTGGATGTAGAGTGAGGATAAGGTTTTGCTTTTTCATTGGAAGTTATGCTGGAAAACAACACTGTGAGGACTTGAGCTGTTCAGGCAGGATCATTCACTGGGTGGGGAATTAGGGAGCTCTGTTCCCTCCCTTTTGTTCACTGCATACAGCAGATACCCAGACAGAATCTCTTCGCAATTCATAATAAAATCCTTGGATGATCCTGTTTTAGCTGCTCCTCCTTACCTTCTCATGCTGCTCCTAGACCCTGGTGTCTTCTGACATACCCTGCAGGACTTGCTTCATGTTTCCCATTAGTTCCTTCAGCATCGAGAAGCCGGGAGATACCTCACTGCCTCCCCGGATGCACAGAGAGGGCAAGGGAGAAAGTTACATCTCTCTGCCCCGAGGCTGGCAGGGCGGCCTCCGCCTGGCTCGGAATCTTGGATTATTGCTCTGTCTCCACCCTCTGCTGAGACCCGCAGCTGTGTGCACTTTGAGTTGTAGCCTCCTCCCAAGAAATGCTGTGGTTTTATGAAGTAATAGATGATTAAAAAAAAAAAAAAAGTAAGAAGTTGTTCTCTTTAGCTGCCTTCAAGCGTGGGGGATTGCTTACCTCAAAGGATTGTTATTGGAATGCAGAAGCCTTTCGTGCCAAGTCATACACCCCAAATCACCGCCGATTCCTTTTTTTCCTTGAAAAGACTAGTTTTTGTTAGTTGCTTGGTAACTGGAAGATAGGCTTAACTCCTTCCGCACAGAGAGCGTCTAGTGTGCCCTGGCTTCAGCTCTCATGTGATGAGATAACAGCTAAGGCTTGCTTGTGTTGAGGGCCTGCTCTGTGCTTTCTCCGCCCCAGTCACCATCCCTGCATGGAAGGTGTTATTGGGTCCATAGCCGTTAAATGAGCTGATCAGGATTAGAAGAAATCCGAAAAATTTTAAATTGTGTACAGAAATGTGTTTGAAAGGGCTTTTATTTGTTTCCTTCTGTAAAGAATGGCAATGGCTTCTATCATGATGTTCCCCAAAGGTCAAACCCCACATTTCTGATGCGTCCAGGAGCCTCAGGTTGGTGACTGTGGCACAGTGGGAGAAAGGAACACTCTAGAGCTAGAAGTCCTATGTGACTTTGGCCTAAGCCCTGTCTGAAACTGTTTCTACTTCCTTAGTATGAGACTGCTATATATTTACCTACATACCTCTGAACCGCCCTGAGAATCACATGAGATGAGGCGTGTGGGGGCCGGAGGATAGTCACAGGCCCGATGGTTCAAAAAATAGAATTAATTCAGTAAGATTGAGGCCCTCAGCTGGGACTGTGTACTGGCTGGGGAGTGGGAGGGAAGGAGAGATTTTCCCACAGAACTGGATTAAAAATCCATCCATGGGGCTACGTGCTCTTGGCCCATCTGGCATCTGATGACAAAGCACTTGTGAATCATGTAGCCCAACTTAAGAACAGCATGGGATCCTTACAGATAGTCTGTCAGCATCTCAGAGTAAGAGATCAGGCATTAGGAGAAATTCCCTCTCATCCCTGCGATCTCTGCCCCTTCTCTTTGCTGGCTCATCTCCAGACATACTGCTTTCTCTTCCTCCAAGACCATGTATGTTCTTAAGGATACCTCATACTTCTAATTAGATGCTTCTGGTTTCTCATCCTATAGACAGAGGTTAGACTCAGGTTTGGTAGATGAAGCTGGCCTGGTCTCAAGAAGAAATGATGTTCCCTGGCTGCCTCACGCCTCCTACCACAGTGTGTCTCTTTTTGGCAAGAAGCTTGAAGTTCTCTTGGAGACATTTGCTCAGGTCCCATTGTCCATGGTGGCTGTCTGCGTGGCTCCAGGCTGAAAGCTCTCATTATGCGAAATCCTTAATGACCGTATACAAGATCTAACAGAAGCAGTTGTTTTCGGAGTTTAGGAACCTTGTTCAGCTTTGGCTTGAAGAGCTGGTTGTTGCTGCTGTGGTTTAGCCATTCATTTCTGGTGACCGGCCTTGGACTTCTGGAGCCCGTAGAAGGAGGTTGCCTTATCTCCTTCTCCCTAGAAACTGATCGCTGAAACCACAGAGCACAGGGAAAGAGATATCAGGGACTGCCCCGAAGGCAGACTGGTAGGGTGACTCAGACAGTTTCAAAGGCTACCATTTTCCTGATTGTGACCCTATTAGGGTCTGAGGATACTATTAGTTCATAGCTGGGTTAGGCACATTTAGTCAGCTGTTAAGTTTTGCCTCGTTTGCCATGAACACGTATGGATGTTCAAAGAGAAGCTTGGCTCTTTCTAGATGTAAGCTCACTTCAGTGCTTAGGAATTTAAAACAAATAACAACAATAATGGAAAATGGGCTTCACACTGTCATTTACCGCCCTTTTGGTATTACTGTTGTTTTAATGGGACCCTGGGCCTGGGATTATACTCAGTTTCTCTGTCATGCACATAGATAGCTCATACAGTAGTGATAGGGAAGGAGGAAGTAGGAAGAACTCAGAGAATTTGAGGGCAAATGTAGATAAAGGCCAGTCATATGTCTGTAAAGTAGATGTAATAATACTCAGACCTTTCCCTCATTCTAAGGAGATAACACAGGTGAAATCTATTTCTAAACTCTGAAGCATTCCTCACATGAAAGAGATTGGAAGGTGAAAGTGAGCAGTTTGTCTAGTTGTCCAATAAATATTGATTGAGTGTCTGCTGGGTGTCACCCTCTCACCGATATTGGAATATCTCTCTTGTGGAACTTCTTCACTGTGGCCCTAAGGTTCCCCACGATACTCTTGTGCTTGCGATACATTCCTTTTATTGTAGCCTCTTGGGAAGGGAATAATTGAAACCAGGACTTGGAGAGTTGCCTGGTTGGTAGGAAACCTTTCTTGCTACTGCTCTGTCTGCTTTACTCTTCTCTTTGTGAAGTTCTGCTTCTCTAGGTACTTGGCAGAAAATGTCCACTTTACAGTTTCCAAGTTTATCTTCCCTTATTCATAGGCAGAAGTTAAATGACTCCATTTGGATCCTGAGTCTAACTTCCTCGGAGAAGGAACCTGATTGGCTCAGTTAGGTCACATGTCCATCCCTGGTCCAGTTAAGTGTGTAAGGGGACTGGAGTCAGGTAGCTTTTACCTCACCGCTAACCGTCCAGTCCTATGGAGGGGAGGAGAGGAGAGAGTTGTGGGGTATATCATGGTCCATAAGACTGACAAGGTCCTTGACATTGTAGAGCTTACGTTCTCGCAGTAAAGAAAGACAGTACACAAATAATTGTGGGGTGATATGAGACTCAGACCTAACTTGAGTGGAAGATCCTGGAAGGCTTCTCGAAGGAAGGGTGATAGGGTTAACCAAAGGGGGCAAGTGATGTGGACCCTGGGAGGCAACAGGGTGGCGGGTGAGGAATCGGTGTCCTAGATAGAGGTGGCAGATGAAAGAAAAAGCCCAGTGGCAAGAAAAAAATCAGACCACACTAGCAGTGTGGAAGACACTGAAAGAAACAAATGTTTAGGTATTTTATAAGAATAACTTGGGTATGTGCCAATCTCTTTGGCTCTGACTGGAAGTTCTTTGATGGCAGGGACCAACTGTTCTCCTGCCTTTGGAACCCATTGATGTGGGGAGAATTCTACATGGCAGGACACATTCCATTTCATGGGGTAGTTTCTTAGTGCAGTTTTCTTCCCAGCTTATAACTGTTCAGCTTTGAAATCTTGCCGTGTGTCTTGGAGTATATCCTGTGACCCCTCACTGGGAAGATGGATTGCACACCCTCACAGAGTGTGCTGTGCTTCTTCGCCCTCCAGCCTGGCCAAGGGGATAAAAGGGAAATGATGGTCATTTTTGGAAGGATCAATAATTGCCAATTTTTCTTTCCTATATAGGTACTGCTTACATACCATCCCTGCCCCCCCCGGCCCCCAGCCCCTGAACAGATGTTTTATAGGACATTGTTGGCTATGCTTTTGTTTTGAAAAATTTGAAACATTATTGAAAGAGGGGAGGGATAGGAAAAAAAAAGCCCATAATTGATTCTAATATATATTTAATTTGGCAGAACTTGAGAGAGACTTGCTGGGATAAAGCGGGACATTTCTTTGATCTCCCAGACTTCTTATCGTGGAAGGCAACAGGTGTCACAGCACGGTATGTTAATTACAAGTTGGATTTTATTTGCGCTCATGCATTCTCGGGTGTCTGTATATATATTGCTTTCTTAACTCGCTTTGACTGGACATACTGTTTGTACATCTGCATGCGATTTTGCATACTTGAAACATCTTGAATCCATCTTTCACCTCCACTGCACATGCCCAAACACCATTGTTCCTACAAGGCCTGGAATGTTGGTATCCAAGGTGAAGACCATTCATTAAAATTGGACACATTTGAAGGAGACATGAACAGTCCATCATGAAATGTGACCATTTTTCCAAAGGCACATTTTACATGGTGAATAAAAGAAACACATATATATATATTTTTTTGGCCCCTAAAATGAAGGCAAGAGATATGTTTTTCGAGGAAGCTGATTTTAACTGGATGAGTGTGTTGCTTTTTATATTGATGTACCTGAATCATTGCAGAGTGTAGAGGTCTATATGTTGAAGTCACAATATTTCTCAATAAATTGTGGATGTTATAAATACGTATGTGCTACATGGCAGAGGCAATTTAAAAAATACTTGGTGTGAAGTAGCAGCTGCTATAATTAACAGAGTGGCTGTGTGTGTGTGTAATAGAGACTGGTTGAACATGAAATCTCAAGAGTCTGCAAGTCTCTTGTCATCCTGACCTCAGGTTTCAGGGGATACACAAGAGAAGCAGCAGGACGGGGAGGGGAGGGGTTTTCCCATCTTGAAAATGATTCAGATAATCTGTATTGAACAGATCTGTGAAGAAGAGGATCATTTCTCAGAGGACAGGTAAACCCGTATAAATACATATATTTAGGGAGGCAGGTGTTGATCTTAAAGTTAGCTCCTTCAGGGAAGGCTAAATCCTCCCCATTTTCCTTTTTATTTAAAGTCAAGGGAAGCTTGGAACAGGAGTACCGTGTTCCCTGTGCTCTTCCCGTCTATCTCATTTTGTATGATTTGGACCTTTTCTTGATAAGAGTTGATAAGATTTCAGCGTGAGGGGCTTCCAGAAAGGGGACCGAAGAAGACGCGTTTCACAAGCACGCCATTCTTCGTGTGATTATCCTCCTCTACTGCCAGGGAGATGGTCATAAACATGGCCTCTGCACACTCCAGCTACTTACCCCTGCCCGGCGGAGTAGGCTCTGCGGGGGGGGGGGTCTGAACTTTATCCCAGGAGGTACAGTTAGTCACTGTTGTACTACTGTCACCAATGGGGATGTCAGTGTGTGGGTGAAGATCTCATCTAGGGGATTCCTCTCGTGGTGTGACAGTGTCTAACGTCATTTCTAGAAGGACCTTTTTTTCTACCTTTGTGCAGTAGTGAAAGAAATATTTATATCATTTTAGCCAAATGGACCTATTCGTCAAAGCAGTGCTAATAGTGTGGATGTGGACAATACCCCATTGGCCCACAAAATTCGAGGGCTCAAAAATAGAACTGCAGGGGCGCCTGGGTGGCTCAGTCGGTTAAGTGTCTGACTTTGGCTCAGGTCATGATCCCAAGGTCTTGGGATTGAGCCCCGTGTTGGGCTCCCTGCTCATTGGGGGTCTGCTTCTCCCTCTTCCTCTATGCTCTCTCTCTCTCAAGTAAATAAATAAAATCTTAAAAAAAAAAAAAAAAAGAACTGCAGATGGAGTAAGACCTTGCTTTCCTTCTCTTCTTCCTTGAGTGTCATTCAACCCAGGGAGTTGACTTCTTCCCTTGTTTTTCTTAATGGTGCTATGTAGTACTCTACCCTCATTTCCTGGTGTTGGATGCCATATTAAGATAGCAAGGAGTGGGCTTTTGAAGCTAGCTCTGGCTTGGACTTCAGTGTGGTGGCATGCATACCTACTGTGGAGTCACAATGTGATTTGTAGTTCTCCATTCTGCCGGACGTGAGTTGTGTGACCTTAGGCATGTCCTTTTCTTCTTTGAACCTATCTTTAAAATGGGGATCACAATACCTACCTTGAAAGCTTGTTAGGAGAGTCCTATTAAAGCAGTTTTTCCAAACTAGCCTGACGATAGGAGTCAGTTGACTCATTTATTCAAAGCACAGATCCCCAGGGCCTCCAGTTTTGAGCCTACCGAATGAGAATCCCCATGGGATACCTGGGACTTTATAGCTTAAACAAGTAACCCAGGTGGTTATATATGATCAGGTAATTTTGGGCAACATTGCTTGACAGAATTTACAGGGAAATGATATACGACTCTGAGGTACTTCACACCTGTGAGGGATTGGAAGTATTTAAAAACTTTTAACGAACTCGGTAAATTTAAAAACGAGAGCTTCTTTCTGGCCCATCAGAATGTGCTTGGGGGCTTCCATCCCCACCCACAACAATCCAAAACGCTCAGGAAGCAGAAAGTTTAAGGTTCAAAATGATTTATTGGCTGTCCAGTCTTCCCTGCCATTTTTTTTTCCCCTTACTGGCTGTGACACTTATGACTCCTTCTATTTTCATTAGTACAAATCTGCAATCCCCCCCTTCCTCTGCTCGTTGCCGTGGAGTCATGAGCACCTTCAGAGGCCTGTTCTCCAGCCTCTCTCTCCTCGAGCAGAGCCCATGGGCCTTGGGCACCAGGCGCAGAGTTTCTCTTGCGAGGTGATTGCCCTCCCCTTGGCACCCCTCGCTCTTACCTTACCCCTGTCTTTCTCTCCTGTTGGTTCCTCAGTCTCTCCTTTACTTCTCCCTTCTCTCTTTCAGCATGCACAGTTAGGATGAAACAAGTAAGCCCTCTGAGCTTTCTCACATCTAGAATTGGGACAATGGCAGCACCCAATCTGGGGTGTTATTGTGTGGGCTGATGAGGTAACAGAAGAACTTCCAACACACTGCTTAGCAATTTTTTGAAGGAATTAGTTATTTTATTTAGTTCCCTATCTCTATCGATTTTGGCAGGGAGTCTTTGCGTTAAGTTTCTGGCATAGTGGAAAGAGGGGAATCCTGGTAGTCAGGCTGGCCTGGGCTCAGTGTCTCCGATGTGTACCGTCTGCAAGAACCTGGAGTGAATTAGTTCCTGCGCTGAGCCTCAGGTCCTCATTTGGATATGTCCTTTTCGGGTCACTGAGGGAGTTAGAGGTCCTGTGCACACAGTACTGCAGCAGTGCGTGGTTCTTTTAATGAAAAATCCCCACCGTCTGTCCCCTTTTCTAGAATAAGAGCGACGAGGGTCTGAGTTTGAATGTGCCAATACCAAAAATCTTGGGGCAGTGAAACGTGAACTTGGCATCGTCTGGCCAAGGAGAGGTTCAGATTTGCTGTTTATTTGGCTCTTACTGTGATTGTTGTGATTGGGAGGCTTTGGGAAAATGAGTGCCAGAAAAACTAGAGGGTGTTTTTTCTTTCTTTCTTTTTTTGCTTTTTATTATTCTAGTGGAGTCAAGGCTAAAGAGTGATCAGATTTCATCTTGTCTTAAAGCTTTCAGACTTGTTTTTGGCAGTGACATTGTGTATAAGTCCTCCTCCTCCTCCTCTTCCCCTATTTGGCTTTGTCCTCCCCTTTTTGTCCACCCACCTTTAGTTATTGTTCGCATTCCCCTAAGTATGGTAGCCACCCTTGTTTATCTGGGTCACGGAGAAAGTCACCACCTGGCCTATGATTAATTTGTAATTCAGCTCCATTCTTTTCATTATATGAATGAAAATAATGATTGCTATTTTTGTTGTTAATAATAATGCGATCGTTATCATTTTCAGGTTCCTTCTCTCTATCTGTGATAGTCATAATAGCAAATGTGAACCCCATTAGTCCTCATGACCGTTGGTTAAAGCAGGTGGTGTTATCACCATTTTGCAGTTCAGGAGCTGAAGCTGGATGCTCTAATAATTTGCCCCGTTCTAACCCTTGAGTGGGTCACTACCCAGAATTTTGGTTACATGACAAATAAGTCAGAAATTTGAACCATGCAGTTTTATATCCTCAGACAAAAACATATTCATATATACAAATCCTCCCTCTAAAGAGATTTGAGATGACTGATAATAGGATAAGATAAAAGGTGATAAAATATGTATGAAAAATCACAAAGGAGTGAAACTATTACTAGAACAACTAAGGGGAAGGTACGGACTTTGTAAAAGCTCTAAGATTCTTCATAATTACTAATAGATTTATATCCAAGCTTCCTAGTAACCAAAGCAAAGATTAGAGTATTATCAAGATTAACTGAGTAACAGATAAGAACCTCACTGCTGCTCAGGAGAAGTAGAACTCTTTTTAACACTGGAGGCTGAGAGAAATTTCTCCTGGTTGGCAATATCATATGAATTACTTAAAAGTGTGACCTATTAAATTTAATTATAATTTCCAATACACTTTTTATTTTAAAACAGTTTTAGATTTATAGAAAAGTTGTGAAGTATAGGAGAATTCCTAAATATTTGACACCCAGTTTCCCATATTATTAGTCTCTTACATTAGTATGGTACCTCTGTCACAATTGATGGACCAATATTGAGACGTTATCATTAATTAAATTCCACACTTTATTTATACATCTTTAGTTTTTACCTAATGGCCAGGATCCTATCCAGGATACCATAAATGTATATGGTTTAGTCATATCTCCTTGGGCTTTTCTTGGCTGTGACAGTTTCTCAACTTTGTTCTTGATGACCTTGACAGTTTCGAAGAGGACTAGTCATGTATATTGTAGTATGTCCCTCTAATGGAATTTGTCTGATGTTTTACTCATGGTGAGGCTTGGGTAGTATGTTTTTGGTAGACCACAGTACTATTCTCATCATATCATGAGTACATGCTATCAGTATGACATCATGCTGATGTTGACTTTGATCACCTGGCTAAGGTATTGTTTGTTAGATTTTTTCTCCTTAATTACTCCTCTCCTCCTTCTAGATGGTGCTTTTTGGAAGGAAGTCACCATGCACGGCCGCACATTTCAGAAGTAGGGAGTTATGCTTCACTTCCTTGAGGGTGGAGTATCTACATATATTATTTTGAGTTTTTCTGTATGGGAGATTTGTCTATTTTCAGTTCACTTATTTTTATTTCTTTGGACTAAAAGAAGTTGATGGCCAGGCTCTTTAAGCATAGGAGACACATTGGTAAGTTTGCTTTAGAACTTACATGTTAGGCACTTGAAGTAATGAGCACTTGGTGTTATACGCAAGTGTTGAACCACTGAATTCTACCTCTGAAACTAATAATACATTACGTGTTAATTAAATTGAATTTAAATAAAAAAGTTACATGTTAAAATTTCTGAGACTTTTCTATGGCACATGAGAAAAGAGGGCTGATTTATTTAATATCTTGGGTTGATTTCCCCCTTAGATTTCTTTAAACGTTTGTTTATTTCCCTTCCCTTTCCTCTCCACTACGGTGTACAATTCTGTGTAAATTGTCAATATTTTGTCTTCTACTTTAAAGAGATGAATTTTGTGGTTTTAAAAAACTAATCCCTTTTAACGTAGCAAGTATTTTCCTGATTTGCATGGTTCTCTATGTTTTGAGTTTATAGGAGATATTATTGTACTGTTATTTTTTTCATGGTTATTTGCCAATCTGTCAGGAGAAGATTCTGGTCAGGTTATTGATCCAGACCTGTAGTTAATTTCCCAATTTAATCTCCAGGATCTCAAAAATAGTATCACATTTAGACTTTTATTCTACTGTGTTTCTGTTTTTTAAAAAATTATAAATCTACTTTGTGTAATTTATTTTTACTTCATATAGTATTCTATTTTCCACATCATTAAATAATATCTGAAAACATGTTTTCGGTACCTGTATAATATTCTACCCTATGTCAGCCTAATGTCTGTGTCAATTTTGCCAAGTTTTTAGGATTAAAATGGTATCTTATTTTATTTTATTTATTTTTTAAGATTTTATTTAAGAGAGAGAAAGTGTGCGCAAGTGAGAGAAAGAGAGGGAGAGAGTGCGCATGAGCAGTGAGGGAGTGGGCAGAGGGAGAGAGAGAGAAGCAGACTCCCTGCTGAGCAGGGAGCCCAACACTTGGCTTTATCCCAGAACCATGGGATCACGACCCCAACCGAAGGCAGATGTTTGACTGAGCCACTCAGGCGTTCCCAAAAATGGTATCTTATTATAATTTTCACTTTTTGACTATTAAATGCAGTTAATTTTTCATATATTTAGCAACCACTGGTTCTGTTAATTTATGTCATTGTCAGTTATTATGTCCATTAATATTGTAAATGTCAATTACTAATATTTATATTGGATTTTGGCATTTTCTTAAATATTGGTGAGAACTCTATATGATCTATCAAAAGCACTGAAGTTTCGTTTTGGTATTTTCTCCAGGTGTTATTTTTGAAAAAAATTTAACCCCACAGGAAAGTTTAGAGAATGGTATATTGAATGCCATATCTTTACCTATCTTCCTCAACATTTTGTTCCATTTGTGTCTCAGGTGCTGTCTCAAAGGTGCTTATTTTGCTGAACCATTTGTAAATGAGCTGTAGACATCACCTACGTCCTCCTAAATTCTGCAACGTGATCACCTAAGAGATCTATCTCCTATGTAACCACAGTGTCATCACTGCACTTAGGACAATTAACATTGATCTTCGTTATTTGAATTCCTAGCAGGTATCCCTGTTGTTAAGGGTTCGAAGTGTCACTCCCTTTTGATTGCCTCTGGGCTTCTGACTGATAGAGACCACATAAAAAGCATATTAGCTAAAGGAAGAATGGCAACCTACCTCATTATTTCAGAAAATGACACTCTAACCTCTAATGTGTAGAGCTTTTGGTATGTTGGTTGGATAATGCAGCTCAGAAGTGAGACTAAACCACCCTCTATGTGTTCCGGTGAACATGTACATATATGTACATATATGTGCATATATGGGGGAAGGAAGACCAGTTATGTCAGCCAGCTCTCTAGTTAAGTAACTGAGTCAGCAACATGACCGTAGAGCCTGCTCACGTGTGCTTACCTGAAGCCAAAGCGTACTGGTTGCACTTGGGCACAGAAAGGGAAGGAGTAGAGTGCGGTTTTTCTTCCTTTTTTTTTTTTTTTTAAATATTTTTATTTATTTATTTGAGAGAGTGAGCACAAGCAGCGAGGAGGGGCAGAGAGAGAAGGCGAAGCAGACTCCCCTGTTGAGTAGGGAGCCGGATGTGGGTTCATGACCTGAGCCGAAGGCAGATAGATGTTTAACCGACTGAGCCACCTAGGTGCCCCGGAAGGCGTGTGTTTGATGTTGTTCAAGGCATGGCTTGTCACCTGTCTTTAACACAGTAACCCTTAAAATGTGGCTTAATATATTCCAGTCTCTCAGCCGTCAGATGAGCCCTTATCCCCTTGGGGAAAATTAAGTAAGGGCATGGGGTGCGAAGTCCACTGTGCTTCCTCCGGTGCTGCTCTGAGTGAAGAGAGCAGGCTGGGTGGCAGCCTCATCCTCCCTGAGGGCTGAGACAGCAGCATGGCAGGAAGAAAGAAACTTCCACTCCAGTAGCTGCCTTTGGTGACATCCCTGAGATCCATGTCCCTTACTTAGTACTGTACTTCTTAATTGCCTTTTGTAGTGGTGTATGTAAGATAAGAAGACTTGATTTAGAAAAAAAAGAAAAAACTTTTGTTGAGATATAATTCACATCCTATGTAAGTTACCCATTTAAAATACACAGCTCAATGCTTTTGATAGGTTATTAAGTTTTATGAATTGTAAAAATAAGTATAGCATAAAACTTACCATTTTAACCATTTTTAAGAGTATAGTTCAGTGGTGATAATTACATTTGTGGTGTTGGACAACCATTACCACTGTTTGTTTTCAAAATTTACTCTTCTTCCCAAACAAAAAACTATAGCCTTTAAGCAGTAGCTCCCCATTCCTCCCTTCCCCCAGCCCCTGGTAACCGCTAATCTGCTTTCTGTCTCCATGAATTTGCTTACTCTAGATACCTCCTAGAAATAGGATCATACAATATTTGGTTTCTTGTGTCTGGCTTATTTTACTTAGCCTTACATTTTCCAGATTCATCCATGTTGCAGCCTGTGCCAGAATTTCCTTCTGGTGGCTGAAGGATACTGCATTATATTTATATACTACATTTTGCTTTTCTATTCATTTGTTGATGGACCCATAATGGATGATTGGGTTGTTTCTTCCTTTTGGCTATTGTGAATAATGCAGTGAACATTGACGTATAAGTATCAGTTTGAGTCTCAGCTTTCATATCTTGTGGGTATATACCTAGGAGTAAAATGGCTGGGTCAAATAGTTAATCTATGTTTAGCTTTTTGAGGAATTGCCAACTTTTTCGGTAGTGGCTACACCATTTCACATTCCCACCAGCAGTGTATGGGGATACCTACCAGTTTTTCTACCTCTTCATCAATACTTTATTTCCTTTTGTATTTCTTTTTTATCATAGCCATCTTTGTAACCGTAGAGTAAATTCTCGTTATGACTTAAGGCTTGATTTTTTTAATGTTAGAAATCTGAATGAAAGTAAAATTGATTGAATTTAAATCGTCCTAGAGATAACATTTTTTTGGCCGGACCTTAGTTGAAACTGGATAGGGATTCTCGAGGAGTGCCATAAAATTAGAGTTCTGGGGAGAAAAAAAAATCACAGTTGTTCTTGACATGATGAATGCTAAGGCTCTTTGCCTTGCATTGTTTTATGACTGTACTGAGGAAGATTTCCAGAACAATGGTATAAAACAGTGCTTCTAGGTTCTAGGAAGAACGATTCAGTCATCTTTTCACATCAGCTTATTTTTTAGTGTATCTCGTAGTGCTGAGAAATGGCCTGTAAATATTAGCTTTCCTTTACCCTTCCTTATTCTTGGGAAGGAGGAGTGCTTTCACTCTCTACAGAAGAAATATTATTTTTACCTCTCTACTGAGAAATAATAGAAGTAATAGAAAATTAAAAACAAAAACAAAAACAACCAGTTGCTTAAACACTTAAGTGTTCATTCTCTTCTGTAAATAAATGGAGACATATGGAGTCTTGAGCTCCTGTGTCAGCCTATAAAGTCATCAAGGACACTAGTTCTTTTGATATTTTTACTTCACCATCCTTAGCCTGACTTCCATCCTCAAGGTCACCCCATGATCCAGGTTGGCTGCTGGAGTCTCTGTTGTCCAGTCTCCATTCTTTGTGGCAGGGAGAAGGAAGAAAGGGGTGCGTAGAAAGGATGTTCCACATGCCTGAGTTAGCCTTCTTTAAACAACATTCGTAGAAGATCTACATAATCCTTCCGTTTGTATATCCTTGGCCAACTCTTAGGTTTATGGTTACGTCTAGTTTGAATGGAGCCCGGATGAAGTAGGCTTTTAGCAGGATGCATTGCTACCTGAAAATTGGGTTTCTCTTACTACTAAAGCAAAAAAGGAGAATTAGTATTGGGCACGTAGAAAGATAATCACAGAATTGTCATTTCTCAGGAAATTATATTGACCTGTATTGCAAATACCAATGTGTAATCCTTCTATGATAGCAATCAGGAGGAAGTTGAGGATGGCGGAAGTCATGGGGGAAGTGGTATATGCTTTGAAGTAACTGTAGGTCACAATTTCTGTCATTCATTCATTCATTCACTCTTCACTTATTCTTTGCGTATATATTAATAGAGCTCCTAAGAAGTACCCTCCCTCTAATCTAGCAGTAGGTAGTTACACATTTGTTTAAACTATTCAAATGTATGTGAAGGTTGGAGCCACATACTCCTTGGCCCAAAGGTTCTCTCTGCCATTTATCAGTTGGGTAGATTTGGGCAAGTGGTCTTTGGGCAAGTCATATAATCCCTCTCCATCCCAGGGTAGGTGTCAAGAGACCGCAGAAAGGTCAGTATCCAGAGGCTGAAAGTACAGGTAGGCAGGAGAGAATGGAATGTTCCGGGTCCATCAGGGGATAGGAGAGGGCTTCTCATCCATGCCTAACAGAAGCACCAGAGTCCAGGCACAGATCCTCCGCGACTGGGACTCCTGCTACTGCCCTGCACTGATGCTGGACTGTGGGATCACTGACTGTCCCTTTTTATCTGCCGCGTTGAGGCTCTGCGGAAGGACTAGTTTCTTATTTCGCTTTTCATCAGTAAAGTAAATCTGGACAGAAAGGGTTAAGAATCCCCATCTCTGTCCTTTGGAACAAAGGAGATAAAAATGTGTGACCTCGGGTGGTTATGTTGTGCACCGTTTGTTAAGAATTATTAGTCTGAATTTGTTCAGCGTCTATGCACTTTTTTTCCAGCTCTCTGCTGTGTACATCTAGACATGAATTTTCTATGCCTGAAAGATGATAGCCAATATGACTGTGATTTTCCAACCAAGCAGCAATATAGCGTTTCCTTTACCTAATACTTTGCTCCTTAAGACCTTGCATCACTTAAAATATAATCCCATATGCTCTTTCAGTATGGTAAAGTAGAACGACCTCTGAATACGATTCCACATTTACAAATAGTATGATGGTGTATCCTCTGCTGGAAATGGTTTAAAACTGAAAGCGGTAAAAAGAGATCTCATTTTCCAGGTGACATGAGTGAACCCAGAGATGGAGTAGTGGCTAGATTTTAAAGGGGCATCCCCATATCATACATCACTTCAGGGTCGCTTCTGTGCCCTGAGAAGGCATCTCTCAGACGGATAGGGTGTCACAGTCCTTGGGGCGTCTGACATTTGTTTCTGGTCCAGGATGACTGTCTCTATTGGACAGTTCTTTAGTGAATTTTGCTATTGGGCCTTTAGAATATGTTGTACCTCTATGATTCTGGGGGCCTAGTTTCAGTCGCTGATGAAAGGTATAACATTCAGTCCAGGGACCCATGCTACTGGAAAGGCTTGCTGGTGCCCAGGACCTACATCACACGATGCCCAAGGTGGCATGGTTTGAAATTGGGAAGACGGGTGTTTGGCGCAGCTGGGTCACCTTAGGCCTCCTGGCTCTCGGTTTCTTTGTCTGTAAAACTCGGTGGTTGGAGGAGGTGATCCATTCAGCCCTCTCAGGACTGAAGTTCTCAGTCTGTGAGATGTATTGGTGTTGACCAAAGTCTGTCTTTGGATTCTTTCTTAAAACCCAGTCCTTTGTAAAAAGTTACTGTTAAACTCTGCAGTTCAACCTTTGGGCAGGAATTTGGTGTCAGAATGCTGTATCCTTTTCTTCTTTTTTCTCGTCTTCACTTCTATTTAGTTTCTTTTTTATATATACCTTATTTTTTCTTGTTTTCTTCATTTTCCTTTCTTCTTCTCTATAAATGATTGTCAAGGGCCTTTGAAGAGAATTCTTAAATATTAAGAAATTGCAGTCAGGGAGTCCTTTGTTCCCAAGCCATTTAGAAGATTGCTTTTCCTTTTGTTAAATACAAAAAATTGTCAACCTGTGTCATTAAAATGTGCCAAAAACCGCATTCACCAATAAAACGTGTCAGCTCTCATTATTGCCCCGATATTATTCTTTTCAAAAGCTGAGCGCTCTCCCCAGGCTTTCTAAACAATCTTCGGCTCATTCATCTTCCTGGTTTCGTTACATTTTGAACTTCTCTGGGTCTATATAGGGTGGCAGCCTGTCTTTTAAAAATTAATGGGTTCCAAATGCCATTCAAACCTATTTCCTCCTCAACCTCCCGCTCCTCTCTCCAGACCTGCATGTTAGGAGTCTTATATTCTGTATAAATATTGAGCTGGAGATAGTTTCTAAAGAGGTGTTCGGACTTTTAATTAACACTGACAGCCTGTCTGCTTGGGATTTTGCTCTGCTGTCTCCATGGAAAAGTCAGGCAGGTCAGTATGGAGAGGGGAGGGAGACTCCACAGTGGATATGTTCCTGGCGGCTGGCCCCAGAGACACTGAACTCTGAGCCAACCGTGAAGTCATTTTGAATTTAAGGAGTCTTGCTAATCCAAGGCAATGTGTCTTAATTTGACAAAGTAAAGGCTGCCCGATAAGCAACCCTGACTACAAGTTCTGTGAAACTGGGGGTGTCTGTAAGTTTAGATTGTGCTAGAGAAATGTGGTGATGTGGAAGAATGGGCTCATTTTCTTCTGTTTACTCCTTTTCCCACCCCATCCCCCTCTCCTCTCCGCTCCTCTCTCTCTCCCTCTCTCACTCACTTACTTTGGCCCAATTCAGCCCTGCAGTCTGGCCTCTGCAGTGGCTTGATGTGAAATTTGAGAAACATATGTAGTTTTCTATTTCAGGAAAATGATCTCAGGGATTGAATGTGTTTTTTTGTTGGCTGTTAAGCTCTGATCTTGCCCAGTGTGGTTTTTTGATGATGGGAAAGAGGCTTCGAAGTGCTTTTTATCAGAATTTCGTGTAATAAACCTTAAGGCTGGTTTCTTTAGTTCCGTCCCCTCCCCCCTCCCCAGCCCGCGACTCAATGTCATCTTTTCTGGCAGAAGTGGGAAGAAGTGCGCATTGTTCGTATTACAATCAATTCATTGCTGTTGGCACACATACACAAAAATGGCCACTGTGTCTGTCTTTCACAAAAGCTATTTTAAATGTAGTTCGGTGGAGGACCAGGGGTCTGCATACTGTTGCTCATAAAGCAGCAGAGATTCATGGGAGAGAAGTTGCTTTTGTTCGGCCTTGGAAGGGCCACTATTCTTCTTTGTTCTAGAGGAGAGTGCCAGCAATGGGCCTCGTTCCCTGTAAACCAAACTCCATCGACCCAGCCATGCAGAGGTTGTACAGGCCAGTGTCACGGGGGCCTGTCGGGAGAAGGGCCCAGTGGAGTCAGGCGAGTGCACCGGGGCGAGACTGGCATGGGCCCTGGCTGAGAGGTGGGAGGTGAACTCAGTATTTTCCGTTAGGTCCAACCTGCCCCATGTCTGAAGCATGGCTCCAGCCCTTGCAAGCATCTCCCTCATGGTGGAGAAAGGCTCCATGACTGTGGTTATCCATCAACCATGAGCTTCCTGAAGACAGTAGTGTGTGTGTTTTCATCTTCGTATCCGAGGAGTGCTTGCTGAATTAACAAGAGAATGATGTGCTTCGATGGAGGTCTCCACAGGACATGCTGGGGATGCAGAGAGGAGATCAACTTAGTCACCCTCACACTTGGGGTGGGGTAAGGAGGGTGGAGCATAAGAAAGCACAGGAAAGGCATATCCAGAGGGAAGGGAGCGGACATTCCTGGCGGTATTATGCTTTCTGATCCTTATGTTATATCATTTTTACGGATGAGGAAAATAAGACTCAGAGAGGTCAAGCCATGCATTCAATATCACACAGCTACTAAGGAGCAGAGAAAATCTGAAGCTAGATTTCCTTGGCTCCCAAGCCACGCCCCTTGTTATGGCCCATCTTACTAGCAGAGGTGAAGGATGAAAACCCTAGTTACTCTCACACGGAACTTGGCTCCGCCTTCTTTTTTGTCTTAGGGGTGAACTGCCCGCCTCCTTCGGTTCCCAAAATCTGGCATTTGTTGCAGTAAGTTAGAAAAGCTTAAGAGACTTTTGGGCAGTGGCAGAGATGGGCCTCCCAGAAAGTGAATGCAGTGAACCTTAAGCTTAACCCTCACTTGCATGGGCCCTTCTGAGTGCTGGGAGTTGTTGGGAGTTGTAAAATATTTCAGGTGGGAAGAGGTTGCTGTAGGAAGTATTTCTACCTAGGCATTTCTGATCTGAGAAAAAATGAGACTTTAATCCCCAAAGCTCTAGTTATTTGTTTTAATTTTTTTCTTGTTGTAAATATTCGTCATTACACCTGATTTTATATTTCTAAATTTATATTCCTTTTCTCAAAGAGTCCCCCCATATAACAGCTTCCAAACCTAGATTTGCCCTGGGTTGTGGTGCGAGAGGAAGGAAGGTGAACTAAAGAGTGGGAGGTAGAGTTCAGATTCCGGGGTAACGTGAGAGCCCAGGAACGGGTGGTGTGACCTTGAGCAAGTTACTTACCTTTTCTGTACTGTTTTCCTCTGTACCTCACAGGCTTGTTATGGGGACAGAAAGAACTGATGTGTATAGAGCTTGTAGTCCAGACTGCTAAGGGCTCGGTAAATGTTAGCTGCCCCTGCTGCTGCTCATCTACTTGACTCAGGTAGATGGAGCTTCATACTAGTGTCTGCCATTAAAACACTGACCTTCCGGAGGGCAGAGTGCAAGGATGACTTTAGACTTTCATTAAAAAACCTACAGATTATATCACTTTAGGTGTTTATTTCCTTGCCATCTTTTTTTTTTTTAAGATTTTATTTATTTGACAGAGAGAGAGATCACAAGTAGGCAGAGAGGCGGGCAGAGGGAGAGGGAGAAGCAGGCTCCCCGCTGAGCAGAGAGCCCGATGTGGGGCTTGATCCCAGGACCCTGAGATCATGACCTGAGCCAAAGGCAGAGGCTTTAACCCACTGAGCCACTTAGGTGCCCCTTCCTTGCCATCTTTGACCATCATCCAAATGGCTTCAAATAAATTTTGTTAAATGGAAAACTGGTGATATTTTCACAGAACTGAGACATGAGCTGCCTTCATGTTCTGGCGCTCTTCATCACACACCAGCATTCCTGCCCCATCTGACCTCCTCCCGGGTCTCTGGGCCTCTTCGTGTCCTCTTGCCTTTACACATACTGTTCCTTCTCTCTGGAATGTCCCTCATGCCCTCTTTTCTACTTCATGAACTGTTGCTGGTGTTCATGCTTTAGGGCCCATGTTCAATGTCATGTTTGTCGTGAAGCCCATCAGACTCCCCAGGACTCCTCTTTTATACACTTGACCCTTGACCAGGGTGGGGGTCACTGGCACTGACCTCTACGCGAGTAAAAATCCTCGTCTAACTTTTACTCCTCAACGACTACTAATAGGCTACTGTTGACCGGAACCTTATAGTAACATAAACAGTTGACTAACACAGATTTTCTGTGTTAGATGTATTATACATTGCATTCTACAAAAAAGTAAGTTAGAGAAAAGAAGGTGTTATTAAGGAAGTCATAAGGAAGAGAAAATATGTTTACAGTAGTGTGCTGTATTTATTGAAAAAGATCCATGTGTAAGTGGACCCGTGCAATTCAAACCTGTGTTGGTCCAGGGTCAAGGGCACTGTTGCTGTTTCTTGGCAGGCTTTTCTTCTACTAGCCTAGGAACCTTTGGGGGAAGAAATGACAGTTTATTCACCTTTGCAGCCCCTGGTACAGAGTACATAAAGCCTTAGGGGCTGAGAGATTTGGGGGCATCGACTGGGAAGAGTTTCTCTTATCATGCTATTATGTCTTGGAAGTCATAATACTTTGTTCCAGGAAAATTGTATGATGTGATTACACAGATTCATGTTTTTCCATTGCTTTAGGCTCCAGTTTAAGAAGTGTTCTTGACGTGGTATTGATCTTCAATTTGAAATGACTTTGTAGCCTTTTCTCTTTGTTTCCCTGCTTTTAACCTCTGATTTAAGCAGATAACACTTGGTAAACAACTACTTAAGTTGCCTCCCTCGCCAGACTTTAACTTTATGAGCTCGGGACCTTGTATGTGTTTGGCCCACAGCTCCATCCTTATGTCCTAACGCTGGGATTGGCACAGAGGAATAGTTCTAGAGGTAGAAAAAGGTCTATTTATAATAGTATTAGTAGTTTAAACTCATTACAGCGTACTTAGCATGTGCCGGCTCATTGTGAGCCCTTCAGATACGCTAGCCCTTTCCATCCCCCCAGTATCCCCATGTTATATGTACTGTAATTATCATGCATATTTGGTAGCAAAGGAAACTGAGGCTCAAAGGGGCCAAGGAACCTGTCCAAGATTACACAATTAATGAGTGATAGAACCGGGATTTGAACCCAGGCAGTTGTTCATAGAATCCAGGCTTTTTACTGCCATGGTAAACTGCCCCTCATTAGTAATTAGCTCAGCAATTTTTAACTGAGTATTAAGGGAATCTAATGAGACCTGTTTTTCTAAAGAGTTCATTTGTTAGGTGATTATTCACTTAAATCAGTGGTTCTTCCAAGTGTGGGCCACAGACCAGCATGAATGTCACCTGGAGATAGAGTAGAGATGTGTATTTTCCAGCCTCACCCCTACCTACTGGAGTAGAAACTTGGAAAGGGGGACCCAGTAATCTGTGCTTTAACAGATCCTCCAGGAGTTTCTGATGGATGCTAAAGTTTGAGAACCACTTCCTAAGACTAAATTATTTCCTACGGAATTTTACTCCTTTTAAAAAAAATTTTTTTTTTCCTTTTCTTTCTCCCTTTTGTTTGAGGGTAGAAAATAAAAAAGACGTTTTATTTTTTTCCAGGTTTATTGAGATATAATTGACATCTTATATCATGTGTTTAATTAAGGTGTACATCGTGTCGATTTGCTACACTCACGTATTACGAAATGATTACATCTTAGCATTAGCAAACATGTCCATTATATCCCATAATTATCCTTTCTTTTCGAGTTGAAAACATTTACCATTTACTCTCTTAGCAGCTTTCAAGTATGTAATGATGGCATTGTTAACTCTAGTCACCGTACTGCATGTAAGGGCCCCACAACTTACAGCTGGACGTTTGTACACTTTGACAAACATTTCCCTGTTTCTCCAACTCCACAGCTTCTGGCAACTGCCATTTTACTCTGTTTCCAGGAGTTTGGCGTTTCCACATTCACCTTATAAGTGGTATCATACACTATTTGTCTTTCTCTGTCCGACTTATTTCACTTACCATGATGCCCTTAAGGTCCATCTATGTTGTTGCAAATGGCAAGATTTCCTCCTTTCTCATGGCTGAATAATATTCCATCGTCTACATGTACTGTGTCATCTATATCTGTCCATCAGTCCACTGATGGACACTTGGAATTTTTGTCCCGTATCTTGGCTATTACGAATATGCTGCAATGAAAACGCGTGCAGCTATCTCTTAGAAATCCTGCTCTCATTTCCTTTGGATCTATACCCAGAAGTGGGAATGTTAGGTCATATGGTAGTTTTAATTTTTGGAAGCACCTCCATACTGTTTTCCACAGTGGCTGCACTGGTTTGCATTCCCACCAACAGCGTGCAATGGATTCTACTTGCCAGCACTTATCTCTTTTTGATGATATTTAGGGCTTTTCTTAAAATGAGTCATACTTTTGGATGTCTTGCTTCTGTGAACCCCTGATTTCTGTGACATTTATATGGGGGAACCAAGCTCTAACCTTAGTGAATGTTCTTGCTAAGGTTCTTGAGAGATTTTGAAGTTCTGGGTGGGTCTGTAGCTTGATGATGTTTTGTTTGTTGGTTTGTTTGTTTTTGTGCTGATAGATTTCAGGATCTGAGAACTTTAAGAATACAGTATCACCTTCCTCCAGCCCTTCTCTCTCAGATTCCTCTAATTGGAGGATGAAGAAGGAGCCCAGAGATAAAGGGATTACAGAGAAAGGGGAGGTAGCAGAATCAAGAATGGAAGAACTTGAGTTTCATGTCATTATACTTCCTAGAAGTATCTTCAACTGCTATGGACTCTTGGTTTATACATGGTAGGAAAAATAACAGTGGACTCCGAATTGGACTGGGAATTCTGGTTCAGGGGTGCCTGGGGGGCTCAGCTAGTTAAGCAGCTGCCTTTGGCTCAGGTCATGATCTCAGGGTCCTGGGACTGAGCCCTGCCTCAGGCTTTCGGCTCCGTGGGAACTCTGCTTCTCTCTCTCCCTCTGCCCCTCCCCCCTGCTCGTGCTCTCTGTCTCTGTTTTTTTCTCTCTCAAATAAATAAAAAAATCTTCAAAAAAAAAAAACCAAACCCAAAACCTTAAAATATTCTTTAAAAGACACTTCAGGGCACCTGGGTGGCTCATTTGGTTAAGTGTCTGCCTTCGGTCCAGGTCATGATCCCAGGGTCCTGGAATCGAGTCCCACATTGGGCTCCCTGCTCAGCGGGGCATCTGCTTCTCCCTCTCCCTCTTACCTTCCCCCTTGCTTGTATTCTCTCTCTGTCCCTGTCTCTCTCTCTCAAATAAAATCTTAAAAAAAAATAAATAAAAAGGAATCCTGGTTCAGCTTCTTTACATACGTGATTTTAGGAAAAGGACTTTTCTGAGAAGCAGTTTCTTCATCTGTGACATGGGGATAATATACCTACTTGATGATGATGATGATGATGAAAGTGAGATGATGGGAGAAGTTATTGAGGCACATGGTGAGCATTTAAGTCCTGCCTCTTGTATCTGTGTTGAGGGGAAGCAGAAAGAGCTAGAATTTAATCTGGTCTCTTTACTGGACGGTGTTCTGAGAAATGGATTGTCATTTTGCAGAGCAGCAAGGACTCCGAAGTATTCCAAGTGGCTGGTATTCCAAGAGTGGAGGTCTGGGAGGTCCACTACCAGAGAAAGCCAGGCACCAGGTTAAACGCTTTATGTCTTAAATCTTTTTGTTTTCAAAAAGGTATCTAAAAGTGATTTAACAATGTCAGGATTTAGACTGTGTCTATGAGGTCAGTGCTGCAAGTCAAGGCCTAAGGACTGTAAAAATATTGATGCAACTGTCAGAGGTACATGGTATTTGACCTTCTATTAATAAAGACAAATTATTGCATTTCTGTGATACTTGAGTCTCCAAGAACTTCCCTTAATTCCCGTGGTATTCCATTCCACAAGTACCGGGGCCGTGGGGACGAGGGACGCAGGGTTGAGTTTCTGATTAACGAGGTGGACTATCAGTCTGATTGACTAAACCGAAAGTCAGAGAAGGTTCAGATAACAACATAGCAAAGTTTCCTGAATGCTAACAGGCACAGAAACAACTTGAGTATTTGGTGGTACAGCAACAAGTTTGGCCAGAAGTTACCCACAGAATAAGGAGGAATATGGAGGAAAAATAAGTAGGGTAGCACAGATGCATAGAGAGCAAGGCAGATACTGAGCAGATTAAACCGGGAGCAGAAGGACTTTGTTGGGGGGCTCTTCACAGACATCTGCAGGATGTGGGCAATGGACTGTCCACATGTCTGTCCGCTGACGCCATCTCACTACGAAGACTGCTCCTTTTCACCCAGACCTTAATGGTGGGTCACACTAGCATGGAAAGGTAGGGAAGTATGTTCTGCATTCCTTAAAATAAGTCTCAGCTCACACAGGGCAGTGTTTTTGTTTTTTATTGTCACCTTTGCTGCAGTCAGGGAGCACTTGGGAATCAGCTCGCGAGAGCCTCAGCCTTTCAAGGGAGCTCATTCTTGTTTGACAGCAGTCACGCCAACACCCGTTCTTGCCAACTCTCTGACCTTCGGAACCCTGCGCACTTGGGCCTGACCTGTCAATGTCTGTACAAATCCATCTGGATCAAGGACTCCGCATTTTCAGGAGCCTGGGGGCCCTTCTAATTTTACTCCTCCAGGACTGTTTTGGGAGAAACCAGCTGCTGCTTCTGGTCTTAATGGGATGCGACTATGGAAGGACTGAGTCTGTGGGGCCTCGACTTACATTATGATCCTGCCCCCTTTTATTACAAGTTGCACGTGATGTTTTTAGCCCCTTGTGTCAGCATTTTTTTAACCTCCAGCTATAGTTAATTTTATCTAATTCTCGTTGATCATGATTATTGGACTGTAAAAGTATAATAAGAAAAAAAAAAGTCTTTCCAAAAGCCATTTGTCATGGGCAAACAGGGTACATTGACCTTTCACGTGGGTCTGTTTGGGGGCTTGGGGCCATAAGGGTCAGTTCACATGTGGCCGTTGGGACTACTCTGTGTGTGTTTCAAGCAGTCCAGATGTTTTGAAATTTTGCAGAATGAGAAAGAAAAGCTAGAGAAAAGTCGGATTTGATTTGACCAGAACCCAATTGGCTAATTAGGACAATAAAATTCCTGGTGGAACTTGTTTGTGTCTTTGCAAAATAGTAATGAATAGCCTTACTTCATGTTTACATAGTCCTCATCTTTTTAAAGAACTTAAAGCAGCTTTATGCCCTCTGTTTCCGAAATATATCTGACATGTTGAACGTGGTTTCAAAATGCAGGCATGTCTTCATGAGGGACGAGTGGGTATGGTCATAATATGGGAAGTACCTGAAATTGGTGATGAGGACAGCTGGTCAAGCTTCCAGTAACTACAAGGCATTTTAGTATCTGTTTCTTCGTTTGTATTGTGGGGATAATGATCATCCCCGTATCATAGGGTTCTTGGGACCATTGACAGTGCTAATACATGTAAAGCATTTACATACTAATTCTGGCACATGATCAATTCTCAATAAATGCTCTTGAGTTAGTTTTAGTATCAAATATGAATTGTATGTCTGTGCTGTCACTTATTAGTTGTATAGTGTTGGGCAATACCAGTAGCAATCAAAACGGCTGCCATTTATTGAATATTAATCTACAATGCCAGGCCTTATGTTGGATACTTCATATACATTACTTCTCTCTTAATCCTTTCTCTAACTCTCTGCAGTAGGTAAGATTATATCCGTTTTTATAGATGGGTAAGATAAGGCTTAGAGATGTTCAGAAACTCGCCCACCATAACAGAGCTAGGCCAGTGGCAAAGCTGACTCTCTAAAGTTCTTGTTCTGAGTTAGCTACTTAGGTTTCTTGGGCCATGGTTTTATCATTTGTAATAGGAATGACAATTATTATTCGTAGGGGCTATATATTTTACATAAAGTGTTTGGCACTTATCGGGCGCTGTCGACATGAGGCACGGTGATACTATTATCCTCTCTGATTAGAGGCTTCCTTCCATACGACAGAGTTTTGTTTTTTCTTTTTTCTGTTCCTCATACCATGTAGGTACCTGTAGGGATTGGAAAAAAGTTCTCAAGGAGGGGTGCTTGCATTTCTGAGAACTTTAGGGTCACACGCCTGGTCTGGTGCTGTGTACACGTGGCTATCTATGTGTACTGTGTGTACTACAACCCTTCTGTCCCATGTAGGAGTGGACGCATACTGAATCTGGGGCCCGTGTAAAGAAAAGCACAAACGTTCATGCCCTGGAACAGGTCCATGTCTTGGCCCCAACATTCTGCTTTTCTGTTTATTCTGAAAGCTTCTGAGGAAAAGGGCTCCGTGAAAGCCACGCATCTGGGAATCAAGTGAGTTTGGATGGCAGGTTGGAATCAACATTATACATACGTTTCTGGCACTAGGAAGCAACAACAGTCCTCTAGACTGGTACAGACACATGTAATTATCTGTGATAATTTTAGTTTTAGCCTCCATGTCTTACCGTAGTGAGAACACATTACAGAATTGAACTGCGGACCACCTCCCCATTTCTTTCCTCTCCTGCTGTAGTCAGAACACTGAACTGAACTGAATTAATGAGCACCCACCTCATTAATTCATCCACTGAACTCTTTCACTTCTCCACCCCCTGTGGTACAGCTTCAGCCTTACCATCTACCATAGGGACACGCTTAATCCCTTTACTGTGGTTTATGTCATTAACACAAATCCCAGACATTTCTTCTCACCTGCGGATCAGGCCCACATCCTCCAGAAAAAACAAAGTTTTAAGGAATTATCCTCTTAGGGCATATTGTAAAGTTTATCATTTTAAAGATTGGTTAGTAGGAACAAAATATGTTTGGGGAACTTCATTTTTCTCTAACACTTTCATTTTATGTATTCTTTATAGTTCTTAAAATTTTGTGTCAGATGATTTATCATCATTGTTCTTGTACATAATTTTGGAGTTTTGCTTCCTTGAGAAATTTGGAGATTGTAAAATTGACATTCTGCTTTTAATTTACCTTTATAAGATATGAAGAATTCCCAAATGGAATTTTTTGTTTTTTTTTTTGGGGGGGGTACTTTTTCTTGAAAGACTTTTGACATAAGTGTAACTAAACAATCAAACATTGTATGTATTCTTTAGTGTTGTTTTATATTATGAGTGTTGGAAACAAGCAGTGCCATAAAGATGAGAATAAAATCTCATTTTTTATAGTACTTTGCTTTATATTATTTAACTTTTTTATATGGATTCATAGTCTCATAAAAGATAGAGTGTTCTTTGTTAATTCAACTAGGTAATGTCCTGTCTCTTGATATCAGTCTTTTATCTATTATCGATCTATTATTATTACATTATTTCACATTTTTAAATAATTGGTTGGTACATGATATTAACAGTTTTCAAAATCATCAATAGCATTTTGCATTCACAATAATATGAATAATATGAATAATGAAATATTTATATTCAACTAACTGGTACATCTTCACCATATAAAGCCCATAAAGAATTTTTTTCACCCCTCAGCTGGATCTGAACCACTTACATATATTTAGAAGGGAACATTATGATATTAACAATAAATCCCAAACTGCTTTTATTAATGACTATTGTTAAACTATCTAGATATGACGGAGAGCCTTGTGATGATCACCATCATTGATCACACACAGGTTAAATAATGCCAGAATGGATGTTGAAATAAGAACACCAGAGACTGAAGCCAGTAATAAAGCTGATTAGTAATGGGTAGATGCTGTTGCCATGCTGAACTGGAGTATTTTCTTGATTGATCCCCGTTTTAGACATGTAGAAAATGTTGAAGGGTCTGAGATGTTAAGTAACCTGCCCAAGGTCATATGGCTAGTTAAGTACTTGCCAGAATTTAAATGATGAAACTCATGCTTTTAACCACTACAGTCCTGCAAGCCACTCGATATGTATCTGTCTATTAAGGAAATCAATTCCCTCAAGGAATTGATTCTAGTGATGAAGATAAATAATCATCATAAACTGTAAGTCAATGTGAAAAATGTTGTGACTGCAGAATGAACAGCACAATAAGAAGCATATGAGTGGCAATAAATTGTGGTGGGCCTGGGGACAGAATGAGGGAAGGAATGGGAGAGAGTAGCATCTCAGAGAGTGGTTAGCTCCATCCAGAGAATCAGGCAAGGCCTTACAAGGTAGGAAATGAACGATGAGTGGGAATCCACCAGGTGGATGATGAGGACCACCTGGCAAATAGGCAGCATGTGCAAAGGAAAAACCATGGTCCATCTGCAAAATCGTGAGCACGCGTAGGATTTGGAGAGAAGAATAGAAAGTCCTGCCACGCTTTACTCAGGTTTGGGGCTCTAGGAGTGGTTCTGGCATGGGCGGTGGAACCAGACTGCGTGGCTCTAAACCCTGACCCCACTGCTGCATGGCTCTGTGGTGTGGGACCAGTGTCCCAACTTTTCCGTCTCCCCGTTTCCTTATTCGAGATCACAGCCTGGTTGTGAGAATTGGAATGATACCGTAAAGCACTTCAAACATGTCTGCCGTATTCGTTATTACAAATGATGCTATATTGTAATTACGTGGCTAGCGGTTATTCTTAAATTTCAACCTACTGGTGAGGATGGTGCCTGGAAAGGTAATTGGCAGCCATATGGGGTGGAGTGTCACTTGGAACAGAGGACTGAGGCTAGAAGTCGGGAAGTACCATGGTATTCCCCGGGGGTGTTGGAGGGCTCTGCTCACGTAGCGAGAGTGGAGGTAGATCTGGAAGATGCTTGGAAGGCAGATCCTTTGGGTTTTGGTGGAAGATTAGGTGAGGATGGGGAGAAGCCTCTTCTCTCAGTATTCAGGAGTCATGCTGGGTGGATGCTGAGGTCCATATGACATCGAGGTACCACTGGGGCGTTTGTGAGTACGCTCAGTGGAAGCAAGCTCCTCACTGAGCTCCCATCCATGCTGTGCATGCTGGGTAGTGTTCTCTTCGTGATGGTTTCAGGGTTCAGCTGACTTCGATGTAACACATGATGATGAACATATTTACATAATGTGTGGCTGGTGAAATCATGGAAGATTGGAATTTCCCATTTTAATTCCATTTTAAAGATGCTTTTAAGGAAAAGGATATAATTCATTTTTCAAACAGCTGAAATGTTATTTTGGCCTCTTGAATCAAAGGCATTCCGCAAGTGTTTTCTTTATTACATGCCTTAAACTTTAATTAGAATTTAATTATAAGATCCTGAAGGCATGAGTAAGAGGAGCAGATGGGACAGTAAAAGCAGCTTAGTGAGGGAGGATTAAAGATTAAAAGTCGCTTGTTAATGGCATAAGGAATGAACACAGAGCTAAATTACCATGCCTTTTTGCTATTCTGATGCTTTTTCAGTTCTGAAACCTAGTTTTATTCCTGGTTTGAAGCTGAAGAATCTCATAGATTAGGTTTTCAATTTTTTTTTTTTCCCCATTGCCAGAGTAGGTTTGTGCATCTAGAATAAACTCAGAGGACACTATTTGAGTTTTCATTCTAAGCTCAGAAGGAAACTTTACAGTTGGTACATATTTTTGACTACAAACAGAGAAAGCAGAATCAGGATATAGTCTTTTCTCCCTCTCCTGCCTCAAAGTATGCATTAAAAAAAGATGGATAGATGTTTCAGGTGTTGTTTATACGGCTGTGCTTCTAGAACGTGGCTGGACTCGTGTCATTTTTATAATGTGCACCCTGGGGCATGCTTCAGTGTCAGTGGATCTGGGATGGTGGAAGGAACACTGTGCACGAAATGTATAACTTCATAACTGAGATCTTGAACAAATCACTTCCTCTGACCCTCTTTCCTACCTGTATACATTGTTAAAGAATTCTTACTTCTGTGTTGTTGTTAAGGATTTAATCTGAATGCAGTAATTCTGCAAGGGTTTCTGAGGGCCTATTCTCAAGAAGCTTAAACACCAAAAGGGAAAATAGGCCAATAAATAAATAAAAATAACATAATGTGCTATCGCAGAAGATATATGTCAAGTGCCAGGGGGGTAGGAATTATTAACACAGACAACTAGAGGCAGTAGATAATATGTATATAAGAATTTTGTAAATATAAGGTGCTCTATAGATAGAAGCCATTTACATATATAAGACCGTATAATTAGAGATCCACACCCTTCGATTATTCAGAAAATAGGTACAACATGATGTGTGACAAAATGGTATTTTATTCCTTCTAGCACTTAGTACAGTGCTTTGTACATAGTAGGGGCTCAAGTCATAGTTGCTGAATTGAGATGAAAGAGGTTCACATCATCTCATTGATAAATGTGAAATGAGCATGAGAGAGATTTTGTTAGAGCCGGAGGGGGCAGTGTGAGTCTCTGACTCCCGGCCGTCTTGTTTTCTGGGACTGTTTGCTGTCTCCTCAAGAAGTTAGCTCCAGTGCCCCTCCTGTCTTTAGCCTGGCCTACAGTTGGCCTTTGTGTTTTGCCCACCTTGGACCATTGGCCCGAGGAGCGGGAACACCTTGGGGCTTCCCAGGGGCATATTTAGGATGATCCCCTGCTAAACTGAATGATTCCACTACTTAATGCCTTTGCCCCTTGTTTTTCTTTCCTTTTTGAACCATACATTTAGAATCCTCTCTCTTGTTAATTGCAGTCTTAACGCCAACTAGACAACATTTGAAAAGAAAAGGAAGGACAGATAAATGAAACAAGTAGCATTCTATCTCATAACATCCAGGGCCTTTTTTTTTCTTTAAATATCTTGATATACAATAGATTCTGGTTATTTGCGGACTCCATATTTGCGAACTCTTCTACTTGTAAAGTTTTATTTGTAACTCCCAAATTAGTACTAGTGGGGTTTTTGCGGTCATTCTTAGACATGTGCAGAGCAGGGAAGAATTTTCGAGTTGCCTGATACATGTGTTCCCAGCTGAGGTTGAACAAGATGACCCTCTCTCTGCCTTCTTATTTCTGCTCTCATACCATAACCACTGTCCTTTTTTTTTTTTTTTTGAAGATTTTATTTATTTATTTGAGAGAGAGAGAATGAGCAGGGGGCAGAAGGACACGCAGGCTCCCCGCTGAGCAGGGAGCCTGACAGGGCTGCATCCCAGGACCTTGGGATCATGACCAGAGCTGAAGGCAGACGCTAGACCGACTGAACCACCAAGGCACCCAAATGCTGTCCTTTTTGTGGTCTTTTAGTGCCACATTTTGCTTTTTTGTGCCTTTTGTGAGTGATTTCAATTTTTAAAACGGCTTCAAGTACAGTGCCGAAGTGCTGTGTTTCTAAGTGCAAGAGAGCTGCATTGCATCTCACAGAGAAAATACTCATGTAGATAAGCTTCATATAGGCGTGAGTTCAGGGCCATCGGCCATGTGTTCAGTGTTAGCGAGTCAACAATATATACTT
Source organism: Potos flavus (assembly GCA_028534135.1). Lineage (NCBI taxonomy): Eukaryota > Metazoa > Chordata > Mammalia > Carnivora > Procyonidae > Potos > Potos flavus. The sequence goes on along the minus strand of CM052900.1, from coordinate 123,862,367 downwards.
AATGGGGTGTTTTTAAACAGAAGCATGCGTGAAACAAGGTTGTGTGTTGATCCGTTGATGAAAATGTGACCAGCGGCTCACAAGACCCTAACCCTGTGTTTCCTTTGGGAACAACGGTTCGGTATTCACTGACGCAGCATTTGCGGAGACTTTATAGAACATGACTACTGCGAATAATGAGAACAGACTGTCTTTCTCCCTTTCCACTTGCTCTTTCTTGATCCCTCCATCTGACAATACCTCAATCTCTGTGTTGTATACAGTAGGTATATATTTGCTTAAATTACACACACGTGCCTTTAGCAATGACGACACACTATTTTAACTTAGCACTGGTGTTGACCTTTGGCCTGTTTGCGCTCAGATCCATCTGCTGCCCTTGCATTGTTCTATTGTGCATTGCAGGGGGTCGACCCCTGCCATCTGACATTTGGACACTCGTGGGAGATGGGAGGGCAGGAAGAAGAGGGAGGCTGGTGTGTGGGTCCATCCCTCTCTCTGCCTTGGGTAACATTGTTGGCAGTGGCCACATCCCCTTCGTGGCTCTCCTACCCTCCAGGCAGTCCCCTGTGGCTCCAAATGCTAACAGATGACTTCGGCTCTTGGGTCCCAGCAACTGTACCTTCTTTCCTTGTTCTGTCAACTTCCTCTTGTTGCTAATCTGAGTTTCTTCCTTGTCCCCATGTGTGAACATCAGATTCAAAAGCCAAGGCAGGATGAAAAATGAGAGAATGGTAGCAAGGGTTGCACACTGTATGAGAGGGACTGGGAAAGGGGTGGAGGGAGTGGTCTGCCATGGGCCATATGTGTCGAGTGCATGAGGCTGGAGCCCCGCATGCACAGGGTAAGCAGCTAAGATGCCATGGATGATTGGAAAGCAGCCAGGACCTCTCATCCGGAGCTTATTTGTCTGGAATATGATTCCCTTAAACTTGACTAGCTCATCCACTGAGGGAGAAAAAAAAATCTATTCTGATAATTATTCTGACAGGGCTCTAACAGGGCGTCTTTCCCTAGAGTAAAAAATATATATATTTCTGGCTTCTTTTTATTCCTCTTTTCACCTTAGGACCCTTTCTCCCAAGAGTGTGTGGTCTCTTGTGAGTCTTCTACTCCATTTTGAGCCTCTTGTGTTGGCACAGTCCTTATTAAAAATGCATTTTCTCTGAGTCTGGTGTGCACCCTCTGAAGTGTGGGCGAACAGAAAGGCCTTCAGAGCTGAAAGACATTTTTGAAGAACCACTATACCAGGCGGCATTAAATATTGATCACCTGCCGCATGTAAATTGTTCATCTTCTTGCTTTAACTCTTGGACCAGAATGTTTCTTGTCCCTTTTCTGCTAAAGTGGAGATCACAGCGAAGCTGCTTTTGACCCTGCCACGAGTTGTTTGCATGTCCCAGGAATATGGGACATTTCTCTGTCCTTAGGGAAATACTAGGAAAGATGGCTTCTGTCAGCCTTTCATTGGAGGAAGGGCCCGATGGGCAATGATGGGGGCAAAACACCCAGATTCTGTGGGAAGCAGAATAGGCTCTGCCACTTGCAAGCTGCGTGGGCTTGGGAATCAGATATTTACCATTTAAGTTTGTTGTGTCTGTGCAAGGAGGCAGCACACGCCCAGCACTGAGCACAATTCCTGGCCCCTCGGGGGGCTGCTGTCCAACGAAGCTCTCACCTCACTCTCCTTACTTTGTAGGTTTATCTGAGGCTTTCCCAATACATTTCTCAGCAAAAGCATCCAGTATAATCTTATTAAACAAAACCATTTTTGGAATGTTTTTGTAAAAAAAAAAATCTTGATCTTGCTAAAAAAAAAACCTACAGCATCTCCATGGTTTGTTTCAGCCCTCTTTATTCATATCTGAAAACATCAGAAGTTTGGATATTTTCGGCATACACACGTGCACACTCATATATGTGTGTATTTATATGTATGTTTTTTCTCTCTGTGTGTATATGTATGTAGATGCAGGCACACGTATAGAACTCTTTAAGAAGCGTTCTTCTAGTGTTTTATTTTCTTAAAGTCTGTACTTCACATCATTTTTTGCCCCCAGAACTGTTTATCCTCACTCCAGACATGACCGTTGGAAAGGTGGCAGGAAAAACAAACGGCTGGTGTGTTTTGGGGCAGTCTGCATTCCTTTTAACTCTCTGAGACCAGGCTTATGCTTGGGCTTTCAACCTATTTGTCCTGGGGCCCAACCACTTTGATTTGCTTGAAAATTATCCTGTTGTTCATGCTCCCGAGAGCTGCCCCAGAGCTTGCTTGAGTTCGCGAACTAGAGATCTATGAAGTGTTTGATTGTATTTGTAACTTTACCCATGGCAGCCTTGACTGGCCTTTTGTTTTCTTATTTAACTTTTATCCTCATAACCGTAACCTAATTTAGTTTTCAAATCTCCATCCTCTCCCATCCCACAATTCCTAATCCCTCTTTTGTCCTCAGATTTTCCTCCAAAGTCAAAAGAATGACATTTAAATCCATCCTTTAGGAAGTGTCTAAAACGCAACACGCACATAGCATTACTGTCTTCTTCTGGATTTCATAGGAAGATAAACGAAAGTTTCAGAATGTAGCCTTGGAAAAGCACTGACATAGGTTGTGGTGCAGCTTGGGAGGGGGAGTGTGGATTTTGGAAAGCGTCAGGACACTTACCTAGCCATGGTACAGACTTTTCCTTCCTCCAGGAGGGGCCCAGGAGCCAGGGCTGTGGATGGCTTAGACAGGAAAGGATTGAAGGGATAACTGCTTCCAGACCCTGATCCTTGAACACGCTGCCATCACTCAGGCTCGTGAGAAAGGGATCAGGAGACCTGAGAGGGCTAGGGAGTTCGCAATCCCCCTCAGCTCCAGTTTGCCTGTGCTCATCTCCAGGTGTGTCCCCAGCGTGAGGGAAGATACGGCGTCCCTCAGTTAACCCTGCCGCAACTCTGGAGAAACAGGGAGGAGTTCTCTTTCACAGGTGAGGAAACTGAACCTCTGGGAGGTAAGGAAATGCAAGGAAGAACTAGGATTACAAGTCTGGATTACCCAGTTAGTAGATTTTCTTTCTCACCAGGTTTTTTCCTCCTTGGTTTGTAGGGCCCTTTGGAGATTTCCTTCCGATGATATTGCAGCGTACATTCTAATAACCTTGTGAAGAGGTGGTATCATCCGCATTGAGAGAGGAAACCCCTGAGGATTAGAGGGGCGGGTCATGTGCTCAAGGTCACACAGGACACAGGAGGTGACTCTGGGATTTGAGCCCAGCTGTGGCTCCAGCACTTTTGCCTTGTGTGTTACACCTGCTCTTCATTTTAAGAGTTCAGGCTGTTGGCATGAGGCCACTCACACCAGACGTGGTCACTGTAAGGCAGTCGGGGCAGAGGACTTGTGTTTCATGCTCTCTTGCGATCTCACTTAGTTTCTAGCGTTGTGGAGATTTAAGACAGAGGTAGGCTTGCTTTCGGAGTCTCCGTCTCCTCAGAAACCGAGATACAGCCTTAATTGATTTGGTATTGCTATGGAATGGGAGTATCTGTATGTACCAGACAGAGTACTTGGTCTCGATGCACATACGTTCACGTTGACCTTGTAACAACGCCGACATTTTCTGTAATTTGTACATGCGGAAGAATCGAAGCTGAATCACTTGCCTGCCCCTTGTCACACTACTAGTCAGTGGAGGAGTGGGGATTTGAGCCTAAGAGTCCTTACACCAAAACTATAGTCCTTCCTCTCAGCCTATGGGATATCTGCCTCTCAGAGCGTATACGGGAATTTCCAGTAGCATGTAAGATGATTTATAGTAGTGTAGGGACAGGTGTTAAAGAACATAGACTCATGTGCTTGAGAAGTGACTCTTCCCTTTTTAGTTGTCTTATAAGCCATCTTATTACATCAAGGAGCAAGTCTTAGCTGCCAGGATGCCTTTAACAACTTTCTAATATTTGCACTTTTTTTGGTTCTCTTCGCAAGAAAGAACAGGACTCAGGCTCTGAGTCTGAGTCAATAGAACCTAAAACATAAAAACATCCATTATATTTTCATTGTATGTTTATATTTTCTCCAATTAAAAAATACTACCTGTTCATATACCCATAGTATAATGTATATTTAAAGTATAGGTAATAATCTAATGGACGTCCATGTACTTATCACCTACTGAAAAAGTAGACTAATTTCAGGTACTCTTGGGGCCCTCCATGTATCTCTCCCCATCACATCGTCTTCCTGTCTGTCTCAGCAACATTTTACGTATCATTCCACAGGGGTCCGAGTTAGGTGATAAATATTTGTGCTACATTGTTACCTAGCTTTGTCAGTCATCTTACTAAGATCTCTTTCTGGGTCAGAGTCTAACCTAGGATCACACGGTGCATTTAGTTCTCCTATCTGCTTTGTCTCCTGTGACTTGGAACAGTCCTCAGTCACTGCCCATCTTCCATGACCATGATGCTTTTGAAGCATCATGTTATTTTGTGTCATGTCTCAGTTTGCTTGGTGCTTCCTCAAAATGAAATTCAGATTATGCATTTTTGTCAGGAAAACCCCAGAAATAATATTGCGCTCTCCATAGTGCATCGTATCAGGAGGCACGTGATGGGAATTTGTCCTGTTGCTGGTGAAGTCAACAGGGGATGGTACCTGCTGAAGTTGGTGTCTTTCAGTCTCTGCACTGTAAAGGCACCATTTTCCCTTTTGTAATTAATAACTGCCTTGTGGGGAAATAGCTTGCGATTTTGTAAATATCATACTTCCTATCATACCTTTGCCTACTAATTTTAGCATCCATTGTTAATTCTTGCTTGTAGCAATTATTCCTGTGGTTTTGCCAGATGGCATTTTTCTGTTCTTAATTCCTTCTATATTTGTTAGAATCTCCACTGTCAGTGGCTTTCTCTTTGTCTCCCATTTATTTATTCTTTCAATTATTTATATCAGTATGGACTTATGAATTACTTTCTTCTATTGCCTTCAATCCATTACTATCATCATCTCGCTCAGAGAGTCACAGATTTCACCATTGGGAACCCCTTCAAGTTGGCTTCTGTGTCCTTTCGACTTGTCCTCATTTTCTTTTGGAGCACGTCTTTCCTTTCTGGCACCATTGGGTGTCACTTAGGACTCTCCTTGTTCCAGGCCTGGAATCAGCTCATACTCTTAAGGAACCCTGAGAGAAGCCTTCTCTTGCTGTTCTGCTTCCTGTCCTCCCAGTCAGTAGGTCCATCCACTACAATATGATGTTCACCCTTCCCAGTGCACTGATGCTGCTGTTGTGAAAGTCGCTGCTAATGCGGTGGGTATTCTTGGTTCTTATGTTACCGTGTCTCAGACACCTATGTGTCCTGCATCAGATCCTTTCAGGGGGGCGGTAAAGAAAAGTTGCATCATTTCTTGATCCAGCTGCCCATGTGGCAGTCAGTGCTGTGCAGGGCATTCTGCAGGTTTAAACAGTGCCTCACCTCGTGCCGCCCGCCTGCCTTGCATGCCGTCCATTGTGTAGCATGACACTTCTCTGTTGATGCCACCTCTGCGTCTCACTCACCCACACGTGCGCAACCTGGACCTGTGGGGAATTAATGCTCCATTTCCCCTCATGGTGAATGGTTCTAAGATACAGTCTGTATGGCTCGGGAGACTGGAGTGTGGAGGTTGTGGATGGTCCTCTGGATGGAGAATGAGTCACTCTTGTGGAACCAGCTTGATAACACAACTTCATCTTGCCTCTCCCGCTCCTTATTTGTTTCACTCCCGGTGTCCCATCACTCTCCTCCTGCTCCTGGAGATTTTGCTTCCTAATGCAGTGCCGCTACGTAAACCCTCCCACTCAGGGTCTGCTTTCTGGAGGATCCAAGCTAAGATATACTGTATCGAATACCCATTCTCTATAATCCCTTACCTTCCACAGTATCATATGTCCATTCATTCATTTATTCATTCATTCATTATAAACTTAACTTATTGAGACCATCTCTGTGTGAGGCATTGTGTAAGGATAGACAAAGTCCTTGACCACATAGAACTTACTGTAGTGTGGGGAATTAACGGAATACACAATTAAGCAAATACAAATGTAGCTGAACGATAAGTGCTCTGAGGAAAATGCAGCAGGGAAAGCAGTTGAAAGTGGGTCAAATCAGGAATGGTGTTGAGAAGGTTAATAAGTACTCTGTGAGAAGGTGACCTTTGACTGGAGAAGGGGCCAATGAGAAGACAGGAGCTGAGGGAAGAGTAATGCATTCAGGAGGAGGAGCAAGTTCAAGTATAAGGGCCTTCAAACAGGTGTATGTCCTTGACCTGTTGGGAGAACAGCAAAGGGCTCAGTGTGACCAAACATAGAGGGGCCGGTTGTTGGAGATGCAGCCAACAGAGGTAGAAAGAGACCCCTCCTTGAAAGACAATGGGGTGTGTTTCTGGATTTGCATTTTTGTACATGTCCTGGGAGGTCACTGGATAGTTTTGGCAAAGGAGTGATGTGTTCTGATTTACATGTTAATGAGTTTTTTTTTATCTGCTGTGTGGGGAATGGATTTTTGGGCCATACGAGTGGAAACAGAGGGGCACATGGGTGGCTTAGATGGTTAAGTGTCTGCTTTGGACTCAAGTCATAATCTCAGGGTCCTGGGATTGAGCTCTATGTTGGGTTCCATGCTCAGCGGGGAGTCTACTTCTCCCTCTGCCCCTCCCCCCTTGCTCATGCTTTCCCTCTCTTTCTCTCTCAAATAACTAAATAAAATCTTAAAAAAAAAAAAAAGTGGAAACAAGTAAGAGGCGATTGTAATAACTCCGGTGAAAAGTGATGGTGTTTTGGACATGTGTCGAGATGTGGGGTGTATGTCAAAGTTGGTGCAGAAAAGCCTTAATGATGTGGGGTAGGGAGATGTCAGCAGAGCAATGAGGGACGGATGTGTGACCGCTCTGTACCCTTAACTTGGTGGTACCACACATGTTCTCACCCTTCTGATGCGTGTTTCTCGGTCTCATTCAGAGATTCCTCTCTTGGAGTCTTTCTGTGTTAGTCTTCAGAGGCTTCTGATCTTAGCTCTCTGCTCTTCTCATTCACCAGCGATTCTACAATGCAAGTCACAGACTCATATTCCTGCTGGACTAGGATCCCAGAAGGCAGCACAGGGGAGGCGGGGCAGAGAATACGGGCGTGCACCGACCCCGTGCGAGTAGAGGCAGGCAGCCTGGGTGGGCTGTGCGGTCTGAACCTGGTCTGGAGGGCTTCCTGAAACGAGCTCTCGCTGTCTGTGTTACCCAGAGTGGGAACGCTGGCTCCCAGGATCGCAGAATCTCCTGAGTTTTCAAGATAAGCTAGAAATCCAGATTTCAAAAATTCCCCATCTTAACATTTTTATATATTGGCTGAAACTTTTTTTTAGAACTCTGGGTGGTGGCGAGGGCCAACAAAATATGTCTGTGTTCCAGATGTGGCCCTTGGGCCACTGGTTTGCAGCTTCTGCCGAAATACTCTTTCTGGGGTTACTCAGTGGCTTGGTTTCTCGATTTAATTTGCGGGCCAGTGACTTCTGAGTCTATATTCCCAGCTCTGTTCTTGGAAATGTCGCCAGCCGCTAGACCTAGCTCCAGAGCTCTCCACGGTCGTGTCCCACCAGCATATTCTGGATTCAGATTCCCCACTCCCACGTCCCTCTCCTGCCTGTTGCATCTTAGTGACGGGCTGTCTCTTCTCAGGGGTGCAGACTGACACCTGGCTTCATTCCTGCTGCCTGCTCTGCTGAGAAACTGCCTGTTGAGAAATCCATTGATGTCTTGTTTTTGTGTCCCTTTCTAAATATTTTTTAATGTGCCACCTCCTCTCCCTTTCTGCTACCACCTTAATGTAGTCATTCAGCTGGCTTTGGAACCAATATGGCTAAGTCTGCATTCTTATACCCATTTCACAGGCAATGAAACTGAGATCTGGAGAAAACTCGTCATTTGACCAAACCACACAGTAGCAAGTGTCAAAGTGGCGATCTGAACGCAGGCGGTGTTATTGCAGAATACATACTATTCATCAGTACAAAATAATAAATTGATCATCTCTATTCCCAGGATTTAAATGACAAGTATATGATTTTGTTAATCATTACACAACTTGTATGCATATCAAATCATCACCTTGTATACTTGAAATATATTTGTCAGTTATTCCTTAATAAAGTTGGGAAAAAATAATTCAGTGGCAAAAACATAAAAAAGTAAAAACTAAATAAATGAATTCTATATAAAGAGAAGTGGAGGTCATCAACTAGAATCAAACCTTCTAGTAAGCTAAGAAAAAAATATATTTTTAGTTACAGTATCCTCTAGATATGAAATGATGCTTGCTAAATCCTCAGAGTATTTGAAAACACATCTTTCCTTTATAGATTTTTAGTTCTTCCTTGTTTTAGACAAATTTGCTGTATGCATGAGATGAGCTGGACGTTCGGTATAAATTGTGAAAGTTTGGTGTTCACACTGAAAACATTTTAATATCATTTACAGATACATCCTTGGAAGGGAGTCCAGATGTGTGACATTAAACAGTAGTGACCTCTCCTGACAGGGAGCCGGTTACCTGCTGCCTCCGAGCCCCACTTTTGGATGGGCTCTCCTCAGTCATCTGATTTTTCCGATTGCCTTCACCCAGCTGTCCCAGCAGACAGGCCTGGCCTGGCCCGGCTCCAAGAGGTAGATTCTGCCCGCCACCCCTCTCCGTGACATTTGCCAGATTTTCTTTCCTTTTCTTTTTTGGTAATAGAAAACCGCTGGCAACTGTACTTCGATCATGTGGCAATACCCACTTAGTGGTTGGTTTTCTGCCTCCTTCAGAGGATAGCTTCAATTTTGGAAGGACAGTTTTCGTCATCTCCAAGAGAACAAGTTTCTTCCTTGGTGCATTGATGCTCTGGGTTCAAACACAACCAAAAGGCTTTGCAAGAAACCTGCAGGAATTTTTACCACCAAAAATATAACTATAATGCTTATGAGCTTAACCTTTGGAATTCAGACTTTCCTGGGTTGGAGCCCCAGCTCATTTCTCTGAGCCTAGTTTTAATCTGTAAAATGGGAATAATGATACTTACTGCATAGGATCATTAAGTGGATTAATTGAAATGTTGTGAAAGTGTTAGTTGAGTACTTGGCACATGATAAGCACTCTGTACATTTTAGTTGTTACTGTTGTTACTATGGTAATTATTTTATTATTGTATTGGCTCATTTAACAGTTCTTCAGTTTGCTCCCTATTATGTACTCTCCCCGTAGAGCTCACACATCGAGGGGACTCCTTAACTACTGTCAACCCGTGCTTGATCCGCATGTCTTCCTGTCCAGATTTGAATTAAGTAATCAAACAGAATGGGTATCTTCTACGTGCCAGGAACTACACTAAACCCTGCACACTTAAAAATGGGGTCCTGTGAAATTTCACCGCTTTTCAAGCTGAAATGACATTATCGTGGTTCCTCAAATGCGCCCTCTCTCCGCCTACCTGCACGCTTTCTCACAGATTGTTCCTAAGATGTGGAATGCTCTCTTTCTCTTAGCAAGCTGGCGGATTCCTACCTTTAGCTCAGATCTCATCAGAAGCCAGTTCAACTCCCCAAGGGAGATTGAAGTGTTTTTGTTTTGTTTTGTTTTTTCTATTGTCCATGTACTGTGTTTTGAAATTATTTATGATATTCTCATGAGTGTGTGGATCATAATCATTTGCTTATATCTCTCTCTCCTGGAGTAGGAACATTTTGAGGGTAGAGACTGTGTCTGTTTACTTTTGTATTCATAACAAAGTGCTCATGGGGACGTAATTCTGTTTATGGGTGAGTTGGATAGACGAATGGGTGGGTAGATGGGAGAAAGAAATGACACATGGTTTAAAATACGTGAAAGGACCAATGAATTACATGGGGACCTTGAGATCTTGTCACACGTGTAGGGGAGACAGGAATGCAAACCCTCTCAGGGTACAGTGAGAAATACTTAGAGATCTGTAGAGTGTAAACAGCTGGTGACAAGTAGCACATTGTTTCAGCTCTTCCATGTTTATTTACTTATTTGGTTATTTTTAAGTCATTCAGGTAGCAATCATAAACATCCAGACCTCTGGCTTCCCAGATTCGGTCACACTGGGCCCATTGTCCTGCATGAGATGGTGTAGTCAGGAGGAGCTGAGAGGCACGCGTGGGCATGCGCTCTGCAGCTCCCCATCCTGACCCTTGAGTGCACTTGAGTTTGTGACCCCCACTGTAGAGGGTGATTTGGAATTTCTCTAAGTGGGGAAGTGAGGGAAGGGGCAGTCTGGTGTGGAAGGGGGTCAGTGGAAAGCGAGTGGAAAGGCCTGGAGACTTGAGAACTCCATGGAGGGCTGGAGCACTGGCATGGTTCCCATCCACATGAAGTGCCCAGAGCTTGTAGGCGGTTACACAGGATTGGCTGTGGCCAGAGAAGCCTGCAGGGCCAACTGGTGGGGCCTTTTTGTATCTCTTGCTAATTTTGGATTTCAGCCTCTAGTCAATGGGGAGTCGAGTGATGGTTTAAGCTGAGGAATGACATGGTTGGACTTGCATTCTGTCCGTGGTAAGGTGGATAAGTTCCAGAGGGCACAGGAGTAGATGCAGGTAGATCTGCTAGGAGCCTATGCTCTAGGCCAGTGGTTCTCAACCTGGGTCGATTCTGCTTTTCAGGGGACACTTGGCAAAGTACAGAGAAATTTTTGATTGTGAGGAGCGGGCGTGCTATTGGCATTTGTGGGAAGAGTCTAGAGAAGCTGCTAAACATCCAATAAGGTGTAGGAGAGCCCCCACAGCAACAAAATTATCCAGCCCAAAAGATGAAGAGTGACGAGATTAGGAAGCCTTGCTCCAGTCCAACTGAGATGTGAAGAGGACGTGAGCTCAAAAGTGACCATGGGTGTTCTTAGAAAGGGTTGGAGCCCGTGTGGATTTAGGAGGTGGAATTAGCAGGCGTACTGATGAATTACCTGATGGTTAGAGGTTAGAGGAGAGAAAAGGAAAAGGATGAGCAAAATAGGGAGATAAAGCAGAGCAAGATTTATTTAGCAAGTAAAGAAGAAATTGGCTTTTAAAGGGTAACTGAAAGTGTTGTTATCACCTCCATCATTAATTTCCACTGATTGAACAGTGCCAACAAACATGTTCTCTTTAAAGATTTTATTTACTTATTTTCGAGATAGAGCGAGTGAGCAAGTCGGGAGGAAGAGCAGAGGGAGAGGGACAAGCAGACTCCACGCTGAGCAAGGAGCCTGACACAGGGCTTGATCCCCTGACCCTGAGATCATGATCTGAGCCGAAATCGAGAGTCAGATGCTTAACCAACTGAACCACCCAGGCATGCCTGGTATTTGTAATTTTATTAGGATGTAGTACACAGCCTATTTGGGGAAAAAAATATAGGAAGGTTTTCATTTATACTTTGGTGCTTTCACTTGCAAAGGCTTTTTTACTTTCAGGTTTTGAAATAAAGGTATGAGGCCACAGTCCGCTTAATTGCTCTCCCAGGTCATTTTCTCCCTCCAGAAACTCCTTGATCCTTTAGCATACACCCCTTATAAAAGTCTACTGGAAGATGAGACATTGTGAGGATAACTCTATCAAATGTGTTTGAATTTTTCTTCTAACATGACTGTTTGACACTTGTTCTTACTGGGTAAGGGAGAGTGGAACTTGGGGTGAATAGCTCTTACCTTCCTTGTGCTAAAACTAATTTGACCTTTTCCATTGGTGCAGGACATTCAGCTCTTCAAGGCCCTGTGAGATAACGAGGGTAGGGCGGAAAGGAAGGGTGATTAATAGTGCCCTGGCAAACAACTCAGTCTTTAAGTCCCAGATCTTCCCCCCAAATACTGCTTTATCCAGATTCTTCTTCCCAGGTAACATTGTGTGTCCATTCAGGGTCTCCAGGTCAGGCAGGATTCTGAAGAAGGGGATGGCAAGTACATTTCATCTCCATCTCCATGTACTGATGGCTGTTCTTTGTCTTCCCTTTCTGGAAACTGCCATTATGGAAAGAGAGGGCTCTGTTGGTGTTCCTCCAGTACCCATTGGAACACCTGTGTCCCTTCTATTTTTCAGTGTATCAGCCAGGGTCCCTGCAAGAAGCAGGTGGCGTAGTCATACGGGATAATTTGAGAAGAGTGGGTAAGTGTAGGGAAACCACAACAGATAGGGCTGGACCTCTGGGTTACCAAAAGTGGAGCTGGTACCAGCTCTGGGCCTCAAGGACAAGGGGCGGGCAGGTCACCAGGTCCTGAAGAGACTGTTGAATGGAGAGTCTCACCGGTGTGACCTTTGGTGCAGAGAGCCACAGCTAGGCTACTTTTTCTTTCTGCCTGCTGATATCTCTCTGTCTGCACTGGCCAGACCCTGCTCAAGGCCACAGGGTGGAGAGCCTTTGGGTATAGTCCATTCTGTTCAGCATCTTTGGGCAGAAAGTAGGGTGGAGAAGGTTCAAGAGTGATTCCAGAGAGGCACGTGGAAAATGTCTGGGACATTTGGACATTCTTCCTGATTGGCTGGTTCTTGTGGTCAGATATTTGTGGAGGAGTCAGGTGGTGGTGGGGGCTGTGCTTTGGAGTCAGAGAGTCTGGTGCAGAATCACATCTGCTTCACTTGCTAACTGAGTGGTTCTCAGGTCTTTTCAATTCACCAAGCCCTTATTTCCTCATTGGATCGTGGGGGAAGGGTACTGCCTACATCAGAACACCTTGAGGAGACTCAAAACAGAAAATATTCCAGTGCTGTTGGCAGGCTTGAATAAGGCTTGCTAGAGGATATAGTAAAATGTGAGCAGGACACCTCAGCAAAATTGTTTTTCTTTTCTTTCTCTCTCTCTCTTTTTTTTTAAAGAGATTTTATTTATATGACGGAGAAAGAAAGAGTGCACAAGCAGGGGGAGTGGCAGGGAGAGGAAGAAGCAGACCCCTTGTTGAGCAGGGAGTCCCCGAGGTGGGGCTCCACTCCAGGACCCTGGGATCATGACCTGAGCTGAAGGCAGATGCTTAATTGACTGAGCCACTACGTGTCCCACAAAATTGTTTTTCTATATAAGACAAATAGAGCTGTGTTGTGAGATAAAGGTAGATTTTTTTCCCTCCATTATGTTTTTCTGTATTCCAGATTTTTTACCATCAGAATAACAAAGACATCCATAAATGGGATTAATAAATATGTTAGTAGTGCCCCCCCCCCCCTTTACTGTTTTTGGTTCTCATTGTGCTCCTTGGGCAGAGGTGTGTGAATTAGCAGCTGGCTTGACTGTAGCCACACGAGTGGTATGTTATCATGGTCTCACCTTTATAGTGAAATGCCCATATTCCCAGGGAGTCTGTGGTGGCCGACAGGGTGGGCTCTGTACCATCAAGACAGGTCCAATTTAAATCATTTGGTTGCAGTGGAGAAGGAAAATGAATCAATTAGGAATGCATTCAGCTGCCATGTTAATACTAAGAAACTCTTGTTTAAATCAGCTGGTTGCACTGGGGAAGAAGCATTTGTCAAGAATACATTTGCAAGAGGGCAAAAACTGGTTCTTGGTGGATGAGAGGATCTTAGCTATTCTAATGGTTTGTAGCATCCTACAGCCCAGCCCTACCTAACAATGTAAACCAATAGAAAGGTATTAGACTGTCATGGGGGCAGGGATAAGGAAAAGAATGTTTGAACAGAGCCAAGATACCCTTCAACAGATGAATGGATAAAGAAGATATGCTTTATATATACAATATGGAATATTATGCCTCCATCAGAAAGGATGAATACCCAACTTTTATATCAACAGGATATAACAGGACTGGATATGGATATGGACAGGAATGGAAGAGATTATGTCGAGTGAAATAAGTCAAGCAGAGAGAGTCAATTATCATATGGTCTCACTTACCTGTGGAACATAAGGAAAAAGATGGAGGACATTGGGAGAAGGAAAGGAAGGGTGAATTGAGAGAAATCAGAGGGGGAGACGAACCATGAGAGACTGTGGACTCTGAGAAACAAACTGAGGGTTTTGGAGGGGAGGGGCTGGGGAGTTGGGTGAGCCTGGTGGTAGGTATTGAGGAGGGCACATAGTGCATGGAGCACTGGGTGTGGTGCATGAACAGTGAATCTTGGAACACTGAGAAAGTAAAATAAAAGTTAAAAAAAAAAAAAGAATGTCTGAACAGACTTCGGTGACGTTGATGATAAAAAAAAAAAAAAATTGAGAAGCACTAAGTTACAATGACAGTCATAATACCTAACTCTTACATAGTACTGACCATGTGCCAGGAGCTGTTTCAAATGTTTTACATATATTACTAACTCATGGGACTATATACCCATTTAACAATGTCTTAAAAAAATAGGCTTGAGTTCCTGTTCTCTCACCTCTAAACAAATCTAAAGGTGATTTGATCATGTCAAGCCAGCATATCTTTAATTCTTCAGACCTTTCCTTCTTACTAATTACCTCATGGTAGCAGGAGACATTATATCCACCTTTAATGCTGAAAAATGAAGGAGAATGGAGAAAACAGAATCTCCTTTCTTTTTTCTTTCTTTCTTCTTTTCTCTTTTCTTTTCTTTCTTTTCTTTTCTTTTCTTTTCTTTTCTCTTTTCTTTTCTTTTCTTTTCTTTTCTTTTCTTTTCTTTTCTTTTCTTTTCTTTTCTTTTCTTTTCTTTTCTTTCTTTTCTCTCTTTCTTATTTTTTTAATGAGAATAGGACATTTTCCCAGAAGGCCTCCTAGTAGATTTCTGCTTGGGTTCTCATTGACTGGAATTAGGTTGCGTGGCTACTTTTTAGCAACTAGGGAGGCCGGGAAAGTATAAAGCAATATGGTCATGGTTGGCTTAGATCTACACAATTTAATATGATAGTCATATCATATAGTCACAAGACTATTTAAAAGTTTTTTTATTGAGATATAATTCACATACTGTAAAATTTACCACTTTAATTGTACTTTTTAGTGGTTTTTAATATATTTACAGAATTATACAGCCATCATCACTGTCTTAATTCCCGAACATTTTCATCACCCTCAAAAGAAACCCAGTACCTATTAGTAGTTATTCCCCCTTCCTAACCCTACCTTCGCCCTCTGGCAACACTAACTTACTTTCTGTCTCCATGGATTTGTCTGTTCTGGACATTTCATATAAATGAAATCATACAATATGTAGCACTTTGTGTCTGGCTTCTTTTAACTAATGTAATTTTTTCAAGGCTCATCTGTGTTAAAGCATGTATCAGGATAAGTATTTAAAAAAATGTATTCCTATTTATAACTTAATGATAGTCGACTGCATGGATGTGGCACATTTTATTTTATCTATTCATTTGTTGGTGGACATTTAGGTTGAAGGACACTTTCATTACTATAAGTAATGCTGCTGCGAATGCTCATGTACAAGTTTTTGCGTGAATGTATTTTCATTTTTCTTTCAGTTCTCTTGGGTAAATTCCTAGGAGTGGAATTACTGGATTGTATGGTAACTCTATGTTCAATCCTTTGAGAAAATGCCAGACTGTGTTTTCAAAGTGGCTATAGCATTTTGTACATCCTGATGGGAATGAATAAGAGTTTCAATTTTTCCACATTCTTACTAACACTTGTAATTGTTTCTTGATTCTAGCCATGTCAGTGGATGTGAAGTGGTATCTCACTATGGTTTTTGTTTGCATTTACAAAATTGTTACTGATATTGAGAATCTTTTCATGTGCTAACTAGCTGTTTGTGTATCTTTCTGGAGAAATGTCTGTTCAGATCCTTTGCCCATTTTGTAATTGGGTTGTCGTTTTATTGTTGAGTTATGCTGGCTATTTAAATAGATTGATTGAATTTAAATAAAGTCAGAAATTGAGTTCCTCAGTTACGCTAGCAATGTTTCAAGCACTCAGGTGCCATGTGTGGATAGTGGCTACATTACTTGTTAGTTGCATACGTAAGGCACATCTATCATTGCAGAGAGTTCTGCTGGACAGCAGTGGCTTAGCTAACATCAGGATTGATCACTGGGAGCTGGCCACTCTAAATAAAATCAGGGTTTTGGTAAGCTGAGGAAGGAGGGGAATGGATATGTAACACAATTACAGAATATTCTTTATAAAAGTTAGATGTCTTGGTCCCTACAGAGATAGATGTGCTTACTCTCTCCTAAAGATGCATCGATGTTTCCTAAGGGAAGATCTGGGACAAGAGGTAGGTGAGAACACACAGTTCTAGACTAGGGATTGGCACACTTTTTTTGTAAAGGGGCACATAGTAAATATGCTCAGCTTTACCAGCTCTGTGGTATCTGTCACAGCTCTATAGTTTGATCATTGTAGTGAAGACATAGAGACAATACATACACAAAGGGGCATGACCATGTTCCAGTTAAACTGATGTACAAAAACAGGTAGTGGGCAGGATTGGGCCCACAGATCTATTTTGTGAGGAACCCTATATAAAAAGGTGCGAAAGCTTGCAGGGGCTAGTGTGCTGTGATCAGGGGTACGGTGACATATCTGGTATGTCTGGAAAAATAGGCTTTCAGGATGATGGTGTGCAGAAGGTGAGAAAGAGGACAGAACCAAGTTTTAAAGGTCCTTGGTGCATATCCAGGTTGTTTTGTTGTGGTATTTTTATTTGTTTTTAAAAGTCTTATAGGTGACAAGAAGCCATCAAAGGATTTTAAGTCAGATATTATACAATTACATTGATGTTTTAGACCACCTTCTGACAGCATTGTGAAGAGTGAAAGGTAAAGAATGGCAGTTAAGAAGCTATTGAAGGGCCTGAAGAAAAGCGAGTAATTTTGTTAGGAAGTATACCTGTCCCTAATCCTGCCAGATAATAGAGTGTTTATAGTATACCAGTGATTCTGACACATGTCAAGGCTGTGTGTCTTGGATTAAAATAAAGATCTGGTAACTATTGTGCTAATTGCATAAATCAGCTAACCTATTGGCTGCGAGGTGGGCAGGAAGCCATATTGATTTAAATCAGGCGTGAAGAGTGGGACTGGACATGTTCTTTTCCCGTCCCAGGACAGTCACCTGGAGGCCAGGGAGTTGGTGTGGAGAGTTAGTTACCCTGAGAACGTCAGTGACTCTTGGGAGCTGGGAGAATGGACGTGGGTCAGGGCAAGACCCACCGTGGCCTTGGAAGAGTTGACTTCTAGATGGCAACGTGAGCTCATTCTCCACCACCCGGTTCCGAGAGGCCATCGGAGGGAAAACAGAAACCTTGACAAACCCCTAATTTATGAAGTTAGGTCCCAAGTTAAGCACAATATGGAGGTCTGCATGGAAGTGTTTGCCCATCACTAAAGATGAATTATCCACAAGGGCTTAGAAAATTGCAGATGCACATTCTGTGTCTGTGGATCTTTTCTTCAAAGTGGTCATCTTAGCCTGTGAGTACACAGCATATTTTCAAAGCTGGTCTGGCAGGCTGAATAATAAGAACGCTACAATAAAGGTTACTAAACCATTAATAGTTGGTTTTCCTACCTATAATTTTAGTACAGAATTCGCTGGTGATTAATTCAAGGTGGTATAGTAAGTAGTGATTTCTGACCATCTGCACTGTGAGACCATATTTTTTTAAAGAAAGCATTTTGGCTTGTTTGCTAGTTAAATCTTCACTGATTCCTAAAATTATGAAATAAAAATTATAAGAAACAGCTTTGGGCCTTTCACCAGGCAAAATTGCACCTCACCCCAGGAATGAAAATGAACGAATATCTTATATACATAGCTTTTTACCCCCTGGATGTCCAGATTCCAAATGCTGTGAGAATCAGAAAATGTCTCCTGAATCTGATTTTGAGTGGCCAGGCCTACGTCCAATGAGAATTACAAGTGCTTCCAAGGGTGGGACAGACCGAGGTGATAACATCAAAAGAGACCGAGCCTTGGACAGGCCTGCTTCCTGAAGTCATTTCCCCAGGGTGAGCGGTGGGCGGGGGTGTACTGTGAGGGCTGCTGTAGAAACAGGGCTCCCTGGCTTCTCCAGGAGCACTCCTGGGCGGAGGCCACGGTGTGCCTTGAACATCAGTCTTTCACATTGTGTTGTGGCGTGTTATGTGAGGAGTGAGGGAACTTCATCCGTTTTCTGAATCCAACACCCTGGAACAGAAGGGACAGACTGATTGCAGGGCACTTGGGGATCACTGAACTCGGCAAAGTATTTTTTTAAGCTCGTAGGGTTTAGGACTTGCCCATATGAATTTGGCCAAGTGCTTGCACACTGGTGTCTATTAAGAGCCATCTACTCTGTATATTTCTGATTTGTCTGCCCTTGAAAGAATCAAAGTATTGTACCTTTGAGATCTGTGAAGTCCAGAAAGTTCTTTTGAATTTTTGAATTTCTTTTGTTTGCGCGTTAATGAAACTAACAGATATGGGTGATCCCAGTGACTGCAAAGAGGCCCCCGTTGGCCCCAACTTCCTCGCCACCAAGAAGCCTTAGGCATATGTATTTCCTGGGTTATTTGTGCCATTGGGCTTTCTAGGATGGTCTTCTGATTTGCTTTGTACATATCTGATCAGAAAGGCTTGTTTTAAAAAACTGTCCAGTAATCGATTTTTTTTTTTTAATGAAGCTTCTCAAGTCTTTTCTTTGAACAGAGAAATCTTTTTGTGACAAAGAATTAAAAAACCTCCAGCAAGAAAAGCTAGTTCGGGGATCTTGTTTATTAACAAGGGCAATAGCAAATTGCAAGGGAGTAAGAAGAGAGATGGAGGGGAGCTATAATGAACTTTCAACTCCGGAGGCACCTCCACTGCTTGGGATCAGAGCCTTTATTTGAGCTCTCCTGCAAAAAAACAGCTGCTAAAAGAAAAAAAGGAAAACACGAGGCGAAATATGAACGCAGTGTGGATATTTAGTGATGGGAAGGTGTTATTTTTAATTATAATCATGTTACAGTTACTTTTCAAATATTCTCTACATCGTATGGGTACAGGCTGAACTATTTGCAGAAAAATAATACAGAGCCTGGGACTGGTTTAAGAAGAATCAGAGTCGGGTATAGAAGCAACATGCTGGCTAGGAGTTGGAATGATCCCACGCCGGATGATAACCACACGAGGGTCACTTAATTTTGAATATGCTTGAAATTTAACATACTTGAAATGTTTTAAAGAAATTAGCAGTTTGGAATCTTTGGAAGTCTTGGATTCCTAAGGGTACTTCTAGGGTCGCCTTAGCTTCTATTCCAAAGCTTCTTTTCCCCAGCACAGGGGGCGGTTGCCCTCCCTGTTTTCTGTGCTTCTGTCTTTCTGTCTCCTTCCTTCCGTCCCCACTCCCTCCCTGTCTGTCTTTCTTTCTATCTTCTTCCTTCTCTTTCCTTTCGTGTCATGTGGGCTTACAAGAAGAAAGGACACATGTTTTGTATCAAGTTGCAAATAGGCTTGGGGCCTATTTTCATGGCAACACAAAGGCCGGGCAGCGCTGGAGACTCAGAAGAGTGTTGCAGACTGCGAGGGCGTGCCTGGCCTCTAAGTCCTCGACCTGGGCTGAGGTCAAAACTTGCCTAGACCATTCCCCGCCCCCCCCTCCCCCCGCCTCAGTTGGTCACTGCAGCGTGTTTTTTCAACATTTTGCCATGATCAGAATGTGAAGGGTTTGGGTTGAAGTTAACTTTGTATCAGTAGTCTGGATTTGCAGAATGGGATGTTGGGATCCTGCTCTTACTTTGTTACTATCCGTGATTTGGAATGAGTTCTTGGCTTTGAGATTTTACTGTGAGATTGGTCTGACTTAACCACAAGCCTGAGTAGGCAAAGGATTAGGTCATTGGATCCCAAACTAGCCTCAAAGTAAGTCATGATGGCAAGAATCACTTGGAGAGATTTTTAATTTTTCATTTAAAAAAGTACTACAGCAAAAATACATGGGTAACCCTGGGAATTCTGTTCAATAAGTCTGAGTGGCAATGGAAACTAAAAATCTATAATTTTATCAGCTTCCCACATGAGTCTCATGATCATTATGTTGGAGATCTACTAGATTCAATGGTTTTTAATAGAATGGAGGGATTCTCATTGCTCAAGGAACAGATCGAGGTTATATCCCCTGTAATTCTGCCTTACTACAACGATGTGGCACATTTTTTGTTGGTATTGTTATTTTAAATTGTTTTTATCTAAGATGACTTGCTCCCGAACAAGGCCTTGCATCCGGTAGTTATCATATAAGCCCTAGGCAAATAAATGGTGAATCCAAAAAGGAATGGCAGTGGGCAACTAATACTTATCGAGTGCCTATTATTATAGGAGACTTGACTCATCATTTATATTTTCTCCTTTAATGCTTGCCACAGCATGAAAAGTAATTATCATTACCCAGTTTTGTATTTGGTGAAATTAAAGCTCAGAGAAGCTCAGGGTTTTATCCCAAGTCACACAGTAAACCTGTGTGAAGGAGAAGGAGGAGTCTCTGACCTCGGATGTGTCTTTCTCTTGCGCCATGCAGCCTTTCTAAGCACTGCAGCCTGTTTGTGTGTCCTTCCTTGGCCCCAGAGGATTGTGTAACAGGAGGGGAAATCTGTGTAGAGGTCAGGAAACCCAGCCAGTGGGGCAGGCCACCAGAGTTTCCCTGGGCCAGACTATATTGGCGCGTTTGTTTTTCCCAGCCCAGTACTGGGTAAAGGTCCCCCAAGGGCCTTTATCACTGCTCATCACTGGGTTATCCCTGGGAACTGTTTGGCAAAGGAATGTGGTAGCTGAGGGACAGAAGCCTTTTCTAGATGGTTTGCCCATATCTGAATTTTTTCCTTGGCGCCTTATAACAGGCCTGAATGTTGAGAGTTTTGTGCCACTGTGGACACCATCCAGCTTCTTGGCATTCTTTGATGGTGTGAAGATCAAAATGTCAGATGGGAAGGAAAATTCCCCCAGTGGATTCCAGGCGCTCACGGTCACTCTCCTGGCATACTGTTGCAGCTACGTTCTGGTCTTTCTTCCTACTCCCTACCTGCCTTCCAAGTCACTTTCCTCAGAAGGGATCCTCTTAGAAACGCAGGTCTGATTATGTATCTTCCTTGTGAAGTCCCTTTAGTGACTCTTGCTTCCTTGAGGAAAAATTCTAAGCCTCTGAACATAGCACGGAAGACTTTTCCTGGTGTGGCCCTGTCTCTCCAGCTGCCTTTCCCACTCCTTCCCACTTCACGAGCAGCCAGAGATTGGCACTGGACAGCCGTGCAGCCCATTTTAGAAAGCGAATGGAAAAGAACCCCAAGAAAATATATAATTTAGTTCTTATTTGCATGGTGCCTGGCAGTGTGTGATTTTTCCATGCCTGCTGTCTGTCTTTGCTCCTGTACTGTAAGCTCCCTGAGGACAGGAGCTTTGTCTTGTCTTCGGTTGTATTATCTCATGGGGCACAATGCCCAGTCCAGAGGGGGTGTTCACTTACACGAAGGCTCAGTGAATAAATGAATGGTAGGCATTATTCAGGGCTCTTCAAGGCCACAGGAAGGCATGGTCAATGTGGGCTGGAGTGGTCAAGGAGGCCTTCATAGTAAGCAGGCTGTAAAGGTTAGGCTTTTGAGAATCGGCAGAATTCGTTGTGAGCTTTAGTCTTAAGAATCTGAGCTTTAGAAAGGCTCTTGCTATATTAGAAAGAATATGAGTTTTGGAACCAAAGAGCCCTAGGTTCAAATTTGGACTCTCTCACTTATTAGCTATGTGACTTCAAGATCTTTGCTTTTAATTTCTTCACGCCTAAAATGAGATTGATATTCCTTTCCTTAGAGTATTCTTGTGAGGAAAAAATAGCAGTATCATATATAAAGCCTATAGGACAATGTTCAGCATATATAGGCATACCTCGGGGATCTGGCGGATTGGCTTCTAGACCACTGCTGTAAAGCCTATATCATAATAAAGGGAGTGAAATGAATTTTTTGGCTTCCTAGTGCATATAAAAGTTATGTTTACACTACACTGTAGTCTGTTAAATGTTAAGTAGCATTATGTCTAAAAATACAGTGTAATACCTTAATTAAAAATACTTTATTGCTAAAAAATGCTAAGCATCATCTGAGCTTTCAGCAAGTCATTATCACTGATCACAGATCACCATAACAAATATAATGAAAAAATTTGAAATATTGCAAGAATTACCAAAATGTGACACAGAGACATAAAGTCAGCAAATGCTATTGGAAAAATGGCACCGATAGACTTGTTCGAGAGGGTTGCCACAGACCTTCAGTTTCTTAAAAAATATGCATTTGAGAAGCACAATAAAATGAGGTATGCCTGTATGAGGCTCTAGTAAGTAAAGGCTTATGTAGCTACAGTACAACTAACATTCCTGAGAAACAAGGATTATTTAGATGAGGTTGTTAAATTTGATTAAAGTGGCATAATTCTGCTGGCCCAGAATGGTTATAATAGATTTCACGGTTTTTATAACTGTTTTGAAGTACTTCAAAGAGTTCTGTCACATTTCTATGTATTTTTTAAGCTTTCGAAAATTGGGGATGGATATGCACCCCATCCTACTCGCCTGATACATAGATTCCCTGTCCCCTAACACTGGGGCCTGTTGGAAGGCGGCGGACACCTAATGTGTAAAAGAGACGACGGCAGTGAGCTTTCTGTTGACTCTTGCAGCGACGCACCTGGCTGTCCTTCTGTGTGTCTGCGCACGTGTGGTTCCCTGCAGATCTTCACGTTCGTGTTTACACTGTGCTCCTGATTCTGCCCTCTGCCTCACTCTTCTACTTCATCTCCTGCCTTCTCTCTCTCACTGCTGTCCAGCCACATCTGCGTCTTTAAAAACGCCTGAACATGCAGCTCTTCAGTCTTGGGTTCTTTGACTCTCCACCTCCCTTGGACTGAAATTCTTTTCCTCTGCCTCTTTCCATTTTTCAGAAAATCAGCAGACTCCTTGTCCTTGGAGGTACTGGGGCAAAAGGACAGAATTGGTTTTTCTGTGTTTATTTTACACAATACCAAGGAATAATAGTGTAAGAGTGTTTGCAATTCTTAATTTTTTTTAACCGGAGAAATTTAATATGTGTCAAATACAAAAATGTAGGCATATGTTAGGAAGCTTTCCTTTGAGTGCTTCTGGTGGTACTTTTCCTCGAGTCTGTTCTCTCTGTCTGGGCTCCCTGTGGAGCTACTGTCTCTAATGGAGGGTGTTTAACCCTGCCACCCCTACCCTGTGGAGCTCCCAGTACCGCCTCCTGGGGCACACTTCCTCCGCCTTACTTTGCAGCTCCTAAGTCCAGCTGGTTTTATTCCTCTCCCTGCCAGTCCTGGAGGGACGGCCCTGCTGGGGACTTAATTCCTCCCCTTCCCCAGCAAGAGGTGGGCCAGGCGGAGGAGTTGCCCCAGCTGAGTGGCAAAGAGGAGCCCGGGGGGGGGGGGGCGGGGGAGGCGAGCTTGTCAGTAGGGTATCCAGGATGGGCGAGAGGCCCAGGAGGGAAGGAAGGAGGAGTGGGTGGGTCGGGAAGAGTCGAGAAGGACGTGAGAAATTGCTGACTGATGTCTGAAATAACAGTATTACAGTAGCAAAAATAGCGCTAATTCAGGACTAAAAAAAATAGCACAATATGCTTTAATACCAGAACGTGGTGGTGTGTCCCTAATTCTCACCCAGCGTTCTGACTTCCCAAGTCATCTCCTCAGGGAGGCTTTCTCTGGCCCCTGTTGCGACTGGGCCTTCCCCACAGTCCAAGTTTATGTCCGCATAGCACTTATGTTTCTCTGGAAGTATATTGTTTACTTTTTTGTCTGACTCCCCCAGATGTAATCTGAGCTCCGTCAAGGCAGGGACCTGGCCTCTTCTCCCCAGTGCCTGGAACTGCGTCTAGAAAATAGTTGGTCCCACTCAATATTTGTCGAATGAATGCGTGGGGTTGCCGTGGAGGAGACTAACCTTGAGAAAAGGGGTACAGTTGCCTGCAGTTCTAGAAACCCAGTCAGGCAGTGCTGATACAGGCTTGGCTATTATTATCATGATTATTATTTTGTTTCAAAGCCCTTTTAGGATGCCAGGCATGTGGTGGAATGGAGGAAAGTAAAAATCTTGGAACAGATGGTACCACCTGCAAAAGAGAATGAATCTATTTTTTTACCCTACTCTCCTCTCCCTATCACAGATATGAATAAACAACAAAATTGTTTTTCATTCTGCCTCTAGAGGTAGGGCACATTTAGTATTCTGAATCAGGCAAGGAGAGCCTCTAGCCACAGGACAGCTGGGAACTCAGGTCCACAGAGGGCGCCCAGGACAGAGGTGAGGAGAAGGCGCCTCCTTGTCTGCTGACAGCAGCTGGGGTCCTTTCTGCTTCCCTCCCCACAGAAATCCAGTTGGAACCAGCGCATGCCGGGCTTCTGCCTACGGGACAGAAACAGATGGCCTCAGGCTGCTGCCGATCTGGTGGCCTGGGCCGCATAGCTACTGCTTTACTCATGGGCCAGTGAGACAGGGGACGGCGGGGGTGCGGGGCAGTCGCCTGGCATTCCCATCCTCAGTTGAAGTGACTCACTTTGCTGGTAGCAAGTTTCAGTTCAGGTTCTCTGGGCTGGGAGAGTTTCTAACGTTCCTGCTCCTGGGAACCAAACATGACCAGGAATATTTGTTGATCTCCACGTGGTCAGTCAAAGCATTTAGAAGAGATAATTAGTTTGTCCCACTCCTTCTTCCCCTGCCACAGGAGGGGGCTTGCTGGAATTAGATTATAAGTCATTCAGCTACATGCAGCAGCCCCTCTGGGCAGCCCTGAGGACAATGCCCAGGAGGGTGTCAGAGTACTTTCCACCATCTCCCCGAAAATGTATCGACAGCCCAGAGAGACAGATGGAAGTGAATCCACACAAAGAGTTAGGTGATACGCATCCTGGGCCAGGATTGTCACTTACTAGATGGGAGACCCATGGCAGACCACTTAAGCCTCAGTGGCCTTTTGCTTTCTCTTCTCTCACATTAGATGGTGGGACCGGTTGGAAACCGCAGATGGACTAGCTCTCATGCCGGTTCTTACTGACTGGAAGTTGCTGCCTGGAAGAGTGTGGGGGAAGCCAGTCTCAGTTGAGTGGAAAAGGGCAATGAGCTATTGATGTTTGCCAGTTGTGTGGACAGGCATTCGTGGCTCCTGTGCCAGGTATTACCTGACTGATGGTCATTTCTGCCTCGGTTATTTTATGATTCTGTGTGTCCTCCAGGCGATTCTACAGGGAACATGTAATATTTTCTAGTCTTAATAATTGTACGGGACTTTATGAATGATGGCAAGACATAGACCTACGACCTGACTTTTATTGAGAGTTTGACCCTCATCCTTCATGGAGAAGCTAAGGCTCATAGTGATGACTTGCCCAAAGTCATCCTGCAAATCAGAGACAGAGCTAGAATTCAGACTCAGATCTGTCTGCCTCCAGAACCAAGTGCTTCACTACCATCCTGTTCGACTTCCCAGTTGGAGAACACCTCAATACAGATTATAATGACCTGTCAAGTGTGTGGACAGCATGGCCTGTCAGGATGCAGACATCAGAAAGTTGCTTGAAAGACTTGTTAACTGATTGCTGCACAGCTCTTTTGAGCCTACAAAGTACTTTCCAAATACTATGAGCATATGCTGATTGCTGGAGACCTATGGGGCACGGTACAGAATGCTCGACCTGGATTCTCTTCATTTAAACTTGTACCGCTATGGCTCCATTTTTCAGGTGAGATAACTGAGCCTCAGAGGGGAAGGCAGCTTGCCCCAAGGTCACGTGGTTGGGATCCGAGCCAAGGCCCGCCCACTCTGGAGTCTGTGGTGGTGTTTTCCAGTACTGGAGAGTCCTCAGTGGACTGCTCAGCAGAATTAGAGGCCTTTTCAGTATAAAAGGGGAGGGGGCCGAGATACCTCTCACTCATGCCTGTTCTGTTCTCTGGAACTCAAGGAAAATCTTGACCCTTAGTCACCACTGCAGGAAAGAGAGAGACGCTGGTACTCCTGTGCAGCTTTCTCTGGGCGGGGATGGAGGGGGGTGGGAGGGCGGGGCGGGGGGTGGGTGGGCAGGGGAACTGCTCTGGTCTAGGAGCACTCGGCAGGCGTGCGGAGTGGCAGGTCCCTGAGCAACTGACCTCATGCGACAGGCGACTCTCTTCACTTTCACGTAAGCGGAGAACACCACACCCTGTAATGGATGGCCTCACCGAAGGCAGAGGATTAAAGAGAGGTGACATGGCACATGGGTGACCCGGAATAGACCTGGAGAAAAGTGAGTTCTCTGGTGGCTCTGATCCAGTTAATTGCAATAACTGTTTTTTTTTAAACTAGCTTAGAAACTTAGAGGTTAAACAATAATAACTGTACATACGTAAATATACATGTAGAGGTTTAACCGACGTGCGCAAATAGGGATCTTCAGAGGAGGAGTGGAATATCACTTTCCTCTTCATCAGTTTCTCCTCTTGACTTTTTCCTTTGCGTGAGTTTCCATCTTCCCAGTCAACCCAGTCCACTTGGTTCTATTGCTTTCCTTTCGTGGAAACGATTAATTCTGGGGATTTGATCAGAACAGACTTGAAAACACCGCCCTCTGGTCGCAAACATCAGGGAATCTGGACGGTGCCTTTTCTAGGCTGAAGTGATTCGCCCTTGCCTCTACCCCTCCACACGGTCAGTCTCTTCCTCTTCCAGGTCTCCCTTCCCAGTCTGTGTCCGGCAGACATGCACACACACCCATGCACACACGTGTGAACACATGTACGCGTGCACATGTTGGGGACAGTGTGCTAGTAGGTGACAAAAGGCCAGCGTCATTTAGGCTGGGCCACAGGCCTGTCTGGTTTAAATCTACACGGCCTGGGAGATCTGGGGTAATAAGTGAGTGACAACAGGTGCTCATTCTGTTACACTCCGTAAACTCAGCTCATAGTTCTTTCTTTGATTCTTTTCACCCTACACCCTTGCCTGAGTTGTGTCCAATAAATATAGTTGCATGATCCTGTTTCAGAGCTGAAGGGAGATTTTTTTTCTCTTCACTTGACTAAACGGTGCCTAAGTCAAAACCCCACTTCCTGCCCCTCCCCCCGACTCTTTAAGAAGTAATAAGTGATAACCCCAGGCCAGAAGCTGCTGGGTCCAGTGTCTTCAGTCTTGCACATGAAGAGCTAATTTTCTGGTCCCGTTTTAGAAAAGCCAAGAATTAGCTTGCAGAGAATTAGCCATAATTGGGGAGAAAATAATTACTCAGCTTTTTCTGCCCTGTGATAACTGGAGCCCCAGGCAGATCTTTCATTGCAGTGTCCACGCCCGCTTCTATTTAAAACAAAGGATTGCTCCAGGGGCCTTGAAAGCCCAGTCTCAACGTTCTCAGGGTTACATTTTTGTGCAAACCACCCTAAGTGTTGGCATCAAAAAGGGATTTGTTTCGTGTCTTTTTGGTGCAAAGTCCCAGGGCAGTGAGACGTTTTCTATCCTATTTGCAAAGGAGAATGGCTTTACAGGTGTCAGATACCGTCACAGCCCTGCGTGCAAACTTAAGTTTGGGCCAGATCACGGTTTCTTCGGGAACAGGCAGGGGTCTGAGAAGAGAACGGTTTCTGAGAAACAGTGGCTTTTTTAAAGTATCCCAGCTCACAACCAACATGCAGGGTAGGCAGTGGACTTTTTATTTGTTATTGGAGGTGACCGGAAGATGGTTTGTCCGATAGCTCAGTCCCATCAGAGTACAACGAAATTTCATACCTTCCTGGGATTTAAACCCCCCCTCTCCACTGACGGCTCCACCGTGTCACCGTCCCGTGCAGCTCTCCTGAGCTCCAGACCGAGGAGCACCTTAGCATCAGTCATCTCTGCCTGCTGCCTCATAAGCATCTCCACCCCAGGTGATAGTCCCTGAAATAAATTTACTTTTCCTCCTGTGTTTCCTCTCGTAGTGAAGGAACTGTCATCAGTTACCCAAACCAAAAGCTTTGATATACCATACCTTCTGTATCTCTTACTGTTACCTATAGGATGGGCAAAAATTATGATGTGGCCTCTTCAGTCTCTCTGGCATCCGTTACCCTCCTAACTGGGCTCCTTGGTGCCAGCCACCCTCCTTGCCTTTCTGCCAGATTCTGCCCCACCTCATCTTACCACTCCTTATTCCCCCAGCCCCACCCAACCGATACCCCAGCCCACCTCTAGCCTTTCTCTTTAAATGCAGATCTGATATTCTTGACCTGTTTGAAACCCTCCCGTGGCGTTCCATTTCTGCAGGATTTAAGTCTTCACTCCCTAGTGTGGCGTGTGAGGCCCACCGATTCCAGCTACTCCCTGATGCCCCAGTCTCCTGCCCCATCAACTGTCCCGATAGGTGATTTCCAAAGAGCAATCCCTTTATTCTCTTGCAGCTTGATTCTCTGCCACCTCCTTGTACTTTTGCATGTACTATTTTCTGTACTAGTAATGGCCTTTCCTTACCAGCCGAGTCCTATACTTCTGTATTATTAGGTTATAGTATTACTGGTGGTTTAAGTAAGATAGCTTCCTTCTCTCTCATATGGAAGGCCAGAGAGCAATATTTTCCACACGATCCTCCAGGAAGGTTTTTGTACTGAACCATCCTCAATGTGATGCCCTTGTCTACATGATCCATGGTGGCTTATAGCCACAGGCTTTTTCCATGGATGACAAAGAAATATACCTTATCCCATTATGGGCCCATTTTAGATGCTGTACCATCTGTACTTCCCAGTCCTCCGTGCCTCCTGGCTCTCTGGTGCACGGCCCCCCCTTCCCGCCAGCAGCAGCAGCAGTTGAAATGATAGTGGTGATGGTGGTGGTGGTAATAGTAGATCTCTAGTTGAAGTTGTAAGAGTAGTAGGAAGAGTAGGGGAGGAGTAGAAATAGTATAGTGAGTTTCCATTCACAATGTCAGAAGAAATTGAAAAGTTAAATGACCTGGCCAAGGTCACACAGTGAGTAAATAAAGGGCAAAGCCAGCGTTTGAATGCAGAACTGTCTTACTTCTAAGCCCAGCATTAGGCTGTGGTTGCTATTAGTCCCATCCCGCTGACTGTCTCCCACTAGACTGAACTCCTTCAGAAAAAGGACTTACCCATTTCGCCTTTGTATTTGCAGAGCTTAGCACCAGGCTGAGCATGTAGTCATGACTCAGGAAATATTTGAGACATCTGAATCAGGGTTTCTTAACCCCGGTACTCTTGACATTTTGGACCAGATCGCTCTTTGTTCTGGGGCTATTCGCTTGTGCACTGTAGGGTTTTTAGCACCATCCTTGGCATCTACACGCTGGATGCCAGTAGCACAGCCCTCTACCCCCCACCTCCCCAAGGAAGACCAGAAATATCTCCGGACATTGACAGCTGTTTCCCAGGAGGCAGAATCCCTCTGGTTAAGAATCACTGATTTAGATTAAATGTTGGCCAAGAAGCCGCAAGTAGTACTGACCTCCAGAAAGGGCATCTTCAGGATCGGTGAGGCTGCTGGGTCTCCCTGGGATGCTGATGTCTTTTCCAGGCCTCTGTGTGTCTGGAGCAGAGCGTAGGCTTGCTGCACTCACAGGCCGCCGTGGAGGCGGCTGGGAGGATCTCCCGGAGTGCGCCAAGCCTTCTTGGGGAATACCACCGAGGGTCCCTCTGGAAGCAGATCTCGCCGGGCCACGCAGACTGCTGTCTGGCGTGCCACCACCTGGCAGAGCCCCATCGCCTTAACGGAAAATACGCTTTTGTAAATCTGGCAAAACAGGGGCCGTGTTCTGTTCTCTTTTCTATTTCCAGATGTGTTGCTGACACATGGAGCCCAGTGAGAACTCTGTTGAGAGCCCAAGTCTCTTTTTCTTCGCCAGCCCTGTTGTCATGATTTTCCCGCTGTCTAAGCCAGTCTAGGTTGGTGGGCAGTGCCTAGGTGGCATTTTCACCTTTCTTCTCCTCAGACCTGTAGCATGTGGCAAGGAGAAAACTTTATAGGTTATCTCACTAATGGGGTTAACCCTTTCCCACTTGCATTGCCTTTATCGATGACCAGAGTCGGGAATTCAAAATCCACCTTTCATTAGCTCTGTCTAGATGATAAACTTAGTTTCTTTGACTCTTCACTTGTTTGTCTGCAAAATAGAGTAACCTGTTTGTTCAAGCTACCTCCACAGGGTTGTAAGAGCAGAATAAGATAATCTGTGCAGAAGGCTTGGACTCCCTAGTGTGACAGGCTGCGAGTGTCCCTTTGGTGTCCAGGGAGCCCACGTTCATGGGCACCGGGTTATAAGTTCAGTGAAGGCCGACCCTGTGTCTTTCTTTCTCTCCCAATTCCCAGGACCTAGAAGGTATTCAGTGAACAAGTGGTGAATGCCTTGCATGAAGAAAAGTGAGAAAGTCCGGCCCTGTGGGGTCCATTGCTCTAGTGGGGACAGGAGGGGGAGGGAGGGTTATTGTGTGGTTTACGTGTCACTTGTATTTGCGACAAACATCCCCAACAGTCATGCTTTTAGGAGTTCAGTGTTTACTTGGGGTCAGAAACTTCAGTGCCTGCAGAGGCAGTACACAGGTAGGAAAGTGTGAGACAAGATGGCGTGGGGAAGGACCCCCACATATTCGACCGGAAGACATTCATAGTCACATGTTTTGAAGTCCCCGAGTCAGCCAACAGAATATGTCTTTGGGCCAGTTTAGGTATTCAGTCAACAATTTGCACCTCTTAATTTACACAGTACCGAGGATAAACACGGGGCAGGTGCTGGCAGGTAAAGACGAGGGGCCTGGACTCCAGCAGCAGAGACGGCAGGAAACGAATCACGAGACCAGCCAGGAAATGTTCCGAGTTCAGCCAAGCACTCTTCCACATCCTTTACAAATAGCGACCTGTGTTTAGCCCTTACAGTGGCCCAGTGTGAGGTAGGGGACGTTAGTTCATGGAGGAGGACAGTTAAGTTGCTTGCCTGGGGTCATGAAGCCGGTAGCTGGCTAATAATAAAGGCGAAAGTGCAGTTTCCAGTGATGAGAGAGAGCACAGAAGCCCCCTTTTAGATTTCACCCCTTCTACTCTTGCCCGTTTCCTGTCCCTCCTCCACACAGCAGCCTGAGTGTTCTTAACCTGTCCCTGAGGTTGTGTCACTCAGCAGCTCACCAGTTGGCGCTGTAACGTCCCACTCCACTGAGGCCCCGTGCCCTCTGGCTGCCGCCTCCCTCGCCAGCCTGGCCCTCTTCTTCGTGCCCTGTGCTCAGCTGCACTTGCTCAGGTGGACAGTCCCCTTGCCCCCCACCCCCTCCCCGCCCTAGGCCGTCACAGTCACTCTCCGCTCTGCCCATGCCTCTCCTTATGATGAAGGACCCTTCTCATTCCTCAGGCCTCAGCTCCAGTGTCCTCTCCTCAGAGGCCTTCTCTGCCCGTCCTGCCCAAAGGTTACTCTCTTCCTCTCACCCTGCTTAATATCCCCCTCCCGCGTGTGTGCTGTGTCCGACGCCCCTGCTAGAATATACACACTGGGAGTGCAAGGACTTGTCTTATTCCCTACCACATCCCATTGTGTGACACAGTGGCTGGCACTAAGTAGTCGCACAATAAAGAAATATCTGTTGATTGAATGAGACACCATGTGGTTAGAGACTAACCTCCCTGGGCAGGATCAGAGATTGGGACTTACCCAACGTCGCAGAGTAACGAGTGGCCTAGTCAGGATTTGAACTCATCAGCACAGTCCTTTGGTTGAGACCCATCATTGCCTCTCCACTGCTCTCAGCGCCTGACAGGGCTCTTGTCCTTGATGTCTGGCCCCCCAGCAGCCCCTCTGGCCTCCTCTCCCACACTTGTCTACACACCCTCCCTGCAACATCACCACATGACAGCCCCATCCCTCAATCAGGCCACATCATGTCCAATTGATGCCCTTTGTCAGTTCTCTTCCCATAGTCCTTGCAATCCTTAAAGTTTCAGCTTAAACACACCTTCCCCGGAATTGTCCCCCAAGCTCCTGGACAAGATTGGGGCCCCCCTCCAGTGATTCACGTATCACAAATGCCATCCTCTACTTCTGGCCCTTCTGCCCGTTCCTCAAGCATGGCAGCCTGTTCGTCCTACTCATCTCTGTGGACCCAGGAGCTCCCCCTGGGCCTGGCAGGTGCCATGTGCTAAATACACATTTGTCGAGTGAATGAGTGAGTTAATGGATAAACAAAAAGTGAGCGAGTGATTGAAGAGCTCCTCACTCTACTTCTGTCCCACCTCCCTTCTCTGGGGAGCCTCACCCCGGATAAGATTTCCCGGCCTAGGCAGGCGCTTGCTCCTGTGGATGTCTGCCTCTGTCTGCTAACAGAGAAGTTGAACCACAGGGGCAAGGGAGCCTTGCATTTGTCTTGTCACAATGCACGAAAGGGAAGAACTTGGGCTTTTACTGTTATAACTCGGACTAAAATTAGCTCGCTGGGGGCGATCTTTGTTTACCACGGCCTGAGGCTGCTGTGCTTGGAGGGAGGTCAAGAGAAACTGGACAGGAGGTGGGTGTTTACAAGTTCTGTCCAAACTGTCCCATAATACCACACCGCAGGCCCTCATTTCCCTGACCCCTCGCTTAGAGCTGAGGAGGCCACTCGAGGAACTTAAGACGTTAGTTTCTGTCTTTGAGGAAGGATCCAGAAGCCAGAGTGTCTTCCTCCATGCCCTGTATCTCACCAGGTTGTTATGATGCCACCTCCTTAGTAGCTTCTCTTCTTCTTCTTTTCATCGCCCTTGGGCGATGGGGCAGGGGGCACAGCGGTCAGAGTTCTGTTGTTTCCTAAGGAGTCCTGTGGCCTAATCTGCATTATATGTGAAGCTATCCGCCATGACCACCAGATTGGTTGTTCCTCTGGATTGGTGGTTGGGCATCAGTTCCATACAGAGATTCAGCCAGAAGGAAGAGGGTTGAGGCAGAGATAAATCCACCTTTGGGGTAAAAACTTTGAGGTAAAAATCACACCACCCACCCTGTGGTGGAGCTCTCTACAGACCAGGCACTCGCTGAGCGCACAGTCTACACTCTTCCGGACTAGCCATTCCGAGTCATGGTAAGATCCAAAGATCACTTCCTAGCTCATCTTCGGGTCTTCTGTACCTTATTAAAGCTTAGGGGAGGCACACAAATCCTTTTGAGTTTTGTTTTGTTTTGTTTTGTTTTTAAGCTAACAAAAGTATTTGAGACCTAGAACTTCATTGGTTTCTAATCCCACCAACACAACTACTCATGTGTGCACGTCTCACTATATACACAGGTAGAGGGACTTATAAAGTCACGCAACCAGTATCTGCTAGGGAGCGTCTGGAAAAGGAATCCCAGTTGCTCCTACCAGTGAGTAGTTTTGGCAGCGCAACCATGCATCAGTTACTTAATTTATTTTCTTCTTACCAGGACTGTGGTGAGGCAAAAATCAGATGAGACCGAAGTGCCCAAGAAGGTGCTGGGCTCAGAGCTGACGCGACACCACCTGTTGCTTTGATTGGTGTGGCCGCACCCTGCTTGGGACCCTGCCTTTCCCCTCCCCCCGTCTCTACTGGACAACACTGACTGATCCTTCAGGTGACCACTTAGGGTCCTTCCTTGACCCTCAGAATCCATTCGGCCCCTCTGACATGATTTCATGGTACCTGCACTTTTCCCACTGAAGACGAAGTATTTATGTTAAATACTGGCCTCCCCTGCTTCATTCTGAGCTCAGGAAGGTAGCTAATACCATATCTAAATTCCTCCCACGACTGGCCTTCAGATTGTGAACAGGCGTTCAGACTGACTCTCACTAAGGTCAGCATGAGGTGCTTCCGTGCCATTAAGTCCTTCATTGGTTGTTTTTACTTCTTACTGGCAAAAATTTCCAAGGTAGACAACTATAAACAAAAGAACTTTCAGGTAGCCCTGACACATAGTGGCTGAGAATATATTTGTGCCCCATCCTACTTCCTAACTGTTGGGTGTGGGGACTGCTTTGTGAAGGAAGTGGCTGAGATACCTGAGTGCTGATGTCATAAGAGTGTCAGGATGCGGCTTGCTCTGGAGAGTATGTCCGTGTACACCCGTGCCTATGTCCATGATTGCTCCGATGGACTGGGGTGAAGGTAGAGATTTAACTTCAAACGTTCTAGTTGGTGGTTTTGACAGAAATTCCACTCAAGACATGACTATTTCAGACCCTTTCTCAATCTAGAGTGGTATTAGGCTCAGGGAAACTGAATGGCTCTTTGGAGGGAATCTGAGCCAATTGATAAGCTGTCAAGAGATTCACGTATATGGTGTAACACCTGCCCTTTCCATATGGTCTCTGTACCAGTCAGGGAGAGATGTTGGGGTTTCAGAAGAGACCAGTTAATGTGGAGGTTTTCTGTTCAGTTTGATGCACAGATTTCAGTAGTACCTGTGTGTGTATGTGTGTGTGAGTGTTTAAATGTGGTAAGTTAAGGTGAAGAAATACGAGTGCTGCTAATAATAGATATTGTTTAATGAGGGCCTTCATGGGGGTCAGTGGCTGTGCTAGGATTTTGTTTTGTTTTGTTTTTTAAGATTTTATTTATTTATTTGACAGGGAGAGGAGAGATGGAGCACAAGCAGGGGGAGCTGCAGGCTGAGGGAGAGAGAGAAACAGGTTCCCCGCCAAGCAGGGAGCCTGACTTGGGGCTTGATCCCAGGACCCTGGGATCATGACCTGAGCTGAAGGCAGACACTTAACCAACTGAGCCACCCAGGCACCTCCATGCCAGGTTGTTTTGTTTTGTTTTGTTTTGTTTTTACAGTATATCTGTTCCTCATATCAAGGTTTTAGGCTCTTGTCCTTACCTCCACCTTAGATGGGAGAAAATGTGGAAATTAGGAGAGTTGCCCAAACCTAATCACATAGCCAGGAGCAAAGCTGGGATTTAAATCTATGCCCACCGATTTCCAAAGCCTTCGCCTTTTCCATGATATTACACAGCAGCCTAAAACATTCTGTTTACTTGAGAGATAAGTACCAGTTGGGAACGTATTCCTTTCTTTCACCAGACAACCCAGAATGCTCTACAAATTCTGTTGACATAGGTTTAGAGGTTTAGGCATGTCATAGGTTTATAAACAATGGCTGGCATTGGTGTTTCTCTGCTTCTGGTTTGGAAAGATTTTTTGGAATCAGATATCTATTGTGATAACATTTTAAACCCTTACTCAAAGTGCCAAGTCCATCCCATTGGCTGTTCTTCTACGAGGCAATCAAATCCATATGGGTCCCTTATGGATCCATTACAGTGGATGGGAAGCCAGAGGTTTTACATGTGTTTGGCAGCTCTCAGTTAATTGCCTAAATTGTGACTTTCCAATATGAGGATTTCTGTTAAAAAATAATACTCTAATACATTTGGCCTGATTTAGTCCAGCTGAGGGGGGAAATAATTAGGAAATGAATTTATTTTGCTTCAGGGATACTAGATATCTCTTGCCTCATGTTTGGAGGTTGACAGTGTGGGTCACTAACATGACTCAAGCCAACTTTGAAGTTTTTTATTTTTAATCTCCCAACACTTACCTTTGTTCAGATTAAACAAGGGCATTGCCTGTTCGCAGGCATGATTCAAGTATTCATGTGTCTGTGTCTTTGTCTGTAAGGTTTATAACATTTACCATTTTATGAATTTTTAATACCCACCTCATAAGCTACTTCTTTCTCAAATTTTGTCCAGTGCTTGACAGCTGTACCACATATTGTCTTTCTATTCTTTTTATCCCATTGCTGCTTCCATCACAGTAATTGATGGGCTCATTTTCTCTCCAGTGGACTGAGGACCAAGACTCATGTTTTATCTCCATGCTCCTGACACCCTGCACAGAATTTGCACTTCATAGCCACTCAATATATTTTATTAAATTGAAATTTAAAAGGAAACTTGTGTGCTTTTATTTAAATAAGGCCATAAATTTGGCACGGCTGTCTTCCTGAATTTGAAATTCTCAGAAATGCTGTTCTTCGGTATTGTTCTTTTGTGGCAATCGAAGAGGTTGGCTTTACAGTAAATGAAGTGAATCACAGAATCTTTGAACCAGAATCATAACACTAATAATGATAAAAACACCAGAAGTCATTGCAGTCCCTTCTCTTCAGTCCAGACATTTCCGTGGTCACCTGAGGCTGATGGGGGCTCTTCTTTCTCAAAAACCCCTTCAAAAAGACCATTATCTTCTCATACCAACTCCTCCTGTCTTCTGGCCCTGTAAGTTAGGCATCTTTCCCTCTGTTAATCTGAATCCTCCCTTTCTGAAATTTATGCTCATTGCTTTCATAGAAATGAAAAACAGCTGCTTTCAACTGAAAATATTTCCCTTCCTAAAAGATGGTTATTCCATCATTCCTTATCCTTCTCTTCCCCTGGTGTAATTCTCCCTTGCATCTGACATTCTTCTTTTTCCCTCCATTTCCAAACTATTGGAGTGCTACTTTTTAAATTTATGGGTCTTTTGCTTAAAACACACACATACACACACACACACACACACACACACACACACACACACACATCTCAGGCTAGGTATGATTAGTAAGTGATCATTGATTTCATGTGTTCTTGGAAATATGTCTCACACCATTAAAATCAGTCAAACTAGCCAGATTGGTGGGTGACTGAAATACTATGACCCAAGTGATATATGGGGGTGTCTTTTTAAGCCTGCCATCAGCCATTCCCGTCTCAGTTTCTCCAGTTGCTTAATTTATAAGACATGATTTATTTGTCATAAACTGCTCTGCAGGGTTCAAAAGAAACAGAAATGATGCACGAGGGAAATAGAGTAAATTTAGGCCTTTTTTTTTTTTTTTTTCAGATCTGGTTTATAAATAAGTCTTTCTCAATTAGAAAAACACATGATAATTCTCCAGGAGATAAAAAAAGATCATGGTACACTCCGAGTGCACTCATACCTTTTTGTATGGTTTCCCAATTAAGAAACCCCACAAGCTCCTTCATGTTGGTTATCAAGAAGGATAGCAGAGAGGCAACTTCCTTTCCTTATTTAGTTTAGCAAGGATATTGGTTGACCCTTGAGCAGAGGCCTTTGGTTCCTTTAGTTTGTTGGTTGTTTTGTTTGTTTTTAGCATGAGCTCATTTGAAGTCTCAGCATTACGGACTAAGCTCTAGCTCATAGTAGTGGTAGAGGTTGAGTTGAAGGCTCAAAGCAGACTTCCTCTGCAGGAATAAAATGGGTATATTTGTAGGCAGTGGCAGGTTAAAGAGGACATCAGTGACAGGTGGTCGAGTCCACAAACATTTATTAAACATCTTCTCTGTGTCAGCCTTCCTCGGAAGCCGAGGGTGCCAAAAGTACTATCCTTCCGGTTTGCTGTCTGAGGGGGAGAGAGGATAGTTGAGGGAGCGATTGAAATGCAGTAGGTACCACAGTAGGGAACACTGGAAGCATAGTCGTCCACACCATTGGACGAATTCCCTGAGGTTGGTTCTCCTGAAGATGATGAAGATTTACTAGGGCTAAGTAAGGTGAAGGTGTTTCAGGCATGACTGGCAGAAGAGGTGAGAGTGGGCATTCCCCACCGTGGAAGCCGCAGGTGTGTTTTAGCCAGAGAAGAGGCAAACCAGGGATGCCCTCATACTCCTTACCCTGGGATTCCCAGGATGCACATTTTAGGCAGGTTTTCATTTTGCTCTGGTATTTCAGCGAGGTTTCTAGAACCACCACAGAGTTAGTTTCTCTAGCCTTCTGTGCTCCCCTAGACCATTGTATATACCTGTATGAAGACCCTTCTCAAACTATGTTTTGCATTTCCCTCTGCACGTCTCTCTTTGCCTTCTCTCCTCGGCACTACTCAAGGGAAGAGATCTAGTCCTCACCTCTGTATCTCTGTGTCGCCATGCTCAGGCTGGCAAAAATATGTTTGGGGAATAATGAGCTACTCCATGAATGGGTGGAGTGTTCTGAGTGGCTTTGCTCCTAACTTTGAGGAAGGGCCCAATTTGGGCCCAGTATTGGTATGTAAGTTCAAGATATGAACCAAGAATTTGGTTTTCAACTCAGTTTTATGTTGAGTTGAGCGGGGCTGAGCTGGGTGGTTTATGTCATCAGGCTCATTTAGGTAAGATAATGCTCATCAAGTTAGAGCTGAAAACCCATCTTATTTGTAGTGTCCTTAGCACAGCATCAAAGCAAGTTTTCATTTGAATATTTCTCTTTCATTGACATTTTCTTCCTCAGAGGAAGCTATGAGATGGTGAGGAGGCTGCTCACATTGATGAAAACGAGAAGAAAATTTACTGCCTTTTGTTGGGCGTGTGCTGTGGACCAGGGACTGTGCTACCTGCTTTATGTGGATCAACTCCATTTTATTGAATTTATGAGGCAAATTCCTGTTTATCTAGTCCCATTTATCTGGTACTATTGCTCTCCTTAATAGATGAAGAAAATCAAGTGCAGGGAAGATGTCTCCCTCACTAGTGAATGATGGCATCGCCATGTCTGATCCAGAACCTGTCATTTGTACACGCTCGGTAATGTCTTCCTCGTATCAGCAGTGAAATCAGGAGATGGGAAGAGTCCTTAGGAGTCTGCTAGTCCGTCTCCTCTCTGGAGGCAGGATCATGCTTGAAATGAGTACCTTGGTACACACACTGTGCCCGAAAGGTCTCTGCACCCTCTGTGCTCCTGGAGAAGTCCCCCTGTTTCAGGACTCACAGCTCAAGCTACTCCTCCCTTACTATTCCCCAAGTAGAGTTGCCCTCCTTCTCTGGTGTTGCTCTTATCTGTGAAATCCCCCTATCATGCAAGGGGTGTGTTCCTGGAGGCTGTGTGTGTGGTAGTTACAGACATGAGCTCTGAAGCTAAGTGTTCGGGTTCACATGCCAGCTCCGCCCATGTCAGCAGGTGATCTCGGGTGCTCTTCTGCCCCTGAGAGACTGTGAATCCCTTGGCCTCAAGGGATGATATTTACTCCGAGTGGCTTGGATGCCTAAGTTACAAAATCGCCACGTTCTTGACATGAATAGCAAGCTGGACCGCATCTTCCTGAAGAGCAAACGTGCTGTTTCTACCAGTTTCTGGATCTTACTCCCTGAAGGACATTTGAGAAGTGAGGTTAGTTGGTTGGTTGGTTGTTGTTTTTCATACACTTTAATTTTTTAGAGCCGTTTAGGTTCACAGCACAGTTGACTGGAAGATACAGAGATTTCCCGTACAGCCCCACCCCCACACGTGCACAGCCTGTCCCTTATCCACATTTTTCCCCCAGAGCGGTGCATTCATTACAAGTGATGGAACTATGTTGACACATCGTCATCACCTAAAGTCCATGGCTTACGTTACATTTTTTAAAAATGATTATTTATTTATTACTGAGAGACAGAGATTTTATTTATTTATTTATTACTGAGAGTGAGAACGAGCTGTGGGGAAGGGCAGAGGAATCCAGAGAGAAGCAGACTCCCTACTGAGCAGGAAGCCTGATGCGGGGCTCGATCCCAGGACACAGAGATAGTGACCTGAGCCGAAGGCAGACGCTTAACCAACTGAGCCACGCGGGCCCCCCCCGCCCCCCAAGGCTTATGTTACTGTTCACTCTCGGTGTTGGCCACTCGAAGAGTTTGGACAAATGTGTGACATGTATCCACCATTATAACATCATATAGTTTCATTGCTAAAAATCCTCTGTGCTCTGCCTATTCATCCCTCTAGAATCTAGCTTTGAGGTGGTTTTCCTCTTTGTTTCTTTTTCTTTTCTGTTTCATTTTCCAGTTCCTTTCCTTTCCTTCCTTTTCTTAGAGACACAGTATCTTGAAAGTTTTGAAAACCTCACATCTATTCCCTGTCCCCACGGACACTTTCCTGGCTTCTGCTTCTTCCGCTCCATGCAGACTAACCATCCCATTGGCAGCTTCTTTCTTTCGCCGTCTAAATGCCTTCGGTCTGCTCACTGTGAACCCTGAGTCCTAGAAGCCACTGGGTCTTTTCATGCTAATTCTGCCTATTTCTACTCCTCCTCATTGTGAGTTGACTTCACAGCTTGAACTCTCAAAAGCAGTGTCCATTTCTGCCCTTTGAGGGAGCATCTCACTGTTGTCCTTGTGTCCTGAATGATGGTGTGCATCTCTTGAACGTCTTACATTTTACCGGAACATCTTCACAGGAAACCTAATGCAGCTACTTATTTGCCCCTTACATCTCTGTGTTTTTTTATCTGCTTTTATTTTTATATTTTTCCCTTATTAAGGAGAGGAGATAACAGACAAATAAACACAGGAAAATCAAATATCTCAAATGTATTACACTCTTTCACATGCTCTAATTGATTTATAAATATTTATTCATGAATGGACCTGAAAAGCACATATTGAACCAATGTAGACTTTTAATCGAGCAGACCAGGGTTTAAACTTCTGCCTTCCTCTTTCTAATGTATGACTTCAAATGAGTTACCCAACCTTTGTGAGCCTCAATGTCCTTCTCTGTTGAATGGGGATACTGATAGCATCCTTACCATTTGTTGTGGGAACAATTTCAATAACCTACATCAAAGTAGTGGGCACAGGGATGCCTGGTGGCTCAGTCATTTGAGCATCCGCCTTTGGATCAGGTCATGATTCTGGGGTCCTGGGATCAAGTTCTGCATCGGGCTCCCTGCTCAGCGGGGACCTGCTTCTCCCTCTGCCTACTGCTCCCCCTGCTTGTGCTTGCTCTCTCTCTCTGACAAACAAATAAATAAAATCTTAAAAAAAAAAAAAAAGAAGTGCTTGGTCTGTGGCAGGGACTTAGGACCTGTCCCTAGGTTCCTTCCCTTCCCCTTTTCCTCCCCCACCTCTCATTCTGCCTCGAATCATTATCATCCTTATTTTTTAGGAGATAAGTCCAGATCCATGAGTCCAGAGGCTTCCCCAAGAGCTTAGAATGTTTCGGCAGCGACTTTAGGATCTTTTGTTTTCTGACTCTTAGATCTTTTTCCTTGGGGGCATGGGGAAACTCCCTGAACTGGATTATTTATTCATTTCTTTCATGCTCCCCATCTTGTCACAGCCATGTTCAGGCCATGTTATCGGCAGGTCTCCCCGAACAGGCAGTTTAATATTGCCCCGCGTTGCATCATTGCCTGTATTATTTCGGTCTGTCACGGACCTGTCGGCAAGTCTTGATGAAGTGCAGAGCCAATAGGACTGAGCCTGAAGTCGACACCTCTTTCTCAGAAGGGGCTCTGATTGGTGCAGGGGTGCTTCTTCAGAAAGAAGGCTGTCTTGGTGTCTTTGCTGATATGATTGGCAATCCTCCCTGGTCATATCTCCCCCTGAGCTTTATCTTCAGAGCTGGTGATCCAGTCGGTTGTGTGGTTCGGAAAAACAGAGCCATCGCAGGCCTGGGAGGTACCAAAGGCTGCAGCCAGGAATAGCTGGGTAATTTATCCCCACTCTTGGGCTCTAATTATTCTGTTATTCACCAACTTGTTCGATTGAGACTCTCCAGGTTCTGCCTTCCCCAAGCAGAGAACAAAAGGCTTCCCTTGAAAGTGGGGGCCTGGCAATGTCAATACAGCGAACTGCATGTAAATAATACCTCAGTGCCGACTTCATTTTTTTAAATCTTGTTGAGAAAGGCGTGGCAATGATCAGCACTCTGGAACTCAGCAGGCATGTGCTTTTGATGTGTGCCTTGCTCTGGGTAAAAGCAGGAAAGTCAGAAATTCTTGCTCCTGCTAAGACTTCTTCATGGTCTCAGGAGTGTGGCTGGAATCCTGGTGACACTTTCCCTTTGTTTCTCTCAGAGTTGGGGGGCTCCTCCCTGCCTGGAAAAACTGTGATATAAATACAGTGGGTCCACAGGAAATATTTTCTGAATTGATGTGTTTTATTAGGAGAAGGATGATGGTGATGATGATAATTCTATCAGTTACCACTAGTCATCATCAAAAATGGGTTTTACTGCCATTTTAATCCTCCTAAAACTAGAGTGGCTTATCTCTCAGCTTGCCCTCCCAACTGGCCTTCTGTCTTTCCTTTTATCTGCTTTGATTCCCCAAAAACGAATCTTCAGGCTATAAACCTGGCAGCCAGAGCTCTGGGTGCTGAGTTGGGGGAAGGAGCTTGAGGGCTGACTTGCAAAGAGGCATTTCCTTATTTTATCTCTCTGTTCTTGTCAGGGTGCTCCTACTTGTAGCGGGGCCTTATACCCTACTCAGTCTCAGGCGGACCTTTGTCATCTCTCACGGTGCAGGAGAGGGAGTACCCTGGTTATGCCTTGAGAGAGGGCACATGGGGGTCTACTCCCTTCCTACGTAGCTTTCAGCCGTCTTGTCGTTTTTAGCCCCACCTGTATTCCCACTTTCTAAAGTCCCTGGTGCCTTTGCAGGGAAATCGTTGTGCGTCTGGACTTTTCTCCCTGCTGCTTAGGTTTTATCTTTCCAAGTCTATCAAGGGCCTTACAACTCATCCATCAGTGTTTTCTGCCTTTCAGGTCTCTGTTGCTGTCATCTCTCCTGTTAGCTTTGTCATTGTGGGTTTTTGCCTTTTTAAAATATCCTTATACTACCATTTTATTAGAATCTTTAAAGAGAGCAGAAGTCAACATGTGTCGTCAATCTGGCATCTTTAGCTGGAAGGCCCTTTTTGTTTTTTGCTTTTTTTTCAAGAAAGAAAGGAGGATGTGTTAGAGATTTGGCGCGTTTTGTGTCTGGGGAAGTAGGTGATGGGAGGTATGTAAGGTAGACAAAACACATTTTCAAAAAGCTCTCCTTGTTGTATCAAAGTGGGTGGTTCATGCAAGGAACCCAGTGTTCTGCTGCT
The DNA here is from genome assembly GCA_028534135.1 of Potos flavus. Classification (NCBI taxonomy): domain Eukaryota; kingdom Metazoa; phylum Chordata; class Mammalia; order Carnivora; family Procyonidae; genus Potos; species Potos flavus. The sequence goes on along the minus strand of CM052900.1, from coordinate 123,819,686 downwards.
GCTCTTGCTCGCTCCAGGAATCAAAAAGTTAGCCTTTTCTCTTCTAGAGCCTGCACAGAGAGCAGTAGCTGGAGATCTGGGCCTTATTAGGAGCCTGAAAGTTTCCTCCTGTAACTGACATCCTAGGGTTCTCATTCATTTACTTAATAAACATGGATTGAGCTCTCAAAACTTGCCAGAGAGGCACTGTGCCTGATGCCGGGGAGTGGCGTGATGAATAAGGCAGTTATGGTCCCTGCTGTGGGAGGTCATGGCCAGACCAGAGGTGCTGAAATTCCCAGAAGACTAGATGGAGCATCAGGAAATGAGACAAAGTAACATTCTTTTATCAGAAGGAGGTAGATACTTTAGTCCCTCCTGACCTTCCCCACTCAAACAGGCTCTTATCTAAAATACAGTAAAAAGAGAGCAAGCCCACAGTTCTGGACCTCTCCAGCCTGTCAGCCTTTTAATCAACGTGGACCACTGAGACTGCTGAGTTTTAGGCAAACCTGTGTAAAAAAAAACAAGGGGGACCTTAGGCGGTCACATCTAGTTACACTGTCATGAATCCTTGATGTCATGTACAGTTTCACATTGCTTATTAGTGCCGAGCTAAAACAAAAAAGAAAGAAATCAAACTGTAACTGAGTTCAAGTTGCCATTCTAACAAACTACGATTTCTTCTTTAACCCACAAGTCATCCTGATGAATTGACCCTTTTATCATTATGTAATGCACCTCTTTTTTTCCCTGGTAATAATTCTTGTTCTGAAGTTTACTTTCTGGTATTCATACAGCTACTTGTACTTATTATTAGTATGTGCCTGGCATATTTTTTTTCTCTCCTTCCACTCTTGAACCTATCTTGCATCTTTTTTTTTTTTTAATTGTTATGTTAGTCACCGTACAGTACATCATTAATTTTTGATGTAGTGTTCCGTGATTCATTGTTTGCGTATAACACCCAGTGCTCCATGTAATCCGTGCCCTCCTTAATATCCATCACCAGGCTCACCCATCCCCCTCCCCCCAAACCCTCTGTTTGTTTCCCGGAGTCCATAGTCTCTCATGGTTCATCTCCCACTCCAATTTCTCCCTCTTCATTTTTCCCTTCTCCTAATGTCCTCCATGCTATTCCTTATGTTCCACAAATAAGTGAAACCATATAATTGACTTTCTCTCCTTGACTTATTTCACTTAGCATAATCCCCTCCGGTTCCATCCATGTTGATACAAAAGTTGGGTATTCATCCTTCCTGATGGAGGCATAATATTCCATTGTGTATATGGACCACATCTTCTTTATCCATTCATCTGTTGAAGGGCATCTCGGCTCCTTCCACAGTTTGGCGATTGTGGCCATTGCTGCTATGAACATTGGGGTACATGTGGCCCTTCTTTTCACTACATCTGTATCTTTGGGGTAAATACCCAGTAGTGCAATTTCCAGGTCATAGGGTAGCTCTATTTTTAATTTTTTGAGGAACCTCCACATTGTTTTCCAAAGCGACTACACCAATTTGCATTCCCACCAATAGTGTGAGAGGGTTCCCCTTTCTCCACAACTTCTCCAACATCTGTTGTTTATTGCTTTGTCGATTTTTGCCATTCTAACTGGTGTAAGGTGGTATCTCAGTGTGGTTTTGATTTGACTTTCCCTGATGGCTAACGATGATGAACATTTTTTCATGCGTCTGTTGGCCATTTGTATGCCTTCTTCGGAGAAGTGTCTGTTCATGTCTTCTGCCCATGTTTTGACTTGATTACCTGTTTTTTGGATGTTGAGTTTGAAAAGTTCTTTATAGATCTTGGATATCAGCCTTTTGTCTGTAGTGTTTAAATAACTTTCTTACAGAGAAAGAATGGAGTTCAAGTTCATTTTTAATTTTTTAATCCAGCCTGACAATTTTTGCCTTTTCATTGAAATTTGAGACTAGGTTTTAATCTACCATCTTGCCATTTGCCTTTTATTTGTTCTGTGTATTCTATGTAATTTTTTCCTTTTCTTGCCTTCTTCCAGATTACTGAAATGTTTTAAGTATTCCATTTTCTCTCCCAAATGGGTTATTGATTGTATATCCTTTTTTTACTGGCTCCTCTAGGATTTATAATACGCATCTTTAAGTTATCACAATTTGCCTTAAAATAATTTTACACCCCATCACCTATAGTATTTTTCATATCTATCATTTGTGCTCGTATAGTCATGTTTTGTTTGTACATATAAGCCCCACAGTACATTGGGGTTTTTTTCCTAAATTATTTTTTAAAGATGAGGACTTAAAGTCAATTCTCTTTTATAGAAACTTAAAAACCTGCCTCTTCTATCTGCCCATGTATTTACTGATTCCAATACTTTTTCTTTACTTTGTATCAATTCTTATTTCCACTTAGTGTCCTCTTCCTCCTCCCTAAAGAAAAGCCTTTTAACATGTCCTGCAATGCAAGTTTCTTGGAAATGAATTCTCCCAGTTTTCATTTGTTTGAAAAAGACTCTATTTCATATTAATTGCTTGAAGAGCTTTTTTTCTGAATATAGAATTCTAGTTTGATGTTTTCTTTTTAAAACTTTTCAGTACTTTTAAGATGTCATTCCACTTTCTTCTGGGTTACATTATTTCTGGCAAAAAGTCTGCTGACCTTATCAGACTGTTCCTCTATCATGTGTCTTTCCTCTGACTGCTTTTAAGATCCTCAACTTTTTTTTTTTTAAAATAATTTGATTATATAATGTATCTTGATTTGGTTTTCTTTGTGTTTATCTTGGTTTGGTTTCAGTGAGCATGGCTCTGTGGGTTGATGGCTTTTATCAAATTAAAAAAAAAATTGGACATTGTTTCTTCCAATATTTTTATTGGATGCTGACATTGTTAATTTTATGTGGTCCAGTGTCTGGGTTTTGTTGTCTTTTTTTTTAATGACTGTTGAGCTACTTTTTCTAGTAGGCTGTTAATGTACTTTTGGCTTTGTTTTATCTTTTGGAATCTTCCTTTAAAACTTTGTTTATTGTAACCTTTACACAGGAAAGTTCAGTTATACTTCTAAGGCATTCTTTGGGGGTTTCCACTGAATGTCCCAAGTGATCAATGAGGATGTTCTACTCTAATTTTAGTCACTTGGATGATTCCCATTCTCAGGTCTTTGTGAGCCCTGAGACTGTCTCATCTCACAGCCTTCCAGTCCCTTCTCACCAGACCTCTTGGAGTGTCTATTATCTGCATCTTCATAGTTAAAGATTTTGGGCTCCTGTGCAGCTTTCCAAGGCCCTCTTTCTGCAGACCTACCTCCTCCTTGCAAGTCTGTGCCATCACAGCTTCCAGCCTCCTCAGATTCCCCAAATTCTCATCTCAGTCTTCTCAGTTTTGTGACCCGACTTGTTTTCCTTGGCATTCTTCTTTCTGCTTTGTGGTCAGTTACGGGCTTCCTGGCAGAAAGCCAGAGTGATTTTCGGGCTCACCTCATTTGTTTCCTTCTCTCAGGGATCACAGTTCTGTGTTGCCTGTTGTTCAAGATCTAGAGCAGTTGTGTCATATTTTTTTTTCCTACTTTTCCAATTTCTTAAGGTGTGGTTGGGGAGGTAAAATACAGTCCCTGTTAGTCCATCATGGTTAGAAGCAGACGCTTCTGTTGTTGATACTTCATTAAAAGTTTCTATCTTGATGTGGCCTTTAACTTCATCAAATACTTTTCTTCCTTCAATATGAGTTGATCATTTTTCTCTCCTTTAATAAATTACCGTGGCAAAATACATTCATAGATCTTCAGTTATTAAAATGTTATGGAATGTTGTTCATGATGTACTTTTCCCCCATTTTTATATAAAATTTGGTCATGCCTTGCTTAGAATTTTTATGCCCTCATTTGTAATGTGACAGTGGCCTCTGAGTTTTGTTTCTTATACTGTCTTTGTTTGGTTTTATAATATAGTTATCCTACCTTCATAAATAACTTAGGGAGCATTTCTTCTTCTGGTCTCTGAAATAACATGGAGTGCTTTGTTCCTTGAACATTTGTTAATAGTTTCTGGTACAATCACGCAGGCTTGAAATTTTATTTGAAGGATAATTTTTAACTAGTGGCTTATTTTTTTAATGGTGATTTTATTACGGTTTTGTTGTGTTTTCTTGAGTCAGTTTTGGTAAGTTCTGTCTTTCTAGTAAATTTCCTGTTCCATCTAAATTTTGAAATGTGCTAGCATAATGTTATTTACTTAATCTCTTTTTTCTATTAATGTCTGCTTTTGCTGTAGTTATGTCCCCCATTTTCATTCATGGTATTTGTTAATTTTTTCCTTCTCTCCTTTTTCCTTCCTTAATTTTACCAGAGGCTTTTTTGTTTGTTTGTATTGTCTTTTCTTAGAATCATGTTTTGGCTCTCTTGATTACTCCAATTTTATCTTGTTATATCTTTCATATGCTTTTATCTTTACTATACCATTTGATCTTTTTTCAATTTAATCTATTTTTGTTTTTCATAATTTCTTAAGTTATCTGCTTAGGTTATTAATTTTCAGACTTTTTTCATTTCTAATAAAAAGCTTTAAACTCAAAATTTCTTTGTGAAATACCATTTTGCCTATCTAGTCTCTGCTTGTGTTATAAAATATTCTCCCTCTCTTGCCTTGAGCTTACTGATTGTATTTGAGTCCTTTAATTCCTCAATAGTAACATTATTATTTTTTTGGTTTACCTGTTTCCTTAAATTCTGAAAGTGCAGTAAAATCTTTAAATAAATTCTCTTTTCAAGTGGCTTTTTTTTTTTTTTTTAAATCTGGGAGCTCTTGTTTTATATATTTCACATAATGTTGTTCATTCATAAAATTTAATGTACAATAATATTCTTAGATTGAGTATTTGTCATTATGGAATGCCCCTTTTAGTCTTGGCTAATATTTTTGATCTTGTATTCTACGTTTTCTGATACTTAAATTGTCATATTAAAAAATTGTATTGTTATTTCTTCGTTGACCCTTTTTATTTTTATTTTATTTTATTTTAAACATTTTATTTATTTATTTGACAGAGAGAGAGAGATCACAAGTAGGCAGAGAGGCAGGCGGGGAGGGGGGGAAGCAGGCTCCCTGCTGAGCAGAGAGCCTGACGAGGGGCTCGATCCCAGGACCCCGAGATCATGACCTGAGCCGAAGGCAGAGGCTTTAACCCACTGAGCCACCCAGGCACCCCTGTTGACCTTTTTAAAAAAGTATTTATTTATTTATTTATTTATTTATTTATTTATTTATTTATTTATTTTAGAAAGCCGGGGTGGGGGGGATGGAGGAAGGTCAGAGGAAGAGGGACAGAGAATCCCAAGCAGACTCCATACTGAGTGCAGAGCCCAATGGGGGGCTCAATTTCATGACCCTGAGATGAGAACCTGAGCCTAAACCAAGAGTCAGACACTTAACCAACTTAACCAGCTGCACCACCCAGGCACACATCGTTGTTGACCTTTTTATAAAAAACCTTTTTATCACATTATTATCTTGTAAACAAGCTATAACTCAATATTAACCCCAATGTGATTACTGTTCTCTTTTAGCCACTTGTGGAATTCAGCCTATTAACATTTGTTGTCATAACTGAAATAAGTGACTTTATTCTTTCTATGGTATTTTTATTTTCTATTTATATTCCATGACCCTCTTTCCATTTCCCTTTTGATTGGTTTAGTTTGGTTTCATTGACATCTTAACTTTTTCTTTATTCTTTTTTTATTCCTTGCTATTTTGGGAGTTCTACTAAGCTTTTTGTTTCTGTTAGAAATTACCTTCTCATTCCATACACTAAACTTAACATTCTGCCCAAACATACATACGCACACATCTGCATACTTCTCCTGTGTACCCCTTCTTTAGTTTCTGAGTCTGAGGTTCTGCTCGCAGTATTCTCACTTCCGGGCAGTTACTAGATTTTTCCTTCTAATATAGCAGGAAGGTGTTCCAGGAAAACTTAGTATTATAAATTCCTGCTTACTTTATTTATCATCATCTGTGTAGACTTAAATATGTGTGTATGCATGTGCACATTTAAATATGTGTGCACACATGTATACATGCACATGTGTGTGCACATATATGTATACATGCACATGTGTGTACATGTGCATGTACACATATGGAGAGAGAGAGTGAACATCAATCTGTGCTCACCACCGCTGGCTCCTCTAGTCTTTGATTTCCCTTCTGTGAATCACTTGTTTTTTGGTTAAGTGCATTCTCAAGTATTGTCCTCAGAGCACGTATATGGGAAATTTGCTTTTTGAATCCTCGCATGTTGAAAATGTTTTTCTTTTGCCCTGACAGCTGAATAATATTTTGTCTGGGCATAGGATTCTTGGATCATTTTTCTTAATAGTCTGTACGTTGTTCCGCTGTCCTCCACATTCCAGAGGTGTAGATGAGAATTCCTTAGCTAGTCTGAATCTCTTGCCTTTGCAGTAACTTATTCTTTCTGTCTGGAAGCTTGTATAATTTTATGTTTACGCTTGAAATTCAAGTATTTCCTGGATTCACTTCCTGGACTTAATGAGAGTTTTAATCTGCAACCTTAAATCTTGCTTCAGCTCAGTATATTAAAAAAAAAATCTGGTACCGTATTTATTTAATTATAGCATCTCTTTCATCTTTTTTTGGGTGTGTGTATCTTTTTTAATTTTTCTTTCTCTCTTTAAAAAAAAAGTCCCTTCTGGAATTCCAGTTATTCTCATGTTACGCTGATGGATCTGCTCTCCGTGCCTCTTTGTTCTCTCATCATTTCTCTCTTCGTGTCTTTGCTCTGGGTAGTATGATATGTTGTTCACTTGGTCTTCCAGATCATTCATTTAAATTTCAACAGTGCCAGTGATTTTCTTTTTAATTCTTCTGCAGAAACTTTTAAATTGAACTTTCTCATTTGGAAAGTCTTTCTTGCCTCCTTCTGAGCTCTCTCTGTGTCCCTTCGTGACGCTCAATCCTGTGGTTTCCCCGTCGTCTCTTAAGAGAGACCTGCCTCCTATACATGTTCCCTGGGACCCACTCTTATGTGAACTAGTCCCCGGACTTAGATACTGTTTTTGTTCTCCCTGTTCACTGATCGCTCCTCTTTCAACTTGCACCTAGGATGTTATAGTCTCTTCGGTATTAACAAATCTGAGAGCAGCGAAGGCCCAGCAGTTTCTGCCCTGGCACTCTGGCTCCAGAGAACAAAGAACCAGTGGCCTCTTCTCCCTGGGGACAGCACTCCTCCCTGGCTGCCCATCTGTGACACAGCTCAGCCTGCTAGTGTCGCTGCAGTCTTTTGCAGCCCCCTACCTGCAATTGTAATCCCTCAAAGTACATCCTCCACCCTCAAGGGGCTGGTAGGTCAGCTTGCCTGTTGGTGACGAGTTATTCTGGGAGTTGCAAGCTGCTCATAGACACCTCAGGGAATGAAAGGACCCTGGCCTTTTTTTTTTATTTTAAATTATTTTATTTTTTTATTTATGTTCAGTTAGCCACTGTATAGTACATAATTAGTCCTTGATGCAGTGTTCAGTGATTCATTAGTTAAGTGTAACACCCAGTGCTCATCACAGCATGTGCCTTCCTCAATACCTGTCACCCTGTTACCCCCTCCCCCCACCCTTCTC